>ONZH01006582.1:0-600000 GCA_900303285.1 Rhinella marina | reverse complement strand
ACTGGTCAGCTAACTGAAGAGACCGTGAGTGCCATAGCCTCTTCCTAGGCCAGTGACATCACGTTCATCAGTCACATGGCTTTGGTGCAGCTCAGTCCCATTCAAGTGAATGACGTTGAATTGTGATACCAAGTACAGCCTCTATCCAATAGATGGCACTATGCCTGGTAAGCTGAAAGGTGGCCACCGCGCTCATCACAACCTTTTTAAACAGCTGATTGCAGGGCCTAGTTAGGTGCCATTCCAACACTATGTGGTATATGTGCACAACCCCTTTAAATATTCTTAATACAGATATATTTTCAAAGACTTAGAGTGATAATAAGCTCAGAGAAGCTATGGGAAACTCATATTTCCAATCATTTTCCTGCCAGCAGACATAACCTGTTTTACAACATGCACATAATAGACTGTAATCTGCTGAATGACATGCCGGACAATGAAAAATGACGAAATTCTTTGACCTGTAGGCTCCTATTGCTGCTGTTTAAATAGAAGGATAACTTTCTTGTGGGTAGTGTGTGCATGTGAACCATTAATGACAACAAGGATGGATAAAGAACAAACTCTGCCTGGTCGTGGAAATGACAGAGATAAGCTTGATTTATGTTGAGCAGACTATCCAAGTGCGTTGGAGCAAACATTCATTTATGGTGCAAATCTAGTGAAGATCACCTTCATGGTTCAATGACCATGGAAGCCCACCTCCATATACTGTATCATGGTTGCATAGTGGTTAGGACATTCAGGGGCAGTATATCCACTAGAGGGCGATAGGCAGTAAGCTCTGTCGGTTCCTTTAAGACCAAGGTTTCTAAACTTTCCAGCATAATGCTTTATGGCATGTTCTCATGCTTGTAATCAATACAACTGACCACTGTCCAAATATGAACTGTATAATTGTTTTAACAGGACTGCGTGAAATTTTAGTTGCATACCAAAATGCACCAGTTTTGGCGCTGCCTATGAGATGTCCAGCTAGTTACAGTATCCAGAGAGATGGAGGCAAAAAGTCATTCAAGTTCTAATTCTCATCACCTTAGGACATCGGCTCCTTGAAAGGTCTGCTTGACTGGAAGCTTTGGCTTTCAATACATTGCTAATGCCAACCACATTACCCAGGAGCATCATGACTAAGTGAATCTCCTCCAGCAACCCGGTTTTTAAACTGAAGCTGATAATGTGATTTTTGAATGTTAGCCATGACGCCTAGAGGAGAATTTTAAGACTGTTGCACCACTTTGCAATGCCCCAATTTGTAAAAGGAGTGTGGCATGCGCCCTATCACCCAACATGATGCACACCTGTTGGGGAGTTCAGTACAGAAAAAGCTAGTACTGCTTGTACATCAGCCTTCCCAATACAGTTGGGCAGGGAATTGTGTGTCTTGTCATATTTTTCAATGCAAATGGGGGGGGGGGGTTTGCTGCATTGATACATCTGCACTTACCCATAATTATACAAACTACTTGTGACCTACGTAGTTGCATCTGAGGGCCATGGAATACCAGCAACAGGAACAGAGAATGGATTATTTCTTTCTTTAAAGCTCCCAAAACCATTTTAAAGATCACTCCCCCATCGCCAAAACCCAGCTCATTTAAAGGGAGCTCCATAATTTGAAAAAAAACTCAAATAGTTGTGGCTCCTAGAAACCAGTCATATTAAAAGGGTTGTCCATTTTGAGCAACCTTCTTTCAAATTGCTGCTCCCCCAGTGGTGAGCTCAATGCTACAGGTACAGCTGCTAAAACTGCCCACAATGAGATATTATCGGCCGGGAGAAGCTCCTCTGCCTGCAATTTTTGTATTGCATGACTTCCATCCAAATAAATGTTCAACTATGTAAAACATTGTCATGCCAAACCCTCAGAGGTGAGAACTGTTCTTTGCTGCAGCTCTCTTTTTTAACCCTCTTTGTAACATCAATATTTCTCAGTAGGAAAAACGCCAAAAAGAAAACACTGAGCAGAAAACCCCATTTGTGATATCAAAAGTCCCCAATAGGGAATATATCAATAGGACAATCCCAAGCATGGAATCCCACCATTTTGACTTCAATGTTACCCGACAGGACGTGTCAATGAGAAAACCCTGAGCATAGAACTCCCCTTTGTACCATCAATAGCCCCCAATAGGAAAATGCCAATGGGACACGCCAGAGCTGTGAAGTCCACCTTTGTGACATTGATAGTCCCCAATAGGAAAATGCCAATGGGACAGCCCAGAGCTGTGAAGCCCACCTTTGTGACATTGATAGTCCCCAATAAGAAAATGCCAATGGGACACGCCAGCGCTGTGAAGCCCACCTTTGTGACATTGATAGTCCCCAATAGGAAAATGCCAATGGGACACGCCAGAGCTGTGAAGCCCACCTTTGTGACATTGATAGTCCCCAATAGGAAAATGCCAATGGGACAGCCCAGAGCTGTGAAGCCCACCTTTGTGACATTGATAGTCCCCAATAGGAAAATGCCAATGGGACACGCCAGAGCTGTGAAGCCCACCTTTGTGACATTGATAGTCCCCAATAGGAAAATGCCAATGGGACAACCCAGAGCTGTGAAGCCCACCTTTGTGACATTGATAGTCCCCAATAGGAAAATGCCAATGGGACAGCCCAGAGCTGTGAAGCCCACCTTTGTGACATTGATAGTCCCCCAATAGAAAAAATGCCAATGGGACAGCCCAGAGCTGTGAAGCCCACCTTGTGACATTGATAGTCCCAATAGAAAAATGCCAATGGGACAGCCCAGAGCTGTGAAGCCCACCTTTGTGACATTGATAGTCCCCAATAGGAAAATGCCAATGGGACAACCATAGCTGTGAAGCCCACCTTTGTGACATTGATAGTCCCCAATAGAAAAATGCCAATGGGACAGCCCAGAGCTGTGAAGCCCACCTTTGTGACATTGATAGTCCCCAATAGGAAAATGCCAATGGGACAACCCATAGCTGTGAAGCCCACCTTTGTGACATTGATAGTCCACAATAGGAAAATGCCAATGGGACAGCCCATAGCTGTGAAGCCCACCTTTGTGACATTGATAGTCCCCAATAGGAAAATGCCAATGGGACAACCCCAAGCAGGGAGCCGCACCTTTATGACACCAATAGTCCCCAATAAGGCTTATGCCCATGGGAGAACACCTTTAATCCTGTCATTGGCTTACATTTGTCTTTGATTAGTTGTCACAGGCAAACCCACCGCTTTTCTTTTGAAATCATTCTTCTAGATCTACCCCAACGCTTCCTGCACATATCTGTTCACACATTACATCAGCAGCAACGAGTTAATCAGCAGGCAAAAATATTACTGACCTCCAAATTTATCTCGGAATTAAAGCAAGAATTATAATGATGTTCTTTAACTCAACTCTAACGAATGTGGCTTTAATTGCAGCATTTGAATATTCCCCCCATCGCTATATTTCACACAGATCTAAAATATTCCATGTTTTTGCCAAGAGTGCAAGCGACAATGGTCCCCAACGTCCGTGACTCCATCCCACGCTGATGCAGTTAATGTCGGCCTCATTAATAAATTACAATGATAATGGAGTACTTAATTTGAAAAAATAAAGCAGTGTGTATCTTTTTTTTGGACACCGTAAGAGGGATTGGCTGCTTTTATGAGCTTGCAGGGAATTGCAGAGCTCCTGTGGCACCATCCTTCACTCTCCTCCTGTCACAAGAACATTTTGAGCTGGAAATAAATGGAGCTTTATCACGAGCTTTATGATCGAGCATTGATTACTTCTGGCCATCCTTCTTACTCCATGACTGTCTGCCAACGCTTGATGCTGGAATGACACTACTCCATCAAATAATGTATTGCTTAGCATTGTTCTATGGGCAGTAACTGACACCATCCATCACCCTGGATCAATAGCTTTCCTTTCCACCCTCACACAGGGAGCCCAAGCACTACAGATAGAGCAATTTGCGGAGAGCAGGGTCCCATCTGGGAGACTCCTCTCTTCCTTTCCACCCTATATATCCTGAACATTAGTCTTGGCGGGTCATTTTTTTTCCTTTAAGCTTACAAGATATCAGATTCTCCAGAAAAGTGAACTTTTTATGCTTAATGGCACTACCATCTGTACATCTCCATTCCAAATAAAAAAACTTTAGCTTGGGTTATAAAGACACAGGAGCAAGAGTCAGAAAGTAAAGGGGAATGCGGCTGGCTAAACAACAACTTCTTATATCACAATGCCTGGTTCTGAAGAATAAATTCTAGAATTGCTCAAACATCAATTTCCTAAGATCACATAATCACTCATAATATATTAATATACAGCGATTTTCAAATTCTTTATGGTTGCCATGAGACTGCTGAAAGGATTTGTCTTCTGTAAACTGCCGATGGACTCTGACAACAGCCTGTAGTCTGAGACTGGAAAAACTCAACTGATTTCCAAACAATATCTATGTACTTTGCTCAATCCAGCTTTCCTTGAATCCTGACCAGTCTCCTTATCCCAGCTGCAGAAAAACACCCCCACAGCATAATGCTGCTACCATCACTGTAGGAATGGTATTGGGCAGGTGATGAGCAGTGCCTGGTTTCCTCCCGACATGACGCTTAGAATTGAGGCCAAAAAGTTCAATCTTGGTTTCTTCACAGAATCTTGTTTCTCACCGACTGAAAGTCCTTTTAGTGCTTTCTTCCAAACGCCAGGTGGGTGTTCATGTATTCTTTACTGAGTAGAGGCTTCTTTCTGGAAACTCTCTTATAAAACTCAGAATGGTAGAGTCCTACAGTTATGGTTGACCTTCTGGAAGTTTCTCCCATCTGCACATAGGATCTTTGGAGCTCAGCCAGAGTGATCATTGGGTTTTTGGTCACCTCTCTTGCAAAAGGCCTTTTCCCCCATTACTTAAAGGGAACCTGTCATCAACTTTATGCTGACCCTAACTGAGGGCAGCATAAAATAGTGACAGAAATGCTGATTCCAGCAGTGTGTCACTCATGAGCTAAAAGTAAGTAGTTGCCAAGAACCAGCATCATAATCATTGCAGCACAGGCCTTGAAAAGAAGTAAAATCTACCTGAAACGAGTCATGGTTATTCATAATCTCCTGCTCTCCAGCCATCTGCTGATTATTGGCAGTTGTCTCTTATAGAGAAAGGGAGAAAACTGGGTAGAAGACTGTCAATCATCAGCAGGTGGGCAGGAAGAGCAGGAATTCATGAATAACCAGGACTCTTCTCAGGTGGCCGTGATTCTTTTCCAGGCCTAGTCCGCAATGATTGTGATGTTGGTTCTTGGCAGCCACTTACTTATAACTTATAAATGACAGAAATCTGAAATCAACTCACCTGTCTCTACTTTATGCTGCTGTTAGTATGGGCAGCATAAAGTTGATGACATGTTCCCTTTAATTTGAAGGGGCGACCAGCTCTAGTCCTAGTTGTTCCAGACTTCTTCCATTTAACAATTATGGATACCACTGTGCTCTTAACAACTTTCAACACAATTTTTTGTACCCTTCTCTAGATCTGTGCCAGCATACAATCAATGTCCAATCTCAAAGAAGATCAAGGGAAATGGGAGAACCCAGAGCTAAATATCAAGTAACTGCCCACATGATCACCAGGTTGGAGGTAGTAGGAAGCTGCTGCTCCAAACAATGAAAATAGTGACTGCAACAAGGCAGAAATCCCCTGTTAATGGGCTATTATGCAGCTCCGCTTAAGGTGGCTATACACATTAGACAGAAGTTGGTTGATGGTTGAACAGCAATTGGACAATCATCTGGTGAACATTCATTTTGCACACACGGCCATACACATTTTAGCCCATATTGGCCATTATAGTTGTTTAAGCTGGCCATACATGTTCTATGAAATGATCTTTCTGGAAACTTTCTTCATTCATTTAATTCAAAAACAATCTTTCTATGAATAAAAGATCTTGTGTCCCACTATTGTAGCGCCCTGGAACAGGTGTAGTCTGTAAAGTTTTGGACATTTGCCCGTTTCCCTTATGCAAGTCATCAACTCCTTACTTTATTTCACTTTAAAGGGTTAACTTGCACTAACTTATACTGTTTAATACTGTGTAAGTGCATTTTATATGTTTGTTGTAATATAAATCCTGTTCATTTGCATAGCACTGTGGAAAGGGCTAATGAATACTGAGAGACTTTTGGGGCTTTCTAGCTAATAATGAGAAGCTGGTCATTTTCCACAGCTACCAAGTCTATGAGAGACAGGAATTGTTACATTGTATTTGCTTGTGCTGAGTTTCTCCACTCCACCCCTCCCTATAGAAGGTTCTAGTTTAGCCAGAAACTGTATCTGAAGAGATCACTCAGAGCCCCTAGTGTTCTGCAGTTAGGGAACAGTGCTTAGAAGAGGAGACCCTGCCAGACTACTGAGTGACCAGAAGAAAACGCTGAAACGGGGATACTCTGCCACAGACCCTGGGCCTCCAGCCTTTGACCAGGGTACCAGCCTTCTGAAGAGAGAGAGAGGGACAGCTAGCCTTTCCTCAGCATCAAACCATTCTTCTGTCAGGGAGGACTGGAGAAGACAGCCCAGTGACTTGCGTGTATTGTTTTGCACTTTAGTGACACCTCAACATTGTGCAGGTGACCCAGCATAGCGTCGGGGACACCCCAAACCCTGCCACTGTACTATCAGACGAAAATATTAAACATGGCCAACTTGTTTTAAAATGATAATAATGTCTCATCAGTCCTTTATTGATCAACCTTAAACTAATATGTATGGCCATCCTGGCAGTGGAATAACATAGTAACATAGTTTGTAAGGCCGAAAAAAGACATCTGTCCATCCAGTTCAGCCTGTTTTCCTACAAGTTGATCCAGAGGAAGGCAAAAAAAACCCTGTGAGGTAGAAGCCAATTTTCTTCACTTTAGGGGGAAAAATTCCTTCCCGACTCCAGTCAGGCAATTAGAATAACTCCCTGGATCAACGACCCATCTCTAGTAACTATAACCTGTAATATTATTACCTTCCAGAAATACATCCAGGCCCTTCTTGAACTCTCTTAGTGAACTTACCATCACCACCTCCTCAGGCAGAGAGTTCCACAGTCTCACTGCTCTTACCGTAAAGAATCCTCTTCTATGTTTATGTACAAACCTTCTTTCCTCCAGACGCAGAGGATGTCCCCTCATCACAGTCACAGTCCTCGGGATAAATAGATGATGGGAGAGATCTCTGTACTGACCTCTGATATATTTATACATAGTTATTAGATCTCCCCTCAGTCGTCTTTTTTCTAAAGTGAATAACCCTAATTTTGATAATCTTTCTGGGTACTGTAGTCCACCCATTCCAGTTATTACTTTAGTTGTCCTCCTCTGAACCCTCTCCAGCTCTGCTATGTCTGCCTTGTTCACAGGAGCCCAGAACTGTACACAGTACTCCATATGTGGTCTGACTAGTGATTTGTAAAGTGGCAGGACTATGTTCTCATCACGGGCATCTATGCCTCTTTTGATGCAACCCATTATCTTATTGGCCTTGGCAGCAGCTGTCTGACACTGGTTTCTGCAGCTTAGTTTGCTGTTCACTAAAATTCCTAGGTCCTTTTCTATGTCAGAGTTACCCAATGCTTTACCATTTAGTATGTACTGGTGACTTGCATTATTCCTTCCCATATGCATAACCTTACATTTGTCAGTGTTAAACCTCATCTGCCACTTTTCTGCCCAAGCCTCCAGTCTATCCAGATCCTGCTGTAGCAGTGTACTGTCCTCTTCTGTGTTAATTACTTTACACAGTTTAGTGTCATCTGCAAAAATTGATATTAGTACTGTGTAAAAAGAAAAAAGTATATAAAATAATAAACTTCCCCATTTGTCTGTTATTAAAAAATTTAAAAAAAGTAAAAAAATAAAAATAGAATACCTAATAAAAAAAAAGACTTCTTCTCCTCCATCAATCATTGCCATAATGCTATCCCTGACCCAGTCAAACTATTAAAACTAAAAATTCTAAAAAAAAAAAAAAAAACTAAAAAAAAAACAGAAAAAGCAGAAATGATGTGTATAAGAATGCTAAAAAAAGAAACCTGCTTTGGGCCTCATCCGGTTGATATGACTTCTCACGATTTAGAATTTACTGATTTTGCTCTCTCTCTCTGTATTTCTCATAAACTATGCTTGCCTTGTATACAGTTAACTCCTATGTGATGGTGTTATGCAGTTTATGTAATTATTCCCACAGTCCCATGAAAACCTGAGGGCCCCCATTTACATACTTCTACCAATTTACACAGTGACCACATAACACTCCATGACCTTACCCACAAACGCTATGCTAAAACCACTAACCGCCCCGATACGTCAGATTTTCACTGGTCTAGTATGCAAATCTAATTACATGACCATGCAATACAGCTAGACTACAAAAATCATCATCTTGCTTAGGAGAAGAAAGAGGAATCTGATGATGGGAGAATGAACATGAGGCTCACTGGACAGCTTTGGTGAGTATGTTATTGGGCCCTGTGATTTTCTGGTCATGGGGCCGTATGATGATCTTCTATCCACCAAGTGAGGAGAACGCCCTTTCTTGAGTGAAGTGCAAAGTGCTTTTTGACTACCAATAACCTTCATGGCATATTGATCTGATCTGCCATAAATGGCTAAGTGCGCAATCACTCTCTATTGAAATTTATGGGACCTATAGACTGTAATGGAGGGCAGCTGTGCAGATCCAGTACCCACTGTTCATAGGAGCCTTGCTGATCAATCAGTTATGGTGCATCAAATAAATAATGATTTGTGAAAGAATCCATTAAAACCGGTTGTCCTATTAGGACAACTCCGGTTCATATGCCCTATCAGGACATAAACACATAGCTCGGGGGGGCTGGTCCCCTGCTTGGAACCTCCCTCTGTGAGCCACAACATAAAGTCACAAACAACTTGGGGCTATTCATATATTACATTAAAGGGGTTTTCCAGGAGTGGAATATTTATGACCTATCCTGATGATAAGTCACTAATATCTGACTGGTAGCGGTCCAACTCCAGGCAGCCCTGCCGATCAGCTGTTTGAAGAGGCTATGGTGCTATGTTGAGGGCAGCAGCCTCTTCCTAGGCCTGTGACATCACATTTATTGGTCACATGACTTAAAGGGGATCTCCGGGAATTAAGAAAATTAAAATACTTAAATATTACTTTATTATAAATATATTCCCAAGTACCTTTCATTACTTAGAATGGCTTGTTTTGTCTGAGAAGTAATCATGAGGAGAAATAAAATGGCCGTGGTCCTATTAGTACACACAGAATCTGTCCTAATCACACATGATGACGTTACTTTACAACACTGAGCTAAAGAGCTGCCTCATCCTCCTCTCTGCTGTGCCCCATCCTCCTCTCTGCTCTGCTCTGCTCGTCGGGGATTATGAACCTGAATACAGTTTAATAAGATCTTCAGCTGAATCTCTATGGTAATGAAGTCCATGAGGAGACGTGAAGTACATAGAGGATGGGATGTGGTAATGGAGACTGTACATCGCGTCTCCTCATAAACTCCATTCCCACAGAGATTCGGCTGAAAATCTTATTATCTGTATTCAGGATAGACACAGTAGGATGAGGCAGCTCTTTACCTCAGTGTCTTGAATTCACTTGTCCTGTGTGATTAGGACAGGTTTTGTGTGTACTAATAGGACGGCGACCATTTTATTTCTCCCAGTAATTGCTCCCCAGACAAAACGAGCCATTATAACTAATGAAAGGTATTTGGGAATGTATTTATGATAAAGTAATAGTTATATATTTTAATTGTCTTCATTCCCGGAGAACCCCTTTAAGTTAATGGGTCTGGGGTACAGTACCAAGCACAGCCTCTATACTATGTATGGCGCTGTGCTTGGTATGCTCACCAGAGCCTCTTGACATGGCTGATTTGTGAGTAATATATTATCCCAATGCCACACTATGGAAATTGATGCTGGGATATAAGTATATAATACCAGTAATAATACCATAAGTATATAAAACCAATAATAAAAAGGTTTAGCATAGCATAGTTGGATTGATTTAATGCGGTAAAACCATTCATGGAAACCAGGGCCTCCGAAAAACAGAAAAGGGGAATTTAAATGACATCTCATTATAAGAGAAGCTCAACAGAAGTAACATCAAAGCGGCGGGCCATGCTGTAATATGTGCATGTATGGGTGAAGTATTTTTATTAATTACTGTAATGCATTATGCCGCTGACATGTAAAAGCTATTTAACATTCCTTTTGGTTTCCCTTGGGCAAAGAACAGTGCCTTCTGTAGTCTTACACACATGTGCAAGAAACGGCCCCTGACAGGTCTGCTCCAGAACTCGCCGCCTGAATTCCATGTTTACTGACTTGTTTTCTGATGTAAATTCATGGGCGAGTACAAAGACGTCTCTGCTTCAAAATGCTTTGCTGTACGGCACAAATTCACCAACAGCAGGGCAGGCGATCATTAGTGATGGTACAGGTCAGCCTGGAGAGCTCCACCCACTGCGACAAACAGACCACGAGACATGCCATGATGTTACTGAATTATAGACTTAAAGGGGTTGTCTCACTTCAGCAAGTGGCAATTATCATGTAGAGAACGTTAATACAAGGCACTTACTAATGTATTGTTATTATCCATATTGCCTCCTTCAAAGGGTTTTATTTACTTATTTAATTAAAGGGAGTCATCTCCAAAACTAATAAGCATACCGCCATAAAGGGTAGATGATCCAAAACATAGCCAAGCTTTCTTGTGAAAATCCAGTTCTCAAATTCTAAGAAATTTCCTTTTTCTTTTTATGCAAATAAGGTTTTCGATGCACCATGGGTGGGGCCGCTACTTTCAGTACCACTTCCCTGCATCATTGTTACTGGCTTAGAAATCTCAGGGACTGTCAATCAAACGACAGGGGGGCTCTGGGCAGCATTCATGGCAGACTGACAGTGCACTAAAGAGAGTGGCTCCACCCACAGTGCACCGAAATCTTTATTCTTATTTTATATAAGTATAAAGAAGCATTTCTCAGGATAAGAGGACCAGATTTTCACAAGAAAGGTATGATTGCTCTTGAGGCATCTACCTTACATTGTGGTTTGGGGGTAACAGACTCCTTTTAAAACTTACTGACAGTATAATAAATTTTACCCAATTTTCACACTATTTTCAAGCTCTCTACTTGCTGTCTGTAAATGGGAAACATACTTATTTACATTCAATGCCATAAAACCTGTCCCAATCATGTCCTTCTGAGACAGGCACACCACTCAGCAAGGTATTTTCTTACGTGGCAGGTGCATTGCAAACATTTCTGAAAGTGAAAATTCATTCCACACATCTGAATGGGGTTGTGTCAACAGCATTTCATTCACTGACATTAAGCAGATATTGAAAATGGGGACAGATTGTAACGTGAAGTACATTAGAATGCTACATATACTTTAAATAAGCTTTATTTACATAAAATTGGAAGACAATAATAAACGAGGGCTACACAAAAACCTGAACCACCTCATGTTACTGTAAAGGTGGTCATACACATTCGAAAGAAACAGGTTGATGGCTGAACAACTGTAGAAGGAATGATCATCTTGTACACAATTTACTCCGTACCGGTTGCCACAATTCTTCAGACTGGGCACACATGTTTAAATAAACTGGATGAAGAAAGAACATTCTTTCCATTCATGGGAAAATGGATTGTTTAATGGCCGCCATACAATATCAAGTGCTAGCAACCACTGGACAAAACACTTAAAGGGGTTGTCCCATGAAAAATATTCTACAGTTTTCAAACCAGCACCCAGATCTGAATACTTTTGTAATTGCATGTAATTAAAAATTTTGCATAGCTACAGAGTTATTCAATAATCTGTATATCGCCACCTGCTGTTTGTTTGTTTGTTTTTCTTACTTCTTTGTCCTGCTCACTGAGAAGGCCGCACATGCTCAGTTTCATCCTTCAGCTGCCTCCTGAGCTGTGATAGGGACAGCATGGACACGCCTCCTGAGCTACAGCTGAAAAGTCATTCCCCTTGAGCTGTCAGCTTGATATAAATCTAGCAGAGCAATGAATGGAGAGATCTCTGGATCCATGTGAGGTAAATGAAAAATATCAGGTGACCACTGTTTGCTTCTCAGTAGTGCAGCAGCTCCCAGTCATGTGTATGTGGAGTTTCTGCTACATGGTGTTGTGGTCACATTAATGTGGAAGATTGATCAAAACTGGTGTAAAGTAGAACTGGCTTAGTTGCCCATAGCAACCAATCAGATTCCACCTTTCATTTTTCAGAACTCTTTTGGGCAACTAAGCCAGATTCCCTTTACATCAATTTCGATAATGCCCCTAATGTGCATTACACATCGACTGACATTTGTTTGAGGCCTGTTTCCACAGCAGATTTGTAGCTATGACACTGGCTGACCTGTTACATGTGCGCTTGGCAGCTGAAGACATCGATGTTATGTTCATATGTGCCCACATTGCTGAGAAACATGATGTTTTAATATATGCAAATGAGCCTCTAGGAGCAACGTGGACATTGCCATTACACCTAGAGACTCTGCTCTCTTTGCAACTGCTGTGTCCTCTCCACTTTGATTGACAGGACCAGGTGTGATGATGTTTTCCCTGCCTGGCCCTGTCAATCAAAGTGGAGAGGGCACAGCAGTTACAGAGAGATCAGAGCCACTAGGTATATTAGCAACACCCTTATTGCTTCTAGAGGCTCATTTGCATACATTAAAACTTCATTTTTCTCAGCAATGCGGGCACATATGAAGATGTGCTTGATGTCTTCAGCTGCCAAGTGCACATGTAACAGGTCAGCCAGTTTCATAGGTGCAAATCTGCTGACAGATGTCCTTTAAGGTTAACACGTCTGACTTGAGATGTTACTCCACCTTCTACGCCAGACAAAAAAACTAGAAGAAACAGTGCAACCATATATTAATACCAGGTAAAAGAGTGCCAGCCACAGTGCCCTCCTGCCCAGACAGATCTTTTATTGCTGACTACTCTTTGCCCTCCTGATCGCAGGGGCCAGAGATCTTGCTGCCGGTCTGCAGTCTAGGCAAGAGGCCACCAACAGTGAGGTACTTACCTTACATCATGTAGGAGTTTACCCCACAACAGGACACGAGTGAATAATATGGAATATATCGGCGCTATATAAATGTAATAACTAAACCTGTGGCTATGTCACATGCGGAGTGTCAGGATCACATGAGGGAATGCTTCCAATGCCTCCAAGCCTTCCCTAAATCTCTCAGCCTCCTTCCAAACGCAGCCTGACCTCTGCCCCCTGACTGAACTCCCAGGAACAGATTATGTGAGGGAAGGAGGGCTGTTTTGCCTGCACAAAAGACAAAGCAAGAGACACATCAGAGCAGGCCTCACTCTCCACAGAGCAACATCAAAGCTGTCAGCAGGAGGCCCAGGCTGAGACAGGCAGGTGTCCATCCTACACAGACAGGATCACAGGGGACCCCTGCCGGCTGCTGGGTCAAGTCTGAGATCCTGTTTGTTATTAGCAACTTGGTGCTCAGCACTTTACACATCACACACAAGGACATAGTGCAATACAATGGGTGGAGGGAGCACTCACAGACCATGGGGGGCGCTGTAGACAAGTGCGAAAATGGAGCACCAGCCTTCTAGAGGCCTGACCTAACAGTCAACTGTCTATCTATCTAAGGCTAGTTTCACACTAGCGTTTCGTTTTTCCGGTATTGAGTTCCGTCATAGGGGCTCAATACCGGAAAAAACGCTTCAGTTTTGCCCCCATTCGTTGTCAATGGGGACCAAACTGAACTGAAGAGAACGGAAGGCTCCTAAATGCATTCCGTTCAGTTCTCTTCAGTCTCCAGACCGGAGAGCAAACTGCAACATGCTGCGGTTTGCTCTCCGTCCTGGGGATCCACACCAAGACGGATCCGTCATGACCCCCAATGCAAGTCAATGGGGACAGATCCGTTTGGTGTGACAGAGTAGTAAACGGATTCGTCCTCCATTAACTATCGATGGAGTTCATGATACGTCCCAGCAATGTTAAAGATAATACAACCGGATCTGTTCATTACGGATCCACATGGTTGTATTATCAGTAACGGAAGCGATATTGCTGAACCCTACCGGATCCAGCGAAAACGCCAGTGTTAAAGAAGCCTATCGATCTATCTATTTATCTAATATTCCATCTATCTGATATCATATCTATTATCTATCCATCTATCTATCTATCTATCTCATATCTATCTATTATCAATCTCATATCTATTATCTATCTATCTATCTATCTATCTATCTATCTCATATCTATCTATTATCAATCTCATATCTATCTATCTATCTATCTATCTATCTATCTATCTATCTATCTATCTATCTATCTCACATACAATAGGTGGAGGGAGCACACTCAGACCATGGAGGCGCTGTAGACAAGTGCTTACAATGGAGCACCAACCTTCTAGAGGCCTGACCTATCAGTCAACTGTCTATCTATCTATCTATCTATCTATCTAATATCTATCTATCTATCTATCTATCTATCTATCTTTTCACATATCTTATCTTTCACTTATCGTCTATCTGTTATCTGCTCTCTATCTAATCTATCTGTACACTATTTCATATTTATCAAATATCTGTCTCATATTTATCTAACCCTCCAGTCACACTCTTAGGACCCATTCACAACCGTATAAATGGGTCTGCATCTGTTTCGCAATTTTGGGGAACCAGTATGGACCCATTCATTTCAATGGGGCTGCAAAAGATGTGGACAGCGCACCGTGTGCTGTCCGCTTCTGACGCCCCGCAAAAAAGATAGAACGTGGACAAGAATAGGCACGGCATGGTCGTGTGAATGCGCCCTTATAAAGATACACATGATATCATGATAAACATCTTTTGTACGCTGTACATATTCTAATGTAAGCCATTGTTTCATCATAGACTTCTTATCAGTTATTAGTCAGGTCTCCTCGGCTCCTCAGGCTTGTTGCAGTTCACATTACACATGACACTACAGCAGGTTATTAGACATTTCACAATGCGTGAGATCACAGATGTAAAAACAACAATATTCCTCTGTGTGAAAACATAACCACCCAATTAATTAGCGACATTTAAAACCATATGTTGTCATCACAGCTCTGGAATCATTCACTTAAGCGTAATAGAAAGGCGCAGAAGATAATTCCACCCTGTATATTCACCAATTATCTTCACGATGCATAGCCTCAGACTAGTTACCAGCATATATCAGCATAAAGCATGTAGTGAGCAGACGCAACGCACGTGAATTTCCATACACCTCATGCACACAACTTCTGATAAGTACAGGGCCATATTACATGCCTCATGGAAGTCTGGGGGCCAAACGCTACCTCTGTATGAATATGTCACGAACATGTGCCATATTCTTCCCTAAGGGCACTGAATACGGTGCAGTACGGAGGTGCCATACAGGGCCTAGAGGTTAGTAGTACGGAGCGCTATATATATATATATATAGTAATGGAGACCACATTTATGAAACATGGCTGCAAAGCCATACTGTGGAGGGGGAACTCTATGTGCCGCCAGATGATGCTCCTCAGGGTGTGAGATATCCTAGCCTCTAGATGAAAATACCTCCACAATACGTCATGTGATGGATCGCGCCATAACCTCTCTATGCTTCTGTATGAAACCAAAGTCATATGGAGGTGCGCGTCTATGGATTCCCTATTATCACTCCATATAAAACAGAGCCATTATAGGTTAGGACCAGGGGCGGATTGGCCGATGGTTCTGGGGCCACCTAAGCCCTCTTAACATCCACCAGCCAGGTACATAACAATCTTATTCTCTCCTATGCACCTGGTCAGCGGCTGCAGGTGCCCTCCTGAGTTCAACTGTATTGTCATCTTCAGTTGAATACTCTGGCACAGGTAGTAATATTTTGTGCTGCACTGTGGTATTTGGTTCTGCTGGGGCGGTATAGTGTTCTGCACTGTGGTACTGCTGTCTCTGCCTACTTCTCTTGTCTCTCCCTACTTGTGTTGGTCCTGCCTACTTGTGTTGTCCCACCTTCTGTCAATTTGAACCTACCTACAACATGAGGCCCAGGGGCGGACTGGAAAAAATACTAAAAGTGACCCCATTTTGTAGTTGGGTCCAAATTGATGGAAGACAGGGCCAGCAATACCATATTGTGGCACATTATACCACCCTGACAGAGCCAAATACCACAGTCCATCAAAAAATACAAAAAACTTACCAAAAACTTCTACTGACAGGCCATGAGGCGGGCTCAGGCAGCCCCCTGGGCATCAGCCCACCGGGAAATTTCCCTGTAAGGTCTATGACCAATCCACCCCTGATGGGGCCACTTTTAGTTTTTTTTTCCAGGGCCACTTTAAGTTCCCAGTCCGTTCCTGGTTAGGACAGATTTCAGACTCCAGTTATAGACATTTGCATTCATTGACAGCAACAGGAGATCTTGAAAATGGTGAGGAATTGAAACACAAAGTACATTGAAAAGTTGAATAACTTTTCACTAGACGCAATACACATTGGAGGAGATCCATCAATGTCACTGCATCTGGAAAGTGTCTTGACTTGCGCCAGAATTTGCAGCTCACACTTGATGTGCCACATATATTAAGTGTATGTGCCACAATTTTGTTTCATTTACCACACACAAGGGGGACATTTATGAAGACCAGCGATTTAGATGTCTGTCTTCGTACCTCCTGTGCTGGCGGTTCATCTGCCTAAGTTATATAGAGGTCCCGGGCACTACATAAGTTAGGCGGACTTTACGCAAGAGAGCTGGTGTACATTTAGACCATTTTCTATGCCTAAAACAGGTGTAGAATATGATAGATGAGATGGGCCTGCTGGTCCGCCCTTCCCCCCTTTCTTCAGACCTGACGTGAGTGGCGGAAAAGAGGAAAAAGTCGCAGATTGTGATGTAAATAACATTTGCGCCGCAATCTGCGACAGATAGACACCGAAAAGTGGCGAATATCTGTTCGGAAATGACTCCCAAGATTTTTTTTTACACATTTTTGTCTAGTCCTATTATGGACTCCCTAAATGGGATAAAAGCACACAAAGGTTGCATAAAAGGAGTTGCATAAAAAATTGTAAGCATCCTGATATGGTCATAGGGGCACATTTATTAAGATCGGCATGGAGGCACAGGCCTCTACATAACTTTGTCCCTCCCTCCAGCAGGATGTGTGACAATCTAAGCTGACGTAGATTTAAGTCATTATGCACACCAAACACTGGCGTACAAAATAATTAATCAGATGGGTCTCCCGGCCCACCCTCTTCCCCGCCCATGTCACGCCCCCTTTTTTAGACCTGTCGGGAAAATGGCTTGAGACAAAATCTGAGACCGATATA
Source organism: Rhinella marina (assembly GCA_900303285.1). NCBI lineage: Eukaryota > Metazoa > Chordata > Amphibia > Anura > Bufonidae > Rhinella > Rhinella marina. Next base: position 582,603 of record ONZH01006582.1, on the reverse strand, counting down.
TGATACAAAAGTGACTTATATAAGTAGAGCAATGGGGCCCATAATGTTTGTGATCCTTGTAATTTGTCTGCGATCTTCCACCTCAACAATATTAAGATTGTGTGATGGTGTTTACCATACTTCAAAAATCACCATGTCCCCTGCTGCTCCAGCCTATTTTCAGCTTTCTCTTACAGGAAAGACTCTATTGCTAAAAACATATTTAGGCATTACTATTTATTCAATTCTTTACTATTTAAAGGGTCACTGAACTTTGAAAATACCTTTGATAGGTCATAGTGACATAAAGATTTAGATCAGTGGGAGTACTGAGCCCACCAATTGCTAGAACGAGGAAAGAGAGGCACTCACATAGCATGCTCTCTCCACTTTCTGCAGGAGACGGAATAAAGACGGGCCCATAGACTTTCTATTAAGTCTGTCTTGCTTCCGTCTCCTGTAGCGAAGGATGAGAGCGTTCAATGTTAGCACCTTTCTCTCATTACTTTAGTGATCAGTGGGGATCTGACTGCTGAGAACCCTACTGGTTTCTAGAACAAGGAAAGAGAGGCACTCACATAGTGCTCTCTCTCCTTTCTGCAGGAGACGGAATAAAGACGGGCCAAAAGACTTTCTATTGAGTCCATATTGCTTCCATCTCCTGCAACGAGAAGAGAAAGCACTCTATGTGAGCACCTTTCTCTCCTCACTTCGGTGATCAGTGGGGATCTGAGTGCTGAGAACCCCACCGATTGCTAGAACGAGGAGAGAGAGGCACTCTCATAACACGATCTCTCTCCTTTCTGCAGGAGACAGAATAAACACGGGCCAAAAGACTTCTATTGAGTCTGTCTTGCTTCCGTCTCCTGCAGCGAGGAGAGTGTGCTCTACGTGAGCACTTTTCTCACCTCATTCTAGTGATCTGTGGGGGTCTGAGTGCTGAGAGAGGCACTCACATAGAGTACTTTCTCTCCTCGCTGCTGGAGACGGAAAAAAGATTGGCCTATAGACTTTCTGTTGAGTCCGTCTTTCTTCCGTATCCTGCAGTAAGGAGAGAGTGCGCTCTATATGAACACTTCTCTCTCCTCACTCTAGTGATTGTGGGGTCTCAGCACTCAGACCTCCACCAAACAAATCTTTCATATGTCTTTATGACATATCAAAAGTTTTTTCAAAGTTCAGTGACGCTTTAAATGAAATTCTGCCAAGAAGTCCAAGACTAACTTACTTATAAGAATCGAGACTAATTTACTTACGGGAATAAAAAAATAAAATAAAATAATAGGATCATTATTAATCCAAATTTATAACAGTCCTAAATCCAAGCCAACTCCATGAGCCGGAGGTTTGCGCAAAATGAAAATGTAATTAAAACAACTTTTCTTAAAAGGGCTTTTTCTTTAAAGTAAAGTAAAAAAAAAAACCTGACGGGTGAAGGAGTTCGCCATCCACACCAAATTTAGGCGTGCTGCACCCATTTCATAAAAATCACTGCTGTCACTTTTACTCGCCAAGGCTGACTCATCGGATCTGAACATTTTCACACTCTATTAAAAGGCAATAAAACATTTTCTTCCAAGACACGGCTTGGAGTAGACAGATTCCCTTTAAAAGGTTGTGTTCTGCTGTTCCCAATAAAGCAAAACCCAAGGGAGAGAGAGGAAGGAGGGATGGATTGTACAGATGGTTGATGTCAGGCTGAAATATTCCTTTTTTTTTCCTACCACTCCTCACCCCATCCTTCTTTCTCCTGGCTGCGTATAAATCAAACTAACCGCCTTCTTTGCTTCTGAACTTTGCTTACCTGTTATGGACTATCAAAGGCCCAATAGTGGGAGAGATCTCCATCAGTCAATGTCCAGGAGGGAGGGGAACAGGGAGTCACTGTGGAGAGACAGGGTCACCCGGAGTGCATTTGGTCAGGTTAAGCACTTGAGGTAAATTACAAATTATGCAGCTGTCTGCTGTGGTTTGATTGATTGTAATCAACAAGGCTTCAATCACTGAGGTGACTTGTGTTCACATTGGCCCAACTCTCGCAAGTGTAGGCCTTCCTACCCTCTCTCCTAGCAGCCCGTCCTTCAAAACTCTGCCCTAAAAACGACCCTTTATTTTTTTTTTCCGCTGAAAAGAAAAGTCTCTTTCTGGAAATCTTTGAAAGGAATGTTATTAATTCTGGCCAGGGACTCAGTACAGTAAAGGCAGTTGGAGGGGTGAGAAGGGGGAGGGAAAGAGGCCTACAGAACTGCCAAGATACTGTCAACCTTAAAATACTCTTTATTGCACGCGCATTAGCCGAACCTTTAACCCTCACCGGGAACTTGGGGGGAAATGTTATGTCTTCCTCCATATAGACGTCTATAGGCGGTTAACTCCTTTTCGAGAACAAACGTTGAGATCACAGCCTGTCATGTAAATCTGCTGTAGAGTGTAGATTGGGTAGATGTTTCTTTTGTTATTAAAAAAGAAAATTTTTAAGGAGAAATGTACAAGTAGGGCAATCAATGGGATTGTGTCTTGTCTGATCTGTCTCTTACGCTTCACGCTTTTCTGTCTCGTTTTTGTCCCAAAAAGTGCTACATTTTTTAAATACAATTTCCATCCCATGGTCCAGCACCATCTCCCTTAAACTGTATTGAATGGGATATGGATAATTACAATCAGCAAATCATTTACCTACCAGAGAAAGCAATGAAAAGAACCTTGTAGTTTGGTAGAAAATCAATGCATTTGTGAGGAACATTCAATTTTTGTCAATTTTTTTCTATTCAATGGTCTCCAGAGTTTGGACATATCTACCCTATGGTGATAATTGAACCTTGCAGTGAAAATAACCTTGTAGTTTGGTAGAAAATCAATGCATTTGTGAGGAACATTCAATTTTTTTATTTTCAATGGTCTCCAGAGTTTGAACATATCTACCCTATGTTGATTATTGAACCTTGCAGTGGGAAGAACCTTGTAGTTTGATAGAAAATTAATGCATTTTTGGAAACTCACATTTTTTTTACTTTTTTTCTTTTCAATGGTCTCCAGAGTTTGAACACTGAACCTTATCTACTCTATGGTGATCACTTTAGAGATGACAGCACATCTTTCAACAAGTCTATTTGCTGAACATATCCATTATTAATAGTGGTTCAATCTATAAACAGAAATTTGAAGAACAGAATTGCTAAATCTGTCCCTGTTATAAAAAGTTGAGTGCAGAATTACAATCCACGCATCAGCCAACCCTACAGAGCAGCGCTACGCCTTTAAAAATTTCCCCACAAAACTGCACACCGAAATGTGAATTATGTTATAATTTACTGCTCCGTTTAAATAGGCAAACTTGCAGCTAATATCTCAAACTGGCCCAAACAGATCATTCAGTTGACACAGCTGCTTTCGATTACCTCTTTGAAGTCCCCTCCATGCCTTGTACAAGTTAACAGGTTTATGTAAAATATTTGCAGTTCTCCTAAACGCCTCCGAATTCCAAATCGCCCCCCCTCCATCCTAGATTTCCTCTTTTGCTTGAATGGCACCAAAGTCAGAAGTGGTATTCCCAGGACTCACAGTTTTTACAGATGCTGTAAAACCGAACAGATGCCTCTAGATTACAAGGAACAGCTCAGTTAGTGCTGGTTTAATATAATGTTTGTTGTACAGACCAGGCCAGGAGGTCATGTAGAGGTTTCTACAAAGCTATGAAGGGTATATTGACAAGAGCAATAAAAATAAAGTCATTCTTCTCAGTAATGAGGAGGGAAGGAGAAGTAAAGCTACAATTCCAAAAAAATACTAATGCTGCATCTCAAGGCACATAGATGCCAACTAACTGTATATGCCAATCAAAGTGGGAATGGTGCAATACCGCAATTAATTATCCATCTGGACTGGGTTTTGGCTGTGCTGGTCATTGCTAGGGCCTCCAATTTCCTCTTATAATAACCTCAGAGGTGTTATTTTCTCCACAATCCCACTTTTGGCCAAGTGTTTGTGGGCTGAAGCGTCATGTCCTCCAGAAAAATGTACAAAGATTGCCATGACACTAACATAAATATACACAAATACAAGAGGTCCAGTGAATGATGATGCCTACGGTAAAATCTTAAAGATGAGAAGTTTACAACTTCATGAAGACAGATGAGCATTGTAGCTATGACCAAGCTTGACTGTATGTAATGGAAAAGGAAAGGCAAAGAATAGTGTGTCATTGGGTCAGTGTTGGGTCTACTTGCACCAACTTTTTCATGAAATTTTCCCTTTTTCAAACAAAAATAGTGGGTTCACCCGCATGAATTTGACATTTATCTCAAAATACATTTGTCTAAACCACCATTACAAGTTTACAAAGACCCCTTTTAGGAGAACAAATTATTTTCTTGCACTGATCGATGATATAGCAAGTAAGTTGGCACCCCTAAAGGGTTGTGCAACAGTTAGGGTGTTTTTGGCAAAACTCCCACTTGGCCAGTCCTGTAAAGGAAAGCTTACTTGCATGCTTTACAGTGCTTGCTCCTTCTCCCCCAGGCATGCAATGCTCCCCTGGGCTTCCTCACTGTAAACATCTGGTTTGACACTGCTGTATCCAAACACTGGTCGCAGCAGAGACCTGCTCCACTTACATCATGATAAATAGTAACATCACGCAAGGGGATCTGGTCTCCTCTGTGGCCATTGATTGGCTGCGGCAATGTCAAGCCAGATTTTTACAGTGAGGGTGCTCAACAGAGCATTGCAGGACTAGGGGAAAGAGCGGGGAACCAGTGCCGGGAAGCAGACACGTAATCTTCCCTTTGCTGGTCTGACCAAGCGGGAGGTTGCCAAAAACTCCCCTATTCTTACACAATCCCTTTAAATTACTTCAATTGTATCACTCATCAAGAGTATGTTCACAGAACAAAAAAATCATTCTGTTCTCAAGGGGTTTATGGTTTTACCAAGCTAAACTAAATCATCATAGGGTGTGATCATATTGTATTTGTATTAACTGTCTGCCATACACTAAATCCTTTAGCAATGAAATACAAGATCAGTACAATGGTATAAAGTACTTATAGACTATGAGTACTCCTAGAATTGAGTACTTGTAGACATTGAGCAGTCGTAGAATTTAGATAACAGAAGAGCCAATTTCATGGAATCAACTGGAAAGGACCTACACATGGTGGACAGGGTCAATGGTGTATAGGTCACAAAACTGACCAGGTATCAGAGGTGGCCTATGACAGGATAGAATATATATGAGTTTGTCATCCACAGGTAACTTAATTTACTCATGTTTATATCAGATCTATTCATTATGCATTGGTCTTTCTCTGTTTATAGTTAAGTTATAGTTAAGCCAGTACTCTATACTCTGCACTGATGAGGGGCAATCACCCTGGAACAGCTGTCTGCAGATGAGATGCTGGCTTATTTAATATCCGAGTCATGTCTCGAGGCCGATTAAAAGGGTCGAACATAGGATAGCTGTCTTACATGGTGGCATAAGAGGCGGTTTGGTGGCTTGTTAAGAGCTCATTTGCATCCCTTTCTGTCAAGTTTATTAATGGGTATTTGTGCAATGACGGCTCATAAATTTCGAATACTTTTTAAGCTGTGGAATGTAGATGACAGAATAGATTCTAAATTAATTGGATTTGTTATACATCTCACAACAATTCATCTGCCAAACAAATCCGAAGATTTGCTTTTTCGTTCCAGACGAATCATGCATAAACAGCAGGTGGATGAATACGAAGGATTACATGACAATTGCCCAAGGAAGGTGAAGGATGTACACAGCCGGTATCCGTATTTTGCTGTTTCCGATTTGCGTACTGCCAAATAGACACGGTCATGCAAATGTAGCAAGAATTCTGAAGGTCAAGACTTGATAAATTCCCGCATTTGATTATTTTGTTTTCACTAATGCCCGAGGACAATGCACACTGTGATGTCAATGCGCACAGTTAGGTTACATCGCAGACTTAAAGCGCACAGTAATGTCAGGTATGATTTACTAAGAGACATTACAGCACAGAAATGACACAAATAGTCATGTCATGGTGCAGACTATGATATAACATTATACCACACACTAAGAACAGTCATGTACACTGTGACATCACAGCACAGGAAAGAAAAATATAATGATGTCATTTTACGGGTATAACAATCACCAGTTATGATCCTATTAAAATAAATGCTGGCAAGGAATATTGGATTGAAAGGGTTTTTTTCAGATGTTAATACTGTGGTGTGATGTTAATAATCTGATCAGTGGGGTCTGACTTACTAGACCTCAACCGATCAGCTGTTCGAGAAGGCAGTGGCACTCACAATAAGGCCATGGCCTTCTCTCAGCTCTCCCTAGGCCAGTGATGTCACGTTCATCAGTCACATGGCCTAGGCGCAGCTCAGTGGCATTAAAGTGAATGGGTCTGAGCGCGATACCACAGGTTGCCTGTGATTGGTGCTCCTTGCCTCACTAGAGTACCCTTGGATTTGATTATATTGTTTATTGACCTCGGCTTGAAATTTGACCTCGACTTTGTTATACCCCTTTGTACTGACTCGACATCCTGGCTCTTGACTTCGGCTTCCGCTTGTTGCGGTTTTGCTTACGTTTTGGATTGGTTGACTACTCGATATCTGACCCGGCCTGGTAACGTTTATGCATCTATTTTGTCTGTTGTTTTCTTCCGTTGTTTCCCATGCCGTTACGGCCCTGAACTTACCGGATGGATCGTGCAAGTAGGTAGTGATAGTGGTGTGGGTGGAGCTCAGGGCTGCACTATTCCCTACCTATTTCGTGACAACGTCGCTGCACTTGGTGTGCTCTGAAAAGGCAGTGGCACTCACAAGCGCACCGATGCCTTATCAAACAGCTGATCGGCTGGGTGTCGGACCCCCACCGATCAGGCAGAGGATAGGTCATCAGTATTAAAATCTCAGAAAACCCTTTGAACTCTAGGGCATGGTATTTTAATTCGTTCTTTGAAATATTTAAGATCAATTTAGAAACTCAAACAAGGTGATCATTTACTTAATGCAAAAGTGGATGGGAGAATATTTAGCTGAAATCCAATTCTTTCATTACGTGAATTAGTCTGTGAAATCATATCTGAAAGCTCTCTTAGCGACTCATCCAAGGAAGAATTAAAACTGCTGCAAGCTGAAGACATAGCCAAGACCCTATGACTTACCACCGCTTGCATGTGGGACACAAATCCCTAGATGCTCTGCTTTTTAATTGACTGTACCTCTAGAAATCGAAAGGATTCTTGAGAAGTAATAAGAACTACACAAGAAGGAAATAGAAGGGGCTTCTATAACCTTTAACAATACCATTTGCACACATTTGATCTATTTGATTTATTCGCCTTCAGACCTAAGAATGCACCATTCTTAGGTCTGAAGGCGAATAAATCAAATAGATCAAATGTGTGCAAATGGTATTGTTATGTGGCATGGGAGGTACAACTCAGGACCCATATAGAGGAATCTTGACCCAACCACTCTTCCTTCTTCTAATCTAAGGTTTACAGAATAGCAGGGGATGCAACATTACACCGCTCCTACAGCGCTGTCCACATGGTACATAGAAGAAAGTTATGGCTGTGGTCCAATATAAGGAGGTTTCATTTTGTCTTAGCTAAGGACACTATTCTAGGACACTCTAATAGGATTAACAAGTTTTGGAGGTTCTTGAAGCTATATGAGATAATGTAATGATAATGGGATTTTTAAGCTCCTTGTCTATAATTCTATCAAACTTACTAGATAACACAGCCGATAAAATGGTACCATAACTAGCATTCAATTATACAAAAAGTGTACCTAAGAAATACTGTCTTTTTAGCATACTTGTGACACTTTCCATGACAGTAGCATTTATCAAGGGTCAGACTGGCCCACCAGAGTACCAGAGCATCCTCCCATGGCCTTAGGTCCTCAAGGGTCCATGAAAAAAAACATTTGGAGCTGTCTTTGAAGGTAATCACTTGCAAGTAGGGTCAATTTCTTTCATTAAAAACCTATTAGACATTATTGATGATATAGGTGTTGGGCCCCAAAATAATTTCCATCTGTAGGCCCAAGGAACCCCAGTCCAACACTGGATTTATCCATTATATATGCAGAATGGAGGCACCACAACTTTTTAACACTTCCTATCAGCTATAATAATTATCAAACCATAGCATTGTTCTCCACCTCGAAAAAGTAACAAGAGGTTAATTTTGCGGGACAGTCCTCGGCACCCGTGGTTAGCGAAACGGTGGCCTTTTTTTTTCTTCTAGACCACACAAAGAATCCACTCAGTGCTTTAAACCTCCCCATGAAATATTGAAAGTGCTTCTACAGAGACGGTAACATGTCGAGGCAACAAAAAGGATAAAAAGAAAAAAGCATTCTATTGAAGATGTCAAATAACCAAAGGAAATGAAAGCACTAATTCTATTAGGGATCTGAGCTAATGAATCAAAACTGCAAGAAAGCATTATAATCTAGAAAGCGTTAGTGACAGACTCGCTTCAAACCTGCCATAAAACTGTCACTGTGCTTACCTAACAACATGATTAATATACGCCGCGTACAATAGCATTTTTATAAACATCTAATCGAAATGATATTTCTCTTGGCTGCTTTCAGAGGCAAGCTGTTTATGATTAAGCAAATTCTTTCTGTGCACACACGGAGCTGTGAGGGGAACAGACTGAGAGCTCTATGTTCAGTATGGAGGCAGGAAGCCGATAGTGGCATGGTGCTTTACTGTCACACAGATAGCGCCAGCACAACTGGTTTCACTTGGATTTTTAAGGCTAAATATGGAGTTGTGACAGCTAGTCACATTCTTGGAAACTGATAAATTAATATCTAATGCAACCTTGGAGATTTGTGCTGAAAAGCAAAGAGGACTGTGATGGCGTATTCATCAACGTTACAATTCAGAGTATCTCTACAATGTGACACAGCACGGTGGGCAGCATGGTGGCTCGGTGGTTAGCACTGGTGCTTTGCAGTGCTGGGGTAATAGGTTTCAATCCGATCAAGGACAACATCCGCATGGAGTTTGTATGTTCACCACATGTTTGCTTGGGGTTCTCCGGTTTTCTCCCACACTCCAAAGACATACTGATAGGGAACTTAGATTGTGAGCCCCATTGGGGACAGTTTGATGCTAATGTCTGTAAAGCATTGCAGAATATAGTAGTGCTATATAAGTGCATAAAATAAATGTGATGGAGCCTGTATGGAGGCATAAGGACTTCTGTTCTTCAGAGCCATAGATATTCTGAGCGCTGCTATATGTCACAGCACAGTATTATCAAGGTACTCTCCCTTAGGCATCGCATTGAATGTAGGCAGGCCATTATAGCTAAATGATAAAGTACATGGAAGATATACTATATTGGACTGTAGTACTCAGGTTACCTTGCTGTGTTGGCACTTTGCGATAAATAAGTGGGTTTTGGGTTGCAGTTTGGGCAACCGGTCCCTAAAAGGTTCAACATCACTGTTCTAGGGGAATACCCAGGGGCACAACTACCATAGCTGCAGACCAGGCGACTGCTATGGAGCCCAGGGCAAGAGAGGGCCCAGTCTCAGTTGGGATAATCTCCTCTTCTACTTGGTCAGGACTCTACCCTCTACAGGCACAACTCTACCGTCTAAAGGAAAAACTTTTAGAAAATGAGGCAGTGGAAAAAATGGCCCAAGGGTCATTGAAAGTGGTTTAGGCAGAAACCCTTCTGTCCTGTGTGGGGGGCCTGGTTTGATCCCTGCTATGGGGCCCTTACTTCTCTATGTACGCCACTGGGAACACCTACTGATTATTGAATGGAACATAGCTTGATTCTCCTCTCTCGGATTTCATGTGCCTTTATATGAAATTAAAGACACATGGAGGTAAGGTATGTATGAAGAGCCGCAGGCCTCTCCATAGCTTTCGCGCATCCACCACCACTTCTAAATGTAAGACAGTTTCCTAGCTATCTTCCTATTAGACCTTTTTCTACGCCTAAAACAGGCGTAGAAAATGGTGATTGAGACGGGTCTGCCGTGTCCCCTTCCCTGCCCACAATTTTAGAACTGGATTGAGCGTGGCGAAGTTGGGACATTTTTCCACTGCTTCATTTGCTAAAAGTTGTGCCTTTAGAGGGTAGAGTAGAAGAGGAGATGATCCCAACTAATACTGGGCCCTCTCTTGCCCTGGGCCCCATAGCAGTCGCCTGGTCTGCTGCTATGGTAGTTGCGCCCCTGGGTGTTCCTCTAGGACAGTGATGTTGAGCCTTTTAGAGACCGGGTGCCCAAACTGCAACGCTAAACGAAGAAGCCATAGCACTTGCTGTGAGGCCAGAGGTTGAGAGGGCCCAATCAGGTGCAAGAACATCACACCTTTTTATGGGGAACAACAATTTGATGGATTTTTGCGATAATGTGGGTTTTCTGATATATGGTGCTATTATACATACCTTTAATTATTGCTACTTATGCTGCATATGTCTGAAAACAGTTGTGTAAAACTGACCTGGATATTCCTATGCTAATGCATGTTGTCCATCTACAAGTATACAATGTGGCACTGCTCACTTTTGTTGCGTAGGATAGTTTGAGGTTGTGACCCTAGCAAAGTTTTTAAGCATTAACCAAATGGGACCAAAATGCAAAAGCTTTCCACTTTGGTGAAGGTTCTGAAAATTAACTATAAAACATGAGAAATGCCATGGAGTGCTAGAGGTCATAGTAACTGTATTCATGTGTCAGCAATCTGGGAAAGTCAGAGACAATAGAGTGAACTTTTGCGACAAAGGCAAGAGAGCTGAATGACCCAGGAACAAGATTTATGCTGATATATCATCGTTTTTTACGACTCCTCCAAAGCATTTGCACAGTAAGGGGTTTCCTATTGGAATCCCATCTTAAAAAGTGATGGATCTAAGAGGTGGACAGGCCTTCTGAAGATGTGTAAAGAAGATATGGTGACAGAACAAAAAAAAACCTTGGAGGGGCAATAAAATTCTGGTTTCCCAGCTTCTTCATGAGCTCATTGATCAAGGTAGCTGACAGGCAGTCTAAATTATTACAGTGATTGACAGAAAACACTTGAAGACAGACCTCTGTGTGAACCTGCGGTGACCTCAAGAAGGTTTGGGAAGTGACTCTGATCTTTGCTGATTCGTGGGTGGAACCACCTTCTATGTCCTGATGGGTCTTTGACATGGAGAAGTTGGGCAGGTTCCAGCCTCAGGTTCAGTCCTAATTCCAGGAGGTCTGTGTGTCTATGCAAGTTGACCCCTACTGGGGACACATGCTCCTATTGTACAAGCCCTACAGCCAGCTCCTTGGGAGTCTCTTTCATCCTCTCATTTTTGAGGTTGGCACCTCCCTTCTCCTTTTCTGACTCCACCAACAACAAAGCTTTGGGAGAATTGATCACATCCTGAATTTGGTGGAAAGGTTATTTGAAGTTTGCCTATCACTGTAACTTATATATATATGTATCACTTCATATAAAATAGAATAGAGGTACACAGTTCTTCCCTTCCAGTCTTGACACTGCTTGAAGCTCCTGGCCTCAATGCAAATTTGTACCAAAGGAGCTTGAAATGCTACATAGCATTAAGGCCTTGGTTAGACTGCGATTTTTTGTAGTGCTACTTATTGATTTTATCTGTTGAGTGACAGCTGCAGTCCACAAGGTAGCACACAAGCCAATGTGCTCCTTTGGACTACAGCTGTGGCTAAATAGTTAAAATCAATTCGTAATACTGTAAGAAGTAGCAGTGTAACCCTAGCCATATAGTGTCCTTTTATGTGGCAGGGCTAAATTTCCATTGACATATATAAAGTATCCCATAGAGGGTTTGAATACAATGCTGCAGGACAGGAAACACCTACAACCATGACAATCCTTCAGGATGTTTGTAATAAGGTCCTCTGCATTTCAAAGTCTAGTCTCTAGCCCTAGTTGTGAATTGTCTGTCTTTTGAGCTATAAAATATATATGTGCATTTCGTGTGGGACAAATGCAGAACAATTTAGAACTAAAGTTTTTGAAAAATTAGTACCTAAGTTGATTTGTTCAAACATTTACTCACTCATTTCTACAAGAGATTTAAAAATTGATTGAAATTGCTAATAAAGAAATGATTATTATTACGTACAAATGCGTGCCTTTTGGATTTTAAAACAAGCATTATTGTCAATCAGTGCTCATTTTAACAAATTTTACAAATTTATTTGCATGCATAACAGGCTGAACTGGATGGACGAATGTCTTTTTTCAGCCTTATAAACTATGTTGCCATGTGTATAAGGATCCTAACAAAAAAAAGGATATAGTAAGTCTATACAGGACAATGAGAGAAGTGCTTAGCCCCATACTGATAAAAGGGGTTGTCCAGATTCAGAGCTGAACCCGGACATATCCATAATTTCACCCAGGCAGCCCGCCTGATGTTAGTATTACATGCTCCTATTTACAATAATACACTGCCAGACGGAGGCTTCTGCCCGGCAGTATGTCGGTGATGTCACTGGCTCTGATTGGCCGGCTTTTTACAGGCTAGGGTGGTGCTAAAGTCTGCCCATCAGTGCCGGTGACGTTACCGGGCGCGATGCTCCACCTGGCAGAGCCTGGTTCGTCACCTGAACTCCACAAAATGCCTTTGCCCTGCCTGATGCTCTTGTCGGGCAGGCTGCCTGGGTGAAAATTTGGGTATATCCGGGTTCAGCTCTGAACCCGGAAACCCCTTTAAAGGAGGAGGAAAACTTCATGGAAGAATTTGCAAATTTTTTTACTTATGATTTTGCAGCTGGGGAATCAGAGTTGTCAGAAAGAAACCCTCAGCCATATCGTATGCAACCAACCAGGTGATAGTGGCTCCTGGAGAAATGGTTACAGAGAGGAGTTCTACGGTTTACATTGGCAGCCACATGAGCACATCAGCTAATGCGATGGACCCAGATGGCTAAGGGCTCCTTGCAAGAAAGGTGGAGCAGATTTACTAACCCTGTCTAATATTTAAGACCCACATACACAATTAGTCTTTTGTCTGCCTAACCCACTGAGAATGGCTTGTTCAGCAATAGTCTAATGTGTGTGGGGAGCTCCTGACTCTGACCAACAGAGGATGTTGGGGGAGAGGAGGATCGGGCAAAATGAATACCTTTTGGACTCCCAGAACATAAGTTGTCTGTCTCCGCTGTCCCCATAGAATACACATACACGTTCAGCTAAAACTAATGTGTATGGGAAAGCCGGGAGGAAGACGGCAGTGATAGCTATTGGGCGAACGATTGTTTGGTCGACAGCTATTGAATATGCATGGGAGCCTTTAGCCAATGACAGATTAGAAAGTCTACAAATGTGCCAAATGTATCACTGTGGTTGATGCTACATGATAAATTTGTTGCATCTTTAGACTCTTTTGTCTAACTTCACAAAGTCTATCGGTTCATGTGCAGCTGAAGCTGAGACCCGTACCTCTCACTTCATCACGCATTCGCCAGATGAGGCTTGTGATGATGTAGCCAGCTTGCAGAATGTCAATCAAGCCACGTGAGTGACTTCTCAGAGAGCCGCTGCACCCCCTGACTTTATACTGGCACTGGAACCCAGTTTGTTTTCTTCATGGCGCCAAACCAGCCAAAAAGATATCTTTATGACCCAATTACCACTATGGATATACCACTATGGATAACAGGCTGGTGGCGATTTTGGGGGTTGAATTTCTCACAAAAGGTTTCCTTTCAAACAAGGAAACTGCAATATTATTTTCATTTTATCCCAGCAAATTAATTTTAGGCATTGTGATGGTGGTTTACCAGAAAGAGGAAACATGCCGAGACAATGGGCAAGATTGCCGCAGCAAGAAACTCATTCATCTGAGCCTGACATTTAAGCCATCACCTTGTACTGAGCCAGGGATATGTATCTATGGCCAGTACAAACGCCACACATTGTGGTATCATTGTCCTAGAGGTCCTTCTATGCAGCCAATCATGAATCACAAAAGCCCCAAACAAAATGATTCATGCGTTTCATCGCTATTCACTATTACCCCTATTACTCATAAGTTACCTGCGGCAGATCCAGATACGCATCCCGGCACAATTCACTCATTTCTTTTATTTATATCTTCTCTTGTGTTTTGTCTGAGTGAACACAAACCCTTTCCCCCAGGCTTGGTAATACCAATGTCCCAGGCCACATTTAATCAACAAAAAGCTAAACACTTCCAATCTGTAACGGTTCATCTGGAAGCAGGCCTCTGTCGTCTCTCTCCGGGCCACATCTAATAATGATGCTCCTTGCTCCCGGTGGCAGGGTCCTACTTTATAATGCTGCTATCCCTCACTGTCAGGACTGTCTTGTGAGGAATTTTTATTACACTTCATTCTCCCCCAGGCAGAGCTTTCCCTTTCTTTCTTAAATCCCCTTTATCGGAAAAAAAAAATCAAACAAAAAGACAAGGCCGAGAAAGTCAAATCCGATCACAAGAACAGAATTTGGCATCAGATACCGAGGTTTTCGTGCACTTTTGTCTGTCACTGAGTAATAGGCCTAAAGCCTGCGGTTTCCTCACTGTTGGCGCAGAAACTGACCACTTCTGTCAAGCAATGCTTCAAAAATTAAGATGGAAAGATTTTATTGTAACAAACAGTTGGTTAGGGCGTTGAAAGAAGTTGCTGATGCATCTGTATTCATTTTTCTGGCATGTCGGGTACAATTTTGCTGCTTGCTAGGAAGAAAATGCAGACTGATAAGGAAAGGACTAATGGTAGATGAAGATAGAACTTTTATCCCTTCACTACATAAAAAAAATGCTGTAAATAATATATGTAGCTGGCGCTGCAATCATAGGGAGTGGGGGCATTTTTTTCTAATGTACTGGAACTACACAGTGGTTCCATATGTAAATACAGCACATGCGATTGTCACATGCTGCTTTTCCCGGTTAGGTGATTGCACAATGGAGATGATAGAAAAAAGCTGGCTCCGGCAACCAATGCTGCAAACCATCCTAAAAGCTGAGATGAGGCAGGTGTACATAGAGGACTGGAGGTCCCATAACATAGATTCAAAATTAGAGCCCTAACCATACTGCTAACCATCAGTGACTGTACGGCTAGGGTTATACTACACATTTTTGTAGCACCACTGATTTTCTACATCCTTCTTTGGCAACTGTAGCACGTGTGGAGACCACATTAAAATGGAAATGAGATTAA
Source organism: Rhinella marina (assembly GCA_900303285.1). NCBI lineage: Eukaryota > Metazoa > Chordata > Amphibia > Anura > Bufonidae > Rhinella > Rhinella marina. The sequence continues at coordinate 567,414 of ONZH01006582.1, read as the reverse complement.
AACTGAATAGGTCCCTTTCCGCAGAGGCCTTGCGGCAGCCACTGTACCTCCAGGAGTCATATGTTGCCTGCAAATATAGTCTGGAATAAAGTGAACCATTGGTTTAAAAAGCAACTTTGCTTTCATTGTTTTTTCCGATAATGAATAGTACAGTCGAATATAATAAACTTTATAATATATCTTATTAGAGAAAGATGCTTCCTTCTCCTCTTATCAGACTTTTCTCCTGCTCCACCCTCCTCTTCACTAACTCTCAATTAACTTCTCAGATTCATTTTTGCTAAAGATTGGCTGCCTGCTCACCGAAAGATCAGATTACATAGAAGTCTACGAAGAAGGGAGGGTGGCAGAAGCAGAAAGACTGAATGGGGCTGAGCACAATACTAAGCACAGCCACTGTACAATGTATGGCACTGTGCTTGGTAAGCTGCGAGAAGGCAGCGGCGCTTACTCAAACAGCTGATTGGGGGGGTCCTGGGTGTCAGACCCCACCGAACAGATTCTGATGACCTATCCAGGAGATAGGTCATCTCATCAGTAGTAAAATCCTGGAAAACCCCTTTAAAAAACTGCTAAAATGGCAGACACACGCCATATAATGACCAGAAATTACAGTGACACTTTCAGATTGAACTTACTTGAACTATTTTAACAGAAGGGTTTTTAATGTTAGATATTTATGGGTGTTGAATGACCAGTTGGACAATAGGGGAGTGCCCGAGGGCCCATCACTAGAAGGAGACTATAGGTCCTGTAGTCAGGTAAAAGGTTTAAGTGTGGAGCCTGCAATAAAAACTAGAGATACATGAGAAGAAATTCTCATAGTCATACTAACCTGGCTTAGGTGTATTATGACAGGTTGGGAAGAGACTCATAGCCATTATTCCCAAGACCATTCTCAGACCGCCCCAAATTGTAATATAAGATTTTATTTAGAGAATGGGGCCAAACATACTACTATTCTGTGAAGATAATGAAAGTGCTGGAGGAAGAAAACTCCAATTGGTATTTCACTTTAAATAGATTGTGTTAAGTCATAAACAATATCATTTTTTATGACTGGCCTGTTGTAGGAACTCTCAGTATGGCTGCCAATACAAACACAATAAAGCGTGCACACAGGTTTATTGTCAATGGATTGTTTAAGGTTTTGTCCTGTCGGTCATGTGAAGCACCACCTTTCCACATGTTAAGAACTGTGAAGGCCTATTCACACTTCTCAACACCATTGAATCTAATGCGAACAATAGAGTCTTTAAGTCCTCATCTGTATTCTATAAGCAGCCCGTCCTTCCCACTGTGATCCATGCCATACAATAACCCGTGTTATCAAGGTTCTTGTGTGTGGTTTTGGCTCCTGATGTGCCCCTATTACAGGCTCTGATAAATAGCACTTCAATGAACTGAAATATAATGCTCTCTGTCAGACCCAATCACTTCCAATTAACCCAAGTTTGAAATGTAGCTAGGGGAGCGTTCAAATGCAAGAAAATAACATTTTGTTCAAATACCATAAATTCTCTCATTGTAAAGACAATGACCCTCAAAAAACAGGTCTTCTGTGATGGCATTATCTCTTTAAGGCCATGGGATAGGCCATCCATTCCAACATGACAGCACTCTTTGAGGATTTGTTGAAATGGTATTGCTGTTAGAGACACACTGTAAATGATCACTAATCATGAGGGAACAAAATGTATTTTGTAGACAGACAACTAGATGGATAGATAGATAGATAGATAGATAGATAGATAGATAGATAGATAGATAGATAGATAGATAGATCGATGCATAGGTAGATAGAGACATCTACACTCACCGGCCACTTTATTAGGTACACCATGCTAGTAACGGGTTGGACCCCCTTTTGCCTTCAGAACTGCCTCAATTCTTCGTGGCATAGATTCAACAAGGTGCTGGAAGCATTCCTCAGAGATTTTGGTCCATATTGACATGATGGCATCACACAGTTGCCGCAGATTTGTCGGCTGCACATCCATGATGCGAATCTCCCGTTCCACCACATCCCAAAGATGCTCTATTGGATTGAGATCTGGTGACTGTGGAGGCCATTTGAGTACAGTGAACTCATTGTCATGTTCAAGAAAACAGTCTGAGATGATTCCAGCTTTATGACATGGCGCATTATCCTGCTGAAAGTAGCCATCAGATGTTGGGTACATTGTGGTCATAAAGGGATGGACATGGTCAGCAACAATACTCAGGTAGGCTGTGGCGTTGCAACGATGCTCAATTGGTACCAAGGGGCCCAAAGAGTGCCAAGAAAATATTCCCCACACCATGACACCACCACCACCAGCTTGAACCGTTGATACAAGGCAGGATGGATCCATGCTTTCATGTTGTTGACGCCAAATTCTGACCCTACCATCCGAATGTCGCAGCAGAAATCGAGACTCATCAGACCAGGCAACGTTTTTCCAATCTTTCTACTGTCCAATTTCGATGAGCTTGTGCAAATTGTAGCCTCAGTTTCCTGTTCTTAGCTGAAAGGAGTGGCACCCGGTGTGGTCTTCTGCTGCTGTAGCCCATCTGCCTCAAAGTTCGACGTACTGTGCGTTCAGAGATGCTCTTCTGCCTACCTTGGTTGTAACGGGTGGCAATTTGAGTCACTGTTGCCTTTCTATCAGCTCGAACCAGTCTGCCCATTCTCCTCTGACCTCTGGCATCAACAAGGCATTTCCGCCTACAGAACTGCCGCTCACTGGATGTTTTTTCTTTTTCGGACCATTCTCTGTAAACCCTAGAGATGGTTGTGCGTGAAAATCCCAGTAGATCAGCAGTTTCTGAAATACTCAGACCAGCCCTTCTGGCACCAACAACCATGCCACGTTCAAAGGCACTCAAATCACCTTTCTTCCCCATACTGATGCTCGGTTTGAACTGCAGGAGATTGTCTTGACCATGTCTACATGCCTAAATGCACTGAGTTGCCGCCATGTGATTGGCTGATTAGAAATTAAGTGTTAACGAGCAGTTGGACAGGTGTACCTAATAAAGTGGCCGGTGAGTGTATATCTTCCATTATGGTTCCATGTCAACATATTTGCAATTAAACTAACTGAATAAACTTGCAATGAAGATCTGTTAACATCCTTTGTCATGCATTTTGTCCTCTATCCTGTTGCCATTCTTTTACCAACATATACTTAAACTGGCTATAACATCTGACATATAGCATTAGATAGCAGACCATCTAATGTGTATCAAGGTTTCCTGACTTTCTCCTGATGGTAGATGTTAGAGGACAGAAGGACTGTTAGATTTCAACTGCCCTGACCAAAGTCGCCAATGATCTGCTAGTTACCAAAGATAAATGTCACTACTCTGTGCTCCTCCTTCTTGACCTTTCCACTGCCTTTGACACTGTTGAGCACTCTCTCCTCTACAAATTCGCTCTTCCCTCGGCATCAAAGACCCAGCCCCCTCCTGGATCTCCTCTTACCTCACCAACAGAACCTTTAGGGTTTCCCACTCATACACTATCTCCTCGTCACACCCCCTTTCAAGGTTCTGTCCTGGGTCCCTTACTTTTCTCCTTTTATTTATACATTCAGCCTAGGACACCTCATAGAGTCCCATGGCTTCCAATACCATCTCTACGCTGATGACACTCAAATCTCTCTGGCCCAGATGTCACTGCCCTGCTATCCAAAATCCCTGCGTGTCTGTCAGCAATATCTTCATTCTTCTCCTCCAGTTTCCTAAAACTCAACATGGAGAAAACTGAATTCATTGTCTTTACCCCATGCCACTTCCTGACCTGTCCATTACAGTTAATAGCACAACACTTTCTCTAGTCTCACAGGCCCATGCCTGGGGGGTTTCATTGGATTCTTCCCTGTCCTTTAAGCTACACATGCAAACCCTCACCTCCACCTGATCCTTTCAATCTAAGAACATCTCTTGTATTTTCGCCTTCCTCACCTCTGAACAGGGGCGGACTGAGAACTTAAAGTGGCCCTGGAAAAAATACTAAAAGTGGCCCCATTGGGTCCAAATTGATGGAAGGCAGGGCCAGCAATACCATATTGTGGCACATTATACCACCTCATCAGAGCCAAATACCATAGTCCATCACAAAATACTGCCAGCAGCACAAAATACATCCTCAAAAACTTCCACTGGAAGGTTGTGAGGAGGGCCCAGGCAGCCCCCTGGGTATCGGCCCACCGGGAAATTTCCCTGTAAGGTCTATGGCCAGTCTGCCCCTGCCTCTGAATCAACTAAAATACTAACGCATGCTCTCATCATCTCCCACCTGAATTACTGCAACATCCTTCTGTGTAGACTCCCATCCACCACTCTCACTCCCCTCCAATCTATTCTCAACTCCGCTGCCAGGTTAATCTATCTCTCCCCTCGTCTCTCCTCTGTCCTCCCCATTTGCCAATCCCTTCACTGGCTCCCCAAGAAATTCAGTTTTAAATACTTACAACTACATATAAGTTCGTCCACAACCTGTTCCCTCCTCACATCTCTGACCTTTCTCAATACATCTCCACACATAACCTCAGATCCTCACTGGATCTCTTCCTCTGTTCTCCTCTTATCTTTTCTTCACACATCAACTACAAGATTTCTCATGTACCTGTCCCCTACTCTGGAACTGACTACCCAAACACATCAGACTCTCCCCCAACATCCAAATTTTCAAAAGTAACCTGAAAACCCACCTTTAAGAAGCGGTCTTACATTTAGACTGGCACTGGATACGCTGAAGTTATGTAGAGGCCGGTGCCTCTTCATAACTTTGACAATCCACCACCAGCTATAGGTCTCATTAAGATCGGCGTCTAAAACGCCGGTCTTAATAAATATGCATCATAGTTTGTAAGGGTGAAAAAAAGACATCTGTCCATCCAGTTCGGCCTGTTATCCCGCAAGTTGATCCAGAGGAAGGCAAAAAAACCCTGTGAGGTAGAAGCCCAATTAGGCAATCAGAATAACTCTCTGGATCAACAACCCCTCTCTAGTAACTATAACCTGTAATATTATTATCCTCCAGAAATACATCCAGGCCCCTCTTGAACTCTTTTAGTGAACTTACCATCACCACCTCCTCAGGCAGAGAGTTCCACAGTCTCACTGCTCTTACCGTAAAGAATCCTCTTCTATGTTTGTGTACAAACCTTCTTTCCTCCAGACGCAGAGGATGTCCCCTCGTCACAGTCACAGTCCTGGGGATAAATAGATGATGGGAGAGATCTCTGTACTGACCCCTGATATATTTATACATAGTTATTAGATCTCCCCTCAGTCGTCTTTTATCTAAAGTGAATAACCCTAATTTTGATAATCTTTCTGGGTACTGTAGTCCACCCATTCCAGTTATTACTTTAGTTGCCCTCCTCTGAACCCTCTCCAGCTCTGCTATGTCTGCCTTGTTCACAGGAGCCCAGAACTGTACACAATACTCCATGTGTGGTCTGACTAGTGATTTGTAAAGTGGCAGGACTATGGGGGCTCATTTATTATCCAGAAATACGCCTATATTGGTTAGTTGCGCCGCAACTTTTTCCCGCTCATGACAGGTTTAAAAAAGTCATTTTCTGTGCCTGTTTTAGGCTGGCTTACATTTAAACTGGCGCTGGATGCGCCGAAGTTATGTAGAGGCCTGCGTCTCTTCATAACTTCAGTGAATCCACTGCCAAATATAGGGGTCTAAAATGCCGGTCTTAATAAATAACCCCCTATGTTCTTTTCACGTGTATCTATTTGACGCAACTCATTAAGTTATTTGCCTTGGCAGCAGCTGCCTGACACTGGTTTCTACGGCTTTTCCATGTCAATGTTAGGGCTCATTCACATGACCACACCGTGTTTTGCGGTCCTCAAATTGCAGATCCGCAAAACACAGATGCCACACGTGTACATTCCGCAATTTGCATAAAAGAACTAGCAGCCCATTATAGAAATGCCTATTCTTGACAAGAATAGGACATTTCCTATCTTTTTTGCTGGTCCATAGAATGGAAAAGCGGATACTGACAGCACACGGTGTGCTGTCCACATCTTTTGTGGCCCCATCGTGTGAATGAGCCCTTAGTCATTGTTTTACCATTTAGTATGTACAGGTGACTTGCATTATTCCTTCCCATGTGCATAACCTTATTTATCAGTTAAACCTCATCTGCCACTTCTCTGCCCATGCCTCCAATCTATCCAGATCCATCTTTAGCAGTATACTGTCCTCTTCCATGTCCAATAAAGTCAAGGTACTAGAAGTGGTCTGCAAACACTCAACAGGATTATTAATGTCTTTGCCTCTGTAGCGAGGCAACGAACACTGGTAGTGTCCAACTCCTCTCAGTTCTCAGAGTTCTCAAATCTCAGAGTTCCCAAGAAAAAATACTTTTTATTCATTATGCAAATTAGATCTTCAGTGCACCTAGAGGCGTGACCTAATTGTACTGCAGCTTTCATTTGCATAAAGAATAAAACTATCTTTTTCTCAGGAATGCTGCAAACAATTTTTACAAGACAGGTATCAACTTCACCATGCAGTATGCTTGGTTTAATAGGGTTAATCCTGCTCATTAAATGCCCTTTTCTACACAGATAAAAATTTGGCCAGCAAACCAGATAAATTAACTCAAAAATAGATGTTATCAGTCCAATAAATCCAACGTCAACATTCATACATATATATAACCTAGCAAACAGGAAGGAGCCATTGTGAAGCTGTGAAAAAATATAGAATGGAAAGTAATATGGTTTTCATATAAAAAAAACAAACAAGATCACAAAAATCACAACCACATCTATAATCAGTAAATGAGTGCATCTGAGGATAGTCGGGAAAGACAGATAGAAGACATTATATAAGAGGGGATGGACAATAATAGCATTCTTCTGAATCTAGAAACATGTTATACATGAAGACCAGAGGCGTAGCTAGAGGTTCAGCACAGGGGGGGCGAAACATACTTGAGTGGGCCCCCCACTTGGCTTCCCAAACGCACGTTTCCAACTTCACAGGCACATACTACTAGTTGTGGTTATAATATTGTATTAGAAAGATTACTATATAAACTGCTAGATCATCTATGCTGCTAAGTACAGTACAATAGACTTTCTACATACCCTACTCTAAATACTCTACCACATAATGCAGTGAAATATAGGAGTAATAGGAGTAAAAAACAAGAGGACTCCTATGTTAAAGGAAACCTGTCCACAGTTTTTACATCACTAAACTAACAGTCCCCTGCCCCCATCAGACCTCAGATCATCAGAATGTGCCCCCCATCAGACCTCAGATCAGTGTATTGTGCCCCACCAGACCTCAGATCAGCGTATTGTGCCCCATCAGACCTCAGATCAGCAGAATATGCCCCCATCAGACCTCACATCAGCCTACTGTGCCCCCATCAGACCTCAGATCAGCGTATTGTGCCCCATCAGACCTCACATCAGCCTACTGTGCCCCCATCAGACCTCACATCAGCGTATTGTGCCCCATCAGACCTCAGATCAGCGTATTGTACCCCATCAGACCTCAGATCAGCAGAATGTGCCCCCATTAGTCCTCACATCAGCCTACTGTGCCCCCATCAGACCTCAGATCAGCATATTGTGCCCCCATCAGACCTCCGATCAACAGAATGTGCCCCCATCAGACCTCAGATCAGCGTATTGTGCCACATCAGACCTCAGATCAGCATATTGTGCCCCCATCAGACCTCAGATCAGCAGAATGTGCCCCCATCAGACCTCAGATCAGCGTATTGTGCCCCATCAGACCTCAGATCAGCGTATTGTGCCCCCATCAGACCTCAGATCAGCGTACTGTGCCCCCATCAGACCTCAGATCAGCGTACTGTGCCCCCATCAGACCTCAGATCAGCGTATTGTGCCCCATCAGACCTCAGATCAGCGTATTGTGCCCAATCAGACCTCAGATCAGCGTACTGTGCCCCCATCAGACCTCAGATCAGCAGAATGTGCCCCCATCAGACCTCACATCAGCCTACTGTGCCCCCATCAGACCTCAGATCAGCGTATTGTGCCCCCCACCAGACCTCAGATCAGCGTATTGTGCCCCCATCAGACCTCAGATCAGCGTATTGTGCCCCCCATCAGACCTCACATCAGCGTATTGTGCCCCCATCAGACCTCAGATCAGCTTAATGTGCTCCCATCAGACCTCAGATCAGCGTATTGTGCCCCCATCAGACCTCATATCAGCAGACTGTGCCCCCATCAGACCTCATATCAGCCTACTGTGCCCCTATCAGACCTCAGATCAGCGTATTGTGCCCCCATCAGACCTCAGATCAGCAGACTGTGCCCCCATCAGACCTCATATCAGCAGACTGTGCCCCCATCAGACCTCATATCAGCAGACTGTGCCCCCATCAGACCTCATATCAGCCTACTGTGCCTCTATCAGACCTCAGATCAGCATATTGTGCCCCCATCAGACCTCATATCAGCAGACTGTGCCCCCATCAGACCTCATATCAGCCTACTGTGCCCCTATCAGACCTCAGATCAGCTTAATGTGCTCCCATCAGACCTCAGATCAGCGTATTGTGCCCCCATCAGACCTCATATCAGCAGACTGTGCCCCCATCAGACCTCATATCAGCCTACTGTGCCCCTATCAGACCTCAGATCAACGTATTGTGCCCCCATCAGACCTCAGATCAGCAGACTGTGCCCCCATCAGACCTCATATCAGCAGACTGTGCCCCCATCAGACCTCATATCAGCAGACTGTGCCCCAATCAGACCTCATATCAGCCTACTGTGCCTCTATCAGACCTCAGATCAGCATATTGTGCCCCCATCAGACCTCATATCAGCAGACTGTGCCCCCATCAGACCTCATATCAGCCTACTGTGCCCCTATCAGACCTCAGATCAGCGTATTGTGCCCCCATCAGACCTCAGATCAGCAGACTGTGCCCCCATCAGACCTCATATCAGCAGACTGTGCCCCCATCAGACCTCATATCAGCCTACTGTGCCCCTATCAGACCTCAGATCAGCATATTGTGCCCCCATCAGACCTCAGATCAGCATATTGTGCCCCCATCAGACCTCATATCAGCAGACTGTGCCCCCATCAGACCTCATATCAGCCTACTGTGCCCCTATCAGACCTCAGATCAGCGTATTGTGCCCCCATCAGACCTCAGATCAGCAGACTGTGCCCCCATCAGACCTCATATCAGCAGACTGTGCCCCCATCAGACCTCATATCAGCCTACTGTGCCCCTATCAGACCTCAGATCAGCTTAATGTGCTCCCATCAGACCTCAGATCAGCGTATTGTGCCCCCATCAGACCTCATATCAGCAGACTGTGCCCCCATCAGACCTCATATCAGCCTACTGTGCCCCTATCAGACCTCAGATCAGCGTATTGTGCCCCCATCAGACCTCAGATCAGCAGACTGTGCCCCCATCAGACCTCATATCAGCAGACTGTGCCCCCATCAGACCTCATATCAGCAGACTGTGCCCCCATCAGACCTCATATCAGCCTACTGTGCCTCTATCAGACCTCAGATCAGCATATTGTGCCCCCATCAGACCTCATATCAGCAGACTGTGCCCCCATCAGACCTCATATCAGCCTACTGTGCCCCTATCAGACCTCAGATCAGCGTATTGTGCCCCCATCAGACCTCAGATCAGCAGACTGTGCCCCCATCAGACCTCATATCAGCAGACTGTGCCCCATCAGACCTCATATCAGCCTACTGTGCCCCTATCAGACCTCAGATCAGCATATTGTGCCCCCATCAGACCTCAGATCAGCATATTGTGCCCCCATCAGACCTCATATCAGCAGACTGTGCCCCCATCAGACCTCATATCAGCCTACTGTGCCCCTATCAGACCTCAGATCAGCGTATTGTGCCCCCATCAGACCTCAGATCAGCAGACTGTGCCCCCATCAGACCTCAGATCAGCAGACTGTGCCCCCATCAGACCTCATATCAGCCTACTGTGCCCCTATCAGACCTCAGATCAGCCCACCCAGCCACATAGGATTAAAATAAAAAACTTTACTTAGCGTCAGGTCATAGTGTGCGCGGGCCAGGGAAGAGAGCGGAGCGCGGACCGGAGGGCAGCCGCAGCGCAGAACAGGTAAGTAAAGTTTTTTATTTTAATCCTATGTGGCTGGGTGGGCTGATCTGAGGTCTGATGGGGGTCCCTAAATACAAGTGAGCGCTTCCATAATGGAAGCGCTCACTTGTATTCGCCTGATAGAAGGCAAGGTCATCCTTGCTGGGGCCCCCCCTGAGTCACTGGGCCCGGAGCCGTCGCCCCCCCTGCCTCCCCGGTAGCTACGCCACTGATGAAGACAGAAACTCGCCTTGAGTACAAAAACCAGACAGAACATATGAGGAGGATATTCCCAAGGGTACTGAAGAACATGAAAGAACTGCAGTATTATTATTATTATTATTTTTAAACAAAATTCTCAAATCTCAAAATGCCTCAGCCTTAAAGGGGTTGTCCCACTGGGATAAACCCCATTCATTTTCCTTTAGGGAATTCAAACATCCTCTATAAGGCAGAGCAGAGAGCCAATAACAGGTAGTGGCTATCAAGCTGTTCACATATTACAAGGAATGCCATTCCTCTGAATGGCGGTCAGGTTGTACTACTGGGGAAACGTTTCACTGACTCTTCCTACCCTTAACATCAGCTGTTGACTGGAGGTCTCAGCAGACACTCCTTTGGTGATGGTCATATTAACAGGTAAGTCTGGGATAAGACAACTGTGTAGGACACTACTGTTAGGTAATAAGGGTTCCTCAATGGTAAACACAGCGGGTTCTGCTGCTCCGGAGTATACCAGAGATCTGCTACAGTCAGTGGGCAAATCCTACAGCACCACCACAGGGCAGCTTAAATATTACACCATTCCAACTGCAATGAATAGACTATACAAATAATGCATGGACATTCTGGGTCCTCCAGAGTAGCTCTTGATATCTGAACAGGTAACCTTCTCTATTTACTCAGCATGGTGGCTATTAGACTGTGAAAATTCCTGGTAAACACCTTATAGGTCACAATGCTAAAAGAAATAATGAAGACCAATTGAGGAAAACTCTAGTTTTAGCTGCAAGGTCATAAATAAGACTCATAAAGGCTTAACATATAACAATATTTTACACACTAAGTGGGTAATTTCCATAATAACACAACGCTCTTGTCTGTGTTGTCCGTTCCCATAACATTTTATCTGTTCTGCTTAGAAAAAAGAGTTGTACTAGCACACAGAAATAAGTTACTCATGGCTGTTGGCCCTGCCTCGGGTACAGACAATTTTACATCTCAAACATGACATTTTTGAAAGTCATCAAATAAAGCCCACAAGATCCTTGTTAAAAGGGCTTTTTTAAGTGTTTAATACAGATGACCTATTCTCAGGATAGGTCATGAGGATCTGATTGGTGGGTGTCTGACACATGGCACCCCCTGCTGATCATGTTTTTGAAGAGGCCACTTTGCTGTCATGATTGCCATGGCCTTCTCAAAGCTTACCAAGCACAGCATTATCCCATGGATAGCGATTGTGCTTGGTATGGCAGCTCAGTCCCATTCACATGAATGGCGATGTGAGAGACAAACATGACACAAATGGGCTAGGAAGAGACAGCAGCACTCACCGGATGGCTAAGTCTCTTCAAACAGCTGATCGGGATATCGGGTGTCGAACCCCGACTGATCAGATACTGATTACCTATTATAAAGATAGGTCATCAGTAGTGTTGACCGAAGTGAAGCATCCTAATTTTAAGAAAAAATTTGATTCTAAATAAAGCCGAATTTCCTCACACTTCCTGGTAACCAATCACTTTTCCTAAAATGGCAGCTGGAGTTGTCTTAGAAAGAATGGGAAAAAAATCACTCACCTCATCCACTTGTTCACACAAAGGCAGTCTGCTCCTCTCTTGATTGAAAAAGACCTGCCGACGGACCTGCGCTGAGCGTGATGATGTCACCTCGCACTCCGAGCGTAATCACGTGGTGATGACGACGGTGAGGTTATCACGCTCAGTGTAGGTCCTTCGGCAGGTCTTTTTTAATCAAGAGAGGAATGGACTGCATCTGCTCGAGCAAGTGGATGAGGTGAGTGTTTTTTTTTCTTTTTTTTAAACCCAAAAGACCATATTGCATTAGCGTATTACCATTTTTAACGGCCGTTAAGAGGGTGCACTTCTGTCTAAAGCGACGTTAAAAACGGTCCCACAGATTGATAGGCTGAATGGGGTTTTAACCTAGCAATTTGCAATGAATTAGTAACTAATTGAATTTCTTGTCAAACTTTGGCGAAGCTGCCGAATCAAATTGTTCAACACTTTGCTCATCTCTAGCCATCAGTATAAAACACTCTGAAAACCTCTTTAAACTGTGGATGAGGGATTGTGGCCAAAGCAGTTATATATAACCACCAAGAAATACAGGGCAATGTCGTATATCTGTCGATAGTTTGTGGGAGTTTTACAGCACAACTACTTTCACAAAATAGTGCCAGCTATTGCCAACTGATGCCCTGTGTTACTAACTAACCCTAGTTTCTTGTCTCAGCCACAGAAGATGAGCTTACACTGGGGCTCAGATCATTTCCAGTCATACCATTATGCCACCAGGGTCAACCCTGCTTACTCCCAGAAGTAAAATGAAAAACCCTATGGGTCCTCTTTTGAACTAAGCAAACACATAAGGGGTGGTGGGCCATGATCTTTATTTGTGGCCATTGGCTGCCTACTATAACTTTCCCCTTTTCTACTATCTCTCACCCTATCTTCTGCCCCCAGGCTCATATTTTTTCTGAACAATAAAGGGGTCGAAAAGATAGGTAATATATTATGGGGGACAGGGGCGGACTGGGAACTCAAAGTGGCTCTGGAAAAAATACTAAAAGTGGCCCCGCTTTGTAGTTTGGTCCAAATTGATGGAAGTCAGGGCCAGTAATACCATATTGTGGCACATTATACCACCCAACATAGCCAAATACCACAGTCCATCACAAAATACTGTCAACAGCACAAAATACATCCCCAAAAACTTCCAGCTGTGAGGAGGGCTCAGTAGGCCCCTGGGCATTGGCTCACCGGGAAATTTCCCTGTTGGTCTATGGCCAATCCGCCCCTGATGGGGAGATTGTCAAAACTGGTGTAAAGGAAAACTGTCTTGGTTGCCCATAGATTTCATTTTCCAAAGGAGCTCTGAAAAATGAAAGGGGGAATCTGGTTGCTATGGGCAAATAAGCCAGTTTTTCGTTACACCAGTTTTGATAAATCTAACCATATGATTTGAAATTCTGCTTCATTTTCAAAGTATTTGCATGCTTTTTGTTTTAATTGAGCATTGATGGAAAAAGTTTCCATACACTGCTGTGGTATTACAGGATGTTCCTATTGATAGGCCATCAATATCAGGTCAATGGGGGTAGGAACCCCCCTTCCCCCATCCCCCCTCATAAACAGCTGTTACCTTGCCCCTGGGGGCAAGCAGAAGTGTTTCATCCTTTTTTTGCTGGAATTTCCACCTGTGAACATAGCCTTAGACAACCTACTTCCAAATACTGTACTTGGGAATGGTGAGTAAAGGGATCATTTCAACAGATTTTACCCTATAATTATTTCCATCATCTCTGACAAAAAAAAGACTTTTCTAAATTAGTGAAAGCTATTAGTCTCTTAGGAACATAGAAAACTCTCTTAGGAACATAGAAAAGCTCTTGCATTGTATGATATTGAGGGCTTAGTTTTCCACTGGGTGTATTCAGGCTTTTCTAGTGTCCTAATGTATATTCACTAAAGGTGGGTTTACACCACACGTTGTTACAGACGATAGTCAGGAAGGAAGCGACAGTCGGCTGCTCGCTCAGTGAAGGATACCGCTCTATTTACATGCAGCGATCTCTTTCACAGTATGAGGACAAGGGATCGCTATTGTGATCACTCGTCCCCATACAGAATCATTGTTTCCTGGCAGCAGATCGCTGTTTAGATAGCACGATCTGCTGCCCAGAAATAATGATTGATGTGCCTGCACGAACGACAGGATCACCTGAAGAATGAATCAGAAGTGATTAGCGGCACTTTTAGATTGTCGAGAACGAGAGTTCACAGGAACGGACATTTCTGAAAATCTGCCCAAAAATTGGGCAGTCTAAATCTACCTTTAATCAACCTTAAGGCTGGCTTCACATCTGCGCTTTGAAATCTGGCAGTCTGTTCCGGCAGAAGAACAGACTTTTGGAGCTCACTGTATCCGGAATAGCTGGATATTACTGTGCATCGGCAGATCCCCATTCACTGTAATCCGATATATACCGGCTTTCAGACAGACTAAAAATTCTGCGTGTAGTATTTTTTTGTCCAGCCGAAACCTGGCAGGTATAAACCTTTGTGGCAAGAACCATCCTTGTCATTTTGCACGTTCATCATTTTTTATCTCACTTCCAGAATCATTGGTTGATTATGACTGGTGCAGAATGACAAGAATGCCTCTTCCCCAAAATGGAGACCATACTGTACATGCCTGTGTTCTATGCTTCAGTGGTCAGTGGATGACTTTGGAGGTGTCTGGCTTGGCAGGGGCTGGTTTAGCAAAGATGCATCAGGACACCTGGAAGATTTGGATATGCCAGCAGACACTTGAGCCATCATTAGCATACAAAGCAGTATTTCTAATGGCAGATTTACACGTTCCGAGGAGCAGCCGATTAGCAGGAAGGAAATGTTCGTTCCTGACTAATTGGCTGCTCGCTCAGTGGGGGTGAAGCACTGCATTTACATGCAACGATCACCTCCACAGTATGAGGAGGAGCCTAATTTAGTTGCCTGCACAATCCACTGTTTCACCTTATGAATGAATGTTTTGTTTGTTCATCAGGTGATTGGCTGCATCTTTAGAAAGGTAGATTTTCGTGAACAAGCATTTGCAGGAAAATTCAGACCTGATAATCTGCCTGACAACTGGGCAGTGTAAACCCGCCATAAGTTCATGTAAGGTCTTTGATACTACAAGGGACTAATAGCTATAACTTTAGATAACAGGATCCCTTTTATGAAGGAAGGTTCAGGATGTTCCTCTAAAGAAAAGGGTTTGGTACCATATTAGCCGGTAGTAAGAAGTCTTGATGCATCTTGAAGAAGGGACCTCAGAGTCCCGAAAGCCTTATAACATCATTTATTTTAGTTAGCCATTAAATGGGATGTTCCTCTATAATACAGCTGCAAAGAGCGCCTCTCACATTGAGGGAGTCCATGCATTAACTAGGCAGCCCATTGATTTTAAAGGGCAGCATGAAATGCTTAATTTCTCCTGCGATGGCGCTGCAGAGAAATTAAAGGGAACCTGTCATCTCCGAAACACCCCCTGAACTAGAGTAAGCGGTGTATAGTGTAAATGATGCTGAATCTGAATATGTAAGTTTTATCTTCATACTCACTTCTATTCTGACGCTGTGCTCCCACAAACCAGCAGTAAAATGCATTGAGAGGACTCTTCTTTGAGTCATCTCCATTATGTGAGTGAGCACTGGAGTCCACTGAGTGCATTTTACTGCTGGTTTGTGGGAGCACAGCGTCGGAATATAAGATAGTATGAAGATAAAACTACATATTCAGATTCAGCATCACTTACACTATACACCGCTTACTCTAGTTCAGGGGGTGTTTCGGAGATGACAGGTTCCCTTTAAACAACTACCTCCAATTCTCCCCATATACTGTGAGACCCTTCTAACGAAAAAAGATTAATGAAAATGAGCCACCAACTTAAAGGGAATCTGTCATCCAGATTTTGGACTATTATCTACAGTAATACATGGTCAGTACTACAGATATTGAGTCCAGGTTGCCATTTATTATTTTCCTATTGCCCCCTGTTCTCTCACTGTCAGCATTTAAAGCTGCACTGAAATACATTGTCAGGACTGCTGTGCTGTTCGAAGAAGATGAAGAGGACTCATGTGCACATGTGCAGCAGTCCTGACAATGTATTTCAATGCAGCTCCGAGCACTGACAGCGGGGAAATGGGGGCAGTAGTGTAAGAAAAAAATACTGATCTGGACTCCATATCTGAAGTACTACACATGTATTACTGTAGATAATGGTCCAGAATCTGACAGATTCCATTTAAGAACCATATGCATCAAATAAATGAACAAGACACATGTATTTTAATCATGAGGTTTGAAGAATATGAGTTAAAACCAGAGACTCAGGACTGTAATGTCACAATGCGTATGTACAGATCCTGATCTCCTGACTGTAATGTTTGTAAAGCCCTTGACTAATGAAATGAGAGGAATGTGATTGATGTTAAATTCTAATGAGATATTAATAAAATATATTCCATCTTGTTTATGTGTTTCAATAGAGCAGAAGAGAGATGCATGAGGGTTACGCCCAGAGTACTTTGAAGGCTTTCAGCGTTGAAGAGGTTTTATGAAAGAACGTGATACGGATGAAAACCACTTCCCGCTGAAGACTGAGCATGATTAAACCTTCTCCTGTCCTGCCAAACAAAATCCTACTAGAACAGATTTCTTGAAGTGACAGCGGTTTAGTGTTTTGATTTAAGGTGCACTGGGGGTCTTTTGAAGACTGTCTCCCATAATTTCTTTGCCCCCTCGACCTACCATCAGTCTTTGAGTTTGGCTTTCTGACTGGGACCTCCAAAACCCCCTTCAACCCTCCTCCTTTCCCAATATAATCCCACAGAGATGTGAAAGAAAATTGCTTCAGAACTCTTTGGTTAAATTTATTTTCCATGCTTGAAGTGGCCCAAAACTATGTCTAATAAATAAGCCTGCTGTGTGATTTACGACTGCTTGGGTCTGATTTAGAGGCAGGAGGGGAATATATTCTGCCTTTGGGAGTTCGGAGATCTGACTTGTAAGTGAGACCAGATGTTTTTTTCCTGCGTGTGGAAAAAAGGGGGAAAGTGAAGGAAGTTTGAAGAAGCAAGTCAAACAGACAGAAAATGATATATGGTGAAGTGGGAAAATAAAAGAAATCGTTAAATTAAAAGATGTTGATGAGTCACAGAAAACAAAATACTCACATAAAACTAATATGTGGAAAAAATGCCTGAACATATAACTTTCATCCCCATCTTCCTGACAAATGCAGACAGACATATACTGCAATCACTACCGCCTTCAATCATGTTCATCCAATTGGTTGACTACCTATGTTCTCCATCAAACAAGTTTCTCCATCTGTACAGTCCACCAGTGTTCTAACTCAGTAGTATTATTTGATAGGGGTTCACACCAGCTATCGGTAAGAGGCATAAGGTGGGACCAACTTTGCCACAGGTCCATATGACAGCCATGAATCTACCTGAAGGAAACATCCTTGCGTATACTATTAGGCCTCTTTCACACTAGCGTTAGTACGGATCCGGCACCTAAAGGGTGCCAACGGATCCGTGCTAACGCTGATACATGTGTGGAGCCGGAGCAGCGCTCCGGCCCCACACATGTTAACATGGAACAAGACTTAGACATAAAGACATACACACATACATACACACATACATACTCACATACTCCAGGGACGCCGGCAGAACGTCTTCACGCACCTCCTGCGCGCAGTGATGACGATTCCCCACAGCGCCCTCTGCTGGGCGCAGTGGGGAAACGTCATAGCTGCGCGCAGGAGGCGCGTGAAGACATGCTGCCGGCGTCCCTGGAGTATGTGAGTATGTATGTGTGTATGTCTGTCTGTATGTATCTATCTCTGTAGCCGGATCCGGAATGACCCCCCATTGCAAGTCAATGGAGGACAGATCCGGATTACTGGTGTGTCCACACCAAACGGATCCGTCCCCATTGACTTGCATTGGGGGTCATTCCGGATCCGTCTTGGTGCGGATCCCTGGACCGGAGAGCAAACCGCAGCATGCTGCAGTTTGTTCTCCGGTCTGAAGACGGAACGGAATGCTTTCATTAACTCCATTGAAAGTCAATGGAGTCCGGATACGGTTCCTATTGTGTCAGACAGAACGGATCTGTCCCCATTGACCTGCATTGTGGGTCATAACATCTTGCTCCGGATCCCCAGGATGGAAAGCAAAATACAACATGTTGCGGTTTGCCCTCCGGCCTGCGGACGCAACTAAACTGAATGGAATGTATTTTGGAGCGTTCAGCTCTCTTCAGTTCAGTTTTGCTCCCATTGACAATGAATGGGGACAAAACTGAAGCGTTTTATTCTGGTATTGAGCCCCTATGACGGAACTCAATACCGGAATTTTAAAACGCTAGTGTGAAAGTAGCCTTAGATTCCAAAAGCGAATAATTCTGACTTGAAAGTCATATCAACCAGATCCTGTATTTGTCCACTAACCTTCTCCAAGTAGATAAGAACTGACTTATCTAAGCAAGATTGCCTTCTGCCCACTTCTGAACTTCCAGATGGATACAAAATTGAGATGTCGAGCTCCACAACAGAGTGGATCTTGGCCTTTCACCTAGTTAACATACTTTTTAAGTTGCCTTAGTACTCTACAAGAAAAGTCACAAGACAAACTTGGGCTAAACTTTTCTAACATAACACTATAAAAAAAGCAAGAAAGTGAAAAATTAAGCGTGATGGGGCATTGTGGCCTCTTGGTCTTCTATATTTCTCTCCTGAGCGATCTCACACACTCTCTGTCTTTTACCTTCTCTCTTACACATACTCTGTCTCCTGCGAGCCGGCCTGTTTGATAAATATGATACTTAGAAATATTCCTCCCGCTAGACAGCAAAGCCTTGCAGTAAAAATGATATAATCTTTCACCAGACTCCACTGAATCAAGGCTGAAATAGAGCCCAAGATTCTGCAAGACAGGAGAGGGACACGGGAAATGTTTAACCCTTCATCCACCTCTACTAAAACTGACTGCGCTGCATACGCTAAGAGCTTAGATATAGTTAAATTACTGGATATTGCCTATTAGCAATTATTTATCATTGGAAACTATTTTAGAAAAAAAAATAATGGACCCAAAAAACCTACTATGATATGTGGCATCTGAATGTCATGGCAGCACAACAGGTACCCCATTGCCCTATTCTACCAATAATGCTCAAATTTTTATTTATTTTACTTACATAGCACCAATATATTCTGCAAAGCTCACAATCTAGATTCTGTATCAGTATATCTTGGGAGTACCTGGAGAAAAACCACACAAACACAGGGAGAACATACGGCCTCCATTGAGGTGTTGTCAAACCTAGGACCTCAGTGCAGCAAGCATATGTGCTAACCACTGATCTTAATCAATGTTGACTAAAACTGGTTGGTTCTTTTTTTTTTTTGGGGGGGGGGGTAGTCCCATAAATATGAATGGAGAGTGCACCATGCAAACATGACTACTGTCTCATCTATATGAGACTGCTGGAAATTGCCAACCAAGCTCTCCATTCACTTTGGGAATAGGAGTGGGTCCCAGAGGTGGGACCTGCACCTATCTGACATTGGTGGTATACCCTAGTGATAAGCCTCCAATGTCTGAGGTAAGACAACCCCTTTAACTCAGCTCTGATGAGGTATTTAAAGGGGCTTTCTAGTTGTTGAAAAGGTCACCAAAATGAGGTGAGAGATGTTCTAAAATAATAACCTGTACTTACCAGGACTGCCCTACCATTCCCGTGCTGCCACTCTGGTCTTCATTTCCAGTATGTGTTTAGCCGTATATCCCATGTGACTGCTGCAGCAAATCACTGAACTCAGCAGTATACGCCACAAAACCCTTGAGGCCTTGATTTACATAGACAGTGTTAGTAAACACAGTAACCTAAGAATAAATAGTAAGAAATTATTCTACACAAAATTTCAATAAAAGTAACATTTTAAAGTTTAGATATTTAGAATTTAGAATTACCAGCTATTAACCAAATTCTAATAAATAAAAGTTTTGGTCCTTGATTCATGTACAACTATAAGAAAAACCAAAATCACCGGACTGGACAAAGTAATTTGTCACAAAGCAATTTTTTTTGTAAAATTCGGCGAAGCAGGCGAATTGAATTTTCAAGAACTTCACTCATCTCTACATATAACCCTTTCCCCATTGGTAATGGTTACGGAATAATGTCTGCTAAGGAAGAGGAGTCTGTCCTTATTCTGTTGATATGAAGGATTACCAATGGTCACCTCATCTTCCTTTGAAGGAACTAATGGAGGCGATACAGATGAAAATGCTTCTCCTAAACAGAGTTATTCTTAATTGTTTTCAAAGAAAAGGACAATTATGACAATCATACTGCTTCCAAAAGGGCCAGTCCTGCTCATGCCAAGTACACAAGGTAATGTTTGAGACACTGCCAGAAATTCTATATGATTAGAACAATGAAACTTTTGTGTAATGGATGAGACATAAAGTCCCTTGTATTGAAGTATATGTTTTTATTTTCCTGATCGTTATGAAAAAAAAATATCCAATCTTGCTTGTTATTGAATGGGGCAAGTACTTAAGGCCCTGCTTGTTATCAAAGGAGGCCATACAATTTTAGGCCAATCGTTAATATTCTCATTGGGGGTATAAAACTTCTACTTGCAGCCAGAGCTGCTCATAGTCTAGGGGTGCACCCATTAATTCTTCTATTCCTGTAAAAGAAAAATGGGGTGCACTGCAAACCTTTTAGGCTACCTATTTATTTTACTTATTTATATATATATAGCACCAACATATTCCACAGCGCTTTAGGCTACTTTCACACTAGCGTGTGGGTGAAGGGTGCTGCCGGATCAGGACTGCCGCAGCGACATGTGTGGAGCCGGAACCGCGCTCCGGCCCCACACATGTCACACAGTACATACATACACACAGACACACACACATATACACAGACAAATACACATACATACTTACATGCTCCCGGCAGGTCTCCAGAACGTCGGAGGAGCAGGACGGCTCGCACAGGTGACGATTCCCCACAGCGCCCTCTGCTGGGCGCCTGGTGGAATCGTCATCTGTGCGCGCCGTCCTGTCCCTCCGGCGCTCTGGAGACCTGCCGGGGAGCATGTAAGTATGTATGTGTATTTGTATGTATGTATGTCTGTGTATGTTTATGTTTATGTGTATGTCTATGTCTGTATGTGTGTATTGTGTGTATGTGGTGACGGATCCGTCATGAACTCCATTGAAAGTCAATGGAGGGCGGATCCGGTTACCATTGTGGTCACACCAGACGGATCCGCCCCCAATGACTTGCATTGGGGGTCATTCCGGATCCGTCTTGGTGCGGATGCATGCTGCGGTTTGTTCTCCGGTCTGAAGACGGAACGGAATGCTTTCAGGAGCATTCCGTTGTCTTCAGTTCAGTTTTGTCCCCATTGACAATGAATGGGGACAAAACTGAAGCGTTTTATTCCGGTATTGAGCCCCTATGACGGAACTCAATACCGGAACTCAATACCGGAATTTTAAAACGCTAGTGTGAAAGTAGCCTTACAGACATGATCATCACTTACAGTTCCCAGTGGGGTTCACCATCTAGATTCCCTATCAGTATGTCTGTGGACTTATTTAACAGTCTATAGATAAGCTCTTGAATAGTATCAGCCACTTGCTTTGTTCCCTTCTTCTGTGCCAGTCTTTACTACTTGACATCCTAAGAGTTTGACCTTCTCAACATGACCTCGTCACCTCTTCTGAACTTGATCCGCTTGTCTTCTGGTCTAGATCCTGGCATCTTACGTTTCTTCAAGTTGTTGATGTCCCTCCCATCACTTTTCTTTTCTCCTGGAGTACTTTATTTCGATTCTACGGCCTTTTTGTAGACCACCATGGGGCAGGACTAAGATGTCAAAACGCAGAGCAACTATGACATGGCATTGCTAGTTCGGTCTAATTCCAATTACAAGGAGCCTTCAATATACACTTACAAGAGAAACCTTTCCTTAATATGATGTGTTAACAACCCAGAAGTACTGTTTGGCCACAGTTGCTGAACCCTCTGCATCAAGTGTCTCTAGATACCAGCTACATTGCGGGGAAGTGATTATAAATTCTTACATTATGGTAAATGAAGTAATGTACTGCCATACAGGGGACTTAATGTCCCATTTATTACACAACAAGTTCATTGTTCTAATTACATATAATTACTGGCAATATCTCAAACACAACCTTGTGCACTTGGCACACCATGCATGCTTCCTCCAACAAATGCTCTACTACTATTTCACTATGTAATGTATGGCGATAGTCAAAGTGACCTCTACATACTGTAGTACTGGGCTTTGACCTCTACCTAGCACCGGGTTTTCTTTCTGATCTCCAAATAAATGGTAAATACTAGAAAACCACCAAAGCTGCCAGATAAGTGTTTGAGTTGAGCTATTTTTCATAAATCCACTCTTACCGAGAAATCCTAGTAACACTGCTCTTTGACCAGCCATGAAGACATTTGGGTGAGAGGGTCAAAGGAATCTTCTGCCAACGAGTAAAGTGATATACGAGCAGACATCTGTGTTTACTCTGCACAAACAAGAGCTCAGACAATAGGTTACCGCCTATTCCACATACAGCATCCCTGGCCAAGAGTGTGTTTATGATTTGTGTAAGGAGATGCAAGAGGATTGACACGGAGACTTAATTAACAACATAAACCATTCTGTGACTGGAGTGTCCTGCAGGATGCGAGAAACAAACAGAAACACATCACCCAGTGACATATACTGGAACCGCCATGAACGGAAATCACAAGAGAATATAATATAACACCATTACTAAACTGCAGAGGATATTTCATAATGACTAAGCGCACGCCATAAACCTATCAGCAGACAAAAAATATCACAACACAATACTATCATTGCAATTTGTTTGGCATGGACTGCCTTACTAAAATTTAAAAAGCAATTCCCCCGAAACTGAAAAAAAAAGATCCGTACCTATCAAATCTGAAATCATCTATATATTCTGTACCGACACTTCTTAGCTATCATTTTTCTATAGCTCTTGGGGATTTTCACGCTAGTTTCCTAGAGGCCTGCAGTGATACAGTAGTCAGGGAGGTATCACTGTATAACTAGAATGGTTTGTCGGTCTGGAGTCTGGGGCAGATAGGTGACCAATAACCAGGGACGCACTGGCAATAGACCCTACAGGGAAACTTCCCGGTGGGCCAATGCTCAGAGTGCAGTCTGGGACCACTCACAGCTGCCAGTCAGGTAAGTAATAATCTGATGCTCCATGAGTTAATTAACACTAGATGTATTAAAAACCTATTTACCTGGCCTGCAGCCGTAGGTGCCCTCCTGCCTCATGAATTCAACTGTATTGCCATCCTGAGGGATGGGAGCAGAAGGACAGAACGTGGGAGCAGGCGCTGGGCACCACAGAGGAACAGCTTCTGGGAAGGTATTTTGTGCTGCTGGAGCATTATTTTGTGCTGCACTCTTGGGCAGACTGAGGACTTAAAGAAGGCCCATGTTGTAGGAAGGTCCAAATTGACAGAAGGTGGGGCCACACAAGTAGGCATGGACAACTGAAGTAGGAGTCATCTGCAATACCATAGTGCAGCACAAAATTTTGCCTCAGCAGAATACTGCCGCCTTCTCCTCATTCTGAGGCCAGTGATTTCAGGAGGTCACCTGTGGCAGTAAGCCAGGTGCATAAGTACCTGATGCTCCTAGCATTAAGTAATGCTTTGAGCATCATACCGTGATATACCCGACTTGGAGACATGAGAAGAGCTCGGGTGGCCCCTTGGACATCGACACACCGGCAAATTTCTCTGTTGAGTCTATGGCCAGTCCACACATGGCTGTACTGTTGCATTTGGTTCTGGTGGGGCAGTATTTTGTGCCACAATATGGTATTGCTGGCCGCATCTAATTGTGTTGCTCCTCTTTCTGTTGGTTTGGACTTGCCTTCAACATGGTGCCACTTATAGTTTTTTCCAGGGCCACTTTGAGTTCCCAGTCCACCCATGCCGATAACCCATGTTGGAGCTGTAACGGTGGTCACTTTTGGAGAGATTCTAATCTTGGTCATCTTCTTATATTTCCATTCCTTCTACATTGGACTGAACATGTCATCAGTGGTCATTGTTGAACTCAAAAATGTCATCCTAGAAGATCGATTTTAAAGTTTTATAAAAATAAAGTTACTTTTTAATATACTCTGTAGTTTGATTCCTCTTGTTTTCAAGATGTCTGCTTGCTGTCGGTGAATGGTGAACATTAATATTAACATTCAGAGGTTGAAAATCCATTCTGACGTCATCCTACTCACAGGGCTTGTAGCAGGGGCGTAGCTATAGGGGTTGCAGAGGTAGCAGTCGCTACCGGGCCCAGGAGCCTGAGGGGGCCCAAAGACCCTTGTGCTGCATAAGAAGACACACAAAGTACTGAGGGAAGGGCGGCCCAAGATGAACTCTTGCACCAGGGCCCATGATCCTTTAGCTACGCCCCTGGCTTGTAGTGTAGGACACACCCAAGTAAACATGACAGTCACATTCATTGCCCCATAAGACTGTCCGCTACAGTGCCTATATAACAGTGTATGTGCCCCATAACACCTCTAGCCACATTGTCTCTATAACAGTGCAAACCACAGTATACACTTAAATGTGCAAGCCACAGAGCCCCTATTATTCCACCCATACAGCTCCTATTTAGTGCTGTCCACACAGCCCCCATAAATCACTAGCCCTAGGGACCTCGTATTGTTAGTACAGTACCATAGCCTCCATTACAAGCCACAAAGTCCCCAGTTTCACCCACAAGCTATAAAATAGAAGACTCCAGCCGTTCACCTTCTCTTCTGTGCCGGGCAGAGCTACAGAATATTTCTGCTCTAAAGCAGAGCTTTATGCTCATTTGCCATTTTACCCAATTTCCCTATATACACACATTCTCAGCTCAGCCAAGCGTACATGTTTCATATTTCAATGGGCAGATCCAACATAACCGACCAATCCTTCCCCTGACATCTGCAGTCTGTGCACAGTTGGTCTAACCATCTGCAAGTTCCGATGACTTTTATCTGCTGTGAATGGCCAGCTGCAGGGTAGATTTATTAATACTGTCTAATATTTAGACAAAGTGGACATAGTCTAGGCCAATGATGGCTAACCTCTGGCACTCCAACTGTGGTGAAACTACGACTCCCAGTAATCTCCATTAATTTCTGTGGAGTTCTGAGAACAGCCAAGCTATTGTGCATGTTGGGAGTTGTAGTTTTTACCACAGCTGGAGTTCCGGAGGTTAGCCATCACAGGTCTAGGCTAAAGATGAACCAAATGCATTGAAGTGGCTAATGCTGGAGACCGTATAGCCTACAGGCTCGGAATGGCCCACAGGGGAACAGGTGAATCCCCCGGTGGGTCCCTGAGCTAGGTAGGCCTCTAGTCCCCCACCTCCTGCACAAGTGACACATGGCACAGTAGACTGACCTATAAATAGGCTGCCTAAGATGCTATGCAGTACATTGCCTATGTCCATATAAAAGACTGGATAGTGTGGGCAGGTAGCATATGCATGTGGGCCCCCAGAGTGAGCTTTACAGTGGGCCCCCAGAGGGAATTTTACTGGTGAGCCCTAGACACCCCAGTCCGACCCTGATAGCCTAAATAAATACCATCTATTAGTTGACGTAATTTGAAGCAAAATGTTGCACAAGGGCCAATTGTTGCACACATCTTAAGCCACACCGTTTTCGGCAAGGCATACTTCTTGTAGAAAAGTGCCTATAACAATTAATAAATGTAGTACAAATCATACATGCCAGAACCCTGGTGCATTTTGATTACTAAATCTCCCCCAGTGTTTCCAGGAATAGAGGAACAATGAGCAATCCAATAATGTCCCACCGACTTCAAGAGCAGCTTGTGGTAAGGCCTGTGTAGTTCTTGGTACCCACAGAGCCTCCGTTATTTTTCCAAACTCTTGCCCACCACTAAGGTGGACAATATCATGACATATTCTGCAATGATGTCTTTATAAATAAGTAAATACATGACATGTCAACATTTTCGGTCACTAGGATTCATGTCCTAATCATGTATTTTCACATTCTGACTTTAAAGGAGTTTTCCAGTCCCCTTATATTGATGGCCTATCCTTCGCATAGTCCACCAATCTGATCGGCGGAGGTCCTACTCCTCAACGATCAGCTGTTCTGCAGAAGCTCATGAATGGGAGCAGCGCTACAGTTACCAGCTCCATTGACTACACTATAGATAGAGCTGTGTACCTCCAGCACCAGAACAGATGATCAGTGGAGATGGTGGTGTATTGATATCTGATTGACGGGGGTTTAACACCCCACACGCCCATCAATCATCTGTTTTGCAATAGATCCAGTGCCAGCCTTGATTAAAAAAAATAAAATCAGATGACAGGATGGGATTTTTATATTTGTGAACTTTGGGTCTTCGATGGTATATAGGCCATCAATATAAAAATCCTGAACAAACCCTTTAAAGAGTGCTGCTAATAACGAAATCATATCCTACCAGCCTGTCATCTGATTTTTTTTATTTTTTTTTTTAATAATCAAGGCCCCGGGTAAGAGAAAGAACAGACAGAGTCTTCCATAAATGTTTAAAAGGATTTAGTGGCCTTGCTAGAGTCTATTCATCATGTGCATGGCCTTCTGGGAATGCTCAATCGTCCCTGTGTGCTCTTCTCAGGAAGTGTTATACTGGAAGGACTGCTTCAGACATAAACAGAAGAATGACTTATACAACATATTTTGTGGGTTGAAATCACTGTTTTATAGTTACAAGTGTCTTTGCTGGTCAAGACAAAGATGTGGTTTGCTGTTTTCTTAAAATGTTCTCAAAGTGGATCTTCAAGGGCTTATGTAACCTTTATAGAAAGTTTTAAATGAAGGAATCTGTAAGAAATCCTAATTCTGCGAAACTACTGGTTGCAATTCCATTCTCATTTGTAATTAGAGCCATGATAGGAAATGGGGGAAGTACTGAGAAGAAATACATGACACATTCTGGGATTCTGGGTTCCATTTGTTTATTGGTAGTAGTCGGCCCAGAGGTATCCTCTAGTTTAGAATTGTTGGACATCTGATGTAAGACAAATATAATAAATAAGTCTAGCCAATAAAAATGGACGTCTATACGAGTTTCATTTCATTCTGATACTCAAAAAAGCATTTTGGAGAAGTCCAATTGATGCCATAGTCCAACAGTCACCATAGTTTGTCATCTGAAACTACATTTTGTACCAGTTGCATGGCACTCCGAAAACAGGTGACAGGTAGGACTTGGAAAGATGAAAATTTATTGATGGCAATCTACAAATGAGAAACTGTGAAGTTTTGATCTAATCCCAGACCTTCTTTAGACCTTCGGATTACATCAATACCTGAAATTGGCAAACGGTAGTGATAGAAGCAATGGGGAAAGTGACCAATGTTGCTGGACCATCACTGGCATCATTCTCCAACCATGGTGGTCACATTTCCTAGTACTTTTCGTACTACTTATTGTCAATTTCATCTATAGATACAATGGGATGGAAGGTCTGGGATCAAACCAAAACATTGCAGTTTGACATTTGTGGATTGCAGCCAATACATTTTTATCTATTTGATCTATTTCTTTACTCCTTCTTTATAATTGTCAACTGAAGTTGTCAGTTGTCAACATGTGTCTCCAGGAGCCTATGCTAGATAGAAATGAAGTCATCAAGTTTATAGATTAAATTCTCAACAGCTATCCATAGGGTCTTCTTCCCTGGATGCAATCTTTCCAGAACCGCTGCAGCCGGAAGTCCTTACCCCTGCTGTCCCGGCAGGAGCATCCGGAAAAGCGAAAATGGCTGCAGCGCTCGCCAGCGTCACCACCACCCGGACCCGGTCAAGTCCAACTTCAGGAAGAAGAGGGCACTGGAGTTCCACCACCGCAGCGAGCATGGCCTACAAGAGGCAGGAGCGTCCTCTGATGAGCTTCAGCAGCAGCTCGAACGAGGAGGACTTCAGGTCCCTTATCTGAGGAACCTACTACAGGCTAATGTCAAGGGCTGCAGGAGGACCTATGGGAGCCACACCATGGACTGCACCTGACGGGTGAGATGCTAGTTGGCAGTTGTTTTTGTTTAGTTTGTGTTGCCCTCGTTTGACTCTCACTCAGATGGGCATGGCTGTCAGGACTCCCCCCATTCTGCAGAAAAGTTGAGCCTAAGCGCGCCTATTTTCCTTTTTACCCCCTTCTCAGGTTATTTGGGAGCCCCCTTTGCAAAAAGGGTTCTCTATTTGCTGCTATTCTCTATTATCCATGTGGATTACACATTACCTGTTTGGATTACAATTTTACCTCATGTGGATTCCAATTGAATTTTGGAATATGTGTTCCAGACAGACGGTGTTTTATCATTGCCAACTAGGAGCCATAAGGAGCCTTTTATGCTTGTAAATTTGAAATTGATTGCACTAAAATGTTTGCATACTTATGTCTTTGCTGTATTTTAGCTACACTGTTTTTAATGGTTCAGCACTTTAGCCCATTGTGTGTATTCTTTTTCTGGTACTGCAATGTGTCCTATTATGCACTTATTGTACTGTGTTTTTAGTAAATTATTCACTTATTGATAGCTAGAAGCAGTGAGCACCTTATTTTTCTAGTTCATATGGACTGCCTCTAAATACTGTACGCCACGGCCTAGCCTCGCGCGTATGACGCATTTGCGCGTCAATAGTATGCTAAGGATTCGTACGCACTTTTGTATGCTAATGCTTACGTATTGCGTACTTTTAACTACGCTGACTGTACGTACGGAATTTGGGCAGGAATGTTCGCAAAACAACGTTTTTGTTTTTTTGCGTAGATTCAACGAATAAGTTAGTTTAAATACGAATTTTGTCAGAAATTCGGCAAATATTCGGCGAAGCAAATTTTGAAGGATTCGCTCATTTCTAATCCACGTACAGAATCATTGCTTGCCGGCAGCAGAGTGCTCTTTAGACAGCACAATCGGCTGCCGGCAAACAATGATTTAGGTGGCTGCACCTAGGTGGCACCTTTACACTGGTATATTATCGCTAATGAACGTTCCCTCAAACGCTTGTTGGTGATAGTCTACCCCAACACGGGGCAGTATAAAGGGGTCTTTAGAAGGACTTGTTATGATAAACTGATCATAAATTGGCCACCTGCTTAGACCTTAAGCAACCATCTGTAATTTATAGTGAAACCTGGCAGTAAGTGCCAAAGGAGATACTAGGCATTACCCAGTACCCATTCAAATCTATAGGTTTTCTGTGTGAGGCAAGACAGGACAGGTCCTCCAGCTCTTGAGACTCTCTTCTTCACTCTGGCCAAATAATCACAGACTTTCAACCAGACAACCCCTTTAAGCAGCAGTCATGAGGTTAATACATAAGACCCAGTATCATGAATGTCATGGGTCCTTCCAACATGTACATACTGTATATCACATTGACACTGTATATTGCATTTGCAAGAATTTTACTTCCAGCAGTTTTCAGTCATCACATAATGTATTCACATGTATAATCTGCATGCGTGTTCCACATGTCTTATCCTAAATGTCTTCATCCAAAAAGATCTTTCATTAAGTTTTCTAATAGAGGGTGTTTTTTTTCGCTCCAAGACAGCCTAAAGCATCTCTTCCTCCAGAGTTCATGAAGTATTACACTCTATTTAAGGACACGCCATACACGTGACGCAAGGCTATTGCTTCTGGCAGCGTGGATTAATATGTCAGATGATATAACACACGTTGTTGAAAGGGATTTTTGACCCTGTCAGCGCCCTTCCCATTCCTGAACCCAGCTGCAGTTTACATAGCAGTCTGATTGGCTGGGACTGTATTAATAAGGTCACCGTTAAGCAGTGATCAACAGAATAATGAATGACACCATGTAAATGTAATGACTATTCATTAAGCTACAGATCATCAATATTGCTAAAAATGTCGCAAGCAGTTTTAGGATGAAAGGTCTGCCTTAAAATGTATAGTAATGTCAATGTAGAAAAGTACTTTACAAAACTTTTTTTTGGTTAAATGACTCATTGATCCAATCCAGGGGCATAACTACCATAGCGGCAGACCATGTGACTGCTATGGGGCCCAGAGCAAGAGGGGGCCCAGTCTTAGTTGGGATTGTTTCCTCTTCTACTGGAGGTGAAAACTTGGTCAGGAGGTGAAAACTTGGTCTCTAAAGGAAAAACGTTTAGCAAATGAGGTAGTGGAATAAATGGCCCAAGGGTCATTGAAAAGGGTTTAGACAGAAACCGTTATGTCCTGTTTGGGGGGCCTGGTTTTATGCTTGCTATGGGGCCCTTACTTCTCTATGTACGTCAATGATCCATTCATTTGTAATGCTGATCTGAAGGCAGAAAAAGACCAAAAAAATATATGAAAGGACATATTTAGGCTTCCTTTAAATATCTTAAAGGGGTTGGCCACTTTGAAAAGTTTTTCTGTATCTCATCGTATGATAGTTACTGCTGCTAATGTGCTAAGCGACTTCCATCCATATTCTGTTCATCCAGATCCTCCTCACTACTACTCCTGTTAACAGTGGCTGTGCTGTGTTTTGCCACCACAGCCGTCGTATCTGACGTCATTGTATTACCGTGTTGCCTCCTCCACCTGTCCATCTGGCATTGCACTCTCCTGTCCATTCTTCTACAGCACAAGCCCCACAACAAGCGTTGGGTACCTGGATGAACGAGGGCTTGCACAGTGCGCATGCTCCGGATGTTTTACTTGCCAACTGCGCACAAGAACATAGGACTGGACACTGGAGGCAGAGAAGGATGTTTACACTGCGCAGGCGCCGATCGGTCATTGTGGAGCCTGCACAATAGAGCAGAGCAAGCGCAGAGAGGGGGTGGAGAGCATTTACCCAGGACACTTCAGAGTTAGGGACACTTTAAATCTATCATGGTGGGAGAAAGATTACATTTTTTTTCACTTAGGCAACTAGTGTGACAATCAGCATAGGCATGTTTTAACTGGGTTACGTGTCACTTGTCTATCCATGTAAGCATAATAGTGGGGTCAAAACTGGAAGTCATCAATGTAGACAATGGTTAAGAGAGCAGCATGGTGTTAGGCACAGTATATGGGAGAAAGATGGCTGGCAATGTATCTGGGTGCACTATGGCTGGTACTAATCACAAAGTCAAAATCATTGGCACTGTTTACGCTTGAGACATGGCTGGCACTGTTTATTGAGGCAGTTAATGGGCACTTTTTAAGGGGGCAGACGGCATTTATAGGGAAGCTGGAAGGCACTGTTTATGGGGACAGCACAGTGGCAGCTAATGCCTATGGCATGGGGACAATGTAGTATGGGTACGTCCACACGAGTGATCACAACACCCATGCTCCTTAACAAAGTGCCTTAAAAAAAAAAAAACTTTTTTAATCTAGGAAGACTTTGTAGTCACTTTATTTATAGTTGTCCAAACAGCTATTTCAAGAGGACTTGTCACCACTCCTGACATGTCTGTTTTACTTAATGATTGTATTCCCCATGCAATAGCAAGCATCTTTTCATATGACTCTATGTTGTTCCATTCCTCAGTTATGGCTACTAGAGGTTCAGTGCTGTCAGTGTAAGACTGTGTAGGGAAACACATCCAACTGCAAACACCCACGTGTACATTCATTAAAGAGGACCTGTCACCTCTCCAGACGTGCCTGTTTTAATAGTTTCATGCATTCCCCATGTAATAACAATTTTTATATCTGTATATTGTGCCATTCCTTTATTATTTCTACTAGAAGTTATGAATTAATTACTAGCAGTCTGCAGTAAGGGTACAGAGGGGTGGTAACCAGTTGGGGGTGTGTACCTGCACAGTCTGAACATGGAAGCACTGATTGAATAGAGTGAGTCTGTGCAGGTACACACCCCCACCTGGTTACTACCTCTCTGTACCCTTACTGCAGACTGCTAGTAATTCATTCATAATTTCTAGAAGTAATAAAAAAATGGTACAACATAGAGCCATAAGAATAGATGCTCCAGAATTGTTATAACGTGGGGAATGCATGAAGCTATTAAACCAGGCAGTTGCATACCACGGTGGGGGCGGGGGATGCGGTCCGCCCCGGGTGCCAGCTCTCAGGGGTGTGCAGAAAGAATGAGCGCTTCCATCAATACAGATAGAAGCGCTCATTGCTGGAGGGCAGGGAGCTGGGTCCTGTCACTCACCTCCCTGCGCTCCTCCTCTCCCTCAGGCAGGTGCTCTGAATGGTGAAGCAGAGAGACTTCTCCCCGCTCCACCATTCAGCTTGCAGGCAGAGATCTGCATAAGCTCTGCCCACACATTGCTGCAGAGTGATCTGTGTCTGCAGAGAAGCGAGGACTTCAGGAACGGGACAAGGTGAGTAGGTGCTGTGTTTTTGTTTTTTAATACAGAGGGCATTACTTATGTGAAGGGGTCACAGTGGGCATTTTGCACTATGGAAGGGGCACAGAGAACGAGGGCATTACTACAATGGAGGGTGCACAGAGGGCATTACTACAATGAAGGGGGCACAGTGGGCATTTTGTAGTATGGAAGGGGCACAGAGAACGAGGGCATTACTACAATGGAGGGTGCACAGAGGGCATTACTACAATGAAGGGGGCACAGTGGGCATTTTGTAGTATGGAGGGGGCACAGCGCCAGAGGGCATTACTACAATGAATGGTGTACAAAGGGCATTAATACGATGAAGGGGGCACAGAGGGCATTACTACAAAGAAGGGGGCACAGTAGACATTTTGTAGTATGGAGGGGGCACAGATCCAGAGGGCACTGCTACAATGAAGGGGGCACAGAGGGCACTACTACAAAGAAGGGGGCACAGTGGGCATTTTGTACTATGGAGGGGGCACAGAGCCAGAGGGCATTACTACAATGAAGGGTGCACAAAGGGCATTAATACAATGAAGGGGGCACAGAGGGCATTACTACAAAGAAGGCGGTACAGTAGACATTTTGTAGTATGGAGGGGGCACAGAGCCAGAGGGCATTGCTACAATGAAAAGGGCACAGAGGGCATTACTACAAAGAAGGGGGCACAGTGGGCATTTTATACTATGGAGGGGGCACAGAGCCAGAGGGCATTACTACAATGAAGGGTGCACAGAGGGCATTAATACAATGAAGGGGGCACAGAGGGCATTACTAGAAAGAAGGGGGCACAGTGGGCATTTTGTACTATGGAGGGGACCAGAGGGCATTATTACTGTGGAGGGGGCACAATGGGCATTATTACTATGAAGGGGGCACAATGGGGATTATTACTGTGAAGGGGGCACAAAGAGGGCATTACAATTGTGAGGGGGCACACAGCTGTACAAAATTACTGTGAAGGTTGTACAATGAGGGCAATACTATTGTGAGGGTTTTTTCTTTTTAATGTATTGGGGGGAAGTGCCAGAGAAAGGACCCGCCCCGGGCGCGAAACACCCTAAGCACGCCACTGAAACCAGGCATGTCAGGAGTGGTGAAAGGTCCTCTTTAATACACTTCTAGTAGCAAAAACTGAGGGACAAACCAATCTATAGTTATATGAAAAGATGCTTCATACTTGCAATGGGAATAGAAGTAGTTCCTAACACTGAGAGGTGACAGATCCTGTTTACCTCTGGGTAGAATATAATGAAATTAATTCAGAATTTTCTAGCAGATGATATAAGTGTATGTATGCGTATGTGTAAATGTTCACAAAGACTACACAAAGTCTTTTCATGGACAGAACCAGAATGACGCATACAAGATGGATACAGCAGAAGGAGAAGGAATCATAACATATGGTTATCAAAGATGTAAAACCCTCAGAGACATAGGTCCACATTAATAAACTGAGTGAGAATGAGAATTCTAGAATAATCCCATTCAGCCCTAAGGGCTCTTTAACACCTGCTTTTCCTAAGCATGGCTGCACTTGTACGTGTACCATTTACTTGCATTTAGCACCTGCAGAAAAAAATGACAAAATGTATGAGAAATGAGAAAAGCAAGTTTGTGGTCCTCTATACTGGTTGTCTGAAAACAATAGAACAATTTACACTTACTTGTCCTGTTCTGAAGAAGACCTATAACCCTGTGAACCTTCTAAGGCCTCTTTCACACTAGCGTTAGCACGGATCCGGCACCTAAAGGGTGCCAACGGATCCGTGCTAACGCTATACATGTGTGGAGCCGGAGCAGCGCTCCGGCCCCACACATGACACACATTGAAACAAGACACAGACATACATACAAACAAACATACAGACATACATACAAACATACAGACATACATACATACTCACATACTCCAGGGATGCCGGCAGAACGTCTTCACGCGCCTCCTGCGCGCAGTGATGACGATTCCCCACAGCGCCCTCTGCTGGGCGCAGTGGGGAAACGTCATAGCTGCGCGCAGGAGGCGCGTGAAGACATGCTGCCGGCGTCCCTGGAGTATGTGAGTATGTATGTATGTCTGTATGTTTGTATGTATGTCTGTATGTATGTTTGTATGTATGTCTGTATGTATGTAGCCGGATCCGGAATGACCCCCCATTGGAAATCAATGGAGGACAGATCCGGATTACTGGTATGTCCACACCAAACGGATCCGTCCCCATTGACTTGCATTGGGAGTCATTCTGGATCCGTCTTGGTGTGGATGCCTGGACCGGAGAGCAAACCGCAGCATGCTTCTCCGGTCTGAAGACGGAATGGAATGCTTTCAGGAGCATTCCGTTGTCTTCAGTTCAGTTTTGTCCCCATTGACAATGAATGGGGACAAAACTGAAGCGTTTTTTTCCGGTATTGAGCCCCTATGACGGAACTCAATACCGGAATTTTAAAACGCTAGTGTGAAAGTAGCCTAACCTAACCTAAGCTCCCAGATGAAGAATGTAGGGATACTGAGGACTACTTCATACTGCAATGTCTACTTGACCAAATGCTGTGGTTCCAGAAGAGGCCTCTTTGTTTTGGAGTTAGATTGAGGCACTTAGCACCAACCCATTACAGGTATATCTTACAACAATGGCCTTCAAGAAAGCTCTACAGATCAAAAGTCAGATCATGGTATTACAGACATCATGCTCAAAAATCTTTAGGCCATACTCCAAGTCCATACCATGATACAATAAATAACTGGTGTTTTAGAGACATTGCCACATAGATTAATATTATCCTAGTGTCAGTGGAATTTTCTTTGTAAATGAGTCACACTTTATTTGAGGTGCATACTGATGGTTGCATTGGCTTACCAGGTGCCATATTGTCCCTCTGTAGATCATCAAACTCCGCTATAATAACCAGATCCCTCTGCTAGCTCAATAATGACTACATTGCCTTAGAACATAAACCACACATATGGTGTTTTCATACTGAAACATAAAATGCCTTTCAGAGGCAATAAAATAACCAATGACCCAATAAACTCTGAGGAAAACAAGTGAGAATTCACTCATCATGTGCTATATCAGCCCAGCCTGAGAAGAAGAGGGGTTAAATCTTGCCCCACAGGATATACCTTTTCATAGTCCTATTAGTAGCTTGGGTATAGACAGACCCACTGTAAACCGGTCATTTCCAGACTCCAGAAGTTATTTACTTGGCATCTATCCTGGGTGGGCCATTCATACAGAGGGTGGTTGTAAATCAGCCATTCTGCTACTCCGAAGTCTCATAAATCCTTTAACGTTCTACTGTTTCTTTCCTTTTTTCCTCCTAATTCCCCTTTCCCATGAATTTTTTTGTGAATTAAAAATGATAAAGGTAAAGGTTTCATGAGCTTCTAAAATAACCTGGGATAAGCATACTATAATATTTATAAAGGTATGTTAATACCTAAAAATTGTTTCCTGGGCATCCTACGGCAGCACAGTCACAAAAGATGTGCTGCCTGTGGACTACAGGATATGAAAATTTCAGGTAAGCTTTCATTTTCCTAGACACCCGATGACAGCACATCTTTCTTAACTGTGCTTTCTGCTACATATTATAATGTTTAAATTGTTGCTTCACATCATAGGTGGTGGATGAACCAGAGCCTATTCTGTCCTTTCTACAATACAGCTGTTAATGTCTACTTGTGACACCTCAGGATTAAGGACTCGGAACATGTTCCTTTGTTTGCTTTTATCCTGTGCAGTCACGATTTTCTTTGTCAGAAAAGAAAATGTGGCCAGTGGTGACCTCCAGACCCCCACTGTGATGATCCCAACAACTTCCCATAGCACAGTTAATGCTAGTTTCACATCTGCAATGGAGGTTTTGGCAAAAAGAAAGCACAAAATACCACTCCATGTAGTGGCATTTTGTTTGGCAGAATCCCGAAATCCATAACAGAAACCCGACCAAGGGCGGATGGGCCATAGACCCTATAGGGAAATTTCTTGATGGGGTGATGCCAACTAAGTCCTCCTCTATGCCACTTGTCGGGTACATACTGAGCTCTCAGTGGTAATTAACGCTATGAGAATCAGGTACTCATGTGCAGGGCCTGCTACCCCACATGCCCTCCTGAATTCAACTGCTGTGGCCCGCACCTATATCAAGAATGGAGCCCCCAAAGTAAAGGAGGGCGCACTGCACATGCGCAGCCACCCGCCATTCATTTCTATGGGAGCAGTGGGGGAGCTGCGCCTGGTGTTGGCCGGACCCCAGGAAACCTCGATATAGGTGCGATATGCCCCCATTGTCTAAGATGAGAATACCCCTTTAAAGCTTTTCAGTGGAGTTATGCTTTAGGTTGGTATAAAGACACCATGACTCAGAAATGATAAACAGAGGATTAACAAAAAGCTTCTGGGTCCCAATACAAATTCTGTAATGGAGCCCCCAGTTTACCATGTATAATGCATAATACCAGTTATCAATGGCAAATAATAATGCACATAGTCCTCTTATTATCAGGATGGCACAGACAAACTCAGCCCTGCTGCCTCTTTAGCCCTGGCATTTAAAGGGCATCTGTCAGCAGATTTGTACCCATGAAACAGGGGCGTTGCCATTACTTCTACAGGCTTAGCTTTCTCTGCAATTGCCGTGCCCTCTGCACTTTGATTGACAGGGCTAGGTATGACTGACCCTGTCAATCAGAGTGGAGATGGTGCAGCAGTTGCTGAGAGAGCAGAGCCTCTAGGTGTAATGGTAACGCCCCCGTTGCTGCTAGAGGCTCATTTGCATATATTAAACATCATTTTTCTCAGCAATGCAGGTACATATGAACATGGGACCAACACAGATGCCTGCAGCTGCCAAGCGCGCATGTAACAGGTCAACTATTTTTATAGGTACAAATCTGCGGACAGATGCTCTTTAAGAAATTTGGGGATAAACAGGAAATAATTCTGCTAGTCTGTAAGTCCTGATGTGGTGAAGCAGTGACAAAATCAGCAAGTTTCAAAAATGGATAGTCTAATTGTTAAAAAATGACAAAAAAAAGAAGCAGACCTCCTGAATCCACTGCCGATCCAGGTTGCATGCTCCGGTGGCTGCCCACCAGTCTTGGTTTACAGGCTGCCAGCAGTGCTGATGGCAGTAGGTATGGCATGTGACAGCTGAGGCCAGTGACTGGCTGCAGTGGTCACTTAGCAGAGCCTCTACCTTAGATCAGTGGGGAATTGAAGAATTGCATACTTTTTTCTGAAGTATTTTTATTATTTAGGACATTTGCTAATTCTCTTTTGTTGTTTTTTGGACAATCAGAAAGTCCTTTGAATGGTATGAATGGCTCAGCCTCGTAGACCTTCACATGTGATCTGAAAAACGACATTGGTTAAATTAGTCTTGTAGCTTTCCATTTCACAAGCAGCACTTACAAAAGCCAAGCCTGGACATTCCTCCTAAACCACAAAATGTCACAATTAAGAATCACCTTGTTACTGAAGGTTGCCCAGAGCAAATCTGAGAGCATTTCAATGTAGTTCCTGCCCGGATCGAATAAAAGTAGAGTCATACAGTACAGTGAGCATGATATCCTGCTGGGACCCTCATAAAAACCTAACGACAACAAATAAAGGTGAAACTAGGCAATTAGTATAATATAGAAGGGGGAGGCAGCGCTCTTTCAAGTCCAGCTCTGGATACGCCCTTGTGGGAAGCACTTGCCTTTAATGGAAACTTCAAACAATGGCAGCCTATTGAAGGATCTGACTGAGCCCTGGGAATGTTTAACATCTGAAACACAGACCCCAGGCTGGCCTAGCAGTGGGTTCTGTAGTCCAAAGCGGCCTGGTTTTTGTCTTCATCAGTAGGGGAAGGGGGTGGAATGAGCAGAATGTGTTTAATATCACGCCACAAAGACCCAGTCCTATGTACATGGGGCCTGCTCTGCTGGATTAGCTCCATAAAACTTCATAATTTAAGCAACGAGTCAGATTTATGTGAACGGATCACATAAGGCCACTCTAGATTAAGTAATACTACTTATGTCTTATCAGTATTTTACCATACAGGAGACAGAGGATCATTCTTGACATTTCTTATAATATAAGGGCCCACTACAGATCAAAGGTAGAAAAGAGTAATGTGCAGCGTATGTCAATATGGGTTCTGCCCTTGATCTGCATATTGTGATAAGAGGGTTAAAGGGCTCAACAACATAATGTACCCGTACACATAATGCACATATACACATAATGTACCCGTACACATAATGTAACCATACACGTAATGTATCCATCCATACAGATAATGTACCCGTACACATAATGCACATATACACATAATGTACCCGTACACATAATGCACCCATACACATAATGTACCCGTACACATAATGCACATATAAACATAATGTAACATACAGATAATGTACCCATACACATAATGCACATATACACATAATGTACCCGTACACATAATGTAACATACACATAATGTAACATACACATAATGTACCTGTACACATAATGAACCCGTACACATAATGCACATATACACATAATGTAACATACAGATAATGTACCCATACACATAATGCACATATACACATAATGTACCCATACACGTAATGTATCCATCCATACAGATAATGTACCCGTACACATAATGCACATATACACATAATGTACCCATACACATAATGTAACATACACATAATGTAACATACACATAATGTAACATACACATAATGAACCCGTACACGTAATGTACCCATAGACATAATGTACCCATAGACATAATATACCTGTACACATAATGTACCCATACACATAATGTACCCATAGACATAATATACCTGTACACATAATGTACCTATAGACATAATATACCCGTACACATAATGTACCCATAGACATAATGTACCCGTACACATAATGCACATATACACATAATGTACCCATATACATAATGTACCCATACACATAATGTTCCCGTACACATAATGTAACATACACATAATGTACCCATAGACATAATATACCCGTGCACATAATGTACCCGTACAAGTAATGCACATATACACATAATGTAACATAGTAACATAGTTTATAAGGCCGAAAAAAGACATCTGTCCATCCAGTTCGGCCTGTTTTCCTACAAGTTGATCCAGAGGAAGGCAAAAAAACCCTGTGAGGTAGAAGCCAGTTTTCCCCACTTTAGGGAAAAAAATTCCTTCCCGACTCCAATCAGGCAATCAGAATTACTCCCTGGATCAACGACCCCTCTCTAGTAACTATAACCTGTAATATTATTACCCTCCAAAAATACATCCAGGCCCCTCTTGAACTCTTTTAGTGAACTTACCATCACCACCTCCTCAGGCAGAGAGTCCATAGTCTCACTGCTCTTACCGTAAAGAATCCTCTTCTATGTTTGTGTACAAACCTTCTTTCCTCCAGACGCAGAGGATATCCCCTCGTCACAGTCACAGTCCTGGGTATAAATAGATCGTGGGAGAGATCTCTGTACTGACCTCTGATATATTTATACATAGTTATTAGATCTCCCATGTACCCATACACATAATGTACCTGTACACATAATGCACCCGTACACATAATGTACCCGTACACGTAATGTACCCATAGACATAATATACCCATACACATAATGTAACCATACACATAATGTACCCATAGACATAATATACCCATACACATAATGTAACCATACACATAATGTACCCGTACACATAATGTACCCATAGACATAATGTACCCATAGACATAATGTACCCATAGACATAATATACCTGTACACATAATGTACCCATAGACATAATATACCCGTACACATAATGTACCCATACACAAAGTAACCATACACATAATGTACCCAGAGGGCCCACAGACATAATGTACCCATAGACATAATATACCCATAGGCATAATGTACCCATACACATAATGTACCCAGAGGGCTCACAAACATAATGTACCCACAGACATAATGTACCCATACACATAATGTACCCATAGGCATAATGTACCCGTACACATAATGTACCCGTACACATAATGTACCCACAGACATAATGTACCCATACACATAATGCACCCGTACACATAATGTACCCGTACACGTAATGTACCCATAGACATAATATACCTGTACACATAATGTAACCATACACATAATGCACCTATAGAGATAATGTACCCGTACACATAATGTACCCATAGACATAATATACCTGTACACATAATGTACCCGTACACATAATGTACCCATACACAAAGTAACCATACACATAATGTACCCAGAGGGCCCACAGACATAATGTACCCATAGACATAATATACCCATAGGCATAATGTACCCATACACATAATGTACCCAGAGGGCTCACAAACATAATGTACCCACAGACATAATGTACCCATACACATAATGTACCCATAGGCATAATGTACCCGTACACATAATGTACCCGTACACATAATGTACCCACAGACATAATGTACCCATACACATAATGCACCCGTACACATAATGTACCCGTACACGTAATGTACCCATAGACATAATATACCTGTACACATAATGTAACCATACACATAATGCACCTATAGACATAATGTACCCGTACACATAATGTACCCATAGACATAATATACCTGTACACATAATGTACCCGTACACATAATGCACCCATACACATAATGTACCCATAGACATAATGTACCCATACACAAAGTAACCATACACATAATGTACCCAGAGGGCTCACAGACATAATGTACCCACAGACATAATGTACCCATAGACATAATGTACCCATAGGCATAATGTGCTTGTAGGTATAATGCACCCATAGAGATAAAGTATTTATTCATTTTATGCACTTATATAGCACTACTATATTCCGCAGCACTTTACAGACATTAGCATGTCCCCAATGGGGCTCATAATCTAAGTTCCCTATAACATAGTAACATAGTTTATAAGGTCGAAAAAAGACATCTGTCCATCCAGTTCGGCCTGAGTGTGGGAGGAAACTGGAGTACCCGGAGGAAACCTGCACAAACTCGGGGAGAACATACACTGCAATCTGCGCCAGAAATATGCCTAATTTAGGTGCATTTCTATTTGATAAATGACCCCATAGAGTTCATAGACATGATTTATCTGTAGAAATAAAGTAACCAAAGGCATAATGATCTCATAGACATAATGTACCTATAGACATCAAGGGCCATAGGCATAATGTGCTCATAGACATTATGGGGGTCATTTATTAAATCAGATATGTCGGTTTTGTGGCGTAAAAAGTTGCAAGTCATGGCGACTGCAACATTTTTGCAACATTTTGCGATCCTTGCCACTTTTCACAGTGGTCTATGTTTATGAACTAAAAGATTAGACCTGGATAATGGCTCATTTATTATGTGCAACTTTTACAGAAGTCACAAAAAAGTTGTAACATCTGACAGGAAACCCCCTTGATGTACCTGCAAAGCCAGGATTAAAACTGACATAAAAACAACC
Source organism: Rhinella marina (assembly GCA_900303285.1). Classification (NCBI taxonomy): domain Eukaryota; kingdom Metazoa; phylum Chordata; class Amphibia; order Anura; family Bufonidae; genus Rhinella; species Rhinella marina. The sequence goes on along the minus strand of ONZH01006582.1, from coordinate 525,524 downwards.
TCAAATGATAAATGACCCCTAATGTGCTTATAGACATAATGTAATGTGGTCCTAGATATGGAGTGTTCATAGTCATTTGATTTCAATATGTTTTTTGACCATCTATAAGGTTTCAGGAAACAAATGGTGGCAGCACATGGTAAAAATGACTTGCACCTGCCCCTAGACCAGGATAGCTTTTCCAGACATGCATCTGCTTGTTACATCAATCAGTGACTAGTCATCTCCATAGAAAATAATGGAGTCAGAGGTGTCCCCAACATGATTGGAAACAGATTCCTCTTGAACTCTTTCAGTACATTTCACACTGTTGTTACATCAAAATAACAAAAAAATGGACTGGCCAACTATCTTATGAGGATTGGGGGCCTCATGACTCTTACAGATAAATTCAGGGGAAAGACAAATCGGCCATGTTGAACTTCAACAAACATTTTTTTTGTTCACACGGGACACAAGCCGATTAGGCAGTGACTAAAGGCTGCATTACACAGCCCGATGTGGCAGACATTTGTCGGAAGGAAGCGTTCCCTCCTGGCAATCACCTACTCGCTAGCGGAGGACACCACTGTTACTACATGCAACAATCTCCTCCACAGCATGGGGAGGAGCAATCTCTATGGCATTGCTAGTCCCCGTGCTGTATAGTGGTTTGCCGGCAGCAGATCATGATTAGACACCACGATCTGCCATCTGAAAATTATAATTTTTTAACATGTCAAAAGATTTGGAATGCCCGATGAATGAACGTTTGCGCGTTCATCAGGCAATCGGCGGCAGTATTGCTCTGCCAGATGATCTCCAACGAGCTTTCGTGTGACTGCTCGTTAGCGATTATCTGGCGGGCAGTGTAATACAGGTCTACCTCCCTTCTACTCATGGAGAACACATATGAGTTCATATTTATTTTCCTTATGGCAGAATTCAGGCAGAACAGCGGTTAGAACTTTTGGTGCACGCCATTCTTGCACTTTTTCAGCCTGTTGTCAGGACACGTCATCAATATCAGATCAGTGGAGGTCCAAAATCCGAGACCTCCACCTCAGTTGTTTTCAGCAGAAGCCTTGCTAGGAACAATACAGTGGATGGAAGGAGAAAGTTGAATTAAACTGGTGCTGATCTGCAGTACGCTGGTACGTTCACTACACAGTGGACATACTGTAGTCTTCTGCTTCTGGCTCCGTCCACTGTTTTGTTTCTGGTAAGGCAGGTATCAAAAACAACTTAGGTGGGGGAGCCAGATTTCGAACCTGTACAGATCTGATATCGATGACCTTTCCTGAGTATAAGTCATCTACCGTACAGTGTATCTGCAGGCTGGAAAATACCATTAAAGATGTGCCAAATATTATCAAACAAGGTGCACTGCTTGATGAATTTGGTGCAAATTATGGCAGCACAGACTCAAAGCAAAACTTATTACGAAATAAGATGGCAGAAGAAGTGGAAATACAACCTCTGCAACCTGTTCTCATGATTGGTAGAAGTCCAATAGGACCAATAAGGTGAAAAGATCTCCTGGTAGGACAATCATTTTAATTCTTTACAGTATTTCCTATATTATATCTCCAGGAATCATAAACCAGGAAGAACAGCGTTAAAGGGCATATAAAAAAAGAGAATGTAATAAAGGTTAAGAGATAAGTGAGTTTTATAACAATACATCTACTGTATGTCATTTATATAATGGGGCAGACAAAAGGGCATCAGATATGTATGGTGCTGTTTATCTGAAGGAAACAAATTGATTGGATGGGTGGATATACCTGTCTGATGCTTTTTTCCCTGACAGAAGTCATAGACATGGAATTGATGGCAGATCCTACTAAAATTAGAAGGGAACAGTGATGTCACAGCACAAAGATAAAAACAGTGATGTCACAGGACAGTGATAAAAACAGATTGATGTCACAGGACATGGAGGATTTCCAAGACTATTACCAGAGGAGAACCCCTGAAAGTTTTTGTCACTTTTGAAGAACCCTTTACAACCATTCCTACTTTAAAGAGACTTGGTGTTGGGGGAGGTAAAGCATTATATAATGATTGCACAATGCTATATTCTGATACAGATACATGGACTGCTTTTCCATGTGTATTTAAACCTTTAAGAAAAAGGTAAATGCCTGTAGCAAAAAGCCCAGGTCTATCTGCTGCTGTCTCCTAAGGAACCCTTGATCAAATATTAGGGAACCTTGGCTGCAAAACATTGCCATCAGAGATAAAACATGAGGCCATTTACTGTACACAGCCTTTCTTTACAAGCAATGTGTTTGATACAACACGTTAAAGTTCAGGCACCTAAGGGGTTAGCTGAGGATCTGCACACAGAAGGTTAGAGGGTTCAAGATGTGAGGACAAGAGGTTTGAATTACACTTGGAGAGCTCAGTTGAGTGACAAGGTATTCGGAGGTGAAACCACTTGGCCTACCCTGAAGGAATTGGATAGGGACATGACAAACCCACAGAGTGTCAGGTCCCAAGGAAAACGCCGCCTTCCGCACATTCCTGTCACCGGATCGGGCCATGGACAGGGCAAGATCAGAGTCCCTCACACCTCACTGTCATCAGGATGGGGCCCCTGAAGAGGCTGCTGACAGCCAGAGTGCTTCAGGGATTCCCTGTTCATGTTCACCATAGGTCTACACCCTTGAGGCTGTAGTATCACAACAAGGCCCATCCGTATATTGCAGCACACCTAAGGCTAAGGTGCTGAACATCACCGTTTTCTGTCACCTTTCCCACAGTCATATGTTTGTATAGGGAACATAGATTGTGAGCTCCATTGAGGACAGAAAGTGATGACGAATGCCTGTAAAGCGCGAAGGAATATGTCAGTGCTATATCAGAGAGTTAAATAAATAAATATGCTCTCATTAATGAAATCCCCAAATTGTATGGGATTCATTTGACAGCAGCCCAGGTTCCTGCAGTCCAGTACAATCACCTTACTGAGTCTTTATGGAATCGCTGTTTATGCAATACTCATAATGCTGAACCCTCACTTTAAGGCTTCATGCACATGTGGCTGTATAAGGAGCACTACTGTAGGTCCGTGTGCCTCCGATTTCATACGTTCATACGTCCTCCTGCACATGGCTCAGTGAGGAGTAACAAACACTTTTTAATATCATAAGATATTCCGAACAGGGCATAAGGACTTCTATAGCAGAGAAGAAACAAGCAACTCAGCTACATAGGATCATAGCTATAGGAGGTGTAGCAGTCATATCTGGACTCTCATGCTTAAAGGGGTATTTCAGGATTTCAATATTGACGGCCTATCCTCAGGCTAGGCCATCAGTATCTGATCTACGAGGCTTCAACTCCTATTGAGAAGGAAGCAGTCCTGCAGATACCAGCTCCATCCACTACACAATTGGTGGACCTGTGTAGCTCTGACGCCAACCTCCAGTACCGGAGCTTCTCCGAAACAGCTGATTGGTGGAGTTTCAGGGTGTCCTCCACTTATCATATATTGTTGGTCATCAATATTAATATACCCCTTAAGGAGGCCTAAAGGCCCCTCTAACATATAATAGGTGTAATAGATTTTATATAGGGTCCAGGAGCCACCAGTTATACTTCTGCTACCATAGTGGGTGCTGAGGTAACGGCAGCATCCAGGCCCTGGTGCTTTAGGGAAACTAAAGGCCTCACGGTTACATAAGAAGACATCATTGTTATAAATGGCTCATGGTAGATGAAGGGTGCTGTTACGGAGAAGAATACAAGTCACGTCTCTGCGGCAGTGTGATTGTGGCTTTTCTAACTGGAAAAGTGTCACCTTGAAAATATTCTGCAACTTGTGGGTCTACAGCTGTTGCAAAACTACTACTCCCAGCATGCCTGGAGAGTCTGCCAGCCATCAGGGTACTTGAAGACTCCTGATGTAATTTACAGTCAGTTGAACCAATGATCGGACAGGTTTAACCCTTACCCATTCCACCCATGCTGAGCAGAAGTGGGGGAGAAGATGGCTGTCAATCAAGCAACACTTTAAAGGGGTTGCAAAGAGATCTAAAGACTATTCCCAGACACTTTAAATTGTATCACCACTGTAACCCGACAGGTTTGAGATTTAAGGGGATAGATATGGTACAACTGGGAATTAGAGGGGGAGATAGGGGAAAGAGACTAGCCCAAATGGAATCCAGATGGATATTCCAATTGGACACCATGGCCCCGAAAGGCCTAAATGAGAATATGGGATATAGTGCTTTTCTTTAATGTAGTATCTTTTAAAGGGATTGTGGGGATTTGTGTTTTTATTTGATTTTAATGTGTATATTTGTGTTTCTTTTTTAGACATGATTAATAAGCACGATATTGTTGCAGCTATTTTTGATACCTATGGGGAGATGGAGGCAAAATTGAGGAAGATAAAGAGTATAAGAAGAAAATAGAAGAAGCTATGATCCTTGGTGGATTTGGACAATCACTGTGAATAAATGCTCTGATTGCACTTTAAATAATAATTAGATCACAAGGTTGACTTGATCAAGCACTCACTGGTTTTTTGTGTTATTGCATTACATGAATTTTTGACACCATAGCACTTTATTATTAATGTACTTTATTACTGTAATTTAAGAATGTATTTATTGAGGGAATATATGTATTTGCACTTTTAGAACATTGTAATCATGCACTACAATATGGTTAATTTTATTTCTTTGTTTACAACAAAATTGCACATTTTACATGAAGTATAGCAGGGATTTATAATAGTGACAACATATATGTATAATTTTTTATAACATTATTTTAATATATCAATATGTTAAGGATGAATAAGGATCAGATCAAATAGGTTTGCTAGCTTCCATTGTGGTTATAGGAATACACGCCTCCCTGAGGTTCAGCGGCGCTTGGTTGCGTGCGGGATCCAGCACGCTTGCTTCGGTTGCCAAGGAGATGCTGTGTTTGGTGACCTCAGTCTGCCCAGACTTGGTCTGGGATTTTCTGCCCTCACTGACGCGGATCTTGGGCGACGGAGGCAAGCGGCATTGCGTGCATCCTGGACATGTGACCAAGCGCAATATGCATGGACGTCGGCAGTAATAGGTCACGTGGGTTTCATTTGAGTATCCCATAGGGTAGATGATTCTTTAAATGGCTGCGCTGGTATCTCCACACCACTTCTCCTGAGGAAGCGGGAACGCGAAACGCGCGTCGAGAAGATACAGCGTGGGTCACTAATAGGTAGGTCATGTTGATGTAATGTAGTGTTGGGGCTCTCTTGGATCGTGAGTATACAATGGGGAATAGTGGTTGTAGTAAGCATTTAGGTGTGGGTGTCATGGCCTATTCCTCGATTTGATGTTGATCTGGTCCTTTATTCAGACTGCCCTTATTCCAATACTAGTCCAGTCCAGGGTATATGACTCTGATAGTGGAGGATCTGAGGACTATTTTATATGGTAAAGATGTTATTTATTCCTATATAGTGACTGCTGGCATACGGTTCTTGGCTATTTCATGTCATGTACAGTTGAATATTTTAACTTACTGTATTGTATAAATAAACTTTGAGTATTGATTGGAACCATAATATACTCTGTTGGTCTTTGTGTGCTATTGGTTTATATTTTGGAGAGTGGTTCCGTTATGATAGGAGTCACATGTGTGGTGGATTTGAATTAGCAGTATTACTTTAAAGGGGTTGTCCGAGTTATACTTCTTGATGACCTATCCTCAGGATAGGTCATCATTATCAGATCAGCGGGGGTGCCGGGTGTCGGACCAGCTGTTTGAAGAGGAGGCGCACGCCATGCCAGTGCTGTCTCCTCTTCATTGTTTACCTGCTCACCGTAACATACGCAGAGATGAGCAGGTGTAATTACACCCAAGCCGTCCCATTAATTTCAATGGGACGGCTCATTCCCATACACTTATATTGGAGTGATCCGTCCCATCGAAATGAATGGGGCGGTTAGATGTAATTACACCTGCTCACCGCTGCATATGTTACGGCGAGCAGGTAAACAATGAAGAGGAGGCAGCGCTGGCACGGCGCGTGCCTCCTCTTCAAACAGCTGATCGGCGGGGGTGCCGGGTGTCGGACCCCCTCCGAGCTGATATTGATGACCTATAATGAGGATAGGTCATCAATAAATATAACTCGGATAACCCCTTTAACATTCATGAATGGCCATCCTAACTACTGATGGATGAAATGGAGAATTTTAACAATGGGCAGATTTATCAAAACTGGTGTAAAGGAGAACTGGCTTAGTTGCCCCTAGCAACCAATTATATTCCACCTTTTATTTTCCAAAGGAGCACTGAGAAATGAAAGGTGGAATCTGATTGGTTGTTAGGGGCAACTAAGTGAGTTCTACTTTATACCAATTTTTATAAATCTCCCCCAATGTGTGCAATTCTAAAACAAAAGCTACGCCTACTTAAAATCAGAATTTGCAATGTCAGCAGGTAGTAGGATAGGGCCGTCTGGGTGGGCCAATCAATTCATATCTTCTGTCAGATCTTTTCTAGAACACATTCTGTGGTTACACAGCCGTACCACACAGATGTCCCCCGTGCCTTGTTTATATGATCTAGGCTGGTAGGCCCACAATGCCCTATTGTCCATCTACCCACAAGACATAAAGTCACAGACGCCTGAACGAACCTGCGAGACAGCCATTTTACAATCCCAGGAATAACAAGAAGTCTCTGCTTGCTTCAGGGAGAAGCCAAAGTCAGGACTGTACCTGTCTATTATTTGCTATTCATAAACAGAGCCGAAGGGGTTAAGCCCCAAAAAGGCGCTCCCTCCTCATTCACTCCCTCTGGCTTCTTCTATGACAGGTTGGCTAAACCTCAAAACACTGACTTGACAGTTTAATAAGTTAGATGTCTCACTAAGTTAAACAGATGTCACCACTCACTCTGTGCTGTTAAATAGCCCGAGGGGGATAAAACTGAGAGGAATCACAGAAAAACAGCCTGTTTCTGTTGATTAAATGTCGGTGTCATAAATCAGTAAAACAATTCTGTCATTTATCAAAGGGAAGAGCCCTTGTTCCTGAGCCTTTGAAGTGAGAAGGGGCTGTAATTTCCAAGCCATAAAGATACTTAGCTTTCCCATGTGTCAGAGACTTGGACTGACAGCAGTTGGGTCTGAGCCGTACGGATGACACACCTATTCTGATAATATGAGAGCTAGGACAAAAGCAGGTAGCAATAGAAGAGGATCAGACATAAAGGCTATACACGCTGACGTGTCATGTAGGCCAAGATGAATATATGACATCATAGTCAATGGCTTTTTGCCTCCACCTGGACAATGTAATTATCTCAGCCTTCATTAAATTGAGATAACACTAAGGTTTTATTTCCCCCTGGGGAAAACCTTAATAGTTAGGTATATAGAAGGTATATATCCTAATTTTCCCATATGTGTTTCAGCTGACCAAACATTTAGGGCTGGGACAACAGGTTATTATGAACATCTAGTAGACATGTGTTGTCCTTCTGAGCTAAAGGTCATCCTTTCTCTGACTAGCAAGTACACCTCTGTCCAAGAAAGGATCTTCTTGAACTGAATTAGGCCTCTTTCACACTAGCGTTAGCACGGATCCGGCACCTAAAGGGTGCCAACGGATCCGTGCTAACGCTGATACATGTGTGGAGCCGGAGCAGCGCTCCGGCCCCACACATGACACACATTGGAACAAGACACAGACATACAGACATACAGACATACACACATACATACTCACATACTCCAGGGCCGCCGGCAGAACGTCTTCACGCGCCTCCTGCGCGCAGTGATGACGATTCCCCACAGCGCTCTCTGCTGGGCGCAGTGGGGAAACGTCATAGCTGCGCGCAGGAGGCGCGTGAAGACATGCTGCCGGCGTCCCTGGAGTATGTGAGTATGTATGTATGTATGTATGTCTGTATGTATGTCTGTATGTATGTCTGTATGTATGTATCTATGTATGTAGCCGGATCCGGAATGACCCCCTATTGCAAATCAATGGAGGACAGATCCGGATTACTGGTGTGTCACACCAAACGGATCCGTCCCCATTGACTTGCATTGGGGGTCATTCCGGATCCGTCTTGGTGCGGATGCCTGGACCGGAGAGCAAACCGCAGCATGCTGCGGTTTGTTCTCCGGTCTGAAGACGGAACGGAATGCTTTCAGGAGCATTCCGCTGTCTTCAGTTCACTTTTGTCCCCATTGACAATGAATGGGGACAAAACTGAAGCGTTTTATTCCGGTATTGAGCCCCTATGACGGAGCTCAATACCGGAATAAAGAAACGCTAGTGTGAAAGTAGCCTTAGGGTATGAGGCCACACGGTCAGGTTTCCTGATGCAGCTTTGGAAGCCAAAATCAGGAGTGAATTCAGAAAAGAGGAGAAGTTGTATCAGTCTTTTTTTTGGTCCACTGTATCAGGAAACCTGACTGTGTGGTCGTATCCTGAGGAGAGTTAATAGTTTTGGACCTTAGGCCTGTATTAGACAGGCAGATCAGCAATTGATTGTCGAGAGGGAATCGTTCCCTCCCGGCAATTGCTTGCTAGCTAGCAGAGGAGACCACTGCTATGACATACAGCGATTTCCTCCGAAGCATGGGGAGGATCGTTCGCAGCGCTATTGCTCGTACCCATACTGTCTAGTGGTTTGCCAGCAGCAGATCACTATTAGACACCACGATCTCCCGCCGTCATACACTGATTTTTAGGCATGCCTAAGGCTACATGCACACGACGTATGTGTTTTGCGGTCTGCAAATTGTGAATCCGCAAAAAAAACGGATGTTGTCCGTATGGCATCCGTTTTTTTTTTGCAGATCCATTGTAACAATGCCTATCCTTGTCCAAAAAACGGACAAGAATAGGACATGTTCTATTTTTTTTGCGGAGCTACGGAACGGACATACTGATGCAGATAGCACACAGTGTGCTGTCCGCATTTTTTGCTGACCCATTGAAATGAATGGGTCCGCATCCTATCCGCAAAAAAAACAGAACGGACACAGAAACAAAATACGATTGTGCATGAGGCCTAAAAATGAGAATTGTCCAGCAATCGTCAGCGGTAATACACTGCAAGATAAACACTTGTTACCGTTTATTGGCCACAATATTGGCCAGTGTAATACATCTTTTAGTGTGAGAATGATAAATATGGTTTCTGGAGGATCCTCAAAGGCGATTGCCAAGAAGAAACGCCTCATTCCCAACAATCATCTGCTCCATTGACCCTAACAGTTAGGTATATTGGAATATATCCTAATTTTCCCAATTTTATCTATGCAATGTCAGTCATAAACTGGGCATGTCCCAAAATGTAGATTTGAAGGGACAACAGATTATTATGGACATCTAATGGACGTGTGTTGACCTTCAGAGCTAAGATCTTTGTAAAAATGGCTAATGGCTAAACTTTCTACGCCTCTATCCAGGGAAGGGTCTTCTTGGACTGAAGTGGGGAGAGTTCATAATTTTGGACCTTAGTTTGAGAATGATCGATATGGTTTCAGAAGGTTCCTTAAAAGTTGTTCACATTCAGTTCATGTAAGCCAAACAAGCAGCTATTCCTTCCGATTCACCCATACACATGCACGCTCAGTTCGACCAAGGACGCATTGTAGAGAGAAGAATAAGGGGTGTCTTGCATTGGTTTATTTCTTCTTGGAACAAAAGGATTTGATGTTGAAATTCAACTTGCCCGAACCTTCCTTCAGGAGATTCACATACATATGAGATAGTTGTCCGGTCCTGCTGAAATCATAATGTTCAGACGGCTTTTCTGTTACATGTATTAGAGTCTTAACATGTCCCCATACCTTAGAAAAACGTTTGATATGTCATAGTGACCGATTGAAGGTTTTGATCGATGGGGGGCTGAGTGCTAGGACCCCAAAAAAATCGCTAGAATAATAAGAAAGAAGTTCTCATGTAGAGCACTCACTCTCCTCTCTGCTGAAGATGAGCTCAATAGAAAGTTTATGAGCCCGTCTCCAGCCTACCTCTGGAGAGAGAGCGCTCTGTGTGATCGATTCTTTCTCCTTGTTCTAGAGATCGGTGGAGATCTCACTATGACATATCGACAGTTTTTTTTTAAAGAAGAGTGACACTTTAAGGCCCCCATGCAAGCTAGACAATGAGGAACATAGGCTAACCTACCACAGAAGCAATGATTCCAAGGCCTCATTCACCCAACCATATTTTCGGTCCACGCCCAATCCGCATTTTTTGTGGATTGCATGCAGACCCATTGATTTCTATGGGGAAATAATTTGTGTGCCATCCATATCCATGTGGCAATGCCACAAATTATAGAACATGTCCTATGCTTGTCCATTTGGTGAACAAGAATAGGCATTTTGACAATAGGGCCTGCAAAAAATGCAGGATGCACACGGCCGGTATCGTGGACCGCAAAATGGATATGGCCGTGTGAAAGTAGCCTAAGCGAGGTTACAGAGCGGCATCCAGATTTCTAGTTCTGACACATGATGCTGCCTACAATATTCCTTTCTATTGAGCTAATATACTCTTTACTGCTCACATGATCGATTGCGTCCAATTCTGGGTCTAAATGCATGGGGCCTCATTGTTAATGTCACCTACAATAGTCTGGAATTGCAGTTACATCTACTGTGGCTTCCTCACTGAGCCTATGACGTCACACTACACCCGGAAGAGAAGGCAGCGCAGGTGCAGTGGGGAAGCTGGGAGCCCGACAGCCAGCGGCACTCACTGCGCCTGTGCCGAAATAAGCGAGCATGGCGCAGGCCCGGGATTTAGAGCACGGACAGGGCCGGCAGCAGAAAGAGCAAGCTGCCTGGCCCTGTCAATCACAACCGAGGAGGCGTGAATAAAGGTGGGGAAACGGCGCCACTAGGTGCAGGGTTACCGCCCCCTGCACCTAGTAAGGCTAATTTGCATATTAGTAAAGATGAATTTTTATAAAAACGGGGACACATAGAGGTATATTTGTACCATATTAGACCTCAGGTGACATTTGCACATTGCAAATGTTATCTGGTTTAATATGGTAAAATGTGATGACATAAACCCTTTAAGCTTCGAGCACCCCTACATTATTATATAGCATTCAGCATACAGTCCTGAATAGTGTAAAACATATCATTGGGCTGACAATCAGGGATAAAATAAACCAAGTGAACCCACACGTCTACTTTCTGACACGACATGATTATTATTTTAATACAACAATAACATGGAAATTCATCTTTGACAAAACATCCAGAAAGCTCTTGTGTGGATATGTTTGACATGTTAGAAGAACAATGTCCTGTGTCAAAGCCATACAGTGTTAATTGATGGATGGTCAGAGAACACAGGTATGATTTATTGTCCATATAACTGCTGCCACCATCTCAACACCTTCAGAACACATACGTGACTCACCTATATTTGTCAAGATTAAAATTAAGTTCTGCTACGTAACCACATACTCCTCTTTAAATCTACTGTACATACCGGATTTTATGTCTAAATATGCACCCAATACCCAAGGCTTTTAAAGAACTAGTTCATAAAAGAAGAAGATTTATGACACATATACTACATTTTTGTACAATTCAACAAAAGGTCAGATATTTGGCCATTGTCCAGAGTGCACTATACAGGCAGTGATCTCGTCAGTCCGACAGAATATTGTACAATACAATGGGCACCCAAGCAGGAGAATTTTAGAATTACTTTTAAAATGTTTAACCTTGATAGATGACCTGCCACATTTACATCAACTATTTCATTCCTTTGCGTTCTCAAAAAGGACTATATTTCTTACAAGTTTGTGCCTTATTTTATTGGATCCAAAATATTTCTGGCTTCAAAAATCAATTACTGTAATTTTTTTTAGGTTTTTTTTTCTCATCAGTCAGAAAATGGTGATGCCTAAGTCTCACCAATCAATGGTCATAGCCCATGACAAAATTTTTAAAAGTCATTGCAATTGGTCTTGAAATTTTTGTCCTGAACCCAACAGTACCAAATGAATATATTTTGATAAACTAACTAACCAGCTTTCATTCACCAAGATCAAGGAAGTACCTCAAAAGTGAGTACTGATCTAATGTATATGGAGATATTATGAAGTCAAGAAGAGAATTTTCAGCATATTGCATAACTTGACTATTGGTCCCAGGGATTTTCTTGGATTTTAGAAATAGAGTACTGTGAGAGGGTTAATGGCTGCAGTGGTGCATGTGGCCATGTCCATACCCCAGACAGAAGACAACAAGCTCAAGACCAGTAGATGGAGGCATGGGAACCAGTGCTCAGGATCTGGTCAGTAGGAAGCAGTTAAGTATGAATCTTTCAGGAGGGACGCAGGCTAAGGGCCTTCTCTTGACTGTTCATATTTCCAGAAAAGCCCTTGAAGCTGGTCATAGACATAAGATAAATGTTAACCGAGCATGCCAATCTCAGCAGGACTGACCAGCCATCTATTCTATATGGGGGGTGACTTTCCCTTGACTGCAGATGCAGATAAGAATCAGGCGTTTATACAAACACTTGTTCCCGATAATTGGCACATAAAAACGTTGCCACCGATCACCCAATGAATGAGCAGATGCTCGTTCATGGGTAAAAAAAATTGTTAATGCATCATTGTTTCTGGGCTGCAGATCGTCCGGTTTAAACATCTGCTGCCCAGAAACAATCAATGATCAAAATAGCGACTGCTGGTCCGCCTACAGCAGGTCTCACCTGGTCAGTCAGCCCATGTACAGTGGCCTTTACTGCTCTCCTATGGAGGGTCCAGGAGATTGTGGGCTAAAGAAGTATTCAGTACACAGCTATCTAATGTGTATGGCAACCTTAACATTGGATAGTAATCTGTAGCTGTTACTGAAGCAGATGACCTTCTACACCACCGACATCTTGACATCTTTTGGCACTCAATTGCCATGCACACTGATTTCACTAGTACCCGGCTGGTGTCCCAGGACAGTGTCAATTGCTCCTGATTGATCCTTCCCTTTTCTCACAGAAAGGGGACAAAAATCAGACCTCTGACACAGTGGGGGTCCAAGAATGGGGAGAAGTTTCACCAACTGTTGATGACAAATACACTCAAAGAGCAGTTGCACTAAAACTGCAATGGAAAACAACTTAGCACAGAGCTACGTGATGTATATTCAAAAGCCTATTCAAGTAAATGATGTTACGAGAGGAAAGCCCATGGGTGTAACTTGAAGCTCCATGGCCCCAAAGCAATATCTTTAACAAGGCCCCCCACAGGCATTAGATAAATGTCAACCAAACCTGCCAATTTCAGTGGGTCAGGCTGACCTTGTAGTCAGTGTAATGTCCTTCAATAGCAGATGTCAGTACAAATATTGACTGGCCAGTTGAATTTCAACCTGCCCGATCCTTTGGTTCTCAAGGAGATAAGCCACCACCAGAGAAATCTTGCATCAGCAGAGGGACTTTTGGGCAACCTCAGGAACCACAGCCCAGGTGCAACTGCTATTTCTACACCACCTATAGCTAAACCCCATGTTCGTTGAGCTGCTTTCTGCTCTAGCGGGGAGCAGTCCGGGATTAGTCTAATGCCCCTCCACATACAGGACTTTCTTCCTTTGTTTAGATCTGTTTCCTGATAACACTTGGCATGTCCCCAGATGTCAGCAAAGTATGCACTGAGTTAAGAGCCTTGCTGTCTTCTGCGCCTATTGGCTGGTGTTCAAAACCTTCAGCTTATGAGAGCAGATGAGGGACTGATGACATGTTTATAGAATGCATAAACATTTCAGAACATACTCACTGTATGTATATATTAAATGTATACATTGTGAAGTTCAGATAAATGTTTTATCAGGGGGGATTTATATGCAGTCAGGCACAAAGCACATAACACATATAAAACCAGCGCTCCAGACAGTAATCCAACACAGAGATGCTCACAGGGATAACATATCCTGTTTGTATGATATATATGATTTATATTACACCCCTCCCTCCCTTTGTAAACTTCTCACTGGGGTAAAGTTGTGGATAAATTGAACCTATGTAAGATTTAAAAGGATTAAGTAGCTTTATGGTGAGCAAGGAACAACAAATACATCTAACCGTTAAATTTTTCTTTTCTTTTAAAGAAAAGGGCAAGGCAAAAACATTTTGTGGTCTCTACGCTAGTTTACAACTCCAGGCCCATAGTCTCATGCTCCTTACTTCCCATAATACGAACAGACACTAATAATCCCACACCCACACGGTCTCATGACTTGGTGAGACATTTCTCCAGAGGGTTTTAAACAGTCATACAGAGACCAGCTCTTGAAAGAAAACTGAATACTTGGGTTGTTGATGATGACACAAGGATCTTGATAACAAATGTAATCTGTTCCAAACATAAAAATTGGCTAGCATTGATACACTGGAATTTTAAAAACCCAATGAAAATTAATGTTAGGAGTCAAGGAATGATATGATTGACCATTCTTCACATCCTTTTCTCAAGGATTGCAATAATTGTTGATAAGCTAGACTTTCAGGTCAAAGGACAACATACAATGCCTCATCTACACCAGATATCTTTATTTGTAAGGAGTATAAATAGAGCTACACCTGATTTTGGCTGAGCTCAAAACATCTGGATTATCCACTTGTGACCAAACCGGGAGCTCTTTCCAAATCTCTGTGTTACTTGAAAGTCTCGGCTAGTGTATAAAATTATTCCAGTGGCAATAAATTTGGCCTGCACTGACATGCATGGAATGCCAGACACAAGACACAATCAATGGCACGTCACAGACATACCAATGGTCTTATGGTCCAGGTCTGTAAGGTGTAAGCAGTACCACAAACATATATATGACATACATTTTATAAATATCAACATCTTCATAACTCTGGACTACCCTTCAAGTTGACCTTCCTACAGTCTTAACTTATACCTAATATATGACATATAAAACTAACCATATAATAAGACACATACGACTCCAATATGCATTTGGCATGAGTGATTATACTTTGGCATTTTCACAATAATGATAAATGGGTTGAAGACCATGCCATTCTACTCTACCATTCTACTCTACCAATACTTCCTATTAAAGCTTTGGGACCTCCTGTCCTCTGGTGTAGTTATTAAAGGGGTTCTCCAGGAATTAAGAAAATGAAAATACTTAAATATTACTTTATTATAAATAATTTCCCAAATACCTTTCATTAGCTATAATGGCTCCTTTTGTCTAGGGAACAATCATTAGGAGAAATAAAATGGCCGCCGTCCTATTAGCACACACAAAACCTGTCCTAATCACACAGGAGGACAAGTTACTTCAGAGCAGTGAGGTAAAGAGCTGCCTCATCCTCCTCTCTGCTCAGGGATTATGATGCTGAATACAGATAAGATCCTCAGCTGAATCTCTGTAGGAATGGAGTTCATGAGGAGACATGACGTACAGAGAGGAGATGTGGATGTAGCTGATGATCAGCAGCTCTTGTATGCAGTCTCCATTACCACATTATGTCCTGTCCATCCTCTCTGTACTTCATGTCTACATGAACTCCATTCCTACAGAGATTCAGCTGAAAATCTTATCATCTGTATTCAGGATCATAATCCCTGACAAGCAGAGCAGAGAGGAGGATGAGGCAGCTCTTTAGCTCAGTGTTGTGAAGAAACTTGTCCTCCTGTGTGATTAGGACAGGCTCTCTTGTACTAATAGGACGGCGGCCATTTTATTTCTCCTAATGATTGCTCCCCAGACAAAACAATCCATTATAACTAATGAAAGGTATTTGGAAATATATTTATAATAAAGTAATATTTGCATATTATTATTTTCTTAATTCCCGGAGAACCCCTTTAATCACCACCAGGAGAGGTGTCCATTCCGATTATGTACTCCTCTAGGTTAGGAATATCAATTTATTCTTAGGAAAAAGTAGACAAAGAACTTATCTGTTGGTCACTCTACTTCCTATTAAAGATGACAGCAATGGGCAAATAAGCTCTGGGACCTCCCGTCCTCTGGTGTAGACATTAATTGCGACCAGTCCAGGAGAGGTGTCCATTCTAAATATGTACACATCTGAGCTTAGTATAGTACTTTATTTTTACAAAAAAGGTAGAGTAAGAACTTATCTGAGGGTCACTCTACCATTACTTCCTAAAAAAGATGGCAGAGAAGGACAAATAAGCTCTGGGACCTTCTGTCCTCTGGTGAAGGCATTAATCACCACCAAGAGAGGTGTCCATGTTGATTATGTACACCTCTCGGCTAGGTACTGTATATCACTTTATTTCTTCACTGTAATCATGACTGTGTTGCCTACTTTGGCATCAATCTGAGCATTTACACCGAAGTGAATGGGGTTAAGTCCAGGACATGAAAACGTTGGTTCTGGAGTATGAGCAAACAGTGGCTGGTTGTCTTGGGTGAACAAAACACCTGTCAGGGAGTGAAGTGCTAATGACAGGCCTGAGTGAGTGGCATTAAGGTTAACACCTGCATTAGTGTCTCCTCTTTTGAAGGTCAATGGTGGCGGTTTAAATAGTGCCGGGTGAGACAAACTTCAATCAAGTGCTGCTGGCTCTGCTCTGCTGCTAAACTTCTCACCACTCATCCATGTAATTAAAATAACTCAGGGGATTTTCTCTCTGTGGTTTTTCCAGGGAGTGGAGAGGTGATGTGATGGATAACTTGTTTGTTTCAGGGTTTCTTCTGCTTGACATACATGAACATGGGAGAATGAATATTTCCATATATGTTTGCTCAGTAGATAGAAGTCCCTAGCATGTTGTAAAGAAGCTGCAAACAATCTTTTCCTTACTACTGGTATAGCCATTGTAGACAGGTTTTCAATTTTCCGCCATGAGAATGGGTATTACCCTTCCAGTAGCCTAGAAGACAAAATCTCATCTACACTCTGTAGAAAAAAATCTGCAGCCGAAATTAACTTTTGTAATACATAGGGTAAAAATCTGTAGCAAATTTACAACAAATGTGTGACAAATACTATGCAGTACATTTGCTGCAAATTCATCAAGTACCATTTTCCCTCACTATAAGATGCGCTTTTTTCCCCTAAAAGTGAGGGGAAAATTGCACCACGTCTTATAATATGAGGAGAAGGAGAGGTAAGTCCTTTTATTTATTTTTTGTCTGATCTGAGGTCTGATGAAGATTGGTGGTCTGATTTGGGGGTCTGATGAAAATTAGGGGTCTGATGAAGACTGAGGGTCTAATCTGATGTCTGATGAAGATTGGGGTGTCTGATCTGAGGTCTGATGAGGATTGGGGATCTGATTTGGGGGTCTGCTGAAGACTGGGAGTCTCATCTGAGGTTTGATGAAGATTGGTGGTCTTATATGAGGTCTGATGAAGATTAAAGGGGTTCTGCAGTTCTTTTAAACGTCTTATAATATGAGGAGAAGGAGAGGTAAGTCCTTTTATTTATTTTTTGTCTGATCTGAGGTCTGATGAAGATTGGTGGTCTGATTTGGGGGTCTGATGAAAATTAGGGGTCTGATGAAGATTAGGGGTCTGATCTGAGGTCTGATCAAGATTGGGGTCTGATTTGGAGGTCTGATCAAGATTGGGGGTTTAATTGGAGGTCTGATAAAGATTAGGGGTCTGATCTGAGGTCTGATGTAGATTGGGGGTCTGATCTGAGGTCTGGTGTAGATTGGGGGTCTGATCTGAAGTCTGATGAAAAATATAATTTTTTATTTTCCCCCTTTAAAATCTAGTTGCGTGTTATGGCGCGGGAAATATAGTATGTAGTAAAAAATCCATCAAAGGTGGCCATATTAACTTCATGAAGTTCATGGCTTATTAGCAATCATTTTTTGTAAAATATTGTAACACTGTGCACCATAGGGATGAAAGATTGTAATAAAGTATCACTTAAGCCTGTATTACACAGGCCGATTGAGCAAGCGATTGGAGGCGAGGGAGGCGTTTCCTCCCGGCAATGGCCTGCTAGCTATCAGAGGAGACCGCTGCTATTACATGCAGCGATCTCCTCTGCAGCATGGGCCCCATCAGTCGTCCCCATGCTGTATAGTGGTTTGCCGACGGCAGATCATAATTAGTCAGTAATTTTTAAAATCCCAATTGTCTGACGAAGGGGCAATCGGCGGCAGTATTACACTGTAAGATGATCGCCAGCAAAAAATCGGCAGGCGTAATACAGCCTTTATTGTCGCTGACAGACTGATTTCTGATTGTTTCCTATATTGCAGTGTGCATACACACACATTCCTAGACGACAGTCCTGCCTACACGATGACAGCAGTCACCTGTGGCCCATATGGCAGCATTAATAGATGATGTTTGGATTTGCCAGCAAGTTGTAGCACAGTGTACAAGTAAATAGGATGTGACATAAAACAACAGCTTTGACCAAGTAACATTTTGCAGAAACAGGCGTCGTGTAGCGCGGTCTTAGTGGTGCAGCTGATGATCATCCCAACAGCTCATGAAATACAGTAATTACATGTTGCACTGGGCTATGTATTGCATGATGTACTGGCTAATGAGCGTAATTACTTGTGTTATGTAAAGGTTGTTAGTGTAATAACTGCAAACTTTTGGGGGCACAAAGATAAAAATAGTTTTAACAATAACCTTGATCATTATGTTATACATTTCTTAGCAATGAACAGAGCAAGATTATGGCACGCAGTTAAAAAACAAGCCAAATAAAACGTAACTTTGAAAAACTATAGGAATGTACATTATGGGCCATTAAAACTAGCGCCCTGTTCCTCTTGTGTTGGTACAGAATAATGCTTATCGGGCCTCATCCATCACATATTAAAATTGTCATTGTTGCCCATGGCAACCAATAAGAGCTCAGCTTTCATTTTACCAAGGGGGTTTTCCAGGATTAAAATACTGACAACCCATTCTCCGGAGCGTGGCAACCCCTCCAAACAGCTGATCGGTGGGGGTGCTGGGTGTTGAACCCGCACATCTCAGATATTCATGGCATATCCTGAGAACAGTTAATCAATATAGCAGTCTTGAAAAACTCCTTTAAAAAAGTTAATGAAGCCCACCGTATCCTGTCCTGATAGGGTTCTGCTTTTCTTGGAGTCCATGCTCAGACTACAGCCTGCCTTAAACATGACATGAGGTCTAAAGCTGGCCAAACACATGCACAGCTGGCACCTATATCTCCTGACTCCCCCATACCAGAATTTATCGAAAAGTGCTTAACCCCTTTCCGGCATCCGCCATACATATACGGCAAACTTCACGACTTTAAAGATAGTGCACACTCAGGAGCTGAGGAATTTTACACAGCAGAGGAGTACTTGAGGAATAGCACTATATCTATAACTTTATCCTACATTTATTATCAGTTTCCCACCTCTGAAGGCCTTATTTCTAATTGTCAGTTTTCCCTGAGGGGGGAAGACTATCTGGTATGTTGTCTCACATATACAGCTCAAAGAGAAGAGGAGATTCTGCTCCCTCATCTCTATCTATCACACCATTGGAAGCAGCAGCAGCATAGAAGACATAGTACAACAGTACTGATCAGTGTAGCTGTGAATCCAGCACCGACGTGAGACAGTAAAACACTAACCATACACACCAATATCTCTTGTGTTTCTTTCTTTTTCACTGCATTTCCTTCCTCCTCCTCCAGTTCCCAAAAGCCATAGACTTGTTTGGGCAGAAGCTGTAACTTGATCCCTCTGTGAAGCTGAAAATTGTTTTAAGCGCTGGACTTATAAGTCTCGGTAGTGAGACATGCCATTCCCTCTCCACTCCACTACAACACTTTCTCCTAGCCTGAGGCAACCCAGTTGTAGCTACTGGACTCATTACTGTGGGAATAAAGACAGGGCTAATATGCTCATTCATGGTCAGATACCTGGAAGCTGCATGACCTGTTGGCTGTGTAAAGCCTAATCTCCCGTGTAATGCTGAAAGCATAAGTGAGAAAAACCCACTGTTTGACTTTTGCTGTTTATGTTCTATTTATGTGTCTTGGTTTCGCTCAAGTGACACATATGCGTTTTGGCTTTCCGGTTTTGAGATATGGCAGAGGATCACAAAACCGGGTCAAAACGGTTCTGTTCAGGATGCATCAGGATGCCTTCTGTTCCATCAGCATTCCGTCAGCTGTGGTTTTGTGTCCGTCATCAAAACGTAACAAATGTTCCGTCACTAAAAACAATATAAGTCAATGATGACGGATCCGATTTTATTAGGATCCTAAAAAACGGATCCGTCACCCATTGAGTTTCAATGTATTTAGTGACGGATCTGGTTTGTTTCGTTTTGATTTCACACAACCGCATCTTAATGGAACGGATGCATACTGATGTGTAATCGAAACAGAACTGTTTTGGTCAGGTTTTGAGATACTCTACCAAATTTCAAAACCCGAAAGATAAACGTATATGTGAAAGTAGACTGACTTGGATGGAAAATAAACAGTATTGGACTTTTAATCTGCTGAATCCAGTGAAATCTGTCATCACTGATCCTGTCCACACACAGACCCATGACATAGCGTAAATAACGTGTACGTATAAATGTATAACATATTATGGCCTGTGATCCAAAAATCCAAACAATATATTTTAAAAAATTTCTTTGGTGCAATCATCAGTGCTCATGAAATCTATAAATGCATGGCCTGAGTGCCAACGTGTTGTATCATGACTGTGCACACACAGGCCTGGTCTACACTCTCAGGTTTTGTGTGTCCTCCCCTTCATCCGCTGCTGTTGCTAAGGGTATGGGATTTGGTTTTAATAACAGTTAGTTCAAACAATGTAAATTTACTGCCGCTAGAAACTGGTTCAGAAAACATGTCCAAAGCAGCTATCATTTCTCAACCACACCAGCTGTTTTCGCTCAGCCTCTACCTGACAGGGTGCTTTGGAAATAGCAATCAGTGTATTTATAAGAAGGGACGGGCCCATAAATATGTCAGCCTGGAATATATACGGCCCCATATTTCACCATTTTCTATTTTAAAGTTGTGAGTTATAGCTTTAGAAAGGCTGCCCATTAAATGTGCGGATGATGGATATTCTGCATTGCTGTGCGTGTGTGTTCATCACCAAGACAATAAAAGGACACAGCACACACACACGCTAGTACTTACATTTAAAAAACGTACACACAGGGCCACTCACACAGACACACACAAAGTACAGAGCTAAAGGGCAAAAAATAAACACACAAAAAGCCACATAGACACAAACAGAATACTATAAAAATATACAGAACAAAAGCACTAAAACACAACATAAAACATAAAAGTGCCATATGCCAAACTTACACATTGTGATTACTCCAACACAGTCCATAGTCATGTACAAAATAATATGTTGTTAACTGATAAGTAACATACGAATAATCAGATTGTCTGGGTTGACAGACTTTACACCAATGGAGGTGTATCAGATCAAACATTAGAGGAACCTGCAACGAAACTGTCAAATGTTCATAGAGTTGGGGGTCCATCTTTCCTATATGGAGTTAGGTAACTTAAAGGGAACCTGTCATCAACTTTATGCTGACCGCACTGTGGGCACCATAAAGTAGTGACAGAAATGCTGATTTCAGCAGTGTGTCACACATCAGATAAAAGTAAGTGGTTGCCAAAAACCATCATCATATTCATTGCAGCTCAGGCCTTGAAAAGAGTCAAATCTACCTGCGAAGAGTCATGGTTATTCATAATCTCCTGCTCTCCCGCCCATCTACTGATGATTGGCAGTTCTCTCCTAGAGAGAAAGGGAGAAAACTAGGTAGAAGACTGTCAATCATCAGCAGGTGGGCAGGGAAAGCAGGAATTCATGAATAACCATGACTCTTCTCAGGCCCAGTCTGCAATGATTGTGATGTTGGTTCTCGTCAACCACTTACATTTAACTTATAAATGACAGACCGCTGAAATAAACTCACCTGTCTGTACTTTATGCCGCCATTAGTATGGGCAGAATAAAGTTGATGACAGGTTCCCTTTAAAGGGGTTATCCTATGACTAATGTAAAAATGAAAATTAGACATCATATAGTCCATGACAATCTCTTTCTAAAAAAAAACCTAGAGCCAGCCCTTTACCTCACATGGATCAAAAGATCTCCACATTCATTGCTCTGCTAGATTTATATCATGCTGGCAGCTCAAGGGGAGTGTCTTTTCTGCTGTATCTATGGGGGCATGTCCATGCTCTCCCTATCACAGCTCAGTAGGCGTGTCCCAGTTCTCCCTATCACAGATCAGGAGGCAGTTGAAGGATGACATCTCAGTGAGTAGGACAAAGAAAAAAGAAAATGAACAGTAGGTGGCGCTATACAGATACATTTTATTGAATAACTCAGTGGCTATACTACAGTTTTAATTACTTGCAATTACAATAGTATTAAGATCCAGGTGCTGGTTTGAAAACTGTTGAATTTTTTTCGTGGGACAACGCCTTTAATATTCTGGATGACTGGATTTGCCACTTGGGGCAACTTACTGTATGCTGATTTAATGATTTAATAACCTTCTAACTGAGGAACGGAGCAGCTTAGGCTAGTTTCACATCTTCAGTTATCTGATTCGGCAGGCTGTTCCAGCAAAGGAACAGCATACTATATCTGGTATAGCCGGATACTGCCTTTCACTGTCAGACACCATTGATTATAATGGAATCCAGCAGGTTTTTTCCAATCGATAATAGATCATTATGGTTTGGGAACAAGTCGGCCATGTTTAATATTTCCAACCAATAGAAGGGCAAAAGATCTTTCACTCAAAGAAAGTTTGTTCGTGAACAAAAGAACGTTCTCAGAAAGATCTTTCATCCATCACCTGGTTTCATTGAACGTGTATGGCCAATTTAAATAACTATGGATTTAAACATGTATGACTGTGTCTACAAAACGAACATTCATTGGTCGTTCCACTACTGTTCAACTGTCGACCAACTTCTATCTACTGTGTATGGCCTTAAAGCTGGGCATACACATTCAATAGCTGTTATCGAACTGCTATTTCTCCTGACTCCCTTACGGCTCCCTCATACACCTACCGAGCTGAACGGGTATGTGTATTCTATGCGGAGAACAGAGCACGCCATTGGCAGACACCTATGCCAATGGCTTATCTCCCAAGAGAACAAAGGGATCAGGTGAAAATATTAATTTCCCTTGATCTCTCTGTCCACTAACACTAACTCGCCGTTCTTGTCGACTTTGGCCAACAGTACACTAATGTGGGGGTCTTAAGAATGTAGTAGCCACAATTAGCACTCACATTGTAAGGTGAATTTACACTGCCAGACTTTCAGACCAATTAGTGGGAATGAATGTTCATACAAACGCTCATTCCTGATAATCGGCACGTATAAAGGTTCTGCAGATGACTCGATAAACAAGCGAAGCGACAAGCAGGCAGTTATCGGAAAGGAACACTTTCTTCCCGATAATTGTCTGCTTGTCAGCAAAGTGTAAATGCGCCTTAACAGTAAAGTCCATGTGATGGTACAAAATATTCTGACTGACAGAAAGCTGTCTCGTTGGTTGCTCCATTCATTGGACATTCTGTAAAGTACAGTATTGATCATGAGAAGTCAACTCCCATGAATTTTCCATGTGGATCAGTGTAAATATTTATCATGAAGAAAAAAAGGGGATTTCAGTCAGCACATCCCAGTGCGCAGGTGCACGTTGCTATGGCTAAATGCACAAGGAAAGGAAATTACATACAATGCAACGGCACACTACCAACCAGATAAAGCACAAAATGCCATAGTGATATGAGGTATTCTAAAGCTAATGCTATGCTTGTTTAGTAAATTAGAGTTTCTTGGCAAATATATTTTGTACAAAATTATCTGAGCCCATCCACCAAATCGTCAAGGTAGGACGGGAACCTAACACTATCACTATCACTAATTAAAATCAGCCTATGGGGCAGGCGGGCTAGTCATGAGTGCATGACCAAATGGAGTAGCCACACCTCCAGTACAAACTTACAAAGAAAAGAAGCTTCAGAATACCTCATATCACTATGGCATTTTGTGCTTTATCTGGTTGGTAGTGTGCCGTTGCATTGTATGTATTTTCCTTTCCTTGTGCATTTAGCCATAGCAACGTGCACCTGCACACTGGGATGCGCTGACTGAAATCCACTTTTTTTCTTTGTAAGTTTGTACTGGAGGTGTGGCTACTCCATTTGGTCATGCACTCCTGACTATCCCGTCTGCCCCATAGGCTGATTTTAATTAGTGTAACTATAAAGCTGAGTGGACTCGGCATGCATGTTGGTACCTGCATCCCTGAATTAGTGGAGGCCTTTGAAGCACCAGAAATGGCAAAAGGCAAAGTGGATCCAGCATGCATGTGGAACCAACACCCCCTGATTATACGGAAGCCAAGGTTGGCACATAACAGGTAGGAAATAGTGTTAGGTTCCCGTCCTACAGAGATCACCTTGACGATTTGGTGGACGGGCTCAGATAATTTTGTAAAAAATATATTTGCCAAGAATCTCTAATTTACTAAACAAGCATATCATTAGCTTCAGAATACCTCATATCACTATGGCATTTTGTGCTTTATCTGGTTAGCAGTGTGCCATTGCATTGTATGTATTTTCCTTTCCTTGTGCATTTAGCCATAGCAACATGCACTGATGTGCTGACTGAAATCCCCCTTTTTTTCTTTGTAATTTTGTACTGGAGGTGTGGCTACTCCATTTGGTCATGCACTCCTGACTAGCCCGTCTGCCCCATAGGCTGATTTTAATTAGTGTAACTATAAAGCCGAGTGGACTCGGCATGCATGTTGGTACCTGCATCCCTGAATTGGTGGAGGCCTTTGAAGCACCAGAAATGGCAAAAGGCAGAGTGGATCCAGCATGCATGTGGAACCAACACCCCCTGATTATACGGAAGCCAAGGTTGGCACATAACAGGTAGGAAATAGTGTTAGGTTCCCGTCCTACAGAGATCACCTTGACGATTTGGTGGACGGGCTCAGATAATTTTGTACAAAATATATTTGCCAAGAATCTCTAATTTACTAAACAAGCATAGCAATAGCTTCAGAATACCTCATATCACTATGGCATTTTGTGCTTTATCTGGTTGGCAGTGTGCCGTTGCATTGTATGTATTTTCTTTTTCTTAAATATTTATCATACACGATTATTCTATGACAGAAACTGTTCAAGAGTCCCTAGAGTTCTGGTGGACCCTCAAACTTCCATAACTGTACCCAGATTTATCAAAGTGGTCACTTAATAAATCAGTATAGGCCTATGTTTTCTGCTATGAGGAAGTGAGCTTACAGGACAAAGTCATGCATAGCTGGAGTTGGGAACCTCTGATTGATTGCAGCTCAATACAATATACATTACCATGCCCATCTTTCAGCAGAGGGCTTATTGGTTCCTTTCATCTCACCACCCCAGAACCTAAATGTTTATGTGTCTTTATGTATGCAATCACATCCAATATAGATTACTGGTGATAAATCCTGTGTCTCAGAGTAACTCCTCTATTTACACTGCTGAAACATCGACCATGCCTATACCTCCAGCATCTTCCTCACATATTATAGAGACCTACTCTTATTTTTCAGTCCCCATCTCCTGCTGAAGGGACAAAGATGCACATGACGAGAACATAGTCCGGCTGCACATGGAGTATTAAAGGGATAGTGCCACGCTACAATATTGATGAAAGGTCATTAATATCAGACATTTGGGGGTCTGACTCTTGGCACCCACGCCCAGGGGCGGATTAGCCATAGTCATTACAGGGAAACCTCCCGGTGGGCCGATGCCCAGGCGGCCACCTGAGCCCACCTTAAGTCCGGCCAGTGGATGTATTTTGTGATGGACTGTGGTATTTGGCTCTGTTGAGGTGGTATAATGTGCCACAGTATTGTATTACTGGCCCTGCCTTCTATTAATTTGGACCCCTACAAATCAGGGCCACTTTTAATATTTTTTCCAGGGCCACTTTAAGTTCCCAGTCCGCCCCTGCCCCTGCCGATTACTTGTTTTAGGAGGTAGGCGTGCTTGTGCGAGCACTGGTTTCTCTTCAAAATTATCTGTGCATCGTCTCCTTTGCACTGGCAGTGCACTATAATTACAACTGCGTTAATTACAATTGCTACTGTGAGCACCGGTGCCGTCTCAAACAGACGGGAGTCCGACCACCACCGATCAGATACATATGACCTATCCTGAGGATAGATCATCAGTATAAAAATCTCAGAAAAACCCTTTTAAAGGGGTTATACGAGTTTAGAAAAAAACATGGCTGTTTTCTTTCTGAAACAGACCCACACGTGTCCATGGCATTGTAGCACAGCTCTACAGAGTGGCAATACCATACGCAACCTGCGGAAACAGGGGGAGCTGTCTGGTTATAAAGCATATGCTCTACCCAATGAAAGCCTTTAGGGCATCTCAATACCCAAGTGAGGAAATACATTGTCCCTGGTCTCATCCCACATCTTATGTCACCTGAACCGTGAAGATCCGTACTGATCTATGTAAGGAAAGTACCATAACAACAAAGAATAATAGCAACTTCTGGGCCCATTCACACTGACAGCGTGAAGTATTCGCCATTGCATCAAAATGCACCTAGCTTAAGGCTTCTTAGTAAATCTGCCATAACATGTCAGACATAATGTATTCAGCTAAATGGCTGTCGACGTTCATAAGAGAATAGACACTTCAAGTCATAAATCAGCTGCTAAGAATGGTAGAACAGGTTACATTGTTAAGGATTTCCATTACCCTCTCAGGCTGATATGAGCATAATGCTTTCATGCTATCAATTAACCCTTCAACACTCTCCCCCCAAAGGGGTACTTTTAACCGGTTCGGTGCCGGCTTGCCGCTCCTAGTGCCACTCTACCCAGCTCCAGGCGCCTTTACTCCAGCACAGGGTTTGTTTTTACAGCAGAGGTTGTTTTTTTTTTTTTTACTTTTGGGCTGTCAGGGTGAGCGGGTGAGCTGGAAGATTAATGATGTGGGCGTGTAAAGGACTCATAATGGTTTGTTTGATGTGACAAGTCGGATAGCGGCTGATTTATGTCATAGGCAGATAGGTATTTAATTGTGCACCTCATGGCACCAGTTCAAAGCGAGCTCCTCTGGCCCCCACCCTTGCTCCTCTGTACTTCTCCAGCTATGAAATCTTTAAAGCTCTGACTGACAGATGTACTCTTAGACTTTTTATATCCTCTCCAGGAGGTGTAGAACCTGCCCTACTGTATGTTTGCTTGCAATAAATTCTCCTCCAAGGCTGCACAGTATGCACAGAGCGCGGCTCTATGTGCTCACAAGGCATGAACCTCAATTAAAACCAAAAGCAAGAAAAGTCAATTAAAATCACCACCGATATTTTAATACTCGTAAACCGCAAACTTTTTTTTTTAGGCCACGTGTAGTTCCAGCTGTGACTGAAATAAAATTGTGGCACGCACTGATAGTCCCGAGGAGCAGGGCATGCTGGGAGTCCTCATTGAGCAACAGCTGGAAAGCCAGAGGTTACCTAAATCTAGGGATTACTTGAGTAAGTGACATTTTCCGATCGTCCACAGAGTGCTTGTAAACTACGGGGCTATGGCTATATATCAGGATTTCTTCCAGTTAGTAAACTGCGGCCATTTTTAGACATCTCCAGCAGAGACTGTTAGGCCTCATGCTCATGGCAGACCCTGTCCCGAAAGCTGTATAGTGAGACTTCAGTCTCCGGCGGTCACGTACCAGGAAAAAATACCTCTGTTATGTGGCATGCAATGCAGCTGGCCGTTTTGTGGGGTTTTTCAGTCCTTTTGTTGGATCCATATGGAAATAAAAATCCTATGTACCTCTATGAGTGTCTAATTGTGTGCACAATGCCTTACAGTGATCACAAAAACTAAATTAAGGCCTCTCTAGACAGGCAATTATCAGGAAGGAACCATTCATACAGGCACCACTCACCTCCACTGTAAGCAAGCGCTCATCCTCATAGAGCGGAGGTGATTGCTGCATGTACGAATGGTTCGTCTCCACACATATTCATTGTTTCTGGGCAGCAGATCTCTGTTTAATGTGGAAAAAATTCACAATAACTGGAGAACAAACTGGAGAACTGGCACCCTCCTTTTTATTTTTTTTAGTTGCAGATCCATCAGTTCCTGGCCACTTCTTCTAAGAGCCAAGATGGTGGCACTGTCTGATGTATACTGTGCATTTGTAACCCCAAGACTCTTTCTTTTGCCCTTCGACTGGCCAACATTGCTCACGTGAACAGTGCTGGCCAGTCCAAGGGCAGGTTGGACAAGTAGGAAGTGGTTTGGGCTATCAAATGCATAGCATGCATCAGGTAGTCTGAGAAGCAGTGCGGCCATCTTGGATGACAGAAGAAGAGACGGAGAATTAGAGGATTTGCAACTAAAAAGATATAAAGGAGGTCACCAGGTAAGTGTTCTGTTTGTTCCCCAGCTGGTGTGATTTTTCTTCTTGAACCAGAAGGTAGCTTTATATAGCATAATCTACTGCCCACAAATTATGATTTTGGTGTCCACATCAAGGATGCCTTCAACCGATAAACAAGAGTACGGGTGATTGGCAGCTCACTTACATTTAAGCAACCCTTCAGTTCAAGAAACAAAAATTCACATTAAAGGGGTTGTCTCACTTCAGTAAATGGTATTTATCATGTAGATAAAGTGAGTATAAGGCAATTACTAATGTATTGTGATTGTCCATATTGCCTCCTTTGTTGGCTTCATTCATTTTTCCATCACATTATATGGTTATGACCACCCTGGAATCCAGCAGTGGTGGTCGTGCTTGGACACTATAGGAAAAAGCTCCAGTCTCTCAGGTGGCCTGGACCTCGGCATTGCTCATAGGCTAGCACTTTTTCCTATAATGTTCAAGCACGACCACCACTGATGGATTGCAGGGTGGCCATAACCATGGAAACGAGCAGTCTGTAATGTGATGAAAAATGAAACCAGCCAGAAAAGGAGGCAATATGGATAATCACAATACATTAGTAAGTGCCTTGTATTAACTTTCTCTACATGATAAATGCCACTTACTCAAGCAAGACAACCCCTTTAACTAGGAAATGAACATAACACCTACATGGTGACCTCCTATTCATCTTTTTAGTTGCCGATCCTCTAATTCTCAGGCTCCTCTTCTGCCATCCTAGATGGCCACACCACTTCTCAGACTACCTGATGCATACTGTGTATTTCATAGACCAAGACCCTGCTCTTGGATTGCCCAGCGCTGTTCACATGAGTAGTGCTGGCCAATCCAAGAGCAGCAAGAAGTAGCATCTTGGACTACCAAATGTTATTTATGCATTAGATAGTCTGAAAAATGGTGTGGTCACCTTGGATGACAGAAGAGGAGCTCAGGAATGGACAGATCTGCAAGTAAAAAAGATGAAAAGTAGGGCGCTGGGTAAGTGCTGAGTGCACACCCCTTTTTTTGTGCATTATTTTTTCTTGAACCAGAGAGCGTTAGGCTTCATTCACACATCCACATGTGTTTTGCAGATCCGCAAATTGCAGATCCGCAAAACACGCTCACCGGCCATGTGCCGGCACTATAGAAATGCCTATTCTTGTCCATGGCTCCGGACAAGAATAGGACATGTTCTATTTTTTTGCGTGGCCGCGGACCGGAAGTGCGGCCCTATTGAAAATGAACGGGTCCGCACCTGTAAAATTGCGGAACGGATGTGGACCCATTTTCCGGACATGTGAATCTGTGTGGTCCTGTAATCTAATCGATTTCTTTGTAGGATCTCTTGTAAATAACGACGTTTCTGGAATTTGAACGAGGTTTGAGATTCAGGCATTTTAGCTATTTACGTCACTGGTGCGCCTGTGCCTACAGCATAAGTAATATAGAAAGGACAGTTACAAATTACAAGTGTGGAAAGGACCCTTTGGGTGCGATACATTCTGAACATACTTAACTGAATCTATGTATCTATGCAGCAA
Source organism: Rhinella marina (assembly GCA_900303285.1). Classification (NCBI taxonomy): domain Eukaryota; kingdom Metazoa; phylum Chordata; class Amphibia; order Anura; family Bufonidae; genus Rhinella; species Rhinella marina. The sequence goes on along the minus strand of ONZH01006582.1, from coordinate 495,569 downwards.
TATGGGAGCAGATGTGGGTCACCACTTCATTTAGGAGATTTGGCTTTGTAGCAAACCCTTGGTCAGAGTCTCAATCGGTTGTATTCCCCATGAAACAGCACTTCTGGAGCATCTTTTCTTAGAACTTTGCATTGTGCTGTTGCTCGGTTATTCCTCCTGAAAATCTATTAATATGTTGACAACTGGATGTTATAATTCCCCATGTCAATGAGTTGTGTCCCTACATACTCTCAGACTGTCGAAATCAGCACTCACATTGCCATCCTCCACCATGTACATGCATACTTCCACCGACTTGTGTTCTGACTTCTGCCGGCGGCTTATCTCTCAGATAAGACGTCTCCGAGATCAGATGTTGAAATACAACATGCCTGATCCTTACACGTATAGAACTTGGGTCGCTTATGGGTTGTCCCAAGACAACTTATCTCTTATCTACAGGATAAGTGTCTGATCGGCAGGGGTCCGACTGCGGGGGCTCCTGCCGATTACTAAAACAGAGGTCTGTGTTCTTGGATGGAGTAGCAGACATGCATGTCCATTGCTAGATTCAGCTCTACGGGGCTGCCGGAGATAGCCAAGTACAAGTGCTGAGATATTTACCACAGTCCCATAGAGTTGAAAGACGCAGTGGAGTGGAAAAACACGGGCCCCATTTCTAGTGATCGCTGGGACCCGCCTCCCGAACCGTGGATAAGGGATACGTTGTTGATCACGTAAGACTTAGAGGTTGTACGGGGGCCTGACTGTATTTGTAATCTGAATTATCCCTTTAAATGTGCTGTATAGAGCATGGCCCATGGGTCTCAAAGACGATCCTCAGCTTCAGGTTTGTGTCCAGGATGAAAAAGGTTAAACACTAAAGTTTCTGTCTAGATAGAACCTGACATAACCTGTTGCAAAATAATGAGTGCGGAGTACTGGCTGCTCAGATTAGGAGGAAGATTGCTGTACAAACAGCTGGAAAACAAATTCACTTTCTGTTTGCTTATAAAATACAGCTTCAGGCCGGTGCTTGTTAGACGAGATGGGCCAAATGGTCTTTACGTGCCTTCACACAACTAGGATTTCATGCCTGAGACCTCCTTGTGCCCGGGTTCAAGTCAATAAACGTGTCTTCAGAGGGGAACCAATTCTTATTTTCTTACTGCCTATCACATTCATAGAGCCGGCAGCTCCTCCTTAAAGGTTACGTCCAGCTATCGACACAAATTCACACTATACACACTACATTAAATTAATTAACATAAATCACCATTTCTTCAGGCTTCACACCTGAATTCTTCAAGCATTCTTTGCTCTCTTAATATTTAATATATATATATATATATACCTAGCACTGCAAGGAAACTGATGTAAGACATACGACTATACTGCATTATAGGAGCTCAGTTAATTAGGGGCGTGTTAGGTTACAAAGTTCTTGTCTGTTTCCAATGATGACCAGCAGCGGAGCTGGACTGGTCATATACCCTACAGGGAAATTTCCAGGTGGGACGATGCCCATGGAGCCACCCAAGCCCTCCTCATGGCTGACAGCTAGATACATAATAATCCCATGCCCTCAGTAGGAGCATCAAGTACTAAGGTAGTTGGCCAGCGGCCGCAGGTGACTTCCTGAATTCAGTGGTATTGCCATCCTCAGGACTGTGATACAGTTGAATACTGCAGTGGGCGTAGCACCATTTTGTGCTTCACTGCGGTCTTTGGTTCTGCTGGGGCAGTATTCTGTGCTGCATTGTGGTCTTTGGTTCTTCTGGGGCAGTATTCTGTGCAGCATTATGGTCTTTGGTTCTGCTGGGACAGTATTTTATGCTGCACTGTGGTCTTTGGTTCTGCTAGGGCAGTATTTTGTGCTACACTGTGGTCCTTGGTTCTGCTGGGGCGGTATTTTGTGGTGCACTGTGGTGTTTGGTTCTGCTAAGGCAGTATTTTGTGGTGCACTGTGGTCCTTGGTTCTGCTGGGGCGGTATTTTGTGGTGCACTGTGGTCCTTGGTTCTGCTGGGGCAGTATTTTGTGGTGCACTGTGGTCCTTGGTTCTGCTGGGGCGGTATTTTGTGGTGCACTGTGGTGTTTGGTTCTGCTAAGGCAGTATTTTGTGCTACACTGTGGTCCTTGGTTCTGCTGGGGCGGTATTTTGTGGTGCACTGTGGTCCTTGGTTCTGCTGGGGCGGTATTTTGTGGTGCACTGTGGTCCTTGGTTCTGCTGGGGCGGTATTTTGTGGTGCACTGTAGTCCTTGATTCTGCTGGAGTGGTATTTTGTGGTGCACTACAACATTCCTGGTCCCATCTACTTGTGTTGTCTTCGCCTACTTCAGGTGCCCCGCCTTTTCACTTTGAACCCGTCTACTACATGGGGCCTCTTTGAGGTGTTTTCCAGGACCACTTTAAGCTCCCAGTCCACCCCGGACAAGCAGAATTGTCGGTGCTGTCCTAGGATATAATATACATTGTAACTCAATAGCAATAGAAAATAAGTAATGCAATGTATTTTCAAAGCTATTCTAACACTGTATATCATCTTTAAAATGGTGTACCCATCCTTAGAGACCCATAGTGTACCTATCCTTAGCCATCCAGAGAGAACATTAGAGATATCCACTGGGGTCTCCGATCCAAACCATGCTCTTCTACTGGAAGCCACAGACTAGTGTCTGATAATTACTCCATGATAAAAAGTCACTCCCTGCTCTCTAATCTGGTCACACATGGATCACCAAACTAAATACACTCAGGCCTAGTCAATTTCTACTAGACCCTGATTGGAAAATGACCATCGAATACAGTAGTCATTTTTCGGCCACATTTACAGACATGCCCAACAATGATCATGTTTGATTTTCAAGCGATTATTATATTGCATTACATTAATGCTGGAATGATGTAAGGTCCAATTATAAGATTACGTGTATGACTGCGGCTTGCAGTTCCTGGCAAGCTGTGTTCATGAATGGAGACCATCTCACGGTACAACCGGCTAAATTATCTAATCACAGAACCATGTCATAAAATCCACTTTTGTATGTACCACGGTGATGAAGAGCAAATCCCTGGATATATGATTTACTTATAAAAAAAATTATCGTGATTTTTGGGCTGGGGATATTTTTAAGATGATTCTCTACATGTGGTGCTTTGATGTATCAAGAGAAAGCTATTAGAAGATGAGCACTGACCGCCACTCTCTAGGCTGGGTGTACAAAATACAGCCATGGGTGCGTCCGTAGTGACATCACCACTCCTGGTAATGTGGCTAGATTGTTGAATGCCTTAAACAGTAAAAAAAAACTGCTGTTCAGAACATGTTGTTAGTAATCATGGGGCTGACATTTTTCTGCATGTCCTGCCAGGAATCCCATTGAGCAGCGGCAAACGTGGCAGAGAAGGAAGCTCCATGACCATGGTGGCAGGTTTTGACTTGCATGACAGAAGGACCTGATGTTTGTTTCCCACCCCATACCACATAGGCCATTTCTCTACTACCCTGTTTGATGATAATGCAGTTCCTTACTCCCACACAGGGTCTTACCACCTAACAGCAATGGGAATGGGACTATCCAAGACTGAGCACCTGCTCTCCACATGTTCCTTATTCTCTGTTTCCTGCCAGGCTTAGTAAAAGACGTGGAAAAAATGTAGGAATGGTATTATTAGAAAGAAGAACTTGTCCTGCAAAATCCAAGTTTTCATTTAGCTATATGAATGGAAAAGTTATGGCTTTGGGAAGGCTGGGAGTAAAAATAAACGGAATATCGCCTGGTCCTGAAAGGGGTAAAGTGGTTGGCCCATCTGGGACATTGATGGTATAATGTTAGGATATGCCATCAATTTCCACTTCTGGGACCCACTCCTATCTAGAGAACAAGACCTCCGAAGTGAAGCGCACGCTCAGCTATTTTCAGAAGTCCCATAACTATAAATGGAGAGCGCACTGCGCAACGCATCTGCCTTTCCATTCACAGCTATCGGACAGCGCTCGGCTATTTTCTAAACTCCCAAGGCGGTGACTGTAGGGTGTCTTCATGTGTGCTCTGTTCAATTCGGGGGTACCATTCTAGAGATAGGAGTCGGCCCCAGAGATGGTACCAACACCTACTGAACTGTGATGCCATATTTTAGCAATACAGTGATCCCTCAAGGTACAATGGCCTCAGGATACAATATTTCCAACATACAATGGCCTCAGGATACAATATTTTCAACATACAATGGTCTTTTCTGACCCATCATAAGTAGACACCAGACTCAACATACAATGCCTCATACTCAGACCCAACCAATCATGACCGCTTCTCTGGTAAAATAGCTGTATTAGTTGCTAGTTAGCAGCCATTACTGACTGTTATATGTAAGGACTTGTTTTATCTGTCTTAGTTATCTGCTTATTTTTCTTAAATCTTCATTTTCTCTTATTTTGGGGCTTTGGAACTTACAATGGTTTCAACATACAATGGTTGTCCTGGAACCAATTAATATTGTAACTTGAGGGACCACTGTATGCCATCAATGGCCTAGATGGGAATACCTCTTTAAGAGGTCAGTAGTCCTGTATATGACAAGAAATTGTTGGGGGACACTGCAATAGAATTTGCATCAGGACCCAGGAGCTTCTTGTTAAATGCTTCTTGTTATGTGATTACAGAACATTTTCTACAACACCTGAAATCTAAAATCTACACTATACTTCTGTTTCATTAAAAGCAAAAGTGATGAATGTCCTTTCCTCGATATGACGACACCTATATTTCACATCGTTCCTGTCTGATTCCCCGTTTCATTACCAGCAGGGAAAAATCCTAAAATATGACATATGGTTGATTAATAGCATGAGCATGTTCCGTGTAGAATTGCATAACACAAGCAGAAACTGGATCACATGTTTATTATCCTGATCTCAAATTAGTGCTCTCCCCCCCAAATGTGGACTAGAGACTTGATGGACTGAATACACCATCAGCTGAGCAATCAGTATATATTGTGTGCTACATAATGGGCTGACAGAGTCTAATGTCAGCAAGACATAGTGGAACAAAGGATTCCTAACATAAGGTCACTCATAACTCACCGGCCTAATAAAAGGCAATATGTTACAGTCATTGTATGGTCTCCATAAATCAACAAACCCAACTAATGCAATCACACCAATGCTAAATGACGTTACCTCCAAATACAAAAGGAAATGATTGTATCAGAAAAAGGCTTGCAGGCAATAGACAGCGGCATTGCTATAGGCTCCTGATGCCTGAAAGGTCTCAGTCACATAAGGTTACGACAACACAGCTTCACTGAGGGATGATGTTGGGAAGGAGATGAGCAGTTCTTGGTTTCCTCCAGACATGACACTTACAATTTAAAGCCAAAAGTTCAATCTCAGTTTCATCAGACCATCAGATCTTGTTTCTCACAGTTTGAGAGTCCTTTAGGTGCTTTTTTTTGCAAACTTCAGGCAGGCTTTCATGTATCTGTTACTGAGGAGAGGCTCCTTTCTGGAGACTCTGCCATAAAGCCCAGATCGGTGGAGTGCTGCAGTGATGGTTGACCTTCTAGAAGTTTCTCCAATCTGCCTACAGGATTTATGATGCTCAGCCAGAATGACTATTGGGTCTTTGGTCACCTCTGTTACCAAGGCCCTTCTCCACTGATTACTTAGATTGGTGGGACGGCAAGCTCTAGGAAGAGTCCTGCTTGTTCCAAACATCTATAATTGAAGAATTGTGGAGGCCACTGTGCTCCTGGGAACTTTCAGTGCAGCAGAATTTTTCTGTACCCTTCTCTAGATCTGAACCTTCACCCAATCATGTTTCTGAGCTTTACAAGCAGTTCCTTCCTCCTTGTAGTTTGGTTCTCTGATACACATTGTCAGCCGTGAGACCTTTTATAGACAGAGCTGTGTCTTTCCAAATCATGTCCAAATCATGTCCAGTCAACTGAATTTACCACAGATGGACTCCAGTCAAGGTGTAGAAAAAAAAAATGGGAGGCCCAAGAGCTAAATTTCAAGTGTCATAGCCAATGGTCTGAATACTAACGTCTATGCAAAAGTTTAGTTTTTCCTTTTTAAAAATTTCTAAAATTCTGGGTGTGAAGATTTTCTGAATGTTTTGTAGCTGCAATGTTCAGGGCAATACATTTCTATGAACCCTACAGACAACTTCCTAGTTAGACGAGGACCACTGGTATTCTACCTGAGACTCTCCAGCTACTACGAGTATGACCTGAAAACAGAAGGTCTTGCTGGGAGTTGTAGTTTTATAATGAAGACAATCAACAAAAGTAAACCCATCCTCAATGCAGGTGAGCCACTGTGATCATTGGAGCACACAAACCCTTCACAGGACACCGAACCCTTGTAATTCACCATTCACAGGCTTCTTAGATCCCTCTTTTGCATTGAAATGAATGGGTTTATCCAGAAGAGTTTCCACACACTTCTTTAGAATGTATCCTCCACCTGTCTTCACTCGCTTGGATGCACACGGCGTACAACTTTCTTATTTGAAGCAAAGCCACATTATGAGCTTACTGTCAAATTGCATGGAAACTTCCTGTAAGTATCCCACTATAAGTCTATACAGCACATTATAAAAATAAGACACAAATGAGATGAGAACTCTCCATTTTACAAGCACCATGTAAAATAACCATGGCGTGGACGTTTGTTTCCACTTCTTGAATGTTTATACCAGTAACACGCAGTAAGACAGAAAAGAAGATGTTATAAGGTGTTTGTAAACCACTTCATAGCCTCACACCTTCAGACTTCCTTGCCTTCATAAATGTAGGAAAGAACAGACACGTAACACAATATAGCCTTTGTTGTAGTTCTCATCATAGATTAAAAGGCTGAATCTTTAACTGTCATAAAAGTTTGTGCTCCTGTCTCTGTCTTCTGTTCCATAAATCCCTCAGGTTTATGGCGTTCATTCCCTCAGCTTGGCCTTTCATCTCTTCCCTTCTCCTAAGCACTGAGCACACGCTCACTCAGGTTTAATCTAATCCTGTGTACAAACTGCAAAAGGAAGAAGTGGAATAATCAAATGTCTAAGAAGTGACTGACACCTTAATCCTAGTGTTTAACAAGATAATTTGGTGAGGGTGTAATTACGACCTGCTGAGTCTGTAAACAAGGGACAATAGTCCTGAAGTAGGCCAAATAGTTCTTGCTGTTCCCACTGCTTTTCACACTCTTGAAGGGAGGACATCAGCTATGTAATGACAGTCTATAAAAGCCAACAATGACTCTGTTTTGGGGTCCTAAATTACTCCAGTCAAGCAAGCCTCATAGCTCTGGCTACTCCCACTTCTTGTAAAGTGACCACAAAGTTCTAGTCTAGAGAAAAGTAGACCATTTTTTTCCAAGGTGTCAAAAATTTGTCTACAAGTGAGTGCTAGCCTGAAATTCTCAATTCTGTTGGGACTCCACTGGAATATGTAAATGGATGATGAACCCACACATTCTAAGTTCAGGATTTTTTTAAATAGCCTTTATATTTCATCCCTTCCGAATGATATTAGAATGGAGACTTGAGCAAGAAGTCTGCATCCTGCCAAGAAGTCCTCCAATATTAGGCAACTTTCACACATGCATCAAAGAAATCCGGCAAGATGTTCTGACACCTTGCCAGAGCTCTCTGAATCTGGCATAGCCGGATAGTGTCGCCTGCTCACTAGACCCCCTGTACTGTAACGGGATGAGGTGGGGATCTGGACGCTCCCTGGCATATCAGCCAGACAATGCTATGCCAGATCCAGAGATTCTACAGAGCTTTACAGTCATTATCATTGGAGCTTCAGATGCTTAATCCGAAGTTGCTTTGTTCAAAACGTCGTAATAATACTTATGGAGATTCATCTCCGTACAGTATTAGAATGTATGGGCTCCGATGAGCTGAAGTAAGTTATTCATGAAGTCTCACGTAACTTCGTTAAATAACTTCGGTAATTGATTTTTAAAGTGGAAAACCACTTTAAAACTTGAAACTGAACTCAGCTTCGGTTCCGACTAGTACCTCGGAACCGAAGCTGAGTTCGGTTTCAAGTTTTAAAGGGGTTTTCCACTTTAAAAATCAACTCCTGAAGTTATTCAACGACGTCATGCGTGACTTCGTGCAAACTTACTTCAGCTCATCGGAACCCATACATTCTAATACTGTATGGAGACGAATCTCCGTACAGTATTATTCCGAATCTCTGTACTGCTATTATTCTAGGGTATAAACAGCCAAGACACAGGAACACTATTATGGAAGAAGATAGGGTGTTGTTGTACTAATATAGGATGTAGTCTGTCCTGCTGCACACAAGAACGTGACCCAGCAGTCAATAATGGATATGGCCAGTTTAAAGGGGTTCTCTGCTTTCTATGTTATATAAGTCCCTTGACAATTAAAAAAAAAATCACATGCTCTCCATGCTGGAAATCTCGGAGATCAGCTATAATCTGTGCAGGAACCTGATAGTGACTATTTAAATTCCCTGCAGCACCACCACAGGAGAAATTAAGTATTACACAGTGCCCATTCACATGACAGGTCTATTTGGGTAATGAAGGGCAGGACAGGTTGTCCAGAGTAAGACACCCTCTTTGCAACCACTCTTCACTCTGGTTAAGAAATGAGGATCCTGGGGATCCTAATTACCTAACTGGGCTTATGGAAATGGGTTTTATAAAGTGGACAACCCAGACTTTCTAAGCCAAGTCGAGAAAACCTGTTGTACCCGTTGTTTACCAAAAGACCCATTCTTGGGTGCAATGACAGGGGTCTCTTCATAGAGAACAATTTGTATTGTTGGTGTTTCTACAGTATGTCCCACACATAGGGTGGTGCAGAAGCTTAAGTGATGAAGAAGTTGGAGTATTAAAGCAGAAAGAGGTATTGGTAACAGGTGTGCAATAATAAATAAAGTGCCAATCCATCATTTCAATGTAGTCTCCTTCCTGGCACCAACTGATTTATGTTGTTTTCATGTAATAAACTTTTATATACATATTTTAGGGACATACCGCTGTAGTCTGGTTCTTGTTTATGAGGATTGACTGTTGTGCTTTATCTCTTCAATGTCCTCTCACCTTGATTGACTCATCCAAGACATTAAATTCAAGATTTGGGTAGGGTGTCTACAACCATCTAAGGACACATCTTTCTCCAGACTAGAGATATTCTGGACAGGAAATAAATAGAAAATCATGAGTACACATGCATGTAGGACATATTATATCTGGCTTGCAGTGAGGAGATCCATCATCATCACAGAGCTAATAATGTAGTATAATATCTATAAACGGCCAAAATATAACAGGACTAGTTTCTGTATAAGGAGTTATTTGGTGATGACCATTCAACTACATTTCAGTGACACCAAGCAAGAGTGTACACATATAATAAAGGCAGTTGTCATCACACAAGGCCGACTGACACAATCAAATTCCCAGTTTTAGTTGGACTCAGCTTCCTTCCCTTTGAGCGTTGGGCTAATTCAACCCAACACTACTACAGTTTAACCAAGAAAGGATGGGGAACTGACCCAAGGGTCATGATGTGCTCTAAGAAGGAAGGGGCAAACATTTACAACTTTCTGATTCATGACATGTCATGGTGTGACCACTGAGTAGGGGCTGGCATCTCTTCTATGAACCTACCTGACCTCAAGAATAGATATTTTTGGCAAATGCTAAGAGATATGTTTAGATATTGTGGTTGGTTTGGATCAGAGGCAACCAAATCTGCCATCTCAGCAGTGTGTGTGTGGTACGACATACTGTGAGATAGTTCTCCACCACATGAGACAGTCTGCGGATATCTAACTATTGCTTTCCAAGGAACATATACATGGAATAACACCAGTAGGATGTCAGAAACATTACGTTCCCCAGCAACATTTTTACCTGGCCACAAATAATGTGAACTATCCAAGCAATGGCGACCATTTGTGGCATCGGTGGTGTTTGGCTGAAATGTTTAACATTTTTTCTCAGTAAGTTATTCCTGTTATTAAATTTGTAGCATATTATTATAATCAGCCGCAAATTCCCTAAGTGTGGACTATACAAGTGTTGTGTCATAGTAACTTTTGCTTTGATTAAATAAAATTTTCATGGGAAGTCATTTCGGTCAAATTTGATGCTTTCATGCAGTTTAGAACATTCTGAAAGAAGAATATTGGTAGATAAGGTTCAGGGCAAATTTTTACTTTATTTTAGTCTTAAAGGGTTTTTCCAGGATTAAAGACGTTTTCTGAAATTTTTTAACTTTTGACCTATCCTCTGGATAGGTCATCAGTATCTGATCGTTGGTGGTCTGACAACCAGGACCCCCACCAATCAACCTTTTGAAAAGGTACACCAGCACACCAAGCACAGCGCCATACATTCTATAGTGGCTGTGCTTGGTATCACAGCCTCACTTCAATAGGACAGAGCTGCGCTTAGGCCTGTGATGGCTAACCTAAGGAACTCCAGCTGTGGTAAAACTACGACTCCCAGCATGCTCCATTCATTTCTATGGAGTTCTGAGAACAGCCAAGCAAAGGTACATCTTGGGAATAGTAGTTTTACCACAGCTGGAATGCCGGAGGTTAGCCAACACACGCCTAGGCCATCTGACCGATGAACATGTCATATGGCCTAGGGAAAGCTGGAGAAAGCTACTGTGAGCGCCAGTGCCTTCTCAAACAGCTGATCAGTGGGGGTCCCGAGTCCACCAATGAAATACTGATGACCTATCCAGAGGATAGGTCATCAGTTAAAAAATCCTGGAGAACCGCTTTAAAAAAAACATGGCAGCTTTCTTCAAGAAACAGTGTCACACGTGTCCATGGGTCATACGTGGTATGGCAGTTCAGCTCCATTGAACTGAAAGGGGCTACACTACAATGTCAGTCTCAACCGGTAGAGAAGTATGGCCCTGTTTTTAGAAGAACGCCTTTCTGAAGCTTGGCAAACCCTTGAAGGTTCGGTTTGTACAAAACTCAACTGGTTGATGCCCTCAACCAAAGGCGTAGCTACAGTATATGTGGTGCAGAGGTAGCAGTCGCTACTGGGCCTAGGAGCCTGAGGAGGCCCAAAGACCCTTGTGTTTCATAATAAGACACTGGTATTATAGAAAGTGCATGCTGGTCAAGTTACACCTCTGGCTGGAGGAAAGAGGTTAGGTTAAGAATTTGGCATGGGGAGGTGCCGTTTTAATTTTTACCTCAAGCTGCATGAAGGCCATGTGTTTCCCTGCCCTGGGCCACAAAGCACTAAGAGAAGTGTGGGGGGGGGGGGGGGATCAGCCTTTAGCTACTCCCCTGATGTCAGATTTGGACTTTTGTACCCCAGTAGTGGCGTACCACTTTTTGAAAATGTGTCCCAATATCCATTCTATTACATAGGACGATAATATCTGTATAATATGTATATGCATGTATGCACAGGAGCCATAATATAGTGACAACCTTCCTATCTGTTTGTACCATTTCATCAATTCTAATTGTGATGACCCGTTTACTACTTTTTAATTAGAATCCCATTACCTGGTGAAATATTTCCCACGTTAGATCTTAGTAGGTTGGCGGGTGAAAAGTTATCTGGTCATTTGATTTCCAATTTACTGATAAGTCTTTCTCGGCTGCGGTGATATCTATTTGTGTTAATGCTGTGCCGGGCCCTGCGTTCTCTCCCTCGCTGAGGACAGGTTAATTTCAGAAGAATTATAACCCTGTGATCCTCCGAGCTCAGCACATTGGGAATGGATCTGTGTCCCCAGCTGCAGACCGCCCTATCACTCTTGGCAGAATCTCGGTGACGTTTCATTATCTCTATAACCTTGGTGTGTAATGTCTAAAGGCACCTGACTTTGATATTCCCAAAGAATTGTTTGTCTAGCGAGAGCCTAATGTTTCCTGCCTCTTCCAGGCATCAATACTCACCTGTCTAGATATTGACATTTATTTTAAAGGCAGATGAATGTGCTACGGTAGAATAATATGAGATGTCACTTAGCATTTCACAGCAGAGAATTTATCATTGGAGTTTTTAAAGCCTCCGTATGGTATGTCTCCTATACAGAAGCATTATATAGAGTGGGGGATAAATTTAGAGTTTGCTGCTGGTGCATCTTGGTTTTCAGTAAGTCCAGCTACTGATGTCAGGAGAATTTTAAAAGGGTCACAAGCCGTCTCAATGGCCTGACCAGGGGCGTAGCTACAGGGGGCACAGAGATAGCAGCTGTAACTGGGCCCTGCTGCCTGAGAGAACCACAAATCAAGTATGATCAGAGGCGGATTGGCCATAGACCTTAGAGGGAAATTTCATGGTGGGCCGATGCCCAGGGGGCCGCCCAAGCCACTGGCCTTGTATAACATGAGTGGTAATTTACGCTGTGAGAATCAGGTACTCATATACCCGGCCAGTGACCGCACATACCCTCCTGAGTTCAAATTCTATGGCCCTCATTTCACCTCCTAAGTCCCATCTACATACCTTCAGAGACAACTGGAGAAGGAGGACCAAAAATGGCATCTATTGATGGCCACCACAGAGGGACAGCTTTTGGGGCAATATATTGCGCTGCTCTGCAGTATACGGTTCTGATGGGACAGTATTTTGTGCTATAGTATTGATGACCTCGTCTACTTATGTTGGTCCTGCCTTCTGTCAATTTGGACCACCCTACAACATGTGGCCACTTTTAGTTTTTTTTTTCCAGGGCCACTTTAAAGGGAACCTGTCACCTCAAACACACAAAAAAAACTGCCAGCATTACCTTAAACTAGGGTCCAGTGTGTAACTAATGATGCGTTTCATCCATTTCAGTGATTCCTCTAACAGGCAGAAAAAGACTTTTTTTATCCCCATGAGTGCGCTCTTTGCAGTCCGCTTGAAGTCAATGGGAAAGCGGCCTCCTTGCTTCAAGTCAAGTAAACCACCGCCCCTCTTCTTCTTGATTGACATCCTTCCTTTGGGCCGGGGATCGCGCAAGTCTCGCGCATGCACGGTGCGCTGCTTGTTCCTGCGCAATCGTGCATGCGGGGACAGCGGGCGGGCCCGCGCACTTGAATTGCTGGGGCATGCGCAGTGCGCATAAGAAAGCCGGCAAACTGGAGAGCCGGACCCGGGATCGCGCAGGAACAAGCAGCGCACCGTGCATGCCCGAGACTAGCGCGATCCCTGGCCCAAAGGAAGGATGTCAATCAAGAAGAAGAGGGGCGGTGCTTTACTTGACTTGAAGCAAGGAGGCCGCTTCCCCTTAACTTCAATCGGACTGCAAAGAGTGCGCTCATGGGGATAAAAAAGTCTTTTTCTGCCTGTTAGAGGAATCACTGAAATGGATGAAAAGCATCATTAGTTACACACTGGACCCTAGTTTAAGGTAATGCTGGCAAGTTTTTTTTGTGTGTGTTTGAGGTGACAGGTTCCCTTTAAGTTCCCAGCCCGCCCCTGAGTATGATGAATGAAACATGGTAGGTGAACGCCCAGGTCTGGGAGCTTCGAGTTCTACCTTGGGGCACATAACTGGATAAGGACATTTGATGGTAGGTATCCAGTTTAGGAAAACTGATTCCTTAAAGGGGTTGTACCACGAAAATATTTTAGTTTTCAAATCAGCACCTGGATCTGAATACTTTTGTCATTAAAAATGTATTATAGCTACGCAGTTACTCAATAAAATCTATCTGTATGGCGCCACCTACTGTTTGCTCTTTTTCAAATTTCTCTGTCCTGCTCACTGAGTCAGAAGCACATGCTCAGTTCCATCCTTCAACTGCCACCAGCTGCAGCAGACAGAACACGCACCCTGAGAAAGTGCACGCCCCCTAAGCTGGAGGAATTAGAGGAATGAATGGGGAGATCTCTGGATCCATGTGAGGTATTGTTAGCAAGAGATTATAATGTACTAGTTTAGGTATGATTTTTACCAGGAGCGTAGCTAACGGCTCATGGGCCCTGGTGCAAGAGTTCATCTTGGGCCCCCCTTTCCTCAGTGCTTTGTGTGTCTTCTTATGCGGTACAAGGGTCTTTGGGCCCCCTCGGGCTCCTGGGCCCGGTAGCGACTGCTATACCCCTGATTTTTACTTTATTCATGGTATAACCCCTTTAATATCTGATGTTAGGCACTACAAATCTCATTTGAAGGGCAAGTCCAAAGCTACAGATGCAGCAGTGTTGAGCGTGTCAATTATCAAAACGGGATATTATAATGTCTTATGAGTGGTTTATCATGAGACTGAACGTAACACAATGCAAAATAAAGAACAGTTTAAGGATAAATCCCGCTCTACTACATGTGTAGCATCAGTCTTGGCGCTCATGTGTCACATATATTCTTGCTAAAAACCATTGTTTGCATAATATGGTATGCGACTCATACAGAAAAAAATCTGCCTATGTCTGTCTAATGTATGCACCACTATAGCTGCCCAATGACAGCTCTATACAGCAGGGGTACATAGAGTCTTAGGCTTTTAAGTTACATCCACGAGACTTGGGGACTGAAATGCTGTGGATTTATTGCTGTGGATCTGCAGAGAGTGGAGGAGATTTTTTTAAATTTCATCAACGTTTGGGAGGAAAAAAATCTGTTGCATAAATGGACCTGCGGTGTGGATTTTAAAACTGAAGCATGTCAAATTATGATCCACCGTGGATCTCATCAGTGTATAGGGTGATATCGGCAGGTAGGTGTATATAATTAATTTGCAGCTGTAAATTACATCCTGCGTGGACGTACCCTAGCTGAGATTTGGGGTAGCCAACATCAAACCCTAAGAAAATCATCTGCCCAGAATAGAATCTGCCTTGACTGGTTGTGAGAGGTTTGTGTCCAGTTACATGCTATCTGTCCATAGAAATTATGGTACATAGGTACACGAGAAATGTTCAACTTAAAGGGGTTTTCTGGGGTTTTTTTAACTGATGACCTATCCTCTGATCAGTGGTGGTCTGACACCCAGGACCCCCCACGATCAGCAGTAGCTCACAGTAGCGCCTCAGCCTTCTCTCTGCTCTCCAGGCACAGAGTCGTCCATTTGATAGCGGCTGTGCTTGGTACCAGGGGCGGATTGGCCATAGACCTTACAGGGAAATTTCCCGGTGGGCCGATGCCCAGGGGGCCGCCAGAACCCTCCTCAAGGCTGGCCAGTGAAGTTTTTGGGGATGTATTTTGTGCTGCTCTGTGGTATTTGGCTCTGTAGGGGTGGTATAATGTGCCACAATATGGGATTGCTGGCCCTGCCGTCTATCAATTTGGACCCGACTACAAAATGGGGCCACTTTTAGTATTTTTTCCAGGGCCACTTTAAGTTTCCAGTCCGCCCCTGCTTGGTACACAATGGGACTGATCTGCTCCTAGGCCACGTGACCAATAAACATGATGTCACTAGCCTAGGCAAAACTGCAAGAAGGATGCGGTGCCACTGGAAGCACCGGTGCTTTCTCAGACAGCTGATCCCGGGAGTCGGACCCCCACTGATCAGATACTGATGACCTGTAACAAGGCCTGTACAGTGCTCCCCTTGTTCACAACCTTGGCCAACAACATAGGTAACAATCTTGATGAACCCAATCTACACAAGTGATGGGTATGTATAAGAGGAAACAAGAGCCAAGCCCTCCCAATGCAGGATGTGGAACCAGCAAAAAAGAGGAGACTCACCCCCTACATTTATGACTTGCCATTACCTTTGATAAATCTCAAGTGGAACCGTGAAGGATCTTCTATTTCCTGCCCGTGACACATTAATATATATAATCTGATCCTAGCTTGCATAACGAAGTGTCAGCGTCACGTCCTGGATAAATGAAAAGCGTCTCAGGTGTAATAGGATATCTGAGTAATTTGGGGTTGAACGTGTAAATCTACATGCCGTGAAATCAGGTGACAAGAGTAAGATGAAACGATGACTTGCCAAGGAAATGGAGACAGGCATTCGGTGACAGTAGATGATGTACCAGTAGCAGCGATTTGGGGACAGAGCCGTCCAGGATCTGCATGTGCGCACTTGTTTGTCTTTGAATTACAGAATCCTGCCAGAATTTATGCAAAAATGATGGGACCTCTGGGATTAAAATCTCATTATTTAGAAGCTAAAATAGCAACTTAAAATAACTGTTGATATATTATACAAATCCATCAAACAGTAAAAACAGATATATGTGTATGTAATATAATAGATCAGGAAAGTTAGGAAACTAAACACATGTAGCAACTGAAAATGAGATCCTTCCTGTTTAAAGGGGTTGTCCCATCATAGACAATGGGAGCATATCACTATGATATGTCCCCATTGTCTGATAGGTGCGGGTTCCACCGCTGGGACCGGCACCTATATCGAGAACGGAGTGGGGAAACTTGAGGAGAGCACACTGCACATGCGCAGCTGTCCTACATTCATTATGCCAGCCAGCACCCCTGCTGATCCGTTGTTTGAAGGTTCCACGGCGTTCAGGCAAGCTCTACGTCGTCTTCAATGTTGAACTGCACTTTGTCTACGTTGTAGTGGCGGTGCAGTATAATTACATCTGTTTGTCGCATTTAAGTGATTGCGGGAAGAAGCTGTAATTATACTGCACCACACATGCCTGAGCCTCTACTCCTAGGAACCATATCAAATTCTCCCGTGAGACTAACACTTCAGGGAGATATTCAAAATCCAGAACACTGCTTCCAGAAAGACAAGACAGCAGAGTGATCAGTGAATTCACAGCTTTACAGACATTGCTGCTGGTGAGAGACTGCGGCTCAGACACCCACCACCTAGCTATCAACCAGGCCAAAGAGCAAGCCTGTAACACAGTGGACACCTATAAGTACCTTCAAGTGCCATTAAATTGCCACCTAACCAGGCACCATACCTCCTCATCTGGTGCCAGAATCTGCACTTTGTGCTTACTTCTGCTGGATGTGCCACAAGATATATTTTAGGCTACTTTTACACTAGCGGCAGCCCAGATCCGGCAGGTGAAGGGTGCTGCCGGATCCGGGCTGCCGGATCCGAACTGCCGCAGGGACATGCGTGGAGCCGGAACCGCGCTCCGGCCCCACACATGTCACACAGTACATACATACACACAGACACACACACATATACAAAGACAAATACACATACATACAGTATAGACCAAAAGTTTGGACACACCTTCTCATTCAAAGAGTTTTCTGTATTTTCATGACTATGAAAATTGTAGATTCACACTGAAGGCATCAAAACTATGAATTAACACATGTGGAATTATATACTTAACAAAAAAGTGTGAGACAACTGTAAATATGTCTTATATTCTAGGTTCTTCAAAGTAGCCACCTTTTGCTTTGATTACTGCTTTGCACACTCTTGGCATTCTCTTGATGAGCTTCAAGAGGTAGTCACCTGAAATGGTTTTCACTCACAGGTGTGCCCTGTCAGGTTTAATAAGTGGGATTTCTTGCCTTATAAATGGGGTTGGGACCATGAGTTGTGTTGGGCAGAAGTCAGGTGGATACACAGCTGATAGTCCTACTGAATAGACTGTTAGAATTTGTATTATGGCAAGAAAAAAGCAGCTCAGTAAAGAAAAACGAGTGGCCATCATTACTTTAAGAAATGAATGTCAGTCAGTCCGAAAAATTGGGAAAACTTTGAAAGTGCAGTCGCAAAAACCATCAAGCGCTACAAAGAAACTGGTTCACATGAGGACCGCCCCAGGAAAGGAAGACCAAGAGTCACCTCTGCTGCGGAGGATAAGTTAATCCAAGTCACCAGCCTCAGAAATCGCAGGTTAACAGCAGCTCAGATTAGAGACCAGGTCAATGCCATACAGAGTTCTAGCAGCAGACACATCTCTACAACAACTGTTAAGAGGAGACTGTGTGCAGCAGGCCTTCATGGTAAAATAGCTGTTAGGAAACCACTGCTAAGGACAGACAACAAGCAGAAGAGACTTGTTTGGGCTAAAGAACACCAGGAATGGACATTAGACCAGTGGAAATCTGTGCTTTGGTCTGATGAGTCCAAATTTGAGATCTTTGGTTCCAACCACCGTGTCTTTGTGCGACGCAGAAAAGGTGAACGGATGGACTCTACATGCCTGGTTCCCACCGTGAAGCATGGAGGAGGAGGTGTGGTGGTGTGGGGGTACTTTGCTGGTGACACTGTTGGGGATTTATTCAAAATTGAAGGCATACTGAACCAGCATGGCTACCACAGCATCTTGCAGTGGCATGCTATTCCATCCGGTTTGCGTTTAGTTGGACCATCATTTATTTATCAACAGGACACTGACCCCAAACACACCTCCAGGCTGTGTAAGGGCCATTTGACCAAGAAGGAGAGGGATGGGGTGCTACGCCTGATGACCTTGCCTCCACAGTCCCCAGACCTGAACCCAATTGAGATGGTTTGGGGTGAGCTGGACCGCAGAGTGAAGGCAAAAGGGCCAACAAGTGCTAAGCATCTCTGGGAACTCCTTCAAGACTGTTGGAATACCATTTCAGGTGACTACCTCTTGAAGCTCATCAAGAGAATGCCAAGAGTGTGCAAAGCAGTAATCAAAGCAAAAGGTGGCTACTTTGAAGAACCTAGAATATAAGACATATTTTCAGTTGTTTCACACTTTTTTGTTAAGTATATAATTCCACGTGTTAATTCATAGTTTTGATGCCTTCAGTGTGAATCTACAATTTTCATAGTCATGAAAATACAGAAAACTCTTTGAATGAGAAGGTGTGTCCAAACTTTTGGTCTGTACTGTACTTACATGCTCCCGGCAGGTCTCCAGAGCGCCGGAGGAGAAGGACGGCGCGCACAGATGACGATTCCCCACAGCGCCCTCTGCTGGGCGCCTGGTGGAATCGTCATCTGTGCGCGCCGTCCTGCTCCTCCTGCGCTCTGGAGACCTGCCGGGAGCATGTAAGTATGTATGTGTATTTGTATGTGTATATGTGTGTGTATGTTTATGTGTATGTCTATGTCTGTATGTGTGTATGTGTGCAGGTGACGGATCCGTCATGAACTCCATTGAAAGTCAACGGAGGACGGATCCGTTCACCATTGTGTCACACCAAACGGATCCATCCCCATTGACTTTCATTGGGGGTCATGACGGATCCGTCTTGGTGCGGATGCCTGTACTGGAGAGCAAACCGCAGCATGCTGCGGTTTGTTCTCCGGTCTGAAGACGGAACGGAATGCTTTCAGGGCTTCAGTTTTGTCCCCACTGACAATGAATAGGGACAAAACTGAAGCGTTTTATTACGGTATTGAGCCCCTATGACGGAACTCAATACCGGAATTATAAAACGCTAGTGTGAAAGTTGCCTTAGTAAAGAGAGACTATTATACTTTTACTTCTGGCCTGATTCTTCAAACCACTTTTACACTTCCCGGATCTCCAGGGGGCAACGGGATGAGAGAGTACACAACAGATACTACTGGCGCCCAGGGTCGCACTGGTTCATCAGAGTACCAGAGGGTCCTCCGGTGGGCCTAAGCACTGACAATACTGGACCCCTAATAAAACAAGGCCCTTAAAGGGGTTGTGTAGTGATTTATATTGATGACCTATCCTCAGAATAGGTCATCAATATCTGATCGATGCAGGTCCAAAACCCGGCACCCCGCTCAGCTGTTTGAAGGGGAGGCGACGCCCCATGCAGACGATACTTCCTCTTCATTACACTGTACATTGTCTCGGAAGTGCAGTGTAATAACGAGTACTCGCTCCATTCACTTGAATGGAGTACCTGTAATAACACTATGCTGCCGTTCCACAGGAGAGGACACGTAGTGTAATGACCAGGAACCCGCGCTCATATGGACTGCCACCTCCTCTTCAAACAGCTGATCAGCGGGGGAGTCAGACCCCCACAGATCAGATATTGATGACCTATCCTGAGGATAGGTCATCAACATAAATCGCTGCACAACCCCTTTAAGGGCCCTGTGTACACAGAGGGTGGGCCCTGAGAATCATTTCCTCTGGTAGGCCCCATGGACTCCATTTGCAATGGGTTTTGTCACGGTGCCCTGACACTTCACGGGAGGAATCAGACTGACGAGGCTGCAAACAGCCGACAATAAGAAACTGTCTGATTCTATTAAATAGTTTTTTGGCACGGGGTTTAATAATGTATTTATGGCGTGTGGTGTGAGACAATCTATAGAATCTCATTCAGATGTATAATGTCATTAACCTAAAAATGAGTGGTAAGAAAAGAATGGTTATTTCTGCCCCGGGTGCGTGTTTGGGAATAGCTTCGCCCCCCCACCGCCCCTCTGAGTTGGAATGCTTGCTTCCTGGCCTCTCCTAGGCCTTGCTGACCTGCTTCTGTTCATTTAGAGGCAATTAGATCAATCTTGTTCCAGCTCTGTTAAAAACCCGGGCCCTGTGAGTGTGTCCATACTGACAGGTCCCTGACAGGCAGGGAAGATTGATTATAGGGAGGACTTCAACTTTACCAGAAAGAAAAATACAGCCAATATATGCATTTATTGTTCAGGGCAGGCCGGCTGAGCTGACTGAGATGTGTCCCGGAGGTAGCTGGACCATGTTTCCTGTATCACAAAAAAAAACCCAGAATTAACACCCTTGTTTTCAGAAATAGCGGACGTTTGTCTTCAATGGTCTGAGAAAAAAGCCAGCTCTGAAGTAAAGTAATGAATAACAGCTCGGGTTAATGCTCCTCAGAATGAACATTTGCCTTATAATTGGCTTAACTTTTTTTTTTTTTTACTGCAGCAGCCATGTTACGTTTGATTACACATTTAATACACTCTATTTATGTTAACATTTACATTATACTTACACTTTTTAGGTATTTCATCCATTTTGCTTCCATACAAACATACCTCTGCACCAGTACAATACTTATCGGATAGTCTGAAAAGCGGTGCAACCATATTGGATGACAAGAGGAGCCTGAGGGTCACTTTAAAGGAATATTTCTCGGTATCTCCATAAATTTACATATATAAACAGCGGGAGGTTGTCACAGCCCGTCTTTTTTACAGTAGTAGAATCCTTTACAGTCGAACTTAAAGGGGTTGTCTGACTTCAGTAAGTGGCATTTATCATGTAGAGAAAGTTAATACAAGGCACTTACTAATGTATTGTGATTGTCCATATTGCTTCCTTTGCTGGCTGGATTCATTTTTCCATCACATTATACACTGCTCGTCTCCATGCTTATGACCACCCTGCAATCCAGCAGCGGTGGCCGTGCTTGCACACTATAGGAATAAATGCTGGCCTCTCTAGCGGCTGACACTGAGGGAGCTCACATAGGCTGGTGTTTTTTCCTATAGTGTGCAAGCATGATCATACCTGCTGGATTGCAGGATGGTCGTAACCATGGAAACGAGCAATGTGTAATGTGATGGAAAAATAAATCTAGCCAGCAAAGGAGGCAATATGGACAATCACAATACATTAGTAAGTGGCTTGTATTACCTTTCTCTACATAAGGCCTCGTCCATATATCCGTATAAGTGACTAGTGTTTCATCCGTGAAGATGTCCGTGAAGGATCCGTGGTTGGTCCGTGTGTCCATTTTTACCATCCGTGTGTCATCCGTAATTCACTGACTTTGCTCAGCTGAAAATTACATTTCCAAAGAATCTCCTATCAGTCTTTAGTGAAAAACAGACACACCACGGATGCCATTCGTGTTGTGTCTGTGATTTTCACGGACCCATAGACTTCAATTGGCGTGCTTGATCCGCATCATGGACCAAAGTAGTGCATGTCTCCGTGATTTTTTTTTGTTTTACTGACCCATGGTCAGTGAAAAAAATACTCAAGTGTGAACAGACACATTTAAATCAAATGTCCATGGAAAATGAAGGCAGCACGCTTCAGTGAAGAACGGAAATGTGGACGAGGCCTAATAAATGCTATTTGCTGAAATGACAAAACCTCTTTAAGGGGGTTGCCCAAACTTGAAGTCAACAATCCCTACCATCTAGACTTGTGCCTCTAAACATAAAAAGTAGACTCACCTGTCTGCGGTCCCAACACTGCTCCATTCAGTCCTTGCAGAACCAGGGAGAAGCTGGGTCCAGTGACTGCTGCAGCCAATTGCAAGCCTCAGGGGTCATATTGACTTGAACGTTATGTCGGAGCTACCATTCAAACCACATCAGTCATGGGACCCAGGGTAGGGAGTGGAATAGTAGCAAGGCCGTGCACAAATGAGCCTTCATTTTATGTTTAGGGGATGTTGGCTACTAGAGTGGACAACCCCTTTAAGATACAAAGGTTAGACTGTAAGCCCTACACAAGCCTACAGAATACATGAATATCTTGTGAGGTAAATAATAATCCTAGTCAATGCCATCTTTACCCTTGTGTGACACGTCTTAGAGGAGGTGATACATATCTAAACGCCTTCCCTACACCCAGCTAGCGATGATAAGCTCGGCGTTTGATTACTGGGCGCATTTTTCCTGCTCTCCTTCTGTTCATAAGAGAAAGGGTATAGGAGAAGAAAAAATGCTTCTTCTGGAAGGTTCTGGGAAGATTATTACAGGCCCTCACAAAGCAGTTAATGAAAGGAAGCATAAAACTGTCAGGCCGGGAGGTGATAAATGGGCCTGTGAAGCTGATGTCCGTGCAAAGGAGCAAAGGTATTCAAACAGAGGAGCAATTTGTTCTGAGTGATGTCTCCTCTTCAAAGCTGCGGGTTTAACAGCCTGCTGTTATGTGCCATCTTACCCCTCATCCCCTCACAAAACTTCTGGAGAATATGGCCGAGGTTTAACCCCTCAAGCCAGATACCAAGAACCACGTTCATTTATCTCTGAGAAGCTCCTCAGCCTCAGGCCAGGTCCTATCACCAGGCACCGATTTACAAGCCGTGCTGTACATTTATGCCGTCCACTGATATTACAGATAATTGTACTTTTATGTTGAATACCAAGAACAGCTATTTTAACAACAGACGCCTGAGACGCCCTATAATAACTTAAGTAGTCTCAGAAATTGTCCATTTACCGTCATGCATACTAAGCTTATGCTAAGACAGTCTTCTGGCCTGGAGTCAGCATATCATGTTTTCAGTCTGCTATGCCTTCCTATCCAGAGGGCCATCACAAAAAACTGAGTGGTATGTTTTTTAAAATGGTACCCTAGGGGTGACAGATTGGCATCTGTTATAAGTACTGGTGACCCTAGTGCGTCCTCCAGAAGTTCTGCAGACATGGAGATGGCTAGGGGCGTAACTACCATAGCGGCAGACCATGCGACTGCTATGGGGCCCAGAGCAAGAGGGGGCCCAGTCTTAGTTGGGATTATCTCCTCTTCTACTGGGGGTGAAAACTTAGTCAGGACTCTACTTTCTAAAGGAACAACTTTTAGCAAATGAGGCAGTGGAAAAATGGCCCAAGGGTCATTGAAAAAGGTTTAGGCGGAAACTCTTCTGTCCTGTTTGGGGGGCCTGGTTTGATCCTTGCTATGGAGCCCTTACTTCTCTATGAACGCCACTGCTAATGCACCTCAAAAGAACACTCAGATATTATGACTCCGGAGTAGGGGGACATTTCACATTTGGATGAAGTTGGCCTTTAAAGGGAGTGCGCCACCAGAAAATACACTGTTAAATCCTTGTAGGGCTAGCTCGGCTGGATGTAATTATATCTATCTCTTGGCAATCAGTTGCTTCATTCTGGAGAAAAAAAGTGCTTGTAATCCATATGCAGATTAACAGTTAAGTGCACTGAGGGCACGCCCCCAAAACACTCTGTGCACCCTTGCCCCTTGCTCAGCCAGTCTCTCCTTCCCCTTCTCGATTGGCAAGGACGGTTTCCTGCATAGTCATCTCATCTGGCTCTGTCAATCAAGCAAAAGCAGAAGAGTGGCTTTGGCCCACCCTCATTGCACTTAACTGCTCATTTGCATATGAACTAAAAGTCATTTTCTCTAGAATGAAGCAACAAATCGTTAAGTGAAAGGTATCATTACATTCTGAGCTGGCCCTACAAGACATTGTGCTTGGTTTATCAGTTAATGTCCCGGTGATAGGCTCCCTTTAGAGGGGTTGTCCCACAAATAATATTCTACAGTTTTCAAACTGGCACCCGGATCTGAATACTTTTGTAATTGCATGTAATTAAAAATTTTACATAGCCACTGAGTTATTCAATGAAATGTATCTGTATAGTGCCACCTGCTGTTTGTTATTTTTCATATTTCTTTGACCTGCTCACTGAGAAGGCCGCACATGCTCAGTTTCATCCTTCATCTGCCTCCTGAGCTGTGATAGGGAGAGCATGGACACGCCCCTTAGCTGCAGCAGATAAGACACTCCCCTTGAGCTGTCAGCCTGATAAATAAATCTAGCAGAGAAATGAATGGGGAGATTTCTGGATCCATGTGAGGTACAGGGCCGGTTCTAGCTTTGTTAGAAAAAGATTGTAATGTACTACATGATGTCTGATTTTTATTTTTTACATTATTCATGGCATAGCTCCAGTGAGCATCCTTACATATAGTACACAGTAGCAAAGCCACAACTTATAAATGGTCTTACAGCACAGCGGCATCCATTCTCAATCTGAATTCTGAGAAATAAACGTCTTGTGATCCTTTGTATCCTGCCGCCGTATATCATTTTCTCACAAGGTGGCAATTCCTGAAAGCAATCGCTTTCGCCTCCTGCCATTGCCTTAGTCTTTTCTTATTATTATTATTCGTCGGTTTTTTTAAATTTGACCTTTTGCACACAAAATTTTTTTTTCGGAATCGTTTAATTCGCCTATACGTTCCTACCCTAAGCAGTGGAGATTAATGTAATGACTTCATCAAACTGTCACCTAGTGAAAGGCGTTGGGCGGCAGTGGATTTTGGAGAGCGCGGGTGTGCAGCTGTCTCTCTCTTTCCTAAGTGTGTCCAGACCTGGCCCTTAAATCAGCATGCCTGCAGTGTTTACGCAGCAATGGACGCGCTGTATACAATTAATGTATACATGTCATAGGACTGAGCCAGCTCTCACCCAGAATTTACAGCCTGTATATTATTAGCACGGTTGCTGTTACAGCAGCTCCTGGCTAAAATTCCGGTGAATTATGTCCCTTGCTAACAAATGCGCTGGGATTGAACACGCCGCGCTGCTATGTCCTGACATGTAACAATAAAAGGAATTGTTTAGAAATGAAGTGCAATAAACGAAAAAGTCCAATCCATATTGGAAATATAAACTGACAGCCATATTTATGAGCTCGCAACGTGCAGCAGGCCTGGGTCAATGACACAGCGCTGAAGAGCATTTCCTCCGAAAATAAAATAACGCCCTTCAGACGTCCTCTCCTGTCGTGAGGTTCCATACAAATTTCTTACTGGATCCGGTCGGGGAAGACCTTGTAGTCTGGTCAAGCAAACATTGGAGGGACTGCTCGGTATACATGTGACAGCAGCGCAGGCCTCAATACAAACTGTCACAGGACGCCCACCTACCACGTGCCATGTATAAGACTGGTGGCTTCTACGGTGGCATCTGAGCCTGTGGTAGGTGCTGGCACTACAGCCCCGCGCTGAAATTCTACGGATACTCAGGGGGAACATGTATTGGGACTGGTGGTTCTTACAGCAATCTACACAAACACCTCTCCGGTGTACGATGCACCAGAATTATTTAAGAAGTAGGGAGCTGGCGTAGATTTCAGGTGTCGTACCTACCAGTTTTCTGGTGCACATATTAGGAACAGTAGGTGACATTCTGCCCATGTTTTGGAAAAGTTGGATGTCAGAAAAGTGCAAAAAGTTGGCAATTTTGACGCTAAATTTGCAACTTTTGTACATAAGAAAACTGGCAGCCAAGAGCAATGCAGCCCCTGATAAATGGCCCTTGTGAGAAAATATCTTACGACCGTATAAAAAAAAAAGTTACCATTTTAGGACCCCTCCCCATATATATGTGTGACAAGCCAGGGAAGTACTTAGTGTGGAGAATTCTGGGTGCTGGGAAAGAAGTGGGGTGCCAACAAGACACCCTGCCCTGGCCAGTGTATTTACTGGTGAGATAGGGGAGGAACCCAAATCTTTACCCGGAAAGGAAGATGAGTGATGTCACCAGCATTGCCAAGGCCAATGGGTAAAACCAGGAGGGAGAAAAAAAGAAGATAGATAGATAGATAGATAGATAGATAGATAGATAGATAGATAGATAATATATGAGATAGATGATAGATAGATAGATAGATAGATAGATAGATAGATAGATAGATAGATAATATATATGAGATAGATGATAGATAGATAGATAGATAGATAGATAGATAGATAGATAAATAGATAGATAGATAATATATATGAGATATATGATAGATAGATAGATGATAGATAGATAGATAGATAGATAGATAGATAGATAGATAGATAGATATTAGATAGATAGATATTAGATAGATAGATAGATAGATATTAGATAGATAGATATTAGATAGATAGATAATATATATGAGATATATGATAGATAGATAGATAAATAGATAGATATTAGATAGATAGATAGATAGATAGATATTAGATAGATAGATATTAGATAGATAGATAGATAGATAGATAGATAGATAGATAGATAATATATATGAGATATATGATAGATAGATAGATAGATAGATAGATAGATAGATATTAGATAGATAGATAGATAGATAGATAGATAGATAGATAGATAGATAGATATTAGATAGATAGATAGATATATAGATAGATAGATAGTGCAAAACAAAGACTTTCCCTTTAGTGTCTCCCCTATATTGTAAGCTCTTGCGATCAGGGCCTCACTCCTATCACTTCTCCCCTTGTGTGCCTTTGTCTGTACATGTGCCCTCTATACTGCCACTATATAACGATTATATATTATATGTATAGGTACAGTATACGGTATATCGTCCTCTTTTTAAGATCTCCCAGAAACAGGCCTGGAGACGCAAGTGTATTTAGGAGCATTCCGTTCTCTTCAGTTACGTTTTGTTCCCATTGACAATGAATGGGGGCAAAACTGAAGCGTTTTATTCCGGTATTGAGCCTCTATGACGGAACTCAATACCGGAAAAAAAGAACATTAGTGTGAAAGTAGCCTAAGCCCTGCAACAAAGTCACATTGTGGGACCTTCATAAAGACAGTGTGGTCCTTCCTAGGATGAATTATGAGAGGAGAAGACAACATGCTCCTCCTGAGATAAGCGGCTCCTGCAGCCATTTATCACCTGTAATTACTGATAAGGAATCTGACCCCTGCTCTGCCGGGAGACCTTTAAATAATTCAGACAATGATGCTTGTTACTTGTTATCTTGCTATGAGCTCATCAAGATGTGACCTGAGCAGCCTTCCTGAGTACACTCCATAGTGGCCCAGCACCTTCAGTTTAGATAAACATTAGCAGCGCCCCCTAGTGCTCCTGTGCGGTACTGGCATATAGGTCTGATATTACATTGTATTCCAAGGGGAAATGGATTTTATGGATGAAGGCAGGCCTTACCTTATGGAAGAACATTTACTGTGAGGATTTAACGTATTTTATGGAATAAATGCATTTTATTAAATTATTCTAGGATCTGTCGGATAGTTTTGCAGCCACGAATGTTGTAATGAGGGTCATTATCAGTTGCGTTGTACTGCAGATCGTTAGCAAAACGTGGGAAATTCCTTGACATAAGCATTGCGTGGCTCCTGTGCTTGTAGTACTACAGGTCCCAGCAGACACTACTGGAGGGTATCACAGCTGCTCCGGAGAGCCACGTTGCCTAAGTCTGGTTTAAATATCAAGAGCATGAGAATGTCTAATCAGAGCCAAAAATACAAAGAGAAGAAGATGATACAACGTCCGGATGAGGCTGTGCAAGAATGTGTGCGCGGCACTAAATCACCGGGAGCGGGCGTACCGCAAGTCACGGCAGCAACGCGCAATCCCCGTCTTATACAGCAGGACACGTGTGCACCGGGGCAATGCATCACATGTGGCACGTGCCAATCAAATGTCACCAAAGTTACCTGTAAACATTCAATATATGCCAGCCAGGTTATTCTATCGGCATATACCCCGATCCAGCAAAACACATTATTTCTATAGAGGAAAGAAGGGCGAGCGACTGAGAGACAGGGCGCCACGGATCCTGGAGCGGAGAGTCTGCCCTGGGTTCTGGGGGTGGCAGGGGATCAGCACCAAGAAGCCTGGGCGCAGGTCAGGGCATTTATACAGGGCTGGAGCAGAAAACTGAAAATGTGACCCGGCTGAAAGAAAAATCAACGGTAAAAAATTAAAAAAAATAGCCAACTTAGCCGATCAGCGGCTTCTCTTTACTGCCATGAAGGTGGTCAGAAGACTAGAGAGACCGACTGTATTTTCTTTCCATGTCAGTTCCGTTTTTTGTTGGTTTTTTTTTGCAGACCGTATGCGGAACCATTCATTTCAATGGGTCTGCTGTTCTTATTATACAGAATGCACACGGACATCATCCATATTTTTTGTGGATCTGTTTTTTGAGGACCGCAAAATACATATGGTCGTGTGCATGAGCCTTTAGTCAGACTCCTACCAATTTAAAGGGGTGCGGGATGACCATTCATAAAAAAGTGCAGAAAGTCATAAAGATAGGTGGACAGATAGATAGATAGATAGATAGGAGATAGATAGATAGATAGATAGATAGACGGTTAGATAGATACAATAGATAGATAGATAGATAGATAGATAGATAGATAGATAGATAGATAGATAATAGAGAATAAAGAGATAGATAGATAGATAGATAGATAGATAGATAGATAGATAGAGTAGATAGATAATAGAGAGATACAGTAGATAGATAGACGGATGGATAGATACAGACGGATATATAGATACACACTGTAGATACATAGAGATAGGCCGATAATACATTAGATAGATAATATATATTGTATAGATACAGGCATGTAAATCATGTACATGTATGTACACATATATGTAGAGACTATGTTCCTGGGTCCGCTTCCAGCGAGTTCACAAGAGAGCCCGCTCCCCCCGCCGCGGCACTGCACGGGTTAAGCCCCTATCCCGTCTTCCCCTTGAAGTGCAGGCCCCGCCCCTACGCCCGCCCCCTGCCGGTGATTGGCCCGCTGTGTCCGAGCCTTTGAAGTGGTGTTGAGAGCTCTGGGTTGGGTCTCGCAGGCAGAGCCTTGCAGCCAGCTGGAGGGAAGGGAGCACAAGGGGAATCTCTGCGCCCTGGACATCCCTCCTCCAAATGAGCTGTTCTCCCCTTGGATCTTACACTGAGACAGAGCCACAGAAGTGCCCCTCTCCAGCGGCAGCCCTAGCACCCAGCCACCCTCTGCGCCAGGCCAACAGACTGCCCATCAGGGTGCTCAAAATGCTGACTGCACACACAGGACACTTACTGCACCCGGAGTACCTGCAGCCGCTCTCTTCCACCCCTGTCAGCCCCATAGAGGTAAGGAGAGCCCTGGAGCCTGCCCTGTGGACTGTGCTGCTCCTTCATTCCTTGGGGGGGATCGGCAAGTTGTAGGCTTGAGTCTTGTGAGTGTGTCAGGCAGGCTAGCTGGGACTTGTGGTGCTTGCGGTGAGGTCCCCATTGTGATGGGCGCTCTACACACCCAGGGATCTTTGATTTCTGCCAGCCGCAGCCTTTCATGACAAGGAGTGCTGTGTTTGCCTTGTGACTTTGTAATGTCCCCCCCTTTTCACAAGAGGTGGCTTAAGGTACAAGATTAGGAAGCCCATTCCTCGCATCTGCGTCACGATTCATCTCAAGCCCTCAAGACGCCATCATCTAAAACCCTTTTTTTTTTTTTTTTTCTAATATTTTTCTAAACATTTCCTCGCCCGCTCGTCCTGATCCTGGTGGAATGTATAGCTCCGGCATCGTCCCGATGAATCGTTTAGTGTGTGGGACGTCCGTCTCTTCCATTTTGATCGGAAAACCTTTTTTTTTCTTTTTTTTTTCCCCCAGTTCTTGTGGCGCCTGTCACGATTTACTGCTCCGCTTGATGTCAGGAGCACGTAACGGTGGAAAGGGATCAATAACGTCTCTCATCCTGCCGATCCGCCGTGTTAGATGACATTTCATAGCCAGATTTAAAAAAAAAACAACTTTTTTTTATTTAATGTTTTTTCCCCGTAGCTTCGCGATCAGCAAATCTTAATTTATTATTTTAATAACGCACGCGGGTTCATCGCCGGTGACAACATCGCCGTTTGCATCAATTGTTAATGGCTTTCATATTTTTAATGGTCTCCTGAGTTTTCCTGTAATATTTTATTTCCACCCACTTTCTAATTAAATTATATTTTTGATCTTTATGGGTTTGTCTTACCCCCCCCCCCCTTGCGCCCCATACAACCAGCACCCCCCCCCCTTCACCCCCCCTCTCGCCCCCTCCTTTTCCCTCCTAGTCAGTTCACGGGCCCCTGTCATTAATCATTCCTTGGCAGTCCCTAATGATAAAGTTTCACGAGATTTATGGCCTGGAAATAATAGCCGGGTTCTGTTGAATAGGAGCAGTGGAAAAAAAAAAATAGGAGAGGTTTAATCAATGTGGTTCGTATTTTCTCAGGCTGTTCTCGGATTTGGTCGTCCCAAATCTCAATTACTCCATGGAGGGGCAATAATCTAGGACTTTGCCTTGAATGTAGTGTTAACCGATAGCCAGAAGGGAATTAAGTATGTTTATATAACTGATATTCTGTATTATGTGGAATGTTCTCGTTGTATATTGACTATGGTTTCTGACATGTCTCCCTTTTGGTTATTTCTAGTTGGATGCCAAGAAGAGTCCCCTCGCTCTACTGGCTCAGACCTGCTCTCAGATTGGAAAGCCGGATCCTCCGCCGTCTTCTAAGCTGAACTCTGTGACTTCCAGCGGTCTGAGTGAGAAGGAGAGCAGCCGTTCCTCATCTCTGAAGCACGGTGAGTCTCCTCTGGAGGACAAGTCCAGCTTCAAGCCCTACTCAAAGGGAGGAGAGACCAGGAAGGAAAGTAGCTCTTCAAATGGCGGCGGTTCGGACAAGGCTGGATTTAGGGTGCCCAGTGGTTCTTGCCAACCTTTTCCTCCTCATGCGCCATCTCCGTCGTCAAGGGTGAGCTCTCCTGGACAGCACTGTGACTCTAAAAATAACGAAAGCCAAGACAAAAAAGAACCGGAAGCCATCAAAATCAGCTCAGACGTGTCCCAAGCCAACACTACTCTTACCAGAGCCAGTACTAGCAACTCCAGTGCAGAGTCCAGCCAAAGTGGAGATGTTACCCCTAGCAGCAAATCAGAGCCACCATCCCTTGGATCAGGCCATGTGGCACCAGTTTCTCCCTACAAACCTGGACACTCAGTCTTCCCTCTTCCACCCTCTGGCATCGGATATCATGGATCCATCGTGGGTGCCTATGCTGGATACCCGTCCCAGTTTGTCCCTGGGTTGGATCACACCAAAACAAGCCTGGTTGGAAATCAGCTCCCTGGAACTTTAGGTTTGCCAGGGAAACCACCCAGCTCCAGTCCTCTGACTGGTGCCTCTCCTCCTTCTTTCATGCAAGGATTATGCAGGGACCCGTATTGCTTGAGCTACCACAACGCCTCGCACCTCGGCTCTAGCAGCTGCTCTACCTGTGTGCACGATCCGTCGGCCCTCAAGTCTGGATATCCGTTAGTTTACCCCAGTCATCTCCATTCGGTGCACACCACGTTGTCTTCCAGCGTCACCCCTTCCCTGCAGGGTCATCCTCTCTACACATATGGCTTTATGCTCCAAAACGACCCAGTCCCCCATATATGCAACTGGGTGTCTGCCAGTGGACCTTGTGACAAACGATTTGCCACGTCAGAAGAACTTCTTGCCCACTTACGGACACACACAGCCTTGCCTGGAGCCGACAAACTTTTGGCTGGTTACCCTACATCTGGTTTGGGTTCTGCTGCTTCCTGCCACCTACATCTTCCTCCCACAGGGCCTGGAAGTCCTACCACGTTGCCGGGGTCTCTGTCTTTAAGGAGTCCTCACACTTTTGGACTAAATAGGTACCATCCGTACGGAAAGAGCCACCTAACGACGCCCAGTGGTCTCCCTGTGCCCTCATTACCAGCAGGATCTTACTACTCCCCATACGCTCTATATGGACAGAGGTTAACGTCAGCCTCAGCGCTAGGATACCAGTAAATAGAACTCACCGCCCATAGACTGTATATTTATTTACTGTATGTTAGCTTCAAGCTGGGAATATTAAGTGCATTATTTACAACAATCCAATGGTATGCAAACATTCTGTGCCCCCCAAACAGTTCTTTTTGCATTATCATTTTGTCTTCCATTTGGCCTATTTTTTTTCTTCTTTTTTTATGTTTGTTTTACTTTTTGTCTTATTTTTTTATTTTATTTTTCTACCTTTTTCTTTCTTTTTTTGCATGATACTCATCGCTTAATCCGCCCTTTCATTTATTTCCGTCTTTTTTTTTATTTTTTTTTATTTTAATTTTTTTAGGGAGGGTTAAAAAAAAAAAAAAGCCTCGCCCTCCTTTTAATTTTGTACAGCTCTAAAGAAGTGTATTTTTTGTAATGTGTTCTTGGCATGGTGGGAGCGGGTGGGAGGAAAGAGTCGAGAAAAAAAAAATGCATTGGTTGCTATCCAGAATTGGCAAATCTTATTTTGTTTAATAAATGAAAATTTAATTATCCACGCTGTGTTCTTTTAAATGACATTCAGGTTTTTTTTTTATTTTTTATATACATATTTTTTTTTTAATTTCCCTTCATTGCTTTTCACGTGGGTAACTTCTTGCATAACATAACGTGAAAGAAACCTCAATGCCAAAGCGTTCAATAGTACAATATCTGGAATGTATTGATTACAATAAACATTTCTTTTTGCTATTAAAATATTTAGAGATTGTTTATGACTTTAATAAGTGAACTGCATGGAGTGCGGTTGGAAATTGGAGTTCGGGCGCCATCTGCTGGTTTTTAGGGGCACTGCAGAGCAGCTGATCGTATTACACATAAGATACAAAGTATTCTAGGAAAACAAATAAAGAAATGATAACGTCCAGATGTAGTAGAGCTGAAATTCTCCATTTAAATATTTTTTTTCTGGGGATTGTATAGATATAGCAGAGCTGAATTTCTCATCTTGCTGTTTTTTATGTGCACCACGTTCGCAGGTTTTACCTGCAGTTGTGTGTAAAATGGTAAAGGTATATATATATTAAATATATTCACTTAACCTGGAGGCTTATTGTCTAAAACATGGACCAATATTCTTTTTAAAATTAATCTGATAGAAATGTTGATGGTTAAAAACTTTAAAACTTGGCCTAAAGTATTTGAGATTTGTATAATTTAGATTAAAAGTCGCAAAAATCCGTGGGTGCCTTTCGTTATATATGAAGGATCTAGTAATGGATGTGGCGACAGACATACACCTAGATGGTGTTTTATAGATATCACAATAGGCGACATGTCTCCATTTTCTACACGGGACACATTCCCCTAACCTTGACCGCTTAGGTCATCTATAGCCGTTGAGGTTTGCGCAAATCTGTATGCGGTGTACTAGACTGGTATTTCTAAAGCACTTAGAGGCGGCTTCTTATTTTGTGTGCCGGGAGGTTACATTTCTGTTTTCTGAGGGTTATAGGTGAATTTGTACAAGAAGATTATTTCTTACCTGGCACGTCCGGGATAGCGGATTAAGGAGACGCCAATACCGTCAATTTTTAAAAAATAATCGGAGAGGTATGAGAGACCTATACGTGTGTTTATATGTATAGCTATAGTGTTTTCCTATATGTAGATCCGTATGCAATATTAATATAAAAAATAAATCCCATTTCATATATTTTTGTACATTTTAATAAAAGGTCTGGGCTATTAATTTAGCGGAAGTAGTAGAGCTGAATTTGTCATGGGTCACCAATCGTATCTGTGATTGTAAGGTAAACCCTAAAACTATTTTCTAGTATCCGTTAAATTACTAATTCAGCTCTGCTACTTGTACTATAAGTACAGAAAATTTAGATATATAATATTTATTTTTTTAATGTGTGAATATATTTGCCATACAGTAAATGACTTCAGATCTGAGAATGAAATAGAAGTATCAACAGAGAACCGCTTTACGTCAAGTACATGTGTAAATGATGGCGTTATTCTTCACGCTTTTGCATCAGCCGCAGTTTCTGTGTCTATATGGGCAGAGCCACCGCTACCATGTCTAGCCGGCTTCTATAGTGATTGATGGCACGTCACTTTCTGCGTGTCCTACGGCTTTCAGATCAGACACCGCGCGATACGCCGCCTAACTGTACGCCTCCCATTAATATGAATCGTTTTTTATGCTCGGAACGAACAACAGCTGTACATGGAGACGGTTTGGTTTAGCATTAGATGATAGTTGGGTTTCCACACCTTCTGTTGCTTTTAATAAGCCCTTAACACAATGCGTCTTTAGATAATGACATATTGTCAAATTGTAATAATACTTGTCTACAGATGTAGCATGGCTGAGTTGATCATTTGGCGCAGTCCCTTTTTGTTGTTACAACTGGATGCAGTAGAGTCAATGACAGGCTCAGCTCTGCTTCATCGGTAGATGCACTGTAGGGGTATAAGTTGGAAGGGCACATCGTCAATATATGTAAATTTCATCAGCCTAACAAATTGGAGAAAAAGGAAAGAGTGAACACAAGGGACCGGGGTTTTCTACGGGATGAGAAAAAATAATTTTTGGCACAGGCAGTTGAGCCGTTAATAGATTGCAATAAGTCAAGATGGTCTAAAATAGCAGAAGACATGAGAGGTGGGTGACCGGGCCGCCGACATTAGAGGAGGTGTAACAGGGTCGCACAATACAGGCACCCCAAAAATAGAGACTGTAGAAAATCAGTCCAGTGCGACCCATAATGATCCCTTGTGGGGATGATGGTCCCGTCAATGAATCATTAGAAGCAATGAAATGAATCCCTATAAATGGATCAGAAATGTTCCCAGTAATTGTGACCTGTGAGGAGCTCATAGTTAGGCCAGGGTTTTTTAGCACGTTTGTCAGCCAAAGCCAGAAGTGAATTAAAAAAGAATAGATTAGGCCTCTCCTTCCTGATGG
Source organism: Rhinella marina (assembly GCA_900303285.1). Taxonomy (NCBI): domain Eukaryota; kingdom Metazoa; phylum Chordata; class Amphibia; order Anura; family Bufonidae; genus Rhinella; species Rhinella marina. The sequence continues at coordinate 460,526 of ONZH01006582.1, read as the reverse complement.
ATCCACTTCTGGCTTCGGCTGAAAAAATCCTGCAGAAAAATCTTCCTCAAGACCTGCCCTTGTGATTCACACACTAAACCTATGGTCTGTGCAAGATCCAGGGATCAGCAGCCTCCGGCATCCAAGCTGGAGTGAAACTACAACTCCCAACATGTACATTTGCTTGGTTGTTCTTGGAACCCCTATAGAAGTGAACAGAGCAGGCTGGGAGTTGTAGTTTCACTGCAGTCAGAGTGCCGGATGTTGCTCTATGCTTATAAAAGTGATATTCAAGAAAAAATAAAGGTATGCTTTTTCTCCTAAGAAACAGCGCCACTCTTGCCCATAGGCTTTGTCTGGTATTGCAGCTTATTTACAATGAAATGAAGACAGATGACCTGCAATAAAAGTAATTTTTATGCGTAAAACAGCACTTGCTTCAATGGGTAATTAAATGGTGGTGTCAAGGAAATTGGGTTTATTACTGAAGAATAGGCAGCCATGCCATGTCATCTCCTTTTTGCATCCAAGACACCCCCATAATCAGATAATGCTTCTAATCACTTTTTAAAAAAACCTGTGTGCTGTATGCAAATTACTAGTTAAGAGTCATCTGGGCGGAGTCCAGATCAGGAAGAGTCACCCAGACCAGGCTTCAAACCAGTCTTCCATTGGTTGACTGGCATTCCCTGGCCAATGCACGTCACCAGCATCCTCCACCATGTCGTGTGCAATAACCTGGGTAGTGTACTGGGCCCGGCTTCTCTGCTGCAAGTCAGGAGGAGGACGCTCTGAGAGTCTTCTTCTGACAGCCCTGTGTAAACTGGCGCATGTGTACTGTGCCCAGCTTCACCGCTGCCTGAGTGGTACATGTTAATGCCACATGCCGGAGGTTAGCTGCTGGTGCCAGGAAGGGCGTGGCTGGAGTCCGCAATGGATGACTCTTCCCGACCTGAAAACCATCAGGATATTCAATGGCGTCTTACACAGATCACTTCATTTAATAAGAACAAGGTCCTTTTAAGACTGCCTCATCTCTATACATATTGGGGGAGATTTATCAAACTGGTGTAAAGTAAAACTGGCTTAGTTGCCCATAGCAACCAATCAGATTCTTCCATTCACTTTCCAAAGGAGCTGTGAAAAATGAAAGGGGGGATCTGATTGGTTGCTATGGGCAACTAAGCCAGTTCTACTTTACACCAGTTTGATAAATCTCCCCCATTGATTCCAGCCATATGCCGACTGCTCTCCAGTTCTCAGTGCTTGAAACCTAAGATGAATCCACTTGTCCATTCTCTTTCTCAAATAACCAAACGACCCTTGACCTTGCATCCAAAATGAACCCCCCTTAGGGGACCTTCATTACAGGAGATGTGGGCTAACATATGGGTAGAGATCTCCGGGAGTTTGTATCTTCATAGTGAAATCATCAGAAAGAAAGCGAGACGACGCGATGAGCACAGTCAGCATTTCTATTAATACTCAGCCCTAAATTATTTAGGGAATTGCCTTTATAGCAGTTTCCTGGTATATCCTTTACAATAGCCCATTCAAATAATAAGGTACAGAGCTATATGGAATTTCGATTTCCTCTTCTGTCATTGTCCTGTGAGTTCAGCAGGAAAATACGCCATATTACACCGACACGCAGGATCTGCCTGAGGGATAACAGCTTTTTGAAGTGGATCCCCGATCTGGGTACCACGAGGGAGCACCACGTTAGGGCCCGATACCGAACAGGGGTTATCCAGGCTTACAAACCGTCTCAGTTGTGAGATTAGGTCGGTCCAGGTCTGCAGCCTCTAGAGGTAAATAAGGATGTTACATTTACTGACAGCAAGCAGAGATCTTGGTGAAGGATTTACAGAAAGTAAATGAAAGCGTGGCACAACATTTAATTATACTGAATTAACAGAAGCCTGGCACTGTATCCTTGTGTTTAATTAGAGGGCTGTCCTGACTGGTTTCATATACCGGTAGTCATCTGCTTCTGGCTTGTGACAGTCATTGCACTTTAATTACAGAAGACCAAGCAAGTCATCACCATCACAAGAGGTTGTGCAGGATCCTAAAACAATGTCATTTACTAGTGTAAACCACGTCTAGTCTCCTACATAGCATAATAGTGTACCCCCACTGCACTCCATTGTCACAACCTTCTGGGTTTTGGGCGTAGATGAGCTGCCGCCAAATCCCATCCGTACATGTTCCCCACTTGATTCTTTGTAACACACTCCGGATACATACTTCCCAACTATCCTGGATCCATCGGAACAGTCCCACACCTCAGACACTGTCCTGTTGGACTGCCATATGTCCCGCTGTCTGTGCCACAGACCTCACTTGCTGGTGAGCGGTCACTCTGTAAGGGCCACGTGGCACCATGTCATTATAGGAGACAGGAAGGAAGCTTAGCCCCATCATCCTAGATAGAACAGGTCCACATGGGTCAGGAAGCTGAGCCGCAGCCTCAGTGGCTTATCCACTGTAGCAGATACAAGGAGGCGAATACCACCGGAGATGAAAAGTAATGTGCGAGGAGAGCAGAAAGAGAGAGACAGAGGGCAAGACAACTGCAGAATGACTACAGTAGGGCATCAGATACCCAAAAAGAGGTGGAATACTGCACAGGGTGCAATCAACCGAGCGTCGGCCCTGTTCAGCCTCCTGTGCGATGAATAGTGGTGACTAGTGGGCCCTCCACAGCAGGCCACAGAACAGTCCACTCCAAGCAGTGCCCCTTAGGGCTCTTTCACACGAGCGGATGCCGTGCGTGGAATCCATGGCGTGAAAGAGAGCCGAGCCCCGTTCCGGACAGCAGAGACACGGAGCATTAACATGATTGATAATGCTCTGTGCCTCTCTGATCTTTTTACTACAAAATCACAGTGAGATAAAGTTGTCACTGTGATTTTGTAGTAAAATGGTAACAGAGAGGCACAGAGCATTATCAGTCATGTTAATACTACGTGTCTCGGCTGTCCTGAACAGGGCTTGACACTTTTTACACAGCGGATTTCACGCAGGACATCCGCTCGTGTGAAAGAACCCTTGTAGGCCTAGGACCAGTAAGGGAAACTGCACTAGAAGTCATCTCCGGACTACTTACAGCCACCAGGGTTAACACGCCGTTGGTCCTTTTTTTCAGTAGGTAGTCCTAACTAGGAATGAGAGAATCGATTCGCTCATCCCTAGTCATAACCCATCCTGGCCTACCTGTCCAAGAATCAGCAACTGAGCCTCCCCTTCCTTACTGTCTGTGTGCACAGAAAGAGTGTCCCTGCTACGGCTGTGTAAACTGTCACTGATGCCCCATACAATGCACAGACAGTGAGAAAAAGGGGGCCCCATTTACAGACCCAAACATGGCCGCACTATGTTCACAGGTTAGCGGGTGCGAGAGGGAGGGTATTTTTGAACATTATGAAATGGGCCTTAGCCTACTATCTGCACTGCCTTTCCGGTTCAAAGATCTGGCAGAGGATCTCAAAACCTTAGAAAAACGCATCTGTTTGAATAATAAAACTGTCTGCATCCATTCAGATAGGATCCCGCTGTATTATTTCGAAAATGAACATGCCGGATCCGACATAAAATACCATTGTAAGTCAATGGGCACCGGATCTGGCTTTTTTGTATCCGAAAAACCAGATCTAGCACCATTGACTTGCATGGTTTTTTATGCCGGATCAGTTTCCCATGTCGCACACAAAAACTCTGCTTGCATTAACATTGAAACTAAAGCGTTTAACTATGCCGGATCTCAATACCGGAAAGGAAAACGCAGATGTGAAAGTAGGCTAATGTGTCCCTCTTTCCGTTGGGAGGAATGGCAAACAGGCCTAGCTCTTGTTCTTCCAAAGTATGGTTGCAGCCTGTGTGCTGTATACTTTTTTTTTTTTGTGGACCCATTGACTTCAATAGGTCCGTGGTCCGCATTTTGCGGACATATTCTGTCTTCTCTCTCATGTATGATCCATGTGCTTTCTGCATCAGTACATATGTTCAGCAAAATGAGCATAACTATACTTGTCCACAAAATGCATTGAAGTCAACAGGTCCGCAAAAACTGTTGTGCAACGCGTACAGTATCCGTATTTCCACATACACACATTCCACGTACGGCTGCGTGCATGGGGCCTGACTGGGTACATCGGTCATATGATATTAATAAATGACCTGGTTCACGGTATGGAGCGAGGCATGTGGACTGGTTCTGTTTATGAAGGCATTTTTTGGAAATGAAATGGGTGAATTAGCGGGCTGCGGGGAGCGCCAGTTGGGGGGATAAACAGTTTAGTTACAGGGATGTGCTGCTTTATGAGCTACTTTGATCACTAAAACAACTTGATTAAGATAGACAAAGCCTTCCATGTGTGAAATTGACTGCTTTAAAGAGCCTGGGGCTCAGGCAGCGGGATCACAACGTGCTGGAAAGTGACAGGACACGGAGCTCAGGGGAGCCGGGTCACTGATACATGTAGAGGGTTATAAGGTCAGTGCTGGCTGAGGCCTGAATTACCTCATGAGGGGAAGATGGAGACGTAAGAGCAGCATGGTCATCTTAGACCTGGGAACTAATAGACATCTATGAGCTTCGTCTAAGACCATGCCAAAAATATAATTCTACTGATTCCATCCCAGTGCACTGACCGCACAAGGCTTCTGTGGCCGGTGTCCGTGTTTTGCGGATCCACAATTTGCGGACCGCAAAACACTTGCAGATGTGTGAATGGACCCTTATAGTCCGTGAAACACGGATGGCATCCGCGTTGTGTCTGTGTTTTTCACTCACCTATAGACTACAAATGGGCATGGTGGATCTGTGAAAACTGACAAAATAGAGCATGCTTCAGTGCTAAAAGCATGGACCATGCTAAAACATGATTGTGTGAATGCACACATTAAAATGAATGGGTACATGTGCGGTTCAAGGAGAACATGTACAGCATACATCTGTGAATCACTGACGTGTGAATGAGGCATCACATAGCAGTCCAAAGACCGTGTGCAGGAAATTGGCATCCCTTAGTAACGGTCGCTAGGTAAGGGCTGGCCCCACCTCTGTAGGGTAGAGCTAGTTAGAAGCTGCTGCTGGAGAGTGAACACAGCCAGGGATACAGCAGCCTGTGAGCAAAGAACACCCTCTGAGAGGTAAACTGGACTTAAAGGGTTGTCCGGGCTTTTTCTATTGATAACTTATCCTCAGGATAGGTCATCAATATCAAATAGACGGGGTCCGACACCCGATACCTCCATCGAAAAACTGTAAGCGGAGACAGCCTATCCGGATAAGTCATCAAGGATAAGTCTGTTTCTCTCCACACTCCCCTGACTGTGTTCACTCTCCAGCAGCGGCTCCTAACTAGCTCTACCATACAGAGGTGGGGCCAGCCCTCACATAGCAACCGTTACTAAGGGATGCCCGTTTCCTATTTTTACAAACTGTCCCGATATGTACAGGTGGCTGGCAACCCTGCCCTGCAGTCCTATGCCCATGCACTAACCGCAGCATATTGCCACACAGCTGTGATATAGATCGTACTGGGAACCTGTTACTATGAAATGGCAGTGTAATCTGCAGGCACCATGTTATAGAGCAGGAGGAGTTGAACAGATTGATGCATAGTTTTATAGGAAAATATTCAATAAAACTTGTATTTCATTTAAATTCCTGCTTTGAAGTCCAGGAGGCGGTCCTATCAGTGATTGACAGCGATCTCTGTATACACAACCATAGAGGGAAGACTGTCAATCACTGATAGGACCGCCTCCTGGACTTCAAAGACCAGAATGAGCATGGATATAAATGAATGAAATACAAGTTATACTGTGGACCGCAAACACCCATTGGCTTTTGGGTCCGTGCCTCTGCACACCAAAAGATAGAACATGTCCTACCTTTTGCCATATTTTGTGGATCAAGGACCCATTCAATTCAATGGGTGTTTGCGATCCGCAATACGGGCACCGCAGCCATATGGTCGTGTGAATGGGCCCTAACTTGTGCATTGCGGACCGCTACTTGCAGTCCGCAACATAGGTATGGCAACCATACATGTGAATAAGCCCTTATACTGACTCTTTTCCCACAAAACTATATGTCCATCTGCTCCGCTCCTCCTGCTCTATAACATGTTCACCACTAAGACAGGTTCCCTTTAATAATACATTCCATGTTAATTTGCCCTTTAACGTAGCATTATAATTGCTCACAGAAGCAGATTCTGTTCTCCTGTTAAGCAGATCCCAATAAACACCTCAAACTGCTGAACGCTCCTGCTCCATGTGTGAGCTGATTCAGCCCCGACAGAAAGAATCCGTACAAGCTTTACAATGCAATTATGTAAATTAACTGGTTTTGGCATAGATAATTCTGATGGAAGACATGAAAATAACAAAATGAACTTTGCTCTGTCTGCACAGTACATTCCATGCCGTGCACGGTCACATGCTGTGCCTGTAAGGGACAACCGGCATCTGGTGCTCGGGAATAAAACCCAGAGACTTTGGGACTCCTGTGACCAAAATAATCACTGGTAATGGATCTATCACAAGTGCGGATCGGCATTCTATTATATAGCACATAGAGCCTCATATGACATATGTACTCAAATGGTGGTCACCCAGATAGGACGACGGTAAATGCTTGGCGATCTGAAGTACAGTAAAATACAGAAGTCACATTAAGGGTCGGTTCACATCACGTTTTTCCCATTCGTTTAACATATACAAATGACGTATACGTTAAATGAATGCCTCCGACTGATGCTATGCTGTGGCATCTGTTCACTATAGAGTTCCATTGTAAAAAAAAATATACTTTTTTTTTACTGGACTGTGCAAGAATGTGTTGTGTGCTGCGTTTTTTTTTATCCTTTTTTTTCGTATATGTCAAACGGAGGCATAAAACGTGATGTGAACCCACCCTAATATGGATCATAAGGAGGGCATATAATATTAAAGAGGTTTTTCCATTAAAGACTTCCTATGGTGGGATAGGTGAGGCTCCAACCTCTATGACCCTCATCTGAAGGTAGTTCTCCTGACGGCGAGTCTTCCTGCAGCCTTGTTGTTGTGGCATAGAAACTATGGAACCAGGTTACTATCAGACCTTTAACCTGGAGCTACACAGAGATCTTGGCTGTGACACCCGTTGGGCGACCAAGGATCCCTGTGTAGCACTGCAGCCATAGAAAGGAATGTGGCCCCAGAAATTGCTCATTCTCGGTTTGCGGCATCTTGTGAGTCGCGCTGTGACCCCATTAATTTTAATGGCTGTACTGGGATCCAGTGTTGTGGCCAAGAGGGCCGTGTAGCCCCAGCCTTGTGAGATATCTATGTGGGTATTGTGTGTCATGCATGCTTTTGGTATGCATAGAGAGCAGGAGGAGCTGAGCAGACTGATTCAGTATAAACTGTATTTCACTCATTTACATCTCTGCTCATTCTGAGCTTTGAAGTCCAGGAGGCGGAGCTATCAGTGATTGACAGCTATCTCTGTATACACAGTCATAGAGGGAAGGCTGTCAATCACTGATAGGACCTCCTCCAGGACCTCAAAGCTCAGAATGAGCTGGAATTTAAAGGAATAAAATACAAGTTAGGGCCCATTCACACAACCGTATGGCCGCGGTGCCTGTAATTGGAGACCGCAAACAACGATTGACTTGAATGTGTTTGCGATCCACAAAATACGGCAAAAGATAGGACATGTCCTATCTTTTGCGTAGTGGAGGCACAGATTAGAAGCCCTTCAGTGGGCTTTCGGGTCCATGACTCTGCACTGCAAACTATAGGACGAGTCCTATCTTTTGCTGTATTTTGCGGATTGAAAAAACAAAACATTATTATACTATAGCCATTGATGCTCTCCCTTATAACGCTCTGTATAATGATCATGAGCCCCATATCCCTTGCAGCCCCCTGAAAAAAAAAACAGATTGACTGGTTGAACATGCGCCTGGCCGCTCCAATAATTTTTATAGGAGTTCAAGAGACAGCCAAGTGCAGCGCTCACCATCTCTGGAATTCCCATAGAAAGTAAAGGAGCGGCTGCACGCATGTCCAAACGGCCGATCCCTTCTTTTCAGGGGGGCTTCAGTGTGTATTGGGGCCCCTGTTCCCTTTCCCAGCAGTAGGTCCCCCACCAATTTAATAGTTATCCCCTATCCTCTACATAAGGCCTCATGCACATGACTGTAGTTTCTGTCCGCATCTGATCTGCATTTTTTTGCGGATCAGATGTGGACCCTGTTCATTTCAATGGGGCCACAAAAGATGCGGACAGCACATCCGTACAGGGGCACAAGGCACACGGTACGCAGGAAGCAAATTTACTTTACAATCTAAGGATTGTAATTTCTCAAATACCAAGAGGAAATTTACTAAAGGGAATCCTGACTTTTCAGTCTTGCTTTGATTTTCCATTTTTAGCAGCAGAATTTCAGAAAATACCGAACATCATTTCATGGTTACTGTTTCTGACTGATTGAAAACGGCCATTAAAACGTCTGCGCATTTGACGGGTAGTTATATCCAACTATTTTCGAGATTTATAACAGCGACGAGTTGTAAACAGGACATTGATAAAACATGTAAACCGTACAATATGTTACGAGCCCATTAGAATGACACTTTGTATACTGGAAACACAGAAGACGCTTGTAAATCTCTACTTGGGGATTAAAATGCAAAGTGATGCTTGAAAAAGTTATTTTGCCTGATAATCAGGATTTTCTTTGCTTTTCTTTAGAGGCGCTGTTCCATTGAGGTCTTTTTCAAACCAGCACCTGGATCTTTATACTTTTGTAATTGCATGTTATTAAAAATTTAGCATAGCCACCGAGTTATTCAATAAAATGTATCTGTATAGCGCCACCTGCTGTTTGTTCTTTTCCTTATTTTTTTGTCCGTCTCAATGAGTTGATCGCTCATGCTCAGTTTAAATCTTTAACTGCCACCTGCCATATGTTCTGTTAGAAGCTGTGACACTAAGGCCCCATTCACCTCTATGGGGGCGGGCAGCCGCGGCTCCGCATATAAAGATAAAGAATGTCCTATACTTGTCCGCAACAGCGGACAAGTATAGGCATTTTCAATGGGGCGCCCGGCTGTGTGTTCCGCAGCGCTGCGGAACACACGCCGGGCGGCAGCCGTAGTATTGCGGGTCCACATTATTGGGGACCCGCAATAATATGGCCGTCTGAATGGGCCCTTAAAGGGAGTCTTTCACCTGTTTTTCACCTATATAACTAAGAGCAGTACCCCCAGAAGATTGCACACACATCCCAGACATATCTGTGTGTTCTGTGTGTCTGTATTACATACCTCCCAACTTTTGAAAATTGCAAAGAGGGACAATATGTGTGGCGCGCATCACAGCAGTTTTTTATACTAGGCCACGCCTCTAACTCCGCCAAAATCATAATTACTGGAGCCCCTGCGGCCTTTTTTTTTTTTTTGCGCTTCAATGTCCATATAAATATTAGCACATAAATCATCAGATTATAGATGTTTTAAGGTCCAAATTGCACCAAATAATGAAGTTATTGTCTATTATACAGGTAGAAACCAAACAGATAGTTTAGTAAGGAGAAATTTTGGAAATTTATTGATGCATTGATTCTCCAGGTCAAAAAGAGGGACATTTAAGCATCAAAGAGGGACAGAGGGACTTAGGTCAAAAATAGGGACTGTCCCTCGAAAAGAGGGATACTTGGGAGGTATGGTATTACATGTCCAGGAAAAGCACTTTTATTCTGCTGGAAAACAGCTCCCAAGTGCCCAGCTCTGCTGCTGTAAGTGCTCAAAGCAAACCAGACTGAAGAGAGGAGGGCTGCTTTAGGATTGGTACCAGCTAGAAATATGGGCCTGACCTTGTTTGAAAGCTGGTATTCTAAGCTTTCAAATGATGCCAGAATTATATCCATTATGTCAGAAGATATAGCTGTTAGAAATCAAGTCGGGAGAAAAAGCTGTTTTTACTTTCACTTTCAGCCGGGCACTTGGGAGCTGTTTTCCAGCAGAATAAAAGTGCTTTTCCTGGACATGGAATACAGACACACAGTGCACACAGGTATGTCTGGGATGTGACATGTAATACAGACACACAGTGCACACAGGTATGTCTGGGATGTGTGTGCAATCTTCTGTGGGGAAGTGCTGTTAGTTATATTGGTGAAAATGAGGTGACAGACTCCCTTTAAGCCTCATTCACACATCTGTGTCTGTGCTCAAATCCGTGAGCAGGTGGTCAGTGATGCATCCATGAAGGATTCGTGTTGGGTCCGTGTGTCCGTTATTTGCTGTCCGTGTTGCATCCGTGTTTCACTGACACTGAACAGCTGAAAAATAATTTTCAAAACATCTCTTCTTAATGATCCGTGTTGCATCCGTGGTTTTCACGGACCCATAGACTATAATGGACGTGATGGATCCATGAACACGGACAAAATAGAGCATGCATCCGTGCTAAAACCACTGACCCACAGACTGTGCTAAAACACTGATATCTGAATACACACATTAAAATGAATGTCCATGGAGAACACTTACAGCACATGTCTGTGAAACACTGACGGGTGAATGAGGCCTTACAGGGAGAGAGCTACAGCAGAAACTGCCCGGCTGAAGATAATCTAGCAGAGCAATTGGAGCAGTGAATACAGAGATCTCTGGACCCATGTGAGGTGCAGGGCCGGTTCTAGCTTTATCATAAAGGTATTGTCATGTACTATATGTTGTCTGATTCATTTTTTTACATCAATCATGGCATAACCCGTTTTTTAAGATAAACTCTAGAGTTTGAACTCATTATATAGCGCCAGCATATTGAGCAGCGCAGTACACAGTTTATAATCACTTGGATTATGTCTCTTTATTTGACACTGATCTACCTCATACCCAAGCGCTCATTTGTATAGGTATAGGGTATATATCTAGAGCTTCTTATTCTGCACGTATATATTTAATCTGCTTTCTTTTCTTCTGCATTTCGTTTGTACCATTTATATATTTATATTCAGGATGTGCTAAATGCATTGACAATGAATGCAATAAATCGCCACAGTCATCATCACCTTCTGAGAGCGGCTTTAACACCCTATCATACCTCCCTACAAGATGTACTAGAAGTTTGGGCTCCGTTCATCAAACCGGTCTTGAGCACAAATCTTTTCAGCGTACCAAACGTTTTGTCTGAACTGTATGAATAGCAATGAAGCGGGGCACAGCCGTAGGGGGGTGGATTTATGCAGGAGGAGGGGAGGGGTTAATTTTCCCGCCGTATATTTAAGGAACGGGAAAGGAAGGGGAGGGGCTGTTAGTGTGCTCAAAAGAAGAGGGAGCAGTTCCCGCCCGTTTTGTTTGATAGTATGTTCTTTCTAGTGTCGCAGCGACTGGAAAAGGGGGGATCCTGGGAGGCAAAATGGAGGATAGGTGCATGACTATTTGGGGGCGTGCATCTATGACGCTTTTGTCAATTGAGCATGGGGCTCCTGTTTGGGCTGATAGCCCTTCAGGGGTAGAATTTGATGAGTGGTGCCCTTGGGTCGGTGAGTGCGGCCAAGGGTAATGTTGGGATTATTTGTGGAGGTTCACGAGAGGAGAGCATAGTTGATTGCCTTCTAGGATCACTTCACATTATGTTCTTATATATATTTGGAAATTGACACTGTTGTGTGGTTAATAAAATTGGCCGCTATGGCCTTTATACCAAACTAAGTTTCTGTGTTTTTTTGTCAGTAAAGGGTTAGAAGGGTACAGGTATGGTTTAGTATGCCAATGATCCTTCATCCAAAGAAGTCAGTGGTTTTAGTTGGTCATACGCATCAACACGCCTGGTAGCGATGTCATCCGGAAATGTTAAGACCAAGATGGCCCCTGTGATACGTACAAATAGATGGTGAGAAACCTGAATAGGTGATGTTATATGTACGAGGTTGGAGGCCATCTATACATAAAGACGAGGACATAGACAATGATGAGAGATGAAGTGAATGTTGTGTAAGAATTTATTTTCATAATTAGCTAGATGGACAGTACAGTCGCTCAGTGGTTAGTACTGGTGCCTTGCAGCGCTGGGGTCTTAGGTTCGAATCCGATCAAGGACAACATCTGCATGGAGTTTGTATGTTCTCCGGTTTTCTCCCACACTCCAAAGACATACTGATAGGGAACTTAGATTGTGAGCCCCATTGGGGACAGTTGGATGCTAATGTCTGTAAAGTGGTGCCGAATATAGCAGCGCTATATAAGTGCATAAAATAAATGCTAAATATACTGTATTTTTCGCCCTATAAGATGCACCGGCCCATAAGACGCACCTAGGTTTTAGAGGAGGACAATAAGAAAAAAAATATTTTTCATTAGAACTCAGATCAGACCACCAATCAGACCCTCAGTGTTAATTAGACCTCAGCTAACAGCCCCAATAAGACCCCCAATGTTAATAAGACCCCAATAAGACCTCAGATCAGACTCCAATGTGAATGACCCCTAAAATCAGACCTCAGATAAGAGGCCCAAAATAAAAAAGATCCCCCCCATTCACACCTCAGATGAAACCCCCATGCCACAGAGCAAATAAACACCACTGCTCCCAGGATCCAGCTCTCTTTCTGCCGCGCACTGTTCTGTCACCAGACGCACACAGTGTCCTCACTCTGTGCGTAGTCACAGCACAGCAAATAGCCGAGAACCAGGAAGCGGTAAGTACAAAGCCTGTGGAGCGCTGTATTCACCATTTCCCGATCCTCCTGTACTGAGCACTTCCATAATGAAGCGGTCATTAGTATTCGCCCCATAAGACGCAGTGACATCTTCCCCCCCACTTTGGGTGGGAAAAAAAACCCGTCGTATGGGGGCGCAAAATACAGTACCTTCCTACACATACAAACACTTTTAGTTCACCAATGGTACCCCCAAAAAAAACCTACAAAACATACTTAGTAATCCATACTTTAACCCTTTCCTGATGCAGCGATTTTCCATTTTTGCGTTTTTCGTTTTTTGCTCCCTGCCTTCCCAGAGCCATAACTTTTTTATTTTTTCTGTTCACTTAGCCGTATGGAGGCTTGTTTTTTGTGGGACAAGTTGTACTAATTGCATCATTTAATATTGAATACAATGCAGTGGGAAGCGGGGGGGGGGGGGATGAAATAGGGTGAAAAAAAAACACAATTCCGCCACAGTTTTATGGGTTTTATTTTTACGGCGTTCACAATGCAGTAAAACTGACTTGAGCTCTTCATTCTCCAGGTCAATACGATTATGGTGAGACCACATATGTGTAGTTTTTCTTGCTTTTTAATACTAAAAAAAAAACTTTTGAAAAAAATATTTTTTTGCTCGTCATTGATGTATTCTGACCCTTATAACTTTATGTCTACATGTCTGCAGAGATTTTTGAGGGCTCATTTTTTGCGGGACGATCTATAGTTTTTGGTAATATCATTTTGGGGTGTGTATGACTTTTTGGTCAATTTTTATTCCATTTTTTTGGAAGTAAAAGTGATGAAAAAAAGGTGAATTGGCCATTATTTTTTGTTACAGTACGTCATTCATCGTATGGGATAGGTTTTTTAAAAAATATTTTAATAGTAGGGGTGTTTTCGCACACGGCAATGACCATGACGTTTTTTTTTTAATTGTTTATTTTTTTTTGGAGAAAGGGAGGTGATTCTAATTTTTATATATTTTTTTATATTTTTCAAGACTTTTTGTTAGGACCCCAACTTTCAATCATCAGATTGCGATTAGTATAGAATAATAGAATTTTCTCCATTACTTATACAGAAATCGTATCTATACAGAATCTATACAGAAATTGTTCAGTGCTGCCACCTGCTGGCATGAACTGTGATATACAAATAATGAGCCTGTAAGCCTAGTACAGGCTCAGGCTTATTACTGGCATAGGACGCTTTCCTCGATCCCCATTTTAGCATTTGTCCTCAGCAACTCAGGGATTAAATGTCTGTGGTCGACATTACCGCCAATCATGGACATTAGACTCATGTCTCTATGAAACAGCAGGCACCCGGCGGCTATGGCACTCACTGCACATCTTTTGCATCCTCATAGAAATAAATGGTTATGGACCAAACATATGTGTGCATGAGCCCTAAGATATACAATGGGGGGAGGGAGGTTGTAAAAGCATAGTAAACCACACTCTTCCATCCTGCAGAGTCCAGTAAAAAAAAGTTTACGTTAATGGGTGCATTATTTTTACAGTCGAACCCTATGGTGACGGATGCCACTATATGGCATCCATTAGAAGCATCTTTTCAATATATACATTAAACGTGGAACAAAAGACATGATGTAGACACAGCCTTAAAGTGAAACCACTCGCTTAACACCAGATAACACATTTATTGGGGGATGATTTTAGGTATCTTTGATTCTTTTGATTCAATTTAACCTACTTCTTTATGTTTTCTACGCATAGCAGGCTCCCCACACTCCATGTGGCTTCAGCCACTAACTTGTCAGTGCAATGAAAGAAACAAGTAGCCATCAGTAAGGGATAACCAGAGTCTATGTACTGCAAAAATGGACAGTATATAGTTCACCTTTCTTACACTTAGGGCTCATGCACACAAATCTACGCCGGCCGTGCCCCAATTGAATGGGTCCGTAATCAAGAAGACACAAAGTGGAGGAATGGAGCGGAAGGCCATGGAAACACTATGGAGTTCTTTTCTGTGGTGCGAACCCATTCAAGTTGAATGGGTCTGCATCCCTCAGCGCCGGCAACACGGATGGTGCCCATGCATTGGGGACTGCAATTTGCGGTCCCCAACGTGTGGCACACATTCGTGTGCATGAGCCCTAACACAGTATTATGGCTTTGTAGATCCTCCATATGCAGCTATATGGTTGCTCTGGGTTAAGCAATGATTCTGGGATAGAATTTCAATGGGTCCGCAAAAAATACTGACAGCACACCATGTGCTCTCCACATCCGTATGTCCGTTCCATTGCCCTGCAAATGTTAGAACATGTAGGCATTGTTACAATGGATCCGCATAAAAAACAGATGCACCACGGATGTCACACAGACAACATCAGTATTTTTACTTAGCCCTTAGGCCTCATGCACACGGCCGTTGCATTGAATGGGTCCACAATCTGGAAGGTGCGGAACGGAAGCACGGAACCTCATGGACGCACTACGAAGAGCTTCTGTGGGGTTTCTCTCCATGCCTCCGCACGTGTTTTGCGGACCTACGATCATGTGCATGAGCCCTTAGTGTTGGTGATGTGATCATCTTATGACAAGCACTGCTCAACAGTTTAAGCTGCTGATTGTTCCCTCTCATGGGGTCAGCAGGACATTTCTTCTAGATGGAGAACCTCCAAACTGATGTCCACCAGAACCAGGGGATGAAAGTACAATAACATGTAGATTTATCAGTAAATATGCATAATGCTTTTGTAGTAAAATAACATGTGATCACTAGCATCCACATACACACATGGGGAGCTTTATCAGAACTGGTTGAAAGGAAAACTGGCTTAATTGCCCACAGCAACCAATCAGATTCCTCCTTTCAGTTTTCAGAGCTTCTTTGGAAAATGAAAGTTGGAATCTGATTGGTTGCTATGGGCAACTAAGCTGCTTTTCCGTTCCACCGGTTTAATAAATCTCCCCTATAGTGTTGCTAGCCCATAATAATGACAATGTTTCAGTGACATGTCTAGTGAGATCATTATAGCTGCCCTCTCCATTTAATGTAAAATGGCGGGAAAATTTGACAGAAATTTTGGTAGGTCGTCCCAGCTACCCTGACAGAGAGCTTCAGTCATCCTAAACCAAATGCTGCACACAGGGACCTAGGCATGATATAGCGACAGTAATCTGTGAAGTCTGGGGCAGAGCCAGGAATCTGTACACGGGAAGGAAAAGAAGCAGGTCACTGACAGAATGGAAACATCATATCATGTTAGGCAGCATTCCACAAAGTGATGTCACTCCCATTAATGATATTAAGTATACAAATGTAATACTGAAAGAGCAATGGGCAACACAATGTTAAAGACGGAGAGACATGTAGCCTGATAATTAGGTGGTTTTATAAGACTTTTCAACATAACGTACAGGCTTAGCTTCAGCTGGTCGTGTGCTTTCCACATTTTGCGGAACACACAGGGCCAGAGCTGTAAAGAAATGCCTATTCTTGTCCGTGATCGCAGACAAGAATAGGACATGCTGTATATTATTTGAGGGGCTGTGGAATTGAACTACGGATCTTTTTGTGGCCCTATTGAAATGAATTTTGCATCTTTTGCGGCCCTATTGAAATGAATGGGTCTGCAGTCGCTCCACAAAATTGCAGAAGGGATGCGGACCCGTACATACGGCCATCTGAATGAGCCCTAATCCATATACAATTGGGCAGTTAAGTGCACTGAGGGTGGGCACAAGTCACTCTGTGCACCCTTGCTCCTCCTTCTTCCTCTGCCAGCCCCTCCCTCTCCTTATTGATGGACCTGGGCAGCTAAAATGTCTATGCAGGAACCTGGCCATGTCAATCAAATAGAAGAGGGAGGGGCTGGCAGAAGAAAAAAGAGGAGCAAAGGTGCACAGAGTGGCTTGGGTCCACCCACAGAGCACTTAACTGCTCATTTGCATATGGATTAAAATTACTTTTCTCCAGAATGAAGATCGTTACGTGAAAGGTACACAAGACACTGGGACAGATTTAATAATACTGTCTTGTTAAAATTAGACAAATTTACTATTCAGACTCATGGACCTTTATTAATTGGTATTATTGTAAATCCCCCACCAGAATAAAAAGGGTTGGCCCGTCTCATACACTGGGGGCATGTCGCTAGGATATGCCCCCAATGTCTGATAAGTGTGGGTACCACCGTCTGGGACCCACACCTATCTCTAGAACAGAGCCCACAAAGTGAAGTAGAGTATGGCATATGCGCGGGTGCCCTCTATTCATGTCTATAGGACTGCCAAAAAAAAGCAGAGCACTGGCTCTACTATTTCCATCAGCCCCATAGAAGTGAGTGGAGCGATGGCTGAGCTTGTGTGGAGCGCTTACCATTCATTCCTATGGGAGTGCAGAAAATAACCAAGCACGCCTCTTGTTTATTCTTTTATTTATTATTTTCAGCACTCCTATACGTATGAAGGTAGGTACGTCACGCATGCACGGTGTGCTCTCTTTCACTTTGGTGGCTCCGTTCTAGAGATAAGTGTGGGTCTCAGAGGTGAGACCCCCACTTATCAGAAATTGGGGGCATATTCTAGCGATATGCCCCCGATGTTTGACATGGGCCATCCACTTTAAAAAACGACATACATAAAAACTACAACTGGGTTTCTTCAGCGAGAAAGTGAAACAATGCAGACAATGAATCGCCTCCCCGATCTCAGCGCAGCACTCCCGGGATCTAAGGGAGTGCCATGTCTGTGATAGGTGTTATTGCTGATCGCAGACATTAGCCCGGGTGTCTGTTGTGTGAAACAGCAGGCACCTGGCTGCTATGGTGCCCGCTGTGGAGAGGGCGCAATCTTTAAAGCACATGTACGGCGCATGTCATCAAGCGGTTAAACATAATACCAGCTACTCCCGGCCCCCCCCCCCCCACTGGAGTAAAAGTGCACCTTTTTAGCAAATTTATGAAAAGTTGCACTTAATAAATCTAGAATGAAAATAATTAGCACAGCTAATCACACCAACTTTTCTACCCACTTTTTAAAAGTGGTATAAATCCTAAAAAGGCACATTTTGTGCAAAAATGCCATGCACCAAAATATCCAACTCTTTGATGCTGGTTTCATCAAAGAAACAATAAATTTGCACCTTTATCTTTCAATTACTCACCATTTAATAGAGACTGTATCTGCTTGCTGTCAGTGAATAGAAGTGTTGTTTTTATATGTATAGAGGCTTAAATCTGTCCTGATTATGTCCAACTTATTGAGATACTCAGCTTAGTAAGTGTGCCTCGGCACTCTCGTGTAACATGTTATCTACCTGTACAGTACACAGGAGCGTAACTATAGGGGGTGCAGAGGTAGCAGTCGCTACCGGGCCCAGGAGCCTGAGGAGGCCCAAAGACCCTTGTGCCACATAAGAAGACACCGGTGTTATACAAAGTGCACCCTGGGAGAGCTCTGTCATAGATTTTGCACTGGGGCCCAGAATCTTCAAGTGACACTTCTGGCTGGAGGGAAGGGGTTATGTTGAGAATTTGGTATGGGGGGGGGTATTTCAGTTTTTGTCTCTGGCAGCAGGAAGGCTAGGTGCACCCCTGCCCTGGCCACAACAGAGAGGGAAGGGGGGCCCATGCTGAACCCTTGCACCAGGACCCATGAGCCTTTAGCTACGCCCCTGACGGTACGAGAATGGGTTTGCAGCCTCAAGAGCATTTCTATTCACTGACAGCAAGCAGGAACCTTGAAAGAGAGAGTGGATTTAAAAGTTATAGAAATCCTTTGCAATGATTACACATAAAATGGAAATAAATATCTTTATAATAGAGCAGCTGTGAGTAGTAAAGCCCCAGTCTGTTCCTTGTCCTAGGTCAGGGATGGCCAACCTGCGGCTCTCCAGCTGTTGTAAAACTACAACTCCCATCATGCCCTGCTGAAAGCTGTAGGCACACCAATAGTTTTTGAGTTGCTGCTCTTTAATTCATATAAGGTAATTGAACATCTTTCATCATTTCATACATATTTTATCGGTCCAGTTATAGCGGAAAGAAAATCATCCTTTTCCCAACGTTTCGGTCAATTATTGACGCATACACACACTCCATCTGGACACAGATCCCTTGAAAAAGGTCAATAATTGACCGAAACGTTGGGAAAAGGAATGATTTTTTTTCGGCTAAAATATGTACGAAATGATGAAAGATGTTCAATTACCTTATATGAGGCAGCAACTCAAAAACTATTGGTGTGCCATAGATATTTTGATCTTTATCAGTTGACTATATGTCCTCTATGAGCACCCTATGAAGACGGGTGTGCAGATCTCATCACTATCGATAGCTGTAGGCAGTCTGGGCATGCTGGGAGTTGTAGTTTTGCAACAGCTGGAGAGCCTCAGGTTGGCCACCCCGTTCTAGGTGAATTGTCGCACTGTCAAATATCTCCTGACGTGACTATTTGAGTATATTTTCTTAGCACTCTGTTATTCCTCCTAGAAATGTATGAATCAATTGAAAACTGGGTGTTACTATTCCCCATATGGTTTATAGGAACACATCCCTAACAGGTGACAACTAGTATCAATGTCTTCATAAATTTCTAGGAGGAATAAAAGAGAAATGTAGAGTTAAATGTACCCCCATAATTGTTATTTCATGGTGAATACAATTATTTAATATAAAGACACATGAGGAGCGGTGACAGATCCTCTTTAAAATAAAATCCAGATTATGAATAGACTCAACCAGCAACTCGGGAGCAGTGACGGCAGCGTATAAAGCGGTTCTTCACTTGCAAATCTATGGACACCCTTGACATGCCAAGCTAATAGTAAAGACAATACATGTGTTGCACAACTGAAGAAAACCTTTAAAATGCTCTCCTAAAGCTTCAGACATCTGGTAAAATACTTGAAGTGACATAAAATAGGGGGATTCTTCAAAAAGCCACCGCAATTACCGAGGCAAATCTCAGTTTGCCTTTACACATGAACCTCTCTCAAAGGTTTCAGGGTCAGTGCATTCTAAAATTTCCCAGGTAGGTGGATAAAGCCATTGTGAGGTCCACCATTCTTCTCGGCTGGTTAGAAGGTTGAGAGAAAGAGAGCGGAGAACAATCAAGTCCTTACATGCTGTCCAGTGACCCCTCCTCTGTGGATAATTGGATTCCGCATTCTGGGAGGCTCAGTCCACTGGGGGCCTGTTCGTTTTGGCGGTAATGGTTACCATTTAGTTGATGTGTCAGTACACTACTTCAAACATCTGTGTAGGCAGAATATGACCCTCAGGAAGATAACGGTCTACGTGTTGAGAAACATGAGCCCTGCGAAGAATGGACGAGGATGGGCGTGATCAAAGACAAACCAAAGCCGGTATGGCATGGGCAAGATGGGCATGGAGCTACAGTGGTCTAGGCAGCATGAAATCTTGCCACACTATTCCCTAACGCACTCAAATTCAGTCTACTCTGGCCAACTTATAAAAATGCATAAAGTTTTAGAGCCTTCACTGCGGGATACTGCAGAGTGTAAATGGACCTGTATTATGTTTATGTACTTAAAGAGGTTATCCCATGAATAACCCCATTCTGACACGATTTTCCATTTTTGCGTTTTCGTTTTTTCACTCCCTGCCTTCCCAGAGCCATAACTTTTTTATTTTTCAGTTCACGTAGCCGTATGAGGGCTTTTTTTATTGCAGGGCAAGTTGTACTTTCTAATGCCACCATTTAATATGGCATACGATGACTCAGTATGAATTTGGAGACATACAGTGGTACAGTATGGATAGACTTCTCTATGTGCTGTATCATAGCGCCATACATCTCGACACTTGTAAGAATCCATATTACCACGCCATGTGCACCTTAGATGTCTGAGATGTGAGGTCTAATAATGAATTAGGGTCTGATCTGAGGTCTAATAATAAATGGGGGTCTGATCTGAGGTCTAATGATGAATGGGGGTCTGATCTGAGGTCTGATGAGGAATGGGGGTCTGATCTGAGGTCTGATGAGGAATGGGGGTCTGATCTGAGGTCTGATGAGGAATGGGGGTCTGATCTGAGTCTGATGAGGAATGGGGGTCTGATCTGAGGTCTTATGAGGAATGGGGGTCTGATCTGAGTCTTATGAGGAATGGGGGTCTGATCTGAGGTCTAATGAGGAATGGGGGTCTGATCGGAGGTCTAATGAGGAATGGGGGTGTGATCGGAGGTCTGATGAGGAATGGGGGTCTGATCGGAGGTCTAATGAGGAATGGGGGTGTGATCTGAGGTCTGATGAGGAATGGGGGTCTGATCGGAGGTCTAATGAGGAATGGGGGTCTGATCTGAGGTCTAATAATGAATGAGGGTCTGATCTGAGGTCTATTTGGGGGTCTGGTGAGGAATGGGAGACTAAGGTCTGATGAAAAATATGTTTTCTTATTTTCCTCCTTTAAAAACTAAGTGTGTCTTATGGAGTGAAAGATATGGTAATTTATATTATCACTCTCTATTTTGGGGTTACCATCATTATACACCAAGATTCTGATAAATAATTACTAGATAACTACCTTTCATTTTTTTTCCTATTGCAATATATGAGCCTACCATCTGGCCATCAATTCTAGTAAATGGGCCATCATCTCCAAAATATCCAGTGATCCCTACAGGTCTTGTGGGATGTCCTCAGTGCGCAGTGGTCAGTACCTACCAAAAGTGGTCTAACCAGTGAACAGGTGACAGGGTCATGGGCGTCCAAGGCTCAATGACGGACCTGGGGAGTGGGTCCACCATCACAAAAGAGTGAGCCACCAAAGCCACTACAATGGATCATGGAAGAAGTTGAATTCATTACATTTTCTTTTACACCATGTGGACAAGCGGGCGTGTGTACATGGCTTACCTGAGAAACCACCACTATGAGAAGGAGGCAAGCTGACAATGTGTTGCCTTTGGCAATGTCCTGCTGGGAAACTTTGGGTTCTGGTGTTCATGTGGATGTAATTTTAACATGTACCACCTACCTAAACATTGCACAGATCAACTGAATCCCTAATGGCAGGATAATGCCTCCCACACTGAAAAAAACTGTTCCAGAACATGGTTTGAGGAACATGATAAAGAGCTCAAGGTGTTGACTTGGCCTCCAAATTCGCCAGATCTCAATCCAATAGATCATTTATGGTATGTCCTGGAAAAAAACAAGTCTGATTCATGGAGGCCTCACTCCATAACCTACAAGATATAAAGGAACGTTTGCTAACATCTTGGTGCCAGATACCACAGGAAACCTTCACAGGTCTTCTGGAGGTCACGCCTCAATGGATCAAAGCTGTTCTGACAGCAGGTGAGAGACCTTCACAATTTTTAGCAGGTGGCTTTACTATCTTAGTTGAATGATATACATTGCTGATCACCTTTCAACATTTTACCACTCAGCTCAAACTGGAAAAAACATTTTTATAATAGTAATTTTGGCTGTAGAACAGATAACAATATCTACGTGTTGCAGATGGATATGTAATTTTTTTTTCACTTTTGTTGGCTGAAATGTCAAATTACATTAAACTTTGTCAGCACTTTGACAACTGTAAAATAATTCCTCAGATTCCACATGGCCCCTACACAGAGGAGTGGCATCCTTAACCCCTCCACTACCAAGTACCTAACAAAAGGGGGTTACAACACCTTCTGGAGAAGAGCCCCACAGGGGGCTTCTATTGGGAATGTGTTGGGCAATGCCGGAATCCACTCTATTATTGCATAACAAGTCTCTCTTCAGAAGGGAGACCCACGGAGTTTGACTCCCAGTTGACCCCAAGGCTTTCTTCTCTCCTACTGATGAATGCGTACAATAACACCAGCTGTCTGTTCCTCCCAAATCTAACCAAGGAAGAAAGCCACTGATTACTCAAATACAGTCATTAAAGGGGGAAATGTGTTTTTAGGGCTGTCAGAGTGATTAATGAGGGTCAGCAATGCTTGAAAAAAAAAAAAGAGTGTGTCTGTTTAGTCTAACTGGCAGGCAGGCCTTCTTATTGATTTATTGCAGCAGTTGCTATGGCCCTGTGGTGTGTAGTATGTGTGCCTGTGTGTCAAAGCTCTATAGTTAACCCATTCTTTGCAGACTGGTGGGCCCCTGTTCTGCATTGCGACTTTTTTCTGACTGCATATGCATGAGAGTCATTTTTTTATGTGCCTTATAGTGCGGATTTCAAAACAGAAATTCAGCACGTTTTTTTAGGCGGATTTCTGTGCATTCCTGCACCAAACCCGTCCCAAGAACTGCATGTGTTATCTGCGGAAAATCTGCAACAAAATCCTTTATTTAAAAGGGTGAAATTTGCACCAAAAATTGCACAAACAATTGACATGCTATGGATTTTAAAATCCGAATGGCAGGTCAATTTCCAGAAAAAAGCAAAGTGTACATGAGATTTGTCTGATCTCATACACTTTGCTAGTACTGTATGCACACGAACGTATTTTCTTTCCGTGTCCGTTCCGTTTTTTTTGCGGACTGTATGCAGAACCAATTTTTGAATGAGTCTGCAAAATTATTTGAATGAGTCTGCAAAAAAAAACGGATGTTACTCCTTGTGCATTCCGTTTCCGTATGTCCGTTCTGCAAAATAATAGAACATGTCCTATTATTGTCCGCATTACGGACAAGGATAGGACTGTTCTATTGGGGGCCAGCTGTTCCGTTCCGCAAAATACAAAATGCACATAGATGTCATCCGTATTTTGTGCAGATCCGTTTTTTTGCGGACCGCAAAATACATATGGTTGTGTGCATAAGCCCTTAAGGTCCATTCACATGACCGTACTTTTGGTCCGCATCTGATCCCCCTTTCTTTTTCTTTTTTTTCAGAACAGATGTGAACCCATTCATTTCAATGGGGCCACAAAAGATGCACATAGCATCGGTATGTCCGTTCCGCGGCCCTGCAAAAAAGAACAAAAAAACAGAACATGTCCTATTCTTGGACAAGACAAGATAAGAATAGCCATTCTTACAAAGGGCAGCACCTGATCCGCAAAATGTGATACGCACACAGTTGGTATCCATGTTTTGTGGATCCATAATTTGCAGACCGCAAAACAGTTACAGTCGTTTGAATGTGACTATACGCTGTGGTTTTCCCACACAAGAATACGCAGGTCAGAACCATGTGTAATCCGGACCATGTGCAAGTACCTGCACAAGCAGTGTATGACACGCAGATTTTTGTGTGGCAAACCCACAGTGTAATACAGTACCAGCTAAGTACATGAGATTTTTAAATCTACACGATACAGAAATTTTCCGTATGCATAAACCTGCGGTGCAGATTTGGAAATCTGCAACATTTTAAATGGTTTGTCCACTCTTGTAATATAAGGATAGGTCATCAATATAAGATCGACAATGGGCCGACCCCTGCCGATCAGCAGTTTGAAGCAAATGCAGTGCTGCCTGCTCTTCACGCTTTACGCCGTCACATCGCAGCGATGAGCGCAGACCTGAGCCGTCCAATTCACTTCAATGAGACGGCTCCTTCCTGTTCAAGTGAATAGGAAGGAGCTGTCCCATTGAAGTGAATGGGACGATGGAGTCGTAATTACACTGCTTGCTGCTGCAATGTCGACGGTGAGCAAGTAAACAGAGAAGAGCAGGCAGAGCTGCGATCTCTTCAAACTGCTGATCGGCGGAGCTGCCAGGAGTCGGACCCCTGCCGATCTGATATTGACCTATCCTGTCATGTCATGACAGGACATCAATATTACAAGAGCGGACAAACCAGCGGCGGGACCCGCACCTATGAGACAATGGGGACATATCCTAGCGATATGCCCCTATTGTCTAAGATGGGAATAACCCTTTAATTCTCTGTGAGGATGTCTTTCTTTGCAGATGTCCTCCATACAAAGGGTTAAATCTGCACGCATTTCTGTGTGAAAAATCCACATACATTCACCCGAGCAGACAGCTTTCTAGTGCAGCAGATTTTGTTGCAGAAAATTCTGCAACTGAAAATTATCTCCATGTATCTGAATAGGGCTTACAGAAATCCAAACATCCCCATACAGGTGAATGGAACGGATTTTCAGTCACAGACATTTCTGCTGAAATTTGTGCAGCAAACTACCACGCTCACCTAAGGGTACATATATGTATCGGAAAAAAAAATCAATTGCAGATTTTGACATACATTTCGGGGCGATTCCATGGCAAAATCTGCAGTATTATATATCGATTCACTGCAGATTTCACATTGAAAGATGTGCTGCACATTTAAAATCTGCAACGTGTCCACAATGTGTGAATATACCATAACCAGGGGTGCACCTAGCCTTTATGCTGGCTGAGGCGAAAACTGAAACTGCGCCCCCCCCCCCCCCAAGCCAATTTCTTAACCTAACCCCTTTGCCACAATGAAACCTCTTTGCCCATGGCCCTTCTGCTGCCTCATTGGTGGTGCACCCCTGACCATAACATGAGGGAGGGAACCATCTTAGGATCATTCATGAGTAGTTTTGAGTGAACTTGTGTTTTAAGTGTCCAAAGTTCTGGTTCGGGTTATCGAAGAATCCCATTATGGATTCCGCTACCATGGACCATAACAGAATTTGGATCCTTAACGGGATTCTTCGATAACCCGAACCTTAGACGCCGAACTTAAAACACAAGTTCGCTCAACACCATTCATGAGATCTCAGCTTACTCATACACCAGGAATATCACACTCCACTACATTCAGTGAATTTGGTATCCTCATAAGGCTTGTTAGCATTGGGGTCCTAGGTTTGAATCCAACAAGGACAACGTCTGCATGGAGTTTGTATGTTCTCCCCGTGTTTGCATGGGTTTCACCCAGGTACTCCAGTTTCCTCCCACACGTCAAAGACCATACTGATAGGGACCTTAGATTGTGCTATATAAGTGCATAGAATAAATAAATATTGAAAGATTCATACTTACCTGCTCCCCACCGCTCTGGTCCGCCGGAACACACTGCTGGAGTTTACAACGCAGATGGGAACCCAGCCTAAATGGCCGGAGCCTACTGCTCTGAAAGTCCAAACAAAGAAGGAAGTTAAAGAGACAGGAAGTAGAATATATGGAGTGACTTAAAAAAAAAAACAGAAAACGATCACAATTTTCTAAGCACGCTGCGTTGACATAAAATGCAGTAAAAAGAATGGCATTTTGATTTGCGCCAAATATATCAACTATTTTCTCCAGAATTTTTACCATGAAGAATGCATCACGCCACAAATGAGTTATAAATGTCAAAGTGGGCGGGGCTATCAAATTGGCGCATATTACGCCTCATTTATCATCCTCTTATCGACAGAAATAGCTCAAACTGTTGCAGACAATTAAGCCAGCTTATGTGGTGGTGTTTTGTGAAAAAAAATCATATTTATGGCAGAAAGATGAGACTTTTTGTCAAAAAGTCGCAGTTATGAAAAGAAAAAACAATTTGTCGTGGGAACAAGTGACAGGTAAGTAATAAAACCGGATGATATAAATGAGCTAAACAGCAGAGTTTTGTCAGTAAAGTGACGTTCAGCAAAAAAATTTTAAAAAATGTCCTGAGTCTGAGATTTACCACATGAAATGTCGCAAATATGCTTGAAAAGTCGCAAGTGTGGTCTGGGCAGGAGGTGGCTGAAATGGTGTATTTTAGTTTAAAAAAGTAGCATTTTAGTGCTATTGGAGTTAAAATGTCGCAAATCAAAAGAAATAGGTGGATAATCAAGTTTATATTCTAAAAAAGTCACATTTTACAAGTGGCATTGATATATCAGGTGAAACAAATCACCAGTTTTCATTTGTAACATATTTTTTTGGCACAAATTTCGCCATTATTGATAAATGTCCCCCACTGAATATACACACGTTGGGGGAGATTTCCCAAACTGGTGTAAAAGAAAACTGGCTTAGTTGCCCATAGCAACCAATCAGATCCCACTTTCATCTTCCAAAGGATAGCTGACAAATGACAGGTGGAATCTGATTGGTTGCTATGGGCAACTAAACCAGTTTTCTCTTACACCCATTTTGATAAATCTCCCCCACAGTCTGTTAATATGTGATGAAAAAAATTTTTTAATGTATTATCCCTTTAACAGCCTAATTCTTCCTCAGATTCCGCATTCATAGCTGATTGCGGCATCTGATAGAAATAACAGTGTAGAATAAAAATAAAAAAATCATACTTACCTCACCCATTTGCTCGCAACGGGCCAGCTGTGCTGTCTTGCTTGTAGATCTGGTGTGAAATCTCACGTGGTCCATGGTCACATCATACGTCACCACACATGGGATTTTGTGCAAGATCTTCAAGCAAGATGGCGGCGACCGGGCCTGTCGCAAGCAAGTGGATGAGGTAAGTATGATTTTTTTTACCACGGCTTTGCAGCGAATCTAATTTATCCTGAAATTCGTATCGAAGTCCAGATTTGCTGAACACTAGTTATTTTATACCTAACGTTACAGCTGATACTTTTGACAGGGCCATGTCTAGAACGCTAGATCTCCACAGTAAAACAATATGCTAGTGACTTAGGCTACTTTTACACTTGCGGTAGCAGGGTCCGGCAGGCTATTCCGGTGGGGGTATAGCCTGCCGGATCCGTGCTACCGCTAGCCCACGTTGCCGCTGGAAGTCCGCTCCAGCCCCATTCTCTATAATGGGGACGGGCTGGTGGTCCGGCCACAGCACGGCAAACATGCCAAGAGGCGGGCGGACAAAAACCGTAGTTGTTTTATTCTGGCCGCCTTTTGGCATGCTTGCCGTGCTGCGGCCGGACTACCGGCTCGCCTCCATTATAGTGAATCGGGGGACTTCCAGCGGCATGGAGGACTAGCAGTAGCACAGATCCTGAAAAGGCTACCGCAAGTGTGAAAGTAAACTAAGTGTACACAAAGCTGGTGGCGGGCTACCTTTACGGCATAGCCACTACCCTAGCAGCAGAGATCTGCAGTTTTACAAATCAGTTGTCTTTGATTTTAGTTTCTATTCAATCAATGGAGAATTAGACAGTTAAATCATCAGCCAGGAACAATCTGTTCCTGCCGGGATATAGCTGTCATGTCATCTGAAGTGTGTTAACACCTCACAACCTACTAAGGAACTTCCCGCACATGCCTCGTCCTTGACTCATATTCTAATCATTTTCTCTTTATATTTCTCAACTTGGAGATTATTTCTAAGGAAGGAACTAAATCAGATCTGAGGAAGAGAGTTCAGGGAAATAAAAGCTGTGCCTTATGGCCGGCCTCACACACATAGGGGAAATTGTATCATCGCAAAGTGTGTCTCACGCTGTAGTTGTGCAAAATTTTGAAACTTTTTTGGGGGTGGATTATGCACCGCTTTTCAAAGTGGCAAGTAGAGTGGGACCATTCAGGTGGCCCAGCCCGGCACATTCATGATAATCTATGCTAGGAAACGTCATAGATTATAGCGGACATCTACACCAGCGCCCTTGCTAGTGTACATCTCCACTTTGGCAAATGGATCTGCACAGATATAACGCAAATATTAGTGGCGCATCTGATGCCATCACATAAGACAGTGTTCCTCAACTCTAGTCCTCAGGGTCCACCTACCGGTCATGATTTGAGATTATCCCACAGAATTAATATCTTTGGTAAAGCCTGAATCACTGACACTAATTATATCACCTGCTCAATACTAAGGAAATCCTGAAAACCTGACCGGCAGGTGGGCCCTGAGGACTGGAGTTGAGGAACACTCATGTAAGAGATTAAGACCAGTGTTTTGTCAGGGGTTAAGTGGCGCTTTTTTGTTTTCCACACAAATGAAAAATTTACAACATTAATACATCTAAATCCTGGGGCAGGACAGCCCAAACCATTATTTGCCAATCCTTCTTGTCCATCATGGCTGAGAAGAGGA
Source organism: Rhinella marina (assembly GCA_900303285.1). Lineage (NCBI taxonomy): Eukaryota > Metazoa > Chordata > Amphibia > Anura > Bufonidae > Rhinella > Rhinella marina. Next base: position 431,961 of record ONZH01006582.1, on the reverse strand, counting down.
GATCGACCACTGAGATGGTTCCTGTGCCTATTCAGATGGAGTATGCAGGGACTCTCTCACTCTCCATATCAGCAGAATAAGCCATCTGTACCATGGCACCAACATATTCCACAGCGCTGCACAGGCTGTCCTCATTCTCATTAGTCCCTGTCCCTATCTCTATCTCTGACATACACTAGAGAACTTGATAGGAAATACACAGGCTACTTGTGTGGTCAATACAGCTAAATGGCATTGACCATAATACAAATTAAAAGGTTGCATACCTACACTAGTCATACTTATTGATGGAAGCTAGATTAGAAAAACATGGCTGCTTTCTTCCAGAAAATAGCACCACAACTGTCCATGGGTTGTGCCTGGTATTGCAGCTCAGTTCCACTGAAGTGAATGGAGCAGAGTTGCAATATCACCTGTGGATAGGTGTTTTTTGAGGAGAAAGCAGACACATTTTTGATCTTGGACAACCCATTTAAGGGCCACCAGGAAATAAGCACTGAATAAATAGGACTTGTTGATCCCAGAATATACAGAGTGTATATTCCTTACTTGTCCCGTACATTACAATACCCTTGGTAGGAACGCTGAGGTTGCCAGTAGTTTTCTTTCCTTAAAGCTAACTTTTCACATGTTATAGAGACGTATCAACAGTTGTGATTGGTGGAGGTTTGAGTGCTGAGACCCCTGCCAATCTCTAGAATGAAGGAAAAGAAGTGCGTGCATATTGCACCCTCTCCTCACTGTACCAGAAGTTCTACATAGATGTCTAGGGACCTGATTTGATTTCTACCTGACCAGCAAGGAGAAAGATGCACCATATGTGTGCACTTCTCTCACCCCATTCTAGAGAACGGTTGAGGTCTTGGTGCTGAGACGTATCAAAGTTGTGTGAAAAGTTAGTGCTACTTTAACAGAATATCAGCTGTGCATATAAGAGATATTATTTTTAGGTTTAAGAAATTCAGTGTTCACCACAGGTTCAGTAACGTAGGAAGCAAACAGAACCTCTCATCTCAGCTGCAATTGCAGTTCCAAGGCTGGAGTACACATCAAGTTCAGATATTCAATTCCAGCCAAGTCCCTATCCCAAATTTCATCAGGGATGCATCTTAATGGAGATGCTTAGGCCTCAGATGGTCAGCAGGTGTTGTTCTCATCTTCTGTGTTACAGTTGTCTGGCAATTGTTAAGGTTCTTTTTTATGGTGTTTTAGGTTGGGATTCTAGAGGTCATGGATCACTGATGCCATTGATAAATTATACCACAGTTCAAGAAATTTGTTTGTTTTCATTTTTTTTGTATTTTCATGTAAAACATGTGTGTACACTGTGATTGCTAGCAAACAACCCCACACATTAATTTCTACAATGTGCTATGTGAATATTTACTAGTGAGCATTTGGCACTGACAGATCTCGAGATGGATTTGCTAATCATCTCATAAACCATATAACTACATGATTATATTCCGTATGTTGGTGAAAGGAGTTTGTAAATGTATTTAAGGAGGTTTTTTTTTTTCCAGCCTGTACATATTGATAACTTATCCTCAGGATAGGTCATCAATATCAGATTGATATCCTCCACCTCCACCAATAAGCTGCTTTCAGTGGCAGTCATCACAGTGGATGGAAACCCCCTTTAAGGAACCCCTTTATTGTATCCATAACCCTTGACCCCAGACCAAGCTGGAAGGCAAAAATAGGCACATATGCAGCAAGCCCCGGAGGAGATGGTGCAGAGGATGGGAGTGGTAGTGGCCCTGATGAAGTGTTGGGTCATGGTATACTCCCTTAGGTTGTTGCTCCATGGGAATTGGTTCCGTGTAAATGTAGTACTGAAGAATGTGTCCAGAAGTAAAAGTAACAAAGTCTCAAAGAACCTCAAACACATTCAGAAGCAGCTGACTTTAAATGCAGATCTTCTTAGTAAGGATTATGGAGGCCATAATTGGATAGTGGCCATTTAGCACTTTGGTGGCACTGGCCTAGTAACATTCTGGGTGATGGGTGTATGGACTGTAATCCCTCAACTTGCAGCAGTGTCTTTAATGCTGGTTGTAGCTGTTCACTCTGCTGTCTAGCATCTCAAGACTTTACTTGAAGGTAATGTTTGGTTGTTCTCTCTTGATAATTCTCTTTTGGAGCAGGAGCTCAGTCTTGTGCATCCTCTCCATCACGTCTCAGCAGGAACTCCCACCCTCCTGGCAGAAAGCAGGACCAGCCCACTCCTACCACCCTTTTCCTTGTCAACCCTTGCCATCCATATCCTTAACTGGAAAATATGGCCAAATACATACAATAAAATATATAATATTACAACATAAAACTATTTACCATTGTGATACCCCCAGGTCTGGGGTTCTAAACATAGAAAGCAGACTGATAAGAGTGTGAGTGGATGTCGTAAATATGTTACAGAAGATTATGATTTAAATAGACCTATTTTCCTAATACAGCACCCATATGTCCAGGGGTGGACATATCACACAGGTCCAGCAGTTTGGGGTGCCACTGCCAGCTTAAAGAAGTTTTCCAGGATTTTGGTATTGATGGCCTATCCTGACTCCCGGCACCCGCCACTGATTAGCTGTATGAAGAGTCAGCGGCGCTCCATGAGTGCTTAGAACTCTTCCTAGGTCATGTGATGTTACATTCAATTAAATGTGATTGAGTGTGCATGGTAAGCTGCAACCAGGCCGCTGCACTCACTAGAGCTTCCTTAAATCAATTATCGGACTCCTGTTGATCGCACATTGATAACCTATCCCAGAAAACCCCTTTTAAAAGCAGCTCCCTAATGTCTACAAGGTACCATGTAAAGGACTGAGGTGATGGATTTCATGGCTCACAAATGCTGGTGTATTTTCAGAGAGACGTAAGAGTCGCTTCATAAAGAGATATTGGACGTACATTTTCCTACATACAAGGACCCTCTGAGGTCTTTGTCCATCCCTACAGTGGATTAATTGAAGGCTTCGAATAAGGCTTTATGACCACAAAGAACTTCTTCATAAGTTTGACCATCACTGCTATCCATCCTGTTGTGAGAAGGGAACACCTATCATAAAAGTGATGAATGAATAAATCAATAGAGAAATATTTTCCAGGCTTAAGTCATAAAACAGCATATTCTCATTCAAGCGTCGACGTCCCATCATCCCTTTGTTATACTTGACAGTTACATACATATCATTACGGCCTGTCATTTTTGCAGCAATTTTTTTATAACAAACAGCTGGAATATTTTTTAAAGCCAGGAAAACCCTATGAATCTTATTCAAGTCTCAGCTCCTGGAATATCTTAGGTTTTGTCCTACTGAACCATCATTTTCACAGTCCAAATGGTGTCAATTTAGGAGGACATTTTCATTTGTGATACTATGGCAGCTATACGAGTCATAGAAGTTCATGAACCAAGTAACAGATCATTTTAGGAACAGACCGAAAAATAAAGGGATCTTGTAGTCGTGGTAAAGGGCAGAGGGCTATTGCAAGACCTAGTCTAGAAGCTACTGGCAGAAACTGCTCGTAGGTAACAATACGGAGAGTCTGAAAGGAAGCAGATATTTTTTCCAGAAGAATCTTACCAATATACCATAGCCCTGTCCTATGTGGATAGATGTGCCACAATTAGTTACAAGAAACTGCGAATATGAAGGAATAACATACCCCCCTCCCCTCCTCAAATAAATGGGTTATAATTATACACCTTGTTCAACTTTGCAGCAGGCTGCAATTTTTCTTTTGTGTCAACCGGGGGCCCTAGACAGGGAACCTACTGGGATCCTAACATCAGTGCTTGAATTTATGGAGCTCTTTTCTAGCCAGTGTGTACGGGGACATGACTGTATTATAAGAATGTACACCTCTATTGATGAATGGTCTTCAAGGGTAGCAGTCCATAGTCATGATCGGAATAATAAGTGCAAGACTTTCAATGACGCAAAAAGTAGTAGTCTTACACACATTCCAAAAATTGTGAAAATTAAGGAAACGGCGTTCTTCAAGATGGCCAGTCATTACTCGTACATAATAAAATATTGTTCCTATACTGTAATAGGTAGCAGAGTATTTGAATAGAACATTTTATTATAGTCTAATTGCATTAAAAGCATAACTGTGGCTGGCGGAAAGGGTAGGGGGGAAAAACGCAGCTGGGGAGAACAATACAAGGGGGGGCGCGAGCCTGTTTTTCATCTCATAATCACCCCATTAAGGACACAATTTCTCATGTCCAGCAGTAATTCCCTAAACTGAAACAGGCTCAGTCGCTCACTCTGTTCTTCAGCACTGGATCTGCGCCTGCAGTTCGGCACGCCGATCGCGTCCCCCCCTCCATCTTTCACCCCCTCTCTCTCTCTCTCTCTCTTCCCTCGTTCTCTATTTGTCCCAATGAAGTGGCCTTTTATCTATTCTGTAGGTACAAATGAAGCTGTCAGACTTGATCAAGCATATGATATGACAGCCTGTGGAAGTCAGTACCCCTTGAACAGAAAACCCTTGTCTGTCACAGCTGCCTGAAACAAACTATAATACATAGATTGATGACTGTGAAAGCAGGACCGCTCTATTTTCGGTGAAAACACTTCTTGAAAGATCTTGAAAGGAGCTGGCAGGTCTGCAGCCCCAATGATTAATGAGCATTGGCTGCACAAGATAGATTTCTCCCACTGCCAGGACTTCATAGAGCAGGCCAAAACATGTTATATCCCTCTTTAGCTTTCCTTGTTGTTCCGGAAATGACATTAAACGACAGGCCGCATATGGAAAAAGTTAAATATAAATTACTGCTGAAAGAGACGTAGTTTGGTTTAGTTTAGTCGAAAATGTTTATGAGTTCAGAAACACGGCACTGCATATGTATTTAAAATGATAAATGAGTTTCAATAACTGAAGAATTTCTGCTTGCGGGCAGGTTTTGAAACCTACACAGTTTTGGCAGTGTTTATCTTTCGCTGACTGCAGAATAACAGCAGGCCTAGAACTTCATAAATCTACCAGACTCAAATCAGTCATTTTGCTTTTTTTTTCCCCTCTTTCCCCCCTCCACGGTTTGTTTTTCCAAGGACAAAATAACTCTGCGGATGAGAACAGTATTCCAGCTCCGAGACCAGAACAGGCCTTCGATTTAATGCAGGCCTTCGATTTAATACAAACTTTGATTAAATACAGGCCTTCAATTTAATAGAGGCCTTGATTTAGGACAGGCTTTCAATATAAAGCAGGCCTTCAATATTTACTTTAATGAAGGCCTTTGCCTTAATATGGGCGGTCAATTTAATACAGGCCTTCAGTTTCATACGGCTTTTGATTTAATAGCGGCCTCCGGTTTAATACGGCGGTGTAATTCAGTCTGTTCACTGTACACAGGCATCTATTGGTTATTATATTATTTTTATACAGATTTGGGGAAAGAGGATGACCTTGTTATACAGTTCAGGCCTTGGAGTTCAGCTTAAGGCAACGGTTGTCCTTTAAGGGGTATTCCGGTTCTATCAAGTTACTAGCTATCCACAGCTATCTGCAGAACTCCCAAAGAAATGAATGGAGCGCCCGTGCGCATTTCTGACCAGCTACTCCATAGCTTTTAGGGGGGTTCCACTGGGTATGGGGCCCCCACCGATCGAATATATATCCTCTGTCATGTGAATAAGGGATAACTTGATAGAACCAGAATACCCCTTTAAAAAGTTTTTTTATTATTATTTCTCCCCACACCAAGCAGTGCCCATTGCTCCATTCCAGTTCAGTGGCTGACTAGACTTCCAGTTCTCATCTATCATCCCCAGCATAGACAGGGTTGAGTTATGGAATGGGCACAATTTCTAAACTGAGGCTTAGGGCTCATGCACACAAACGTATTTTCTTTCCGCGTCCGTTCCATTTCTTATGCGAAGCCATTCATTTCAATGGGTCCGTAAAAAATGGAAGTTACTCCGTGTGAATTTTATTTCTGTATTTCCATTTCGCAAAAAAATTGAACATGCCCTATTATTGTTCGCATTACGGACAAGGATAGGACTGTTCTATTAGGGACCAGCTGTTCCGTTCCGCAAAATACGAAATGCACACAGACGTCATGCGTATTTTTTGTAGATCCATTTTTTGCGGACTGCAAAATACATACGGTCGTGTGCATGAGCCCTTAAAAGGGTTTTCTGAGATTTTTTTTTTAACTGATGACCTATCATTTGGACCATCACAAACCAGATGATTGAAAAGGCACAGGTGCTCATAATAGCGCCACAGCCTTCTCTCAAATCACCAAGCACAGCGCCAGACATTGTATAGTGGCTGTACTTCTATGGGGCTGAGCTGCACCTAGGCCATGTGAACAATGAATGTGATATCACTGGCCTAGGCAAAGCTGAGAGAAGGTCGTGGTCTACTGCAGACTCCGATGCCTTCTCAAGCAGCTACTGATGACCTATCCAGAGGTAGAAGTTCAGTTAAATAATCTTGGACAAGCTGTGTTCACCTTTGAATGATTTAAGTGCAGCAAACCAATTTCAGCCTTGTTCAGAATCAGGAATCATCATTTTTAAACTGCTACTAGAATGACCTTTAGTCACTGAGTGCTCTACCAAAATAGCCAGGCACACGGTGTACCCCGTGAAAAACCCACAGCAGGTTAAGAACATATGGTTAAATTTATCATGAGGGCAATTTAGTTTTGCTGGAGCACTGTTGTCTAGAGATGTTACTCCAGTTTATTACCCACCATCCCCGTGCTGGAGTAAGGGTATGTTCACATCTGTGTTCAGAAATCCGGCAGAGGAACAGACTGCCGTAGTTCACCATAACGTAGCCGGATCTCCATAGTCAATGGGATCCAGTTTTATGGTATAAATCCCAGTATTCTGCCAGGCAAAAAGTCAGGACTTGTAGCCAATGAGGATTCGGCAGTTCCTGGCAATAACTGGCTGTGCCGGATACGGTGAACTCCGACAGGCTGTTCCCGAGTGTGAACAGCCTGCCAGATTTCTGAACACAGATGGGAACGTAGGGTTAGAGTGAGACTTTTTTGCGACTTTTTACAAAGTCATAACTGGTAAACCTGCCCAATGTGAGCTGCATATAATCACAAAAAGTTGCAAACATTTTTTTTTGTGCCACATTTCTGGTGCAGGGATTGATAAATTGACCTCACAGAAGCCAAAGCACTATAGCATTGAATAGTGGAAAGGTGTGGTATGCTCTGGGCATGCTGCAAGTTACTACAAGGAGCCTTGTAGATTGTAAGCCCTTGCGGGCAGGGTCCTCTCTCCTTCTGTACTAGTTTGTAACTCGTCTTGTTCATGGTTATTATAATTGTCTTTTGTTTATTGTATTATGTATGTATACCCCTTATCATATATACAGCGCCATGGAATGAATGGTAATAATGAATATTAATAATTTTCCATTTTCTGAGGATTATTGTGTCCCTGGTTATACCTGTGTCTAATCTACAGTCCAGTGGTGTAGTCTACTGTATAAGGGGAGATTTATCAAAACTGGTGTAAAGGAAAACTAGTTTAGTTGCCCATAGCAACCAATCAGATTCCACCTTCCATTTTCCACAAGACAGCTGAAAAATGAAAGGTGGAATATGATTGGTTGCTATTGGCAACTAGGCCAGTTCTACTTTATACCAGTTTGATAAATGTCCCTGTTTGGATATGATCCCAACAAGAAGTTTGATTCGTACTAACCTCTCATTTGGTTTATAATCCATAAAATAGTAAGTAATCATACTATGGTAATCCAAAGGGCCAGACTGACCTATTCTGTAAAATAAACAGCAAAAAAGTAAAGTAATTTCATTACTAGATAATATCCAGTATATACATGTGCTAGCATATTGGATGTACTGAATAACAATCACCCTTATGCAGACACATGCTGAAAAGCATACCAGCCCTAATGGAAGGATAATGGGGGTATCAAAGGAAGCCTCGAACAATATAGAGCCAAAATAGAAACTCCAGATGCCACCCTGGCTAAATTAATAATGATAGTGAAGACAATAGTGCTCTAAAGATCTAACACTGGAGATACATAAGTGCTGCTTGCTTCCCAATTCACCCCGTACACATGCATGCCCTGCTTCAGAACAAAAGGATCGGTCATGTTAAAATCAAACATGTCCGTCTCTTCTCCCCCCTAACATCTTCTGTCAGGGAAGATCTGGGATACCCCACACATTACATGGTCGGTAGTCAGCAGTTTTGTCCAAGATTTATCTGTATAGTGTGGTCTCTTGTAGGTTAGGTGCTAGTACAAGCTGGTCGGACATATCTAGGGCTTTGCAGGTGTAATCATACATATGGATGCAAGAAATATGGATACAATAATTGGTACTATTATAAACTCAGTTTGCGACACAGCCATGAGGAGCCTTTTAGAACCAGTTGAAGACTGTCTTCCAAGATGTTTGAATAGTTGCCTAACCCCGGGAATAGCCATAGGTATAACTAGAAGCTCTTGGGCCGCAGTGCAAAATCTGCTGCCATCTTAAAGGGGTATTCCCATCTCACAAATGTAGTTTGTATAGTTAGATATAGCCATACCAGTATTATTACTAATAGAATGTATTTATATATAATGCACTGTTTAGAAGATTTGCCTATTTGTATATCCATTGTCCCACACACATCAGTTAGGCCGTTGCCCCTGGTTACGGCCACCACGGCCATGTAGTAGTGGTGGTCGGCTTGCTCCTTTTAAAACCCGCTCTGAGGTGACTGCTGTATTGTGAACGCACATTGCATGAGCATGTGGAGACACATCTTAGGGTACTTTCACATCTGCATTTCGGATGCTACCAGTTCAAAGCGCAATGGTCAGTATCTGTCCAAAAAGCAGACTTTATAAACGGATCCTGCTCCATAGAGATTAACTGATCTTGGAACAGGATCCGTTTCTCTGCGTTTTGCTACATCCCTAAGATGTGTCTCCTCATGCTCATATAATGTGCGTTCACAATACAGCAGTTACCTCAGAGCCGGTTTGAAAAGGAGCAAGCCGGGCACCACTACTACATGGCCACGGTGGTCGTAACTAGGGGCAACGGCCTGACTGATGTGTGTGGGGCAATGGATATACAAATAGACAAATCTTCTAAACGGTACATTTTAGATAAATACATTCTATTAGTAATAATATTGGTATGGCTATATCTAATTATACAAACTACATTTGTGAGATGGGAATACCCCTTTAAGGCTTATTCACACAGCTGTAGTTTCAGTCCGTAACCAATCTGAGTTTTTTGCAGATCAGATGCGGACACATTCATCTCAATGGGTCTGCAAAAGATGCGAACAGCACACCTGTATTCTGTCCGCATCGAAGCGTCCCTTCCGTGGCCCCACAAAAAAATAGAGAATGTCCTATTGACCCTTTAAACTATACCCAGCCCATATTTAGAATACATAAGTCTCAAGGGTAACCTCCCTGCTCCAGGGGCAACGTTTGGGCCTGTAGGACTCAAGTTCCTGTCAGTTCCTCAGGACAGTCTTCCTCAAGGTTGGTCTGGCTTTTCCTTCATCTTATTGTAACATGACAATACCATTTAAATTATGCAGCGCTTACTCTTAAGCAGGCTAGAAACTTTATATGTACAGTATGTCTGAGGAGAGATGTTCGAGAGAGAAGGGTTGGACATTTTGGATTTCAACATACAGTACCAACTCTTTCTCTTCTTAGCGGCATAAGCTGCCACCTAGGGTATCTGGCAGTGGCGTACAGGATACATATGGGACGTATCTCATGTGTATGAATGGCCTTAAACAATATCATTAATTACATTGTCCCAAAAGAGGATATATTTGGGGGACATTTTTCACCTAACCTCCACCATTTCTGTAAATCTACAGCTGTGACCCCCATGGAGTGCAGACTGCATTATCTCTGACCCATAAAACTCACCAGCGACAGTGTAAGCAAGTGAATATCAGAAAGCCAAAAATCCTGAGTCTCAGGCCGCCAAGATCTGTAATTTAACATCCGCACAGACGAGTCTAAAAATATTACTAACATAAACTATAAGAGATTATTATGGCAATGAAATATGTCTGTTTATTCCAAAATCCTAATTGAATTATTGACAGTTTAACACATCTCACATCCAATACTGGAGCACATTACACCACCACGCCTGGCCGCTGAGCGTTGGCTCAAATAGCTTTTCTTACTTATACAATCCTATAGAACGTAGGCCTCAAGCTACACTACTATCCTACAGCTCCAAACTGTCAGTCTGCAGGCTATAGTGTACCTCCAGTGTAATAGGGTTTTCCCATATGAATCTGACAAAATATGCTAGCTCCTGCCCACATCTCACCATCTGCATGTTTCCACCCCACTTCACTTCCCTTCTTCTGTGTCCAGCTCCTCCCCACATCTCTCCTTTTGCCGTTGGGTCCTTCATGCATTGCTCTGTCAGTAGACGCGTCATTATCGCATTGCTCGGTCTGCAGCCTACTATATCCACTCTTGGCTTAGGCGGCAGACCTGTCTGTGCTGCCCTGTGTCTCTCCACTCCTGGCCTAGCATCTCTGCCCTTGTGCTAGTGCCTCACTCTTTCCCACATCCTTGCTCTGATGCTGGTCATGGAATAAGGTGGAAGAGGACAGTAGGGAAAGATGCTCCTTCAACAAGTGTATACTTAGTGACATCTGTACTAGAGTGTTAATGACTATGGGGGAGATTTATCAAACTAGTGTAAAGGAAAACTGCCTCTGTACTACACATATATTTACCTACCTACATTGTGTAGAAATATACCGGTACATCAGTCCGAGTCTAGAATAAGATATTTGGCTCTAAAAGGTGTGCCTTATAGAGGGGCCTTGTTACTGTTGGGGAAACTACAGGGGGACACCATTTGGTTCAAAATATTTTTTTTCTTATTTTCCTCCTAAAACCAAGATACGTCTTATGGTCCAGTGTGTCTTATAGTGCGAAAATTCCTGTAACAAGGATGGGGTCTAATTTACAGAGCAGTAGGTACTGGCATATTGAAAATTCACACGAGCAGCCACCTATGATTTGAAAATCGGACATTGATATGCAGCTTTGTAGATTATGGGCCCAATATTCTGTGCACATCTTGAAGCAAATCTATGCACAGTGTACTCATCATGACTGTGAGTATTACTTCTTTCGGCAAGACGGGGCGGCTTGCCATGTGTCATATGTGTCCTTTGCCAAGTACATGTGGCATTCACAAAAGAATGTACAGTTAACAAAGGGTTGTGGCCTCCTCAATCACCAGACCTAATGATGTGTGACTTATCTGTGGGGCTAATCCCCAGACAGTGCCTGAACTCAAACAGCAAATTGAAATTCATATCTGGAAAATGGAAGGTGTAGAGCTGCAGAAGGTACTCCTGGAAAGGATGGGCACAAATTTCACTTCCAACACATCCTGTAATTAGTAGGTATGTCATTCTTCCATTATCCTATACAAACCACACAAGGGAACCAGTTTCTGTTTTTCATGGCCCTCCCTGTATAACGCATTTATATAATAAAGTAGAATAATTCAGCTTTTGTTGTTTCTTTTTGCTAAAAATAATGAAAATTGTTGAAATTACCTTAATTTCATGGACAAATCATGTTGTCATACTCTTCCCCAAAGTGTACAATGTGATAGATCTACAAATAGCTGAAAACTGAGAATTTTCTTCAATTGTGCAAAATTAGCGTTTCCCCGGAGCTCCGGAAACCAGTGATTGATTTGGCAGTTATCCCTGAAGAAAAAAGACACTGGTTTTAGAACTAAATTTGACCCATCTTGTTATTTTACAACCTATTTCATTCCCCTAATTCATCCTGCCATTTCTCCCCTGCTCTGTCACAGGCACTTACAAATGATCGTGTTTCGGTCAACATCCCTATTACTGACACCAAACAATTGTACCCCAAAGACCTGATATCAGATATTCGCTAGATGTAAGGTTTGGAAGGAAATTACTACACTGGCAACTGTAGTCAAAATTCTAGATTCTTTGGAACAGCTTCCACATGTCATGGATCTGGTGCTACAAAACCCTAGGTGGTTTTCCTGATACTTTAGAGTTCAGGTGGTGAAAAGCAAAGCGTCCGGACTTTTATTTTCCTGTATGGGATCAGTAACTAAACTCCGCAACCGAGCTCCAAGCCTTTCTATGTCTAAATTCTGCTCCATAAACCACTGTTTGTTCATTTCAAAATCAGCGAGGAAATGCAACATGACATCTCCACCCACTTCCACCAAAACCACATCTAGTGGAGCAGCCATAAGGTAAATTATTTAATAGTAAAATACAAGGGAAGCACTGTATTTCCTGCAGCTGATGGTTTCTGACTTCAGAAGTTTTAAGTTTCCTCTTCTTTCGTGATGTATGTACCGTACACCTACCTGATGCTAGATAATAAACTGCCATTAACCAGCATATAAATGGGTGGAGATGGTGGGTTGTCAAACTTTCCAAACACCCTCACTGACATATAAAAGCATATGCACCTGGCATTGCTGTGTGCATGGAGGCTGTACTCCCATGGCTCCCCAGCCCGGAGCTCCACTACCTTTGTTTCCTGCCATCAGGCACCTTACATACCTTCGTACATATGGCGTATGCCCGTTTATTTTTCAGTTGGATTTGTATGGAATCAAACTGAGAAAAATATTCTGCATGTGTGAAATCAGAGGCAACCTAGCTACGGTAGAGTACCTCTAAAGGAGCCCTACTGGGACTATACAGAAGAGCTTTTTCTGCATGATGTAGAAAGTTTTACAATGAATTAAAAACAATGGCATTGAACATCGATTACTTTATGTGCCCCCATCTTCTACTGCTCTGCCCGTCAGTCTTTATTTTTGGCATTCTGTCACACAACTGCTGTGTGCCAGCACCCTTAAAGAGGTGGTCTGGGTTCAGAGCGGAACTCCGACATACCCAGCATTTCACCCAGGCAGCCTGCCTGACAAGAGCATGTCATGCTCCGATGCGCTCCCTTGCCCTGCGCGAAGGGCTCTTTTGTTTATAAACACACACTGCCGGGCTGAGGCTTCTGTCCGGCAATGGGTTCGGTGACATCACCGGCTCTGATGGCCCGGCTTTAGCGCTGCCCTAGCCATTTTACTGGCTAGGGCAGCACTTAAACCCACCCATCAGTGCCGGTGACGTCACCGGGCTCACTGCTGGGCAGAAGCCTCCGCTTGGCAGAGCCCGGTTCGTCACCGGAACTGGGCAAAATGCCTTTGCTCTGTGCAATTTAGCTCTTGTCAGGCAGGCTGCCTGGGTGAAATTCTGGGTACTTGGACCCAATTCCACTGTTGGTGCTTGAGCCCATGGAAAAAACACAGTTCACAGGGATACAAGTACACATCTTCAGTTCTAACCATTTTTAACGGTCGTAACTTTATTTGTTGACCTACTACAATTTTTTTGCAAACTTTTTTAGGCGACACAGTGGTTTTTTATTATGATTTTTTTTTTTAGAAATTGTTTTATTTGGAGAAAACGGCAATTTTTTTTAAAGGTTAATATTTGTTTTCAAACTATAGCTCTTTATTCTTTAAATATGCAAAGTGACACCACAATAAATTATTAAAATGGGTTTTATTTGATTATACTATATGCAGTTTCGCATGAAAGGGGCGACTGAGGAAATGCTTTAATTTGGCATTAGGCCAAATAAAAGCTTCCATCTGATTTGTTATTTCGGATGGGAAAAAAAGTCCTGCATACAAGACTTTTTTTTCCTCTTACCTAAAAGAACGGATCTCAGACAGAAAAGGTTCAAACACATGCCAAATGTGCATAACTGATGCACAGGATCTTTTTTCTCCCCTTTATTTTCTGCTCTTCTGACGGAACAGAAAAACGGGAAAATAACGGTGATGTGAATTCTTCCTTACAGCTGTCACTGTTGTCCGTGGACCCGACCTGCTCCTGCTAGATTCCAGGAGCAGGGGTTTAATCCAATGGCATACATGTAAAACGCTCCGGATTAAAGCCCTGCACCGAGTGCCATACATGTACCATGCTTGGTCGTAAACGGGTTAATAAAGGTTTTATTCGTTTTGCTTTTAAAAGCTTTTTCTAAGCAACTATGGAAGAGCGGTCGCGCAGGATATAACCATATTCCACAGCTTCATGATTGGACAATGTTACTTCAAAAACGCTCTGGCAGGGTCATTTGGGCGCTGAATTGTATTATTTGTTGTTTCAATTTCTTTTTATTAGGTCACAAATATAAAGACACACATAGCAGCCAGTATACAACACAATGTGCAATGGAATGTGACCAAATTTCCTGTGTGTAATCCTCTAAACCGCCAATATCACCCTCCATACCCAATCCTCTCCCTACGCACCATAAACCCCTGGTTGGGGGCAACTAAAGATAACATTAAGAATCATTCAACTTGCTCAGGTTGATATCCACCACGTGTTGTAGCAGACACCATGATGCAAGTTGAAAACAGTTTGTAATTGCAATACTAAGGACGTGTAAAATTTCCCCCATGTGAGAAACGCACTTTTTCACTAGCCTTTCTTTAAGCAGCAGTGTCTCTGTCCAGTCCATATGGAACAGGAACTGCACTTCTATAGTTATTAAACCTAGAGTAGGGGAATCAGGATGGGTTCAGCAGTGAAGGATACTTTTGCATGTAGCCGCCACCAAAATAAATAAAATTCTCCACTCAGAAGCTTCGCTTTTGAAAGCTGCCTTTATGTTGGTCATCTAACTTATGAAACAGTGTCCATACCATACTTTGGAGATTCCAAAGGCATTGAACAGGTATTGAAGTCTGACACAGGGACAACGTGGCCATTCGATAGTGTTATCTGTGAATTATAAGGCTAGTAGCAGACAAGTATGTTCATTCTGGGAAACATGCTCCATAAGTGAGTACTATTTCCTGGACTGAACACAGCTCCTTCTGAACCAATCTACTGAACTGTTATCACATAATACCATGATAACAGTTCAGTAGATCAGTGGTGAGACTGAAATTCACAACATATATAAATCAATTTAATGTTGCCAGTTCACTTCACTTGTCTGCAACTAGCTTGAGTGGTGGAAGCAGAGAAGGTGCTACACAGCGCACCAAACAACCTTAGGTTGGCCCTGGTTGTACTGCTCCGTAATACAACATGCACAGTCTTCTATGGTCTATACTGCATCTTCATGGACTTCTGGTTTATGGGGGCATGCAGAGTTTTTCTTCTCACAGATTGATATGGAATCTGAGAGGTAGATTTAGTACATGCTGTATCACAGAGACAAGACGGAGTGCCTAGGGGTCTGTATCAGAGACTTGCAGGGACTTCTTGTACAGGGTCCACTCACACAACTTAGCAAAAGTGCCACTGAAACAGTAACTAAGATTAACAATCATGTTCTTCACCTTCCTGTTCTTTAATGTAAAATCATTTAGCAGCCGCTTATCTTCATAGGGAAATGTGGACACATCTTACAGGCAGACAAACTATTCTGGTTTCCTTTCTTTGTGTGCCCTATGTATGTTACTTGTAAGGAGGTGGTTGGGCTGAACTGCCTGCAACCATGATCTGCATCCCCTTACCAATTTGAACTCTTTATTTACTATGCTTTTGACTGTGAATATCCCAGCAAGGTTCAATGGGCCATGTTATGCTGTTGTGTTCTGCCTTATTACCCAATGTACAACTTAGCAATTTTGTTTGCAGGTGCTGTACCATTAACAGTTTGCTAATTATGTGTTATATGTGCTGTCTGGTCATGGGTATGGACCCTGGCGTATAGAGCTGCGCAGGTTCTGATCAAGGCGGAGTAGCCAACAGATGGGGTAGACCGGCGCACATCATGGCGAGTAGTGTTTGTGAAGTAGTGTACTGTGTGTCAGGTGCAACTGTGACAGGTTGCACAGGACTAAAGGAGTGCTGCAGCAGCTGGCCAGCTAGCCATGACAGAGCTGTTGATCTGGAGAACCTGCTGGGAGGTGAACTGCAGACCTATCATCATGACTACCACCGGATGTGGCCTTGCTCATGATTGTCGTGTCTGAGGACAACCATTAACTGCAGGTGTCCCCGAAAGCATTGTGAGCAATTCTAGACCACTTCATACAGAGAGACTGTACTGTGGGCTGATGAAGAACCTGGTAAGAAGTTGCTCTTCTGCTATACCACAACCAACATGCTGAGTGGACTCTAAGAGAGACAGTGACCAACAGCTGTGTGCCCCTTACAATCCTGTAACCAATACACAATGTACCCTCCTGATCCATTTCTAATATTTACCTCCAGGTCTTATACCACAGTATTGTGTTGTGATCACCAAGCGCTGTGCCTCTCTTGAAGTAAAGTTACTCAAGTTCATTGCTGCAGGTCTGCCTCTTATTGCCTCATCCAATGAGGTTTTGTGGTAGAGTCAAGGCCCAAGTAACCCTCTTGCATACTGTTAGTTACTGTTTATGAGCAAATCAATTTAAAGGTTTAATGGGACTGTGCCATCAGGATCCGCTGATTTCTGTGCGTCTGGTTGTTAACAGGGCCTACTGCTAAAGGGGGAACTTTATCATAATGTCCTCAATCAGATGGCACCATTATGAGAGCAGTAATATGCCAGTATAAGGCTCTGTGTATACATTCTTTTTAATCTGTCTGGTGTATGCTCATGCTGGGCACAGCCATAGGGCCTTATGCACTCGCCTCACGCCAAAAAAGTGTCCCTGGAATGCGCTCAGTTGGTAAGCATCAGCATACTTTTTTTTTTTAACTGTATAGGAAAGCATAATCTACTGTACCTTCATATACACAGTAAAACATCTTTACTGGTGTCAATGTGTGACATATACCACCATGTCTATTGGAAATATATGCTAGAACTAGGCTCTAATGTATATCTCCAACTGAAGAAAAAATAAAAAATAAAAATTTGTACAGAACCTCACACTCCACATGGGAAGCAGTCATCCTCACATATTAAAGGAACCAGAACGGATCTTGCCATCGTGTAATTCTATTGCTCCCCTCATCTGGAGGATCATTGTAGGAGAATGCTGTTCATTTTGCACTTGTTTGTCTAGAATTCCTCATAAGCGCTGGGAACATTACTGCTCATCTTCCTAGTGTTTCCTATTGGAATTATTGAGAGCTGGTTCTGTAGTACAGGCGGGTCCTGATGAGGCTGTAACTTTAGCTCTGGTCTCTGGTTACTTTTTTCTCAGACAGCTGAGCTTTTAAAGAGTGACTGGGCCCTTCAGATTGTCAAAGAATGATTAATGACCAAACAGCCTTGAAATTACCCTGATTGCCAAAGCCTTTGCATTGTTCCCTTGGACGCTTAATGAGTTCAGACATACTTTTGCAAACTGCTTTTTCATGACTCCTGTTTAGTCTCAGGATTTAACTGCTCGGCTGACTGTAGAGAAGTGATCTGCAGACCTTTTACCTTAGCCATGGCTTACAGGCTGTCATCATCTTCCAACTAGCAAGATCACACCGGGGCCCTCTCAACACACAATCTGTTTAACCACTGTCCTGGGTACCCGCTGAGAAATCTCTGTTCTCCATTATGTATTTTGATTGGGAGATTAAATCACTCAACAATACAGCATGTTCTGTTCTCTATCATGTGCCTTCATTCAAGGGCATATACCGGTATTAATAGCTGCAATATAAGACTGATAAACCGAGGAACCAGTCTTGCATATAGGACATTGCTTAATGAAGGGATAAAACAATCCTATGTCATTTTACAAGTTTCTATACAACTGGGAAATTAAGAGCAATTCTTAATCACAGAGCTGTATTTGTAACTAGGCACCCAAGGGCAGGTGCCTAGGGAAGCAGAATTTAGACAGCAGCACTATAAATGACTGAATATGTTTGTTTTATTTTCTTTGAAGGGGTTTTCTGAGAATCTGATATTGATGACCTCAGGATAGGCCATCAATATCAGATTAGTGGGGGTCTGGCCAATCTTGCATCTTGCCAATTCCAGTGCCGTACATTGGATCCAAGCGCTGCCCATGGGATGGGATTGAGGAGCCGGTTAGCGCCGTGACCTCTTTAACTGTTTTGCCCGCTCAGGCAGTGTGAAAAGTAGCTAACTGGAAGGGGGAGGGCTGCTTTAGATGGCGATCTCTCCTCAATGGTAGCAGCTAGAAACATGCAACTGGTCTTGTTTGAAAGGCGACCAGCAGTCCAGGCTTTCATACAAGACCAAAATGATAGCTAAAGCGCAAGAAACAGAGGAGAAATCACTGTTAGAAATCAAGTCGGGAATAATCGCGAGTAAAACCTGTTTATACTTTCACTTTCAGCTGCATTAACAGCATCCGAATTTCTATCAGTGATATTTTCCTCTGTCCTGAACATATTGCTGTCATTCTGGTATTGTCTGAAAGACTGGAATGTCTGCTTTCAAACAAGACCAGTTGTATGTTTCTAGCTACTACCATTCAGGAGGTAGCAGCATCTAAGGAAGCCCTCCCCCCTCCAGTTAGCTACTTTTCCCACTGCTGGAGCTGGGACTCTGGCAAAACAGTTGGGTTAAACAGGAGATCGGCGTGGGGTGCCGGTTGTTGGACAACCACCAATCAGATACTGATGACCTATCTTATGGATAGGTCATCAATTTTAAACATTAGGAAAACCACTTTAAAAGTATGTCACCAACTGTCCATTATTAGTATATATATATATATATATATATATACTGTATATGTGCAGAAATTCAGGCATGTCATTCTCAGTTATTATATTGATAGCTGGTACTGCAGAACAGGACATGGTGGGTATCTAATGACAAATACAGACCCGATATTGGGATGTGATTAACAATTGCTCTTAGTTTGTATAAAACTGGTAAAACAATGTAAAATTTGTCTTATCCTATGTCTTTCTGTACATGGTATTGTGTGCGCGTGTACACAGTAAATGTGTGTATACTTGTATGTAATATATAGTGTATCTGTGCACATGTATGTAGTGGGGGGGCATAAGTAAGCCTGTGTGCCTGACTTTAGTGTATGTATGTAGTAAGTGTGTGTGCCGCCATTTTTAGCATGTAATAGTTTTTCTTACCTTTAAACTTAGGCTAGATAATGTTAGACATGCAGTATAGTTAATTTGATATCTAAGTAGAATTATCAAAGGCAATTTTCAAATTTTCTTTCATCACCCAATCTTTCAATGTTTTTTGTCATAATAATACCTACAAAACAGATAAAAAACAGAAACACAGCTAGAATTTTTGTTCTCCTATACCTGCAGTGCTTCTGCAACTACAAGATGTGCCTCACTGAGGTGCCACACCAGTGTAAGACGTGCCTCACTGAGGTGCCACACCAGTGTAAGACGTGCCTCACTGAGGTGCCACACTAGTGTAAGACATGCCTCACTGAGGTGCCACACCAGCGTAAGACGTGCCTCACTGAGGTGCCACACCAGTGTAAGACGTGCCTCACTGAGGTGCCACACTAGTGTAAGACGTGCCTCACTGAGGTGCCACACCAGCGTAAGACGTGCCTCACTGAGGTGCCACACCAGCGTAAGACGTGCCTCACTGAGGTGCCACACCAGTGTAAGATGTGCCTCACTGAGGTGCCACACCAGTGTAAGATGTGCCTCACTGAGGTGCCACACCAGCGTAAGATGTGCCTCACTAAGGTGCCACACTAGTGTAAGACGTGCCTCACTGAGGTGCCACACCAGTGTAAGATGTGCCTCACTGAGGTGCCACACCAGCGTAAGACATGCCTCACTAAGGTGCCACACCAGTGGAAGACGTGCCTCACTGAGGTGCCACACCAGTGGAAGACGTGCCTCACTGAGGTGCCACACCAGTGTAAGACGTGCCTCACTAAGGTGCCACACCAGCGGAAGACGTGCCTCACTGAGGTGCCACACCAGCGTAAGACATGCCTCACTAAGGTGCCACACCAGTGGAAGACGTGCCTCACTGAGGTGCCACACCAGTGGAAGACGTGCCTCACTGAGGTGCCACACCAGTGTAAGACGTGCCTCACTGAGGTGCCACACCAGTGTAAGACGTGCCTCACTGAGGTGCCACACCAGTGTAAGACATGCCTCACTAAGGTGCCACACCAGTGGAAGACGTGCCTCACTGAGGTGCCACACCAGTGGAAGACGTGCCTCACTGAGGTGCCACACCAGTGTAAGACGTGCCTCACTGAGGTGCCACACCAGTGTAAGACGTGCCTCACTGAGGTGCCACACCAGTGTAAGACGTGCCTCACTGAGGTGCCACACCAGTGTAAGACGTGCCTCACTGAGGTGCCACACCAGTGTAAGACGTGCCTCACTGAGGTGCCACACCAGTGTAAGACGTGCCTCACTGAGGTGCCACACCAGTGTAATACATGCCTCACGCCGAAGTTATGGAGAGGCCTGCGCCTCTTCATAACTTTGGTGGATCCACCGCCAGCTATGGGGCTTTATTAGGACCGGCGTCTAAAACACCGGACTTAATAAATGTGTCCCTATGTATCTGTATAATGTATCTATTTATATGGCGCTGATATATTGCACAGTGCTTTACAGGCATTATTAATCAATATCTATCTACTGTATCTATCCATCAGTCTATCCACCTACCGATTTATATATCTGTCTATACATTATCTACCTACCTATAAGATAATCCTTTAATAGTCCCGCAGTGGGGAAATTCACAGTGTTAGGCCCCATTCACACGAACGTATATTTGCGGGCCCACATTACTGCAGAGCCGCAAATATACGGGGGCCGCCCGGCGTGTGTTCCGCAGCGCTCAGAACACACACCGTGCGGCCCCATTGAAAATGCCTATACTTGTCCGCAAGGACGCAAGGACAAGTATAGGACATGCTGCAAAAGAGCTGCGGCACGGAGCCCGGCCCCATAGAGGTGAAAGGGGCCGCATCTATTCCGCAATTTTGCGGATAGATACGGCCCCATTCCCACGGTCGTGTGAATGGGGCCTTACTGTGTACAGAGAGTACAAAAGTAAAGGCATTACATTACATTTATTTATTACAGATGAAAAATGTAAAAAATAAGGGATATAGATATCACAGGTTATCTGCAGGAACCTGGTGGCAATAAGTGCAGTCTATCTCCGCTTGGGTCACAGGGATGCCAACCGTCCGGAAATTTCTGGATAGTCTGTAAAAATAGGCAACTTTTTTTTTTCCTGTGGAAAAAAAATAAAAAACAGATGTGTCCATGATTGTTTGGAGGCTGGTGGTAATTGACTAGGTTATTTTGGTGGTAATTATCATCATTTTACAGATCACAGTAAATGCTGGTAATGAGTTCTTATCAGTACATTGAGTTATAGACATGGATTACCTATATCTTTAGCAATCACTAGGGTTTTCCAATTTGTCCGTAAAAAATGTTGGCTGTCCGTGATTTTAGCATAAGTTGACCAGAAAAAAGAAAAATTCTGTTGGGTGGGTGTTGGTTGTACAGCCTAACAGCAGCAGGGAGGAATGACTTCCGAAAGTACTCCTTCTCACACCTGGGGTGAAGCAGTCGGGCACTGACGGTACTGCCCAATGCTATCATGTCCCATGCTTGGGATATCTAATATATGTCTAGCTAATATCTATGTATCCAGGGGCGTAGCTATAGGGGGTGCAGAGGTAGCAGTCGCTATGGGGCCCAGGAGCCTGAGGGGGCCCAAAGACCCTTGTGTCTCATAAGAAGACATACAGAGCACTAAGGGAAGGGGGGCCCAAGCTGAACTCTTGCACCAGGGCCCATGAGCCTTTAGCTACGCCCCTGCATGTATCTATTGCCTCCATTTGTCTCATCTCTATTCATTCATTTACCGTATCTCATATATACATTAATATCAGAACTTCCAATGTCAGTCGCCATACTCAAATACATCAAGCTTTCAAACAATGGAAACATCTTAATCACGTTCTGTAGAACAGTTTGCTTGATAAGTTCATAACAATTTACACATAAAAAGGAAATGTTAAAAACAAAAGAATGTATGCAATGTTGGCCGAGCGAGGCTTACGTTGTCCATGCACAAAGCTTTGCTCCGCATTAGTCATTTCCTAGCCTGGGATTGTGCTGGTTGATGTTTACACCATGGAGGAGATGAAAGGGGACTTTGCCTGGAGAAGTAGCTGAGAACTCCACTGGTGTTTGTGATCGGAACAGCAAGATAACAAGCTGGAGACAATGTGCTCCTTTAAGAGTACAATTGCCCAGTGACCTCTCATGTTAACCTCCTTGCCTGGGTTTCCCTTGTAAGAAAACAGGGAGATATTCTGTATACATTATATGATGGGGTAGTATACACTAAATGGTAATTTATTAACCTCTTCCATGTACAATAAAATCTTATTCTGGATCTTTACCTCTATAACTGGTGGAATTTATAGTATATTCTAAAATAAGTAGATTAATAATATTCAGGCTTCAATCAGGTGAATGTCTTCAAAATTTTACCTAGCGAGACTGTGCGTCTTTACTGCATTCACTGTTAACAATTCATTGGGTGATCAATGGAAAAAAATAATTTAGCAGGTCAAAGTATTTTCCCACTTTTTTGGGTTTTAACATTTTGCCACTTTCTTTGAGTAAGTCGTCAATTTGACTAGACATTTTTTTTTTTAAAGATCACAAATTGCTACCTAAACTTTGTAAAATTATTAAAAATTTGTAAAACCTACAAAGTACAAGACAGCCCTTTATTAAAGGGGTTGTGTCACTTCAGCAAATGGCATTTATCATGTAGAGAAAGTTAATACAAGGCACTTACTAATGTATTGTGACTGTCCATGTTGCCTCCTTTGCTGGCTGGATTCATTTTACCATCACATTATATACTGCTTGTTTCCATGGTTACAGACCATCCTGCAATCCATCAGTGGTGGTCGTGCTTGCACACTATAGGAAAAAGCACCAGCCTCTGTGCGCTCCCACGGTCCCGTCCACCAGAGAGGCTGGCGCTTTTTCCAATAGTGTGTAAGCACGACCACCACTGATGGATTGCAGGGTGGTTGTAACCATGGAAACGAGCAGTGTATAATGTGATGGAAAAATTAATCCAGTCAGCAAAGTAAGCAATATGGAAAATAACAATACATTAGTAAGGGCCTTGTATTAACTTTCTCTACATGATAAATGCCATTTGCTTAAGTGACACAACCCCCTTAAGCTGGTCTGAATTTTGTACGGGTTCAGCAATCAGTAGGATGTGTGACATTGGGTATGGATCCAAGAGAACCATAGTTTATTCCATCTCCCCCTTTAATTAAACTTGAACATTAGCAGGTCAGGGGTACATGGGTCCTAATGGGTTACAATGGGCAGGGATGGGTAGTGAATAA
Organism: Rhinella marina; assembly: GCA_900303285.1. NCBI lineage: Eukaryota > Metazoa > Chordata > Amphibia > Anura > Bufonidae > Rhinella > Rhinella marina. The sequence continues at coordinate 408,635 of ONZH01006582.1, read as the reverse complement.
GTCTAAAGCTCAACATTCCTGGTGATGGATGGCAAATTTCTCCAGAGTATGACATTGTGTGAATGCGTACATAGTCACATAGTTTAGAAGGCTGAAAAAAGACATCTGTCCATCCAGTTCAGCCTGTTTTCCTACAAGTTGATCCAGAGGAAGGCAAAAAACTCCTGTGAGGTAGAAGCCAATTTTCCCCACTTTAGGGGAAAAAATTCCTTCCCGACTCCAATCAGGCATCAGAATAACTCCCTGGATCAACGACCCCTCTCTAGTAACTATAACCTGTAATATTATTACCCTCCAAAAATACATCCAGGCCCCTCTTGAACTCTTTTAGTGAACTTACCATCACCACCTCCTCAGGCAGAGAGTTCCATAGTCTCACTGCTCTTACCGTAAAGAATCCTCTTCTATGTTTGTGTACAAACCTTCTTTCCTCCAGATGCAGAGGATGTCCCCTTGTCACAGTCACAGTCCTGGGGATAAATAGATGATGGGAGAGATCTCTGTACTGACCTCTGATATATTTATACATAGTTATTAGATCTCCCCTCAGTCGTCTTTTTTCTAAAGTGAATATCTCTAATTTGATCATCTTTCTGGGTACTGTAGTCCACCCATTCCAGTTATTACTTTAGTTGCCCTCCTCTGAACCCTCTCCAGCTCTGCTATTTCTGCCTTGTTCACAGGAGCCCAGAACTGTACACAGTACTCCATGTGTGGTCTGACTAGTGATTTGTAAAGTGGCAGGACTATGTTCTCATCACGGGCATCTATGCCCCTTTTGATGCAACCCATTATCTTATTGGCCTTGGCAGCAGCTGTCTGACACTGGTTTCTGCAGCTTAGTTTGCTGTTTATTAAAATTCCTAGGTCCTTTTCCATGTCAGAGTTACCTAATATTTTACCATTGAGTATGTACTTGTGACTTGCATTATTCCTTCCCATATTCATAACCTTACATTTGTCAGTGTTAAGCATTCTCATTTTATATACTAACCTTTTATGTGGTACCGTGTCAAATGCTTTGGAGAAGTCCAGATATACGACATCCATTGATTCACCGCGGTCCAGTCTAGAACTTACCTTCTCATAGAAACTGATTAAATTGGTTTGACATGACTGATCCCTCATGAAGCCATGCTGATATGGAGTTATTTGCTTATTTTCATCGAGGTACTCCAAGATAGCATCTCTTAGAAAACCCTCAGTTTACCCACGACAGATGTTAAACTTACCGGCCTATAGTTTCTGGGCTCTGTTTTTGGACCCTTTTTGAATATTGGCACCACATTTGCTATGCGCCAATCCTGTGGAACACTCTCTGTCAGTATAGAGTCCTTAAATACATATCTACACCTTTTCTAATACAACTCCTTAGCTGGGTAAATGCCTCATCTACCAGGCAAACATGTCAAAGACAAAAGTCTAAAAAGAAGATTTATAGGTCACATACTGAAATGGAATACAAGAACAGACCGCTCTGGACTCAACAATAAATAGATCCAAGGATAATTTAGATCCTGATTGAATCCGTAGGCCACAAGCATGTCGGCGTGGCTTCATGTCACACATACTGTAGAAGTTGTTCTTCCAGCTGGAAAGAATGGCACATTCTGGGTGTGCCAACAGGTGCACAGCTCCTGGCATTTATCTTGAGGCAGCACAATGACAGCAGACAGTGGGTAGAAACAATGTAATGGGCACAAATCAACAACAAGTGGCAGCTTTCCCTATTGTTTGATTGTAACATTAAAACATGAACACACATGTAACCATTTTCTCAAGTTTGTAAAAGTCAAATGCTCCACTGGATTCCAAAAGGAATAGATCACCAAATACTGTATGTCAAGTTGTGTATGCAGATGGAGAGCAAAATAAGCTTTGCTTTTTAACACAATGCTGGAGAAATTTCAGTCAGCCCTTTTCCAGCATCTGCTGTACACATACAGAAGATCTTGGGTCTTTAAAGATGGCACCTGCTCAGGAGCTAAGTGGGCGCCATAACTTGAGGGTGAGCAACAGTGTCCATGATTGGAGGCAATTCTAATCAAATTAAAGTAAAAAGGAGTCACTCCACTCATGAAAGTCCAACCATTCCAGTGCCTCTGTCCCCAGACTGGTAGTGATGAAATGCTCACATTGCAGCCAATCACTGCAATGGTAGTGACATTTTGCACTGATTGGCTGTAGCAGTCATGTGAATAGGGCATGGGATTTGAGGTGCTGGAATAGCTGGATATTCATGAGGTGAGTGACAAGTTTTCATTTTTTACACCCCACCTTTTCTTAATATTATTTTGTGATTGGGCAACCCCTTTTACCTTTCCTAATAATTGAGGTTTTCCATGACCCTCACCAATTTATTTGCATTTCGTTGTACTGTATCCAGTGCAGCATCCCACTGCAGAGCAGCAGTACACTGCAAATAATACACTGTATTTTTTTGTGGTAAATGCATCCCTGTATAAATAAAATATGCACAAGATATTGATAGGTCGTATTTACATCCACCAACCACTAGGAAGTATAGTGCTGACACCCAAGCTAACCCTAGACCTAGGTACCAGCCAGGGAAAGGCCAGAAAGAACTTTACCTAGAAAAGCAGGCCAGATAAGAGAGAGGTTCAGAGTAGAAGCTCTGTAGCAATAAGGTGTCTAAAGAGGACCTACAGCCTACATTGGCTCTACAGCATATTTGTTTAGCAGACATACTCCAGTGCCTGAACCTACATTAGAGCATATTGGCCATCTGAGTAAAAGAATATTCACATTGCGCAAAGGAAGTGTGCTGTAACAACAACATGTTCAAAAAAAAGGTGCAGATCATAGGTTGACATTTAGGGTCTTCCCTGAGGTCGCACTGCGCAGAGAAAGCTTTGGACCCCATGCCTAGATGCTTATGTCATAGCTACAGAAGTACAGTCACAGCTGCACAAGGGTCCCCTGCCTTTTACTTCAAAACCTTCCACATTAAGGGCACCTCAACCAACATCAAGCAGGAGGACCCCAAAACCAAAGAGTGCCCCGAAGGCAAGAACAGGCACACCCTTCCCATCACTGCATAGCCCAGGTCAGCAACAGTGAGTGAGTACTACAGCCACCATTCTTGCTACTCTCACACCTATCTCCTCTGCTCCATGCTGCACCAGCTCCCAGTCTGCATGCTCTGACCAAAACTCTATCGGAAAACAAATAATTAGTTCCAAAGACATGTAGTACCAAAATATACTTTAAAGCGTCACTGTACTTTCCCACAACTGTATTTTGTTTAATAGAAAATGGTTTAACTTGCAAATTTCTAAATCACTTTATTTTAAAAATATGCCTGGACCTGCCTGAAAAAAAAGCTGTAAAGTCATGGCCGCTAGGGGTTTCACTTCCATCTAATTTGCAGTCCACTGCCTGTTGTTGGGCAAGATCCATCCTTAACACAGAAGACAGCTCAATGGAAATAGGGGCGTGTCAGAGCTAGGTGAGATCCTTTCTGTAAGTGTGATCTCGCCCTCCTTATCTGTTCTGTGAGCTCCAGAGCTGAAAACAAACATAGTGGTAAGTAAGGGAAAAGATGTCACAGAAGTACTGCGCTGGCAGATTCCACAGAAGGGAGACACCCATGCTTTTGAGAGAAATGAATCTAGCTATGCAGCTGAAAAGGTTATGACTGTATAAAGAAACACAGCACAGCAATTTTTTTTTTTTTACTCAAGTATGCTTTAAAAAGGAGATACTGCACATCAAATACAGGTGTTTTACCGGAGAAATGGCAATGATGATTAGTTGGATCTGAGTCTGAGGCATTGTTGAGTCTAGTTGCAGCTGACTATGTCCCAGGAAAGACCATTGTAAGCTGAAAATATTTTATCCTGAAGCCATTGTATCTTGAAGGTCCACTCTACTGTACAGAAAGATGGAGCAGATTTTGGGATCACACCAAACATCCTGTGAACTCACCCAAAGATTTACACTTAAAAATATGACAGATGACTGACTAACTGATATTTTCTTTAGCGGTACACTGATAATTCCTTCAGAAAGCCTTGTCTTGAGGCACCAAATCATCTCCACGTGCACACACTACCATCACTATGTCTGACTGCTGGTATGATGTTCTTACTGTGGAATGCTGCTTCTGATGGAAGCCAGGTATAACAGGACCTGTGCTGTCTGAAGATTTTCACTTTTGATTTATCTTTCCATACAAAATTATCCCCGAAGGAACTGGGGATCATCCAGATTCCAGATTTTTTTTTCTTTTCTGAAAATGTGAAATAAGTCTTGATGTTACACTTAGACAGCAGAGGACACTCTTCCAATACGTCTCTAAATGCATTATTGTTACCAATATAACAATGTCTATATACTTTTTTGTACATTTTATAGATTTATGTCTATGTGGAAACTGTGAGCTTTACACATCCAGTAATAATCTTACAGCAAATAGATCTTCACTAGGGCTGTCTGATCTTAGAATAAATCACTGGGGTTTTCTCCATGGTGTCAAAGAGGGGAGCTCCTTTGATATGCACTGCGCAGGGTATTTATGTAGGTATTTAGGTATACTATGATTTTCTGATTAGTGGCTAGTGGGGAAAGTTCAATGTTCATGATGTCTACATGCACTTCCAAATGTGGAGATGGATCAAGAACCAAATATCAGTGGTCAACTAGACTTAGACATGGAAGCTGACCACTGTCTAGTCAGAGGAGTCTGTTGACCTCTTTTTTATGGGTATGCTACCCAACTTCCTTACCTCTACCCCTTTGCTGCTGGTGATGGCTATTCCAACCAATATTCTGGCCCTGTAGATCCTCCAGCCATAGGAATCAAACAATAGGACCCCCAATCTCTGCTTTTTCTGAATTTTCAACAGATATAAGGGTGAATTATGATTTGCATGTAATTATTGACACTGTCATTATTACACAAGACCGTCAGCAGAGGAAATAGTTGGTACTACCATAAGTCATTCTGGAGCAGCGAGGCTATTAGAGTATACAATTCAAACAGAGGTCCTCAGGAGGAAGAAGCTGTTCATAGTAAATCCAACAAATAAGAATGTAAATCTACAGTGCTCACCAGTCGATAAAAAGTCCATTTATTTTATTCTATTAAAACATTTGGCCCAGCTTGTTCTGGTTAACTGCTGAGTGTAAGCACAAGCCCATCAGAAGATCATCAGGAGGCCTTGGGACAAGATGAATTGTTTTCCATTAAAGCAGAAAAAGGATGAACTACAACCAACCAAACTACAACTTAGTAAAAAAAAGATATTATAGATTAGTTTCTGCATATCCTGTGTACTGAGGTAAATGAGTTTAATTTTAAAAAGATGCTGCTTGCTGCTCTCAACCCCAGAAATCAGTAGAAGAGAAGTCTAGGCAATGTAACACTACAGGACAGCTATGTGTGTACAGGTCTGACATTTTCCTACCATGCTCCTTTTCCCACTTTTTGATGTTCTCACATAGTCCATTGTTCATGCTGGTGAAGATCTGGTCTGGATTTATATTTTAACACCCCAGGCTATTCTTCTGTGTCACCCTAGAACCCTCATCCACGGAGATTCTTCACAGTTTTTATTGCTTCATTGAATGCCATCTGCTTAAAATATCCACATGGAAATTGTTCATCCGTAGTGTTTAGAATTTGAAAATAACAATGTATTCACGAAAGGATAAAAACTGTAACATGCAGAGTAAGCAGAATGTCATCCATGCAACTTTGCCTTCCAAGCCCTGGGCCTATGGGAAGTACCGGTTTCTATAATTATATAATATACTATATAAATGTGTTCCTTCTCTGCAGAAGGACTGAGCACCTGTTGCTGAAGTCCTTGTAATGCCTTTTTTTTCCTTTGAGGGACTACTCACTGCACGACTCCACTCACACCACAGTCTGTGGATCAACCTATCATTTCAAGGGCATGTTCAGACAATGAATTTTTTAGTCAATTTTGGCAAATTATCCATGACCCAATCTACAATAAAGAAATTAATTTTAAGGCTCCATTGTTTCTAATGGGGATCTGTGCAACGGTGCAAAATTTTCAACGCAAGGAATTGAAATCTGAAACTTCAGCGAATGGACACAAGTGTATTAGTCTTCACTAAATGGAGCTAAATCTTTGTGCGGATCTGAACATGGGGTTGTCTTTACTTAAACCAAGGACAGGTTTTGCAGAGCAACCTTTTGCATCTTGAAAGCCCCTTTAAATGGGTATTTATATGTTATAGCATAGCCATAGAATGTTCCATAACGTTATAATTGGTGGGGCTGACCTCCAGGATCTCTGCCAATGACAAAAATACCTTCACAATGTGGAGGTGGAATGTATGATAAAACTTAAGTCAAGTTTTATTATACATTCCCCCTCCACATTGTGAAGGTATTTTTGATTTCTAATTGGGAGTCTACCGGGTGCCACAACACTGTGCTCCCCTTTTGTGCTTTTTTTTCAATCTCCGAAGAACAATGGGGCAGAGGATCCTCTGACTTTTCCTACACATAGGCGTTTCCATCCATTGTTTGTGCAGATAACTTTAGAGGAGCTCCATTCAATAAATGGGGCAGCGTTTCCCGCAGAACAGTACTCCCATGCACCTTGGTGTTAAAGGAGCCTCAAGATTTAACCTTCTGCCATTCTGAGGATCAGTGAGGGTCCTGGCAGTTGCCATTTCTTCTCCTGGTGGGAAAAATCCTTTAAAGGGCATCTGTCAGCAGATTTGTATGCATTAAAGTGGCTGACCTGTTGCATGTGCGCTTGGCAGCTGAATACATCTGTGTTGGTCCTGAGATCACGTGCCCACATTGCTAAGAAAAATGAAGTTTTAATATATGCAACTGACCCTCTAGGAGCAACAGGGTGTTGCAGTTACTCCTACTAGCTCTGCTCTCTCTGCAACTGCTGCATCCTCTCCACTTTGACGGGACCAGGTAGTGAAACGGTCATCATGACTGGCCATGTCAAAGTGGAGAGGGCGCTGCAGTTGCAGAGAGAGATGAGCTTCTAGGAGTAATAGCCTAGGCTTATTTGCATATATTAAGACTTAATTTTTCTGAGCAATGCAGATACATATAAACATGGGACCAACACAGATGTCTTCAGCTGCCAATTGCACATGTAACAGATCAGTCAGTGTCATAGGTACAAATCTGCTGACAGATGTCCTTTAACATTTCCGTCCACCTTCTCCATCATGTAAGGTTGGACCAGATACACATCTCATGATTGACCTCAGGGGCGGATTGGCCATAGACCTTACAGGGAAATTTCCCGGTGTGCCGAAGCCCAGGGGGCCGCTCCTCGCAGCCGGCCAGTGGAAGTTTTTGGGGATGTATTTTGTGCTGCTGGGACAGTATTCTGTGATGGACTGTGGTATTTGGCTCTGTTGGGGTGGTATAATGTGCCACAATATGGTATTGCTGGCCCTGCCTTCCACCAATTTGGACCAGACTACAAAACGAGGCCACTTTTAGTATTTTTTCCAGGGCCACTTTAAGTTCCCAGTCCGCCCCTGCTTGACCTCCAGGTATTACCATAAATTCCCTTTTCCAACCAGGAATTATTAAACCTTGTATCCCTCTAGGAAATAACTGCCAATAACCCAATCCCTATTTTTCTTCATTAACAGGGTGACCTGTCACTGAGGTCAGGGGGATAAGGGTTGACAGGAGTCAGTTAGTAGACATTGCTCATAGCTCCAATTGCAGTCAGCTGCAGAGTAGCAGGTTACAGTTGTCACAGACCGGCACCACTGAGACTGACAGTGACATTTTAGAGACATACAGTCCAAGGGCAAGAGCCAACCTTGGCAAGTCTTCTAGGAAAATTCCTCATTCAGAGATTTAGATGGGTCAAATTGGATGTATTGGAGTTCAATGGTCTGGGAAGAAGCAGAGTATTCTTTGATAAAGATTCCAGTTCTTCAGCCCCTGGTGTGCAACTATTTCATCCTTCTCTCCCCAAATAAACAATTTATAGCACATTTACAGGATATGCCATCAATGCTTGAAAGGCGCCATTCTCTCTTCTATGACTGCTTGCTTGGCTCTTTCTGTATTACCCATAGACTAACTTGTGTATTGCCCTCTCAATTGACTTCTATAGGGAGCCTGAATCATCCCTTGACCCTGGCTTTTTCTGACAGGTGAGGGTCCCAGAGGACCCTGTGCATATGCTATATTATTAATGATGAAGTACTCTCTTAAAGAAGACCTGTGACTTCTCCTGACATGTCTGTGTAGTAACTACTTACATTCCACATGTAATAACAATTCAGGAACATCGTCAAAATCCGAATGTGACATCATCCAATATACTCACAAAGATCTTCTTTATTTAGGGCATCTTCCAACACGAATTACATTGTCAAACAAGGGCACATTAACAAACAAGGGCACAGATATAGCAGAGTGATTAATTAGCTAACCAATAAACTTCCATCACCCATTGATATCATCTTAGGCTTCTTTCACACTAGCGTTAGGTTTGTCCAGCAGGCTGTTCTGGCAGGGGAACAGCCTGCCAGATCTGTACTGCTGCAGTTTCTGTCCGGCTGCCTTGCTGCATGCTTGCCGTGCTGCGTCCGCATCTCCCGTCTGTCCCCGTTATAGTGAATGGGGCCGGGCCTCCACACATGTGTGCAAGCGTTAGTAAGGATCTGGCAAGCTGTTCCCCTGCAGGAACAGCCTGCCGGACAAGCCTAACGCTAGTGTGAAAGAAGTCTTAGACTAGTTTCACACTAGCGCTAAAATCTTCTGGTAGGCTGTTCCGGCACAGGGACAGTACTACCTTTCCCTGCCGGAGCCCATCGACTATAATGAGCCTGTTACTGGCATTAGTACTGGTATTCAGCCAGACAAAAAACACTGCTTGGTTTGGTTAACTGTTTTGCTAATTAATCACTCTGCCCTATATATATTAGTGTGTGCACATTTGTTATAAGCTTAAAGATTGTTTAGGTCGAAACATTGCATGTAATTTGTGTTGAAAGATGCTCTAAATAAAGATGATTTTTGTGAGTATATTGGATGCTGTCACATTTGAATTTTGGACTTGTTGATTCTGGATTTGGGATTGTCTGAAATTTGAATTTTGCATCCGGCAGTGAATACACTGCATAGAAGGGAATGGTTGGACATCTGTATGTGCCCTTCATCTATTATTTCTGCTAGAAGTTTGTTAACGTACAACTGGGTGTTATCAGTTGAGGGGGTATTCCTACACAGTCCCACACTGTCAGCCCTTATTGGACAATGTCCGACTGTGCAGAGACACCCAAGCTCGGACTGGCCCACAGTGGAACAAGTGAATTCCCTGGTGGGCCCCTAGTCACCCACCCCAAGTAGTACATGGCACAGTAGACTGATATACTACCTACAGGTGGACAACATACAGCACCTCAACCAGTCTATGATCATATAAAAAACTGGGTAGATTATTTAGCTAACTACCCAGTTCATAATTATAGATACATTAGGTGGCTGAGATTACTTCTAGGTACAGACAAGCCAGCATCCTCTTTCACCAGAAACTTGTGTACCTGAAGTTGGTGCAGGGACTCTCTATAATCAAGCTGGTAGCGTTTTTCCTGCTGCCTGATGCTATGTGAGCAGGTAAAATTTGCATGTTGCTTTACAGTGGGCCTCCATAATGAATTTTACTGGTGGGCCCTAGACACCACAGTCCGACACTAGAAACAACTCCCCCACCTAGTTGCACCTTCATTCATAAACCTCTACCAGAAGTAATAGAGTCATAAGAATAAATGCTCCAGAACTGTCATTTTGTGTGGAATGCAATTATTTACTAAAAAAAAGACGTCATGGGGCATGTCTAAGTTAGAGGGGAAGTTTGGAATTCCACTTTTCACATAAATGATGCCCCTAACAATGTGCTAAATATATGGCCCCAGGGAAAGTGGCCATCAAGTGCTCATTCCTCCTACGGCAGTGCACTTTGAAATCAATGGTCTATCTACATAATGCATGGATAAGACGTGTCAAACCAATTGTCGAGGTTTGTGAACCTTATTAGGACACATGCAAAGGAGTTGTCAACCCTTTTAAAGGGGTTTTCGAGAGTTTAATACTGATGATCTATCCTCTAGATCAGTATCTGATCGGTGGGGGTCTGACACCCAGGACTCCCGCCAATCAGCTGCTTGAGAAGGCGCTGGTGCTCCTTTGAGTGTCAGGGCCTTCTCCGTGCTCACCAAGCACAGTGCCATACACTGTATAGCGGCTGTGCTTGGTATTGCATCAAAGTCTTCGAAAACCCCTTAAAGTATACGTACACACGGTATCTGCTGCTTCCCTCTTCTTTCCACATGTCAGTGAATTATAGATATATTCCTCTTATTGACAAGAATGTACTTATTAGTCATAAATGGTGCTAATATAGTGTTTACTTCACTATCTTCCATGGAAATTACACATAGTGTGATGCAGGAGAAAGCAATATTTTCTACTTTATGAACTTTTATGAACACTTTTTTCACAAGGAATATGGTTTGTATGGTGGTAAATATCTTTTCATGTATTTCCTACTCTACGAAAAAGGATCCCTAAGGGACGACATTTCAAAATGCTCGCTGACTTGGAGCGAGGGGGGGGGGGGGGGTTAGGCCAGAATTACAAATTTATTCCCAGAAACTATTCTTTAACCGCCATCATAAACACTTGTTTTCTGCAGACTTTTTTGGTTGTCCGGTTGCGAAAGGCTCATAACCCCCAGGCTGCTCTTCTCACTAGCTGCAGAGGCTCTATATCCATTTATTTAATGGTCTATGCATTCCTTCTCACTCTAATATATAATTGCAATTTCCAAATTACACTTATAGCAAATTCAGCTAAAACTGTTCAATTATTTCATCATCATGATAAAAATAAAATACTGCGATGCTGCAGAATGTAGAATAAATATTGGCATAAAAATAAAATGGAATTATGCTTTGGTTGTTTCGGGAACTCTTGATATAGCATCATGTGAACGTTAGACAACACAATATGTTACCTTGTCCTTTCAGCTATAAATCGTCTATAAATCACAATTCAGATGACTGTAACTTATTTAAGATGTTCCTAGTCAGTCACATGCATATCTCATGAATTATCAGTCAGTGCTCTATGAGGTTTGCTAAATATGTGGACATGTTGTAAAGCCAATTTTAATTCAGCACCATGGGCATAGATCCAACAGGGCGAGACCCATAGCAAAGATCAAAATGGTGCTCCCTTCAATATGGTGCCAGGTTTTGCTCATTAGTTCTACTAATAAAAGATATATTCTCACCTTCCATACAAAGTATTTAACATGACTTCACAACCCCTTTCATATCAACCCATCCCCCCTTCTCTGTTATGGTTTCAATGTTTTTGTATTTGATTGCAATTTTCTTATATAGTTTTTTTTTTAATCAAATCTGTAAACCCAGGAGCGGAACTACTGCTGTAGCAGCCATAGGAGCTGCTGCAGGGCCCCCAGAGTCAAGGCCCCTGACTAGTAGCTGAGACCATAACTGGCTGAAGTGGGAGCTGCTTTAACCTTCTCTATATCAGGCTGTATAGCAGCTAGAGATATGAGGTGGGGTCAGGAGTGACGTTTTAAGGTAAGACCTGAAGATCTCATTCCAGACCTCATTTCTGAAGGTTCTATTTCTGGATGTTTGGTGGCTTGTACCGCAATCCAATACAAGTTTGATTGTCAGCTTTAAATCAAGGCCCTTATGGTTTATATCCCTAGCTTCTCTACAGCCTGAGATAGAGAAGGTAAAGCAGCCCACCTCCTTCAGCCAGCTATGGTCTCTGCCAGCGTTTATCAGGAGAGAGGCTTCAGTGCAAGAAATGCTTACAGACTGCAGAGAGAGGAGAGAAACACAGATCTACTGTACTTGACCCCAAGGGAACGGGTAACACGATTTCTGTGCTTGTTATCCTCTCCCCCATCACTGACATGTTTGGGCCTTTTGGTAGTTGTAAATACAAGCTGTTTTTCTATTCAGTTCTAGATGTTCAATATGTATACAATAAGCTCCTACCTCCCTCCCCCATAGGGGTGGCTGCAGACAAAATTTTATTCTGACTACAATAAAGATATGTTAAAGGATTTGCAGTCATCGCTTTTCATGCAAGTGTGCTGCTTTATATAGTACCAGAAAAGTGGATGAGATTTCAAAGAAGGTGCTGGCAACCTAAGTAATTGGTGGATGTAGCCTGCAGCTCTATCGTGCCATTTGGCCATATACCCTCTACCCTCAACATACATGAATAATTAATGTCCAGATTTCTTATTACGACTGGATTGCCTGAAGTATCGCGCATCGATGGCAAATTTAGCAGGTGTGTGCATTGTATCTGTATAGGCACTGGACATGTGAAATGTTAGTAATTAGTGTACTAGAGTTACCAGACAGCAGTGTCATCAATGGCCCTGATGATAACATTAACCATTGGGAGCTGAAATTATAAACAATGTCATCCGGACAACGGTCCAACCAACATGTCACACAGGAGCCTTCAGCACACATTCTATTCATGACATAAAAAAAAAAAAAAATGAACATTTTAGAAGCTCTCCTTTATCCTACAAGTGTTCTAATAAAAAGAAATAAAATAAGTGAAGGACTCACCTGTGTCTTGCTTCAAAGATCTGCAAGAGAATAAAATGTGACTCTTCAGTCCTTATGTGCCACTTACCATATAAAAAGATAGCTGTATGAAAAATTTATCAGAAACTAATAAAATCCATTGTAAAACATCCTTATGCTTCCAGTCCCCATTGCCAATAAAGAGTAGCCACTAAAATTATCTGAAATTGAGTCAGAAAATCCGTCACTTAAAACACAATCAAGATGCTGCATTAAGGTCAATAAGCCTGATAGGATATAACCAACTGAGCAGCGGCGAAACAAATATGACAAGTGAAATGGCTAATAATCTGCAGTAAAATGTAAAGGATCTAATGAAAATTAATCATGCACGAAAATCAATGGTGTACAGAAATGAGAAAGAGCAGTATTGATGTGGCAGGGTACGTAATGACAGCCTCGTGTCAAAAGATACAAGACAAGATTTACTAAAAGATGGGATTTAATTGATCGGCGAATTGTGGGAAACTAATTAGGGCATTTGCCGAGAGTTAATTGTCTTCAGTGTCTTGTCCTGAGTAAAAATCCATTTGCACCTGGTGAAATATTGGATGTATGAATGATGTGTTTATTTAAGCAGCGCCACATGGCACATGCCAGCTTCACCGAGCAGACAGGATGACACACGCATTAGTTGAACAAATAGAAAAAAAAAGTTACAGTAAGTGCTGAGCAATCAAAAACTAACCACGAAACCCTAATGCAATAGATTCTAAATGACCCTTTACTAGCACCCTCTTCTGCACACGTTCTAGTATTACTAGATAGACAGGCTTACGATCTAATACATACTATAAACATGAAAGGGGTTATCAAATTTTGATAATCCCTTTTTGTTATAAGGGTGCCCTTATACAAGATCGTGGGGCATTCTGCTGCTGAGGAAGCAGCGCCTCCACAGGGGGAATTAAGCATTTCACCGTGCCAACTGAAATCACTTGGTTGTCCCTGTAATGTGTACTGACATATCGACTTAGTAACATAGGGGCAGGTGCCCCTCAAGGGTTTAAGACAGCTCAGCCTATACGGGACCTACAGAGGCTGCTCAGTCTAGTGGTAAGTTTGAAAAAACAAAGATGCTGTTGAGTGGTACACTTGGATCCCCACTCTAGGATTCCAGAAGGAAACCAGTAAGACACAGGCAGAACATGAAAAAAGAATTCGTACTGGTCTCACATGGAGCAACAAGCTTGATGGTTACAATAGCATTAGTAGAGGCAACAGTCTTAGTGGTTACAGTCTTATATGGGACAACAAAAACATGGCTACATAGTCTCTCAATGATGGTGCTTTTTGTAGACAACAGGTGCAACAGTGGATCTGCCTTTTAAGAGACAACAGCTTACTCTCACCCTTGACTTGCTGTGCACCCAACTTCCCTAGCCGTCAACATGGCTGCTGGAGTATCTTCAAAATGGCAGCAATGAAGATGGCTAAGCTGCAGTTGGCACCACAGTATCCTCTCCACATGGAGCACTCACACTCAATATAACAGTCTTTCTCAGGTGCTCCCAGGTATCTCTCTGTTCTCACAGCCACCACGGATATTCTGCAGTGTTCCTCCACAATTGTGTTATGCCCTTCTTTGCGACACACAGTATTGCTCACAGGTACCTGCCCTGTCCAACCCCAGGCTGGCTGTTCTTGGTCACATACTTGTCTTCTTTATAGGCATGGACCACTCAGCAGCTTCTTTTCACCCCATGCTCCTGGTTTTATACTTACCCTTCATAGGTGGTGCATTTTATGGCTAGTGCCACTAACCTCCACTGCTAGCTAGCTACATGCAGGAGCCTCCAACATCTCCCAGCTCACACTAGTCCTGTGTCTCTCCCTCTTATGCACCTGATAAGGAGGCTCTGTATTCACTCCTATTAATTCTCTCCGGGGAACACACTAACTTGTGTGGGGATGCCTGACAGGACCCACGCGCTAACTGAGCCCAGCATTTGCTGCGTTACCAGTTAACCCTTCACTGCCATTATTATTATTTCACATAGCACAGTGCATTATACAATATATACAATATATACAGTTAGTTTTATTGTAACCCATGTAGTACTTATTGTAACCCATGTGGTTCACCAGTAATCCGAATTTTGTAATCTGTAATCCTCCTCAACACCATGCCCTAGGTATATGACTACTCTGAGGTGTAGCCAGTGATGCCATCAACCCACCATGGCCTCAACACATACAGGGCGTTTCACCGACAGTGATTCACATCATATCTGGTTATGTTGCTGGCATCTCTCAGCAGTACAAGGCACACAACAGGGCATATTACATGGCATCGCAACATGGCATATCATACATGAGTCCAAGTTACACAGCACACTTACAAGCGGAGAGATATAATATAATGCAAAAACATCACATAAAGAGAGAGAGGCCTGCAAAGGGTTAGGGTTAGCTTCTTAAATGCATGAAAGACGAGGAAGACTGGAGAGACAGAGGTTAAAAATGTAAATTATGGGTCAATACAGAATCAAATACATTAAAAGTTATGATTTAAGAAGAAAGTAGCTTATGATCGTTAGCCTTCAAAATTCCAGACCATTAGGTGACTTAAAGGTAACCTGTCAGCTTTGAAACACCCCCTGAACTACAGTAAGTGGTGTATAGTGTAAGTGACAGAGTCTGGTTATGTAAGTTTTATCTTCATACTCACTTTCATTCTGACGATGTGCTCTGACAAACCTGCAGTAAAATACACTCAGTGGACTCCAGTGCTCACGCACATAATGGAGAGGACTCAAAGAAGAGTCCTCTCAATGCATTTTACTGCAGGTTTGTGGGAGCACAGCGTCAGAATGGAAGTGAGTATGAAGATAAAACTTACATAATCGGATTCAGCATCACTTACACTATACACCGCTTACTCTAGTTCAGGGGGTGTTTCGGAGCTGACAGGTTCCCTTTAAGGGTTCATTCAGATGGGCGATGTTTACATCCTGGTGCTCTCCAAGAGCAGAACAACGAGCAGTACCCAGACTGAACTCAGACCAATTATAATGAATGGGTTAATTTGCATGTGCAGAGAAAATCACCACATCTACAGTCCAACTTGTCCATTCAAATAAATGGTTGTGCCATAAAAATAGCCAGCACATGAGATGCCATTATGGTGTGTCTCACCCGACGAAGGAATCAGTACAATCAGCGTCAAACTGAAGTCCCTTGGGCCCACCAGAGAAAATGATTGTAAGGGCTGACCCTCTGTGTAAACAGGACCTTACAGGCCCTGCTTTATTAGAGATCCCTTATTGTTAGAGCATGGGCCTACCGGAGGATCCTCTGATACTTTCCTGGACCAGTCCGACCCGGAGTACGATCCCAAAACGTGTCGATTTCCACCAATAAAGTCATATTTCATTTCTCCATCAGATCGCTCTTCTTCGTAGGACTGCCTGCAGTTCCCACTTCTTTCTTCGATACAGCCATCCTAATTAAAAAGTTGACCATGTTTAATATGGAAGACCAAATACCACCACTAGGCTTGGAACTTTATATCTTTGCCAGACCACTGAATAGATGCAACTCAGTAAACTCTATAAGTGTTAGATACAAGGCTAGAAGTCAAGACAAAAAAGCGGTTCCTTGAGGGTGATCTGGTCTATGGCTCCATATCATGTAATTAATATGCTTCATAAAACATAACAGACAATCGGCATTAAGATTCCAGCAAAGCACCGCCACAAAAGCCGAGCTATTACAGTGACCGGGTTGTTGGCTCTCTGCTTCTTTGGCCTGTTTTCAGCCTCCAAAGCCACCTACTGTTGCAAACCAAGGGCTTCAGATTTGTTTCAATGGAGCCAGCAAAAAGAAGCCAGAAGAGAAAAAGAAAAACATATTTGCATGTCCAAAAGGAAATATTTATTTCTGCAAAAACACATTCTGTTAGAAAAGCATCGGTGGCGATGGGTCACCCCCCTATAACCTTATTTTGTTTGATTTCCTGCCCTTAGACTGTGTGCCTGGCTGCGCCTCTGATATCCCAGCTCTCCTTTTTAAGAGTGCTGAGCAATGTAAATCATTACACACAGCTAAGCAAAACAGCTTGTGTTATTTAGTGCAGCCGTGATGTATAGAGCTACTGTATGAAAGGTCACTTCGGTATTAATTCTCCACCGCTTCTATACCCAGGTCTAATTTAGGATTCACAGCTAGTGCTGACAGCAGGACTTTTTGGTGCTGTTAAGGCTGTTAGGAAACACAGATCTGTCGGCTCTTTGTGATAGCCGGAGATTTAAAACTAGGCCCTTCCAGCAATACTAAGAGCCGTTCTTTGCTAGGGATGTGGTTAGCTTGGAAGGAGATGCCGTCAAGCCATGGTCCTGCTTGTTAATGGCTCGCCATTAGCCACAGTCCGTACGATAACCGGTTGCCTTTCATTGTCTGCGCTGGTTATTTCAAAAGCTATTATATTTCTCTGTCATCCATTTCCCACGCACCGGGGTATTTCACTCAGTGGACGTGTGAAATGGAAATGCTATTTTTCCCAATCAAGCTTTTCCACACAGGAAACGGCCAATGTTTCCCTAACATGACAAAAGAAATCAAGAAAACAGATCTAGGACAGATTGTGGGGAGGAAATCATTCCGGTGAACTGGAGGAGATAACAGAATATAGGATGCCCATAAAGTGGAATGATATAAAGTATAGCACAGGGAGCAACATGGAAAAATGTTAATAGGATTAAAGGGCATCTGTCAGCAGATTTGTTGACCTGTTACATGTGCTCTGGGCAGCTGAAGGCATCCATGTTGGTGCCAGGTTCATATGTTCTCACATAGCTGAGGTGACATAAATGAGGTTTTAATAAATGCAAATGAGCCTCCAGGAGCAACGTGGTTGTTGCCGTTACTCCTAGAGGCTTGGCTCTTTCTGCAACTGCCGTGCCCTCTACACTTGGATTGATTTTAGGAGACGTCAGGGCCAGGTGTGATGATTTGTTCACTGCCTGGTTGTCATGGACATTCCTATGACAGATAACAGGAGGTCTGTCAGATTGGTAACACATGGTATAATCTGACATGTTTTCCCTTTTTGTTGTTGGTTTTTACCACACCCTTTTCCCTCAGGTGTTCCTGGTGTGGTAATTGTCCCTCCCCTATTTATTGCTTCTTCTCCCACTATTCCTTGCTTCCAGCTTCAGTTGTTGTTGTGGTGTGTAGCAGTTTGGTTTTCAGCTGAGATCCTGGATCCTCCATTTCTTCACTGAAAGATAAGTTTCCTTTTCCCTTCTGTGTGTTTTGTTATTAGACCTTAGGGAGACTCCTGTTCGTCCTTCCTTTTGGAGGAACAGGTAGACTCATTCCCGTCATTAGTTCCAGGGTCCTATAGGGTCAGTTTGGTGTTTAGGTTCCTGTGTATGAACTTACCTACCATTGAGGCCTGTTCATACTGGTAGACAGACAGGAATTGAGCCAGGGTTTCCTGTAGGAGGTGTCCATCTTCCTTCCTTAAGGCCCTTTTAGACGGGCCGATGTGTCTCCCTGCCCGAGCGCCGATCAGCGACATCGGCGCTCATGCAGGGAGCCTTTACACGGCCCAATGAATCGAGCGCCGGGCCGCACGAGTGATCGCTGTATCACTCATGTGGCCGGGAAGCTCCATACTGTCAGGCGCACATCGCCTGTTTACACAGGGTGATGTGCGCCCGACAGATTGGATGTTTTGTACAAACCAAAAGATCCAATCAGCCGATGAACGAGCGGTTTACTCGTTCGTCGGCTGATTAGGGCCACTTTTACACGGGCCGATTATCGGCACTACCGTTCCTAGGAACGCTTTTTCGGCCGATAATCGGCCCGTGTAAAAGGACCTTTAGTTTCTAGGCCTAATCTCCTTTTCCTTCTACACTTGGTTTGGCCCCCCCCCACACACACACACACCCACCTGCGCGTGACACTGGTGCTGTCAAAGTGCAGAGGGCACAGCAGTTGCAGAGAGAGCTGAGCCTCTAGGTGTAGCGACAACGCCCCTGTTGCGCCTAGAGGCTCATTTGCATATATTAAAACATAATTTTTCTCAGCAATGCGGGCACATATGAACATGGGAGCTACATAGATGCCTTTAGCTACTAAGTACACATGCAGCGGGTCAGAGAGTTTTATAGATACAAATCTGCTGACAGATGCCCTTTAAAGGAAGGCTATGGTATATTAACACATAAATTAGTTGCAGAAATTTAGCCGATTGTGCTTCTTGCTCTATGGCACCCGATGCAAAAGTGGGCTAGAACGTTGGCCAGACAATCCCGCACAACCAACCATTGCAGGATCACTGTTAGTGCAGTCCAGATACATACCCTGAGCCACCTCGGTTTCCACTGTCCACCAAGGAGAAAATTCTACTTGGACCCCAGTCACCCTGGTTGCACACCATTAAGTTAAACTTCAGTCTTTCCCCCTCTTGGAAGTTCTGCTGCCTGTTCATCATTCAGTTCCACTTGATAAAGTGGTGGACCACGGTCTACTTTTCAGAACAATCCACTGTAATGGAGCCATAACAATCTTCCAATACTAAACCAGTTCACAGTTTATTTTGACCAAGCAATCTCACCTGGATCCCCATGAGGTCAGTCACACAATGGTGAATGGTTCCATCTCCAGCTCCGGGAGGCTTTCATGTTCCAGTTGCTATCCTCAGGATGCAACGTTCTGCAGTCACAACACTGGGGGTTTCTCTCTGGGCCTATAAATTTGCCAGTCTCTCTCATAGTTGCTGCTCATTGTCCTTCTAGACTCACCGGACCAAAATGGACTGTCGCACAAAGATCTCTTCTGTCAGGGTGTCTGGTCCCTGAGACCGCAACATTTCTGGTGCAGACACAATTTTCTTTATTTTCACAAGGAGGTGCAGATCTTAATGGTAACAGACAATAATGAGGACAACTCTTGGTGGTTACTCTCAGTGGCCAGAATCTCTTAACAGTGGATCAAATGTGAAGCTAATCCAAGCACAGTCAGGGCAATCAGAAAACATGAACAATTCCATCTCCACACTGCTTGGATTAGATGCAACTCAAAGTGTGGTTCCCAGGCCACTCATGGCCAGCTCAGTCAAAACCACCTTAAGGTGAAGAAACCACCTTTGAAGGAGTTATGTTGGCATAACACAATTGTTTTGCTTTGCCTAGTAGCTGGTGGTACTTGTACCGACAGTCTTGGTTTAGTCTCCCTTTCCTCTACAACTGGATCAGTATGTCCCTTGGATTCTGTAGCGCTACACTTCTGTTACTAGTAACAGTCTCTAGATCTTGCTCTCTAGGAGCAACAGTTTCAATGGTCCACCTCGACCTGTGTACACTCTCTTTCCAGCAACTATCACTGTCCTTTCTCCATGGATGTCACTATCCTGGTTGTCTCTGACCTGTGTTTCTGTCTAGAGGTTGTGATTACCACCACCGGGCTGTGCTCCACACCAGGCATATGCCCAAGTCCAGTGGCGTACATAGAGAAGTAAGGACCCCATAGCAAGGATCAAACCATATCCCCCCTACAGCACAGAAGAGTTTCTGCCTAAACCCTTTTCAATGACCCTTGGGCCATTTCTCCACTGCTTCATTTGCTAAAAGTTGTTCCTTTAGAGGGTAGAGTCCCAACTAAGACTGGGCCCCATAGCAGTCGCATGGTCTGACACTATGGTAGTTACGCCCCTGCCCTCTTGGCGCTAAAACCTAGTCCTATAAGTTCAGCCTCTAGCCCCTCCCAGAGCATACCACTGTGCAACACATCCGCACTAACGCGTTCCGTGTGACAACAAGGCAATATAACCTGCATCTGATGAAAGAGGAAATTCTGCAACTTTATTGAAGTTCTATATGCAAAACTGAGCCATAATATGGCTGTGTGACTGTGCTCAGTGGACCTCCATAACAAGTGCAAAACTTTAAGACATTGCTCATTGAGTGGTCCTCATCTACCATCTACTTATTTGTCATAAATCAATATTGAGACAGCATTATCGACCAATTCATAGAAACTACTAGTTACATATACACTTTGAACAAATAGTTGCATGGGCTTTACACTGAAAAATCTGTTTAGTTGTGCATTTCTTCCTTATTAGAAGTCCTAAGAAGGTGCAGGGGCTGTTACAGCTAAATGAATAGAACAGCTGTCCTTCTGTTTTATCACCTTGTCTGGTAAGAACTGTAGTTCAAAGCCCCACTTGTCATGCAGTCATTTAGACTGAGGAGGTGAATATCTCAGGCGGACACTTCCCGAGCCAATTCCAGCCTGTCACAGGATGATTAATGAGTTGAGGGGACATTGAAAAGCTTTTACAACCAGGTGCGAGGGAGCCAAATTTATATTTAACCCATTGCATGTAAGCAAGGCCAAAAGGGAAATGCAATAACTAATTATGCTTCGAGAGCACCGATCACATCTGTCAATCACTGGTATTAAGTCCTTATTCACATAACACCGGGATGAGACAATTAATCATCTTAATCCATCACAGTATAATGCGAAACCTGTTCAATGTAAGTTCAGGAAGGTAAATGATAAGAGTATTTAAACAGCTTTCACATAGTACATATATATAAGACTGTCTAATCAAGCAAAGCGGCAATTAGACTGAACCAATGATCTTTGGGGTTCAGCTTGGCAGTTGACTACTAATAGTTGGCATTTAAGGCATAAAATAATGGAAAAAGCATAATACATTCACCATAAATCATAATAAAAAGATTCTCTTACTGCTTGGCTTGTTGATTCTAAGTTTCAGAAGAAATGTAATAATGGAGGCCATTCTAAAAAAAAAAAAAAAAATACAGCACTTAAACATACTGTTGATATTCTGTTTTGTCAGGTATCACGTCTGCCCCCACATTCGCAGTACAAAGAACTGTCAAAGTCTTGGAGAGGTAGAGACTGAACAGAATTTCAGTGCAGATATGCTGAAAATCCATAACGTAAAACAAAAATGTTATAAAACAATAAAGGTAAAATACATCCTTTACAGTTATCCGTTTGCTGACATAGCTAATCTATTGGAGTTACTTATTCCATGGATACCCCTCCTGGGAAGACGTAGGCCTCAACTGGTGGAAGATCAGCCAACAACTTGGCAAGCTAAAGGGATTTTTTTGGATACTGTCTATTGTGTATTTATATCCTGACAATATATTATGCAGCGCTTTACAGAATTTTGCGCCATACTTAGAAACAGTTATATCCCATAAACTCCCTGTAGTAATCCGTCTTGTACTCTACTGCATAGATTTGGTGGGCATCTGAGGAGGGCTTTTCTCATGCACAGCAACCCACTGATTTTGAAGTGAATGAATTGATATTCATAGTCTCTAAGGCACATACCCTATATTTATTGGGTCCAATATGTATTGGCACCTGTGCATTTCCACTTATGTGAAACAAAGGGCACCATGATGGAACCCTTTTTGCACACTACCTTGGAAGGCAGCAGGTGGCAGATGAGTTTGGGTGGCAGCAAGTGGGTGGCAAATGAGGACAGACCCTTATTTGCCTGGTCTCTTACAACAGTAACAAATTTACTGCCCTGATGGTGGTCGATGCTCCTCCACCACCATATCTACCATTGCCCTGCTTGGTCTCTATTTTTTGCTAAACGTATTTGCCCCAGTCTCTCTTTTCTCATTACTTACACAGTACAGTTTTACAGTTCACATTGTATTGATGAAAACTCAGTGGTGATGGACTTCCCTATCAAAATATTTCTCTAGATTTCTTAGTATGATATGTATTGTTATTATATGACCTATGAAATAATTTTTTTGAACAAACCCTATGGGGCCAGTGTATACTTTGCAGTTACATTTCCTTTAAAATATGTAATTAAAGAAGACTCTTTGATCTATTCTTCTGCAAGAAAAACAAAAATAACAAAATACTTTTGGCTCAATGTTCTCTTATTTCTTTAATAATTTTTCTCTGATGGGAATATCTCGCATGATCAAAGTAATAATAAAGGCCATGTGTTAGGAATCTCCGATGCTCTCCATATCATCCCAAATTACAAGCATATCTGGAGCTCTTGCCGTCATCTGATCATACTTATTAAATTTAGAATATTTGATAAAAAACATACACAGAACATAATTTCCCTTAAAAACAGCATTTAGGCCTACATGGCTTTTGGGCAGATTGTCTGTAGTTATCCCAATGCTAGAGACAGCTGCATCCCACAAAACGACGGAACTCCCTTTGGTACAATGCTGCAGCCTAAACAACGCTTCAAAGGACTTGGACAACTAAGCATTCCTTTCTAGTTTCAAACATACTGTAATTTGTGTTCCATAAATGCTCCTTTGTCTAAACTAATTCTACAAATATAATATTTCTGGAAGTAATCACTTATGCACTCCTGAAAATCAGCTTATACCAGCTATAATAGTGACTTCACATCACTTTTTAGGGAGGTAGGTACAAAAAAACAGGGTAAGAAGTAGTGACGTCACCACACAGGTATGGTGACCACACTTAATATGAGACAGTCAGCTGGTTGACTGGTTGAGTGGTCAAATCACTCTTTCTACTAACAAATGGCTGAGGATCTACTTTATGGTGAAGCACTGCTCCTTGTATTTATGAGGAGAGCACAACTGTCACTCAACCGGTTAGAGTTTTCCCACTCCGGTCCCTGATACATGTCATGAAGCAGATGGGGATCTGTTGTGTCACTTGGAACAGATGTGGCTTGGAGCTACTCCTAAGGACATTATCTAAGTGTCCCCCTGGTCTTCACCTTGTAATCCCTTTATGGGAATCTGAACCCTGCTGCAGGGGAACCACCAGGCCACTACATCTTGGAGCAGTCTCTGTTCAAGTGACTGCAGACCCACTAGGTGAAGAGACACCGATGTGGAGCACCTAGGGAACAGGCAAAACCATAGTTAGGAACAGGCCAAGGTCAGGGCAGTCAGAGTTTGTGCGATCCAATAAACAGTTCAAAAGGCAGCTCAGTGTTAAGCCTCATTCAACAGACCATATTTTTGCATTTTTTTCAGATCGCACGTGAACCAATTTGTTTCTATGTGGCAGCAAAAATATGCAGACAGCACATTCTGAATGTTATCTGTGTGCTATCCACATTCGTGCAACCATTCTGCAAATTATAAAAAATGTCCTATTCTTGTCCATTTTGCAGACAAGAATAGGCATTTCTAGAATTGGGCCGGTATTTGTATTTTGCGTATAAGCAATTTGAGGACCAAAAAGGGGATACAGTTATTTGAATGTAACCAGGAAATCGGCACAATTTGTAATCAGCACCCCTTTGCAGGAACCTAGAGCACTACAATCTATAGCTCAGACAACTTCCCACAGGGAAAGGTACTAAAGGTACCCTAGAGGGCTAGCCATTGGCTGAGAAAGAGTAGGGTGCACACTCTAGTCTTTTAAGAGCTGGAGGGAACGTGCACACTCTCTGGAGGGAACGTGCACACTCTCCATATAGGCACAGCAGAGACGAACCTTAACCTGTGTAGAGAAGAGAAACACTGATTGTGTTACTCTGGGGCTGGGCCCACTGAGCAGGAGAAGGAACACTAGCAGGTCCCAGCCACCAGAAAACAGGACTGACAGAGCAGATAAGTAATGCTGCAGGCTTGCCCACCAGAGGTAAAGAGTAGGGGTGGTCATGGTCCACCAACAGAACAAGTGCTGCTAGAAATGTTTACCAGCTTCTTATGTCACTATTTTGTGGAAAATGATTTGGAAATGTATTTTTCCCTGACATATGGAACAAATATAACTAGATATTACTATACAAATTCGAAGACTCCCCTTCAGGCAGTCACAGAATCCAACTTTTACCTAGAATGGAGAGTTAGTTCCAGGTAAGTCATGACAACCATTGCCTGGAACCTTCTATGGAACCTTCTACAAGATGCAAAAATGGTCTTGAGTAGGAACCTCATGTCTCCCTGGTTCAGTGCAAATAAAATGAAACTGTGGAGGTGCAGTGGGCAAAAACTTGAGTCTTGATTTATAATAGTCCGGCGGTGTACACTGGGCTATGATGACCAGGCACACTGCCAGATGCTGCACCTGATTTACAACAAGGCATACGCCTTGTCATAAATTAGGTGCAGCATGCAGAAGTCCGTGTGCCTGAACTGATCAGATTTCAGTGTTTTTCCAGACCAGAAAATTGGCATAGAAAACTGTAGCCGGGCCACCGGCCCCACCCCCCTCACTGCCCTTGCAACGCCTCTTTTTCAGGAAAGTTTCAAGGCCAGCGACATAACGGCCCTTGCGCAAAAAATTTTTGCACAAGTCCCATTGAAGTCACAAACATGCAGTTTGCTAATTTTTCACTCCACTAAAAGTGGTGTACTTTAATGATAAATTCAGCTCTTGGTGTTCGGTCACTACCACTATGGACATCAACAACACATTTTCATCATCTATACCTGGGTAGTCCTTCAGGATTCTAGGCAACTGTATGGGAGATCTAATTACTGTTGATTTGTTTTCCAAATGAATGCCTTTGAAGGTGCCTATTGTACCCAATACCAAGCAATGTATAAATAACATATGGGCGGAAACTCTAAAAAATGATGCCCCCTTTAACACGGCTGCATTAAACTTTTCTTCTAGCTTTGGACAATGAACTGTATCCAACCTCCAAGGTTCATATCTAAAAATTTCAATGCAGAGGTTTAGTATTCCTTTAAACACTATTGATTTGCAAAGGTTTAAGTATAAAAAGGGCGATTCTCTGAGCTGCAGGTTAATTTGATATTCAATTCTTGGCCGGTAGTCAGGTGCTAAATGCCTCTGTGTCTACCCATTTTACTACTATACACACTTAGGCCATAAACTCTGGTGTATATCGGTCCTGACAAGCCAAGATATCTACAGCATGTAATAAGGAATCTCAGCTGCAATGAAATTTAGATTTAATTTTTTTATTGTGCCTTCTAGAAGGATCCACAGGAAGGATGATTGCTTTATAATACCAAGAAACATATGGCTGGAATCAGTATGGGACAGATCTACAAATGGCTCCTACGAGAGGAGCATAATGAGCTTGATTAATTAGCTGCTCAAAAACACTGACCAGTTTTCATTCTCGGTTTCAGATGGAAATGCCCGTGGACAAGTAGATGGATTTCTATGGAGTGCAGGTTCAAAGCGTGCACCTAGAATCCCTTTTAAGAAAGAATCATTAAGTGGCGGAGTCAGGTGCAGTAATTGTATTGAACTTGGGTCAGAATTTATTTCCAGCCCCGAGGTCTCGACTTTGTAAAGAATTTTCTCTCTCGGCTATTAGCATTTGTAACCACCATTCTTCTGGCTAAGTCCTTTTGTGTATCGTGTGTCTTAAGGAATTAGTCACTCAGCTGGACCTTTACTTCATGCGGAAAAATAAAAGTGGGAATTGAAAAAGCCGCAACGCACAGAGAGGAGCTATCAATCTGCAACATCAAATCTCAAATTTCCTAAAGTTACTCTAGAATTTGTGATATTTTAGGGGCAAAGGTCAAAACAATGGTAAAAAAAAAAAACGAAACAAAATTACGTCTCTGTTAGTATGCCTGTAACATTAAGATCCCATTTTTGAGAACATAAGGGAAACGTTTAGGAAAGATATACATGTGGCCTAAAGTCATTCCTCTACTAGTCTGAGCACTTCAATCCAAATTCTCATTTTCCAGCCCATATCACCTGTCCACTGAGTGAAAATGTGATTTGTTTTTTTATGGAAGGGCCAAAGGTTTCAAGAGTTAAACTTACCTTTTAAATACTTTTTTATGTTCTAAAAAAGAGGCATAAAAACAAATCCAAGAAGCAAGCAGTACAACCAGTTACCTTGTGCCCATTATTTTTCCATCTTCATTTGAAAATTAATACTGAGATGTGGTTTTCAAATACCCTATTAGGATTGTTATTTACTAGAAGGAAAAGCTCTCGGGGCCTTTGCTTGTTAACCAAAGCAGAAAGTGGCTACAAGGAATGTCCATTGCTGTGGAGCACCTAGATCAGGGGTCCTAACCTTGCCAAGTTCTTGCTAGGTAAGCTGTATCCTGTTGTCTGCCAGGGTACTGACCCCTGCCTGTTTACTGTACTGTGACAGTCCACTGCCTGACCTGTGCCTAATCTCCATACTGATCCTTTGCTGCCTGTTATGACCTCGGACCATATACAGTTTAAGCACATAACGTCGAACGGTCCCTGACTGCGATCTTTCTGGATCCTTCGGTGCTCGTGACCCCCGTGGGTTAGCTGTTAAGCACAAAGAGACTATTTTAGGAGTTAGCGGCCTAATGGTTCCCATGCCAGACAGTCCAGATCCCTGTACAGGATTTAAAGGGGTTGTCTCATGATGGACAATGGGGGCATATCACTAGGATATGCCCGCACCTATATCCAGAACAGAGCCCAGAAAGTGAAGGAGGGCACACTGCACATGCGCAGCAGCCCTCCATTCATTTTATATGCGGCCTGCGTGGTACGCCCCTATTCATTTCTATGGAGAGCCGGTTTGGTGGTGGTCGGACCGGAGTTCTCCAGCCATCACCTTGAAGGGCTCAGTCCTGGATATAGGTGCAGGTCCCAGTGGTGGGACCCGCACCTATAAGACAATGGGGGCATATCCTAGCCTATGCCTCCATTGTCCATCATGAGACAACTCTTTTAAAGGGTGAATACCAGGGGACGGCCAGGATAACATTCTTAGGATGAGCTCAAAGCTTTGTTGGTCAACAGAAGCCCAACAGCAAGTGTTCAATTTTCGCGCAGCGCCACCACATGAAAAATTATACATTACACAGTTTAAAAAAAAATGGGCTGTAAATGTAATGCATGGACACCCAAATTATCCAGCGTGAGAAGAGGGTCCAGAATGGGACACCCCCTCTATTAGCTCAAAATTCCCTAATAAGGTATTTTAAAATGGCTTCTCAAAACTGGACAATCCCTTCACAATATACTGCAAAAAATTTCTGTCTCCAAATAAGAGGCCAAGTTTGAAGTCTTGAAAAATGATCACCGGCACATGTGCTAAAAAGGTCTTATGAATTTGGCAATTTCCTTAAATAATTGAAAGGAAATCCTGAACTTATAAAAAGATGATTTTGGCCAAATCTTCAAAGGGTCTTTTTCTTCAAACAAAAGAAATTAGACTCTGGGTGAAAAGCTCAAAGCAAAGTAAAAAAAAAAATAATAATATAAGCACTATTCTTTATATTTTATTATTTACAAGCAGAGCTCTACATTTGGTATTACTTTAAACAGTATATTTGGTAATTGCATAAATAGCAATCACCTAATGTCATTCCATTGCTGGAAACAATCTATCAGACACTCTGGGCCTTCAAGCCCAACAGGCCTCAAGAAGCTGAACACCGTTCATGCACTTATTATAGATACACTCACCGGCCACTTTATTAGGTACACCTGTCCAACTGCTCGTTAACACTTAATTTCTAATCAGCCAATCAAATGGCAGCAACTCAGTGCATTTAGGCATGTAGACATGGTCAAGACAATCTCCTGCAGTTCAAACCGAGCATCAGTATGGGGAAGAAAGGTGATTTGAGTGCCTTTGAACGTGGCATGGTTGTTGGTGCCAGAAGGGCTGGTCTGAGTATTTCAAAAACTGCAGATCTACTGGGATTTTCACGCACAACCATCTCTAGGGTTTACAGAGAATGGTCCGAAAAAGAAAAAACATCCAGTGAGCGGCAGTTCTGTGGGCGGAAATGCCTTGTTGATGCCAGAGGTCAGAGGAGAATGGGCAGACTGGTTCGAGCTGATAGAAAGGCAACAGTGACTGAAATTGCCACCCATTACAACCAAGGTAGGCAGAAGAGCATCTCTGAACGCACAGTACGTCGAACTTTGAGGCAGATGGGCTACAGCAGCAGAAGACCACACCGGGTGCCACTCCTTTCAGCTAAGAACAGGAAACTGAGGCTACAATTTGCACAAGCTCATCGAAATTGGACAGTAGAAGATTGGAAAAACGTTGCCTGGTCTGATGAGTCTCGATTTCTGCTGCGACTTTCGGATGGTAGGGTCAGAATTTGGCGTCAACAAC
Source organism: Rhinella marina (assembly GCA_900303285.1). NCBI lineage: Eukaryota > Metazoa > Chordata > Amphibia > Anura > Bufonidae > Rhinella > Rhinella marina. Next base: position 379,951 of record ONZH01006582.1, on the reverse strand, counting down.
ATGAAAGCATGGATCCATCCTGCCTTGTATCAACGGTTCAAGCTGGTGGTGGTGGTGTCATGGTGTGGGGAATATTTTCTTGGCACTCTTTGGGCCCCTTGGTACCAATTGAGCATCGTTGCAACGCCACAGCCTACCTGAGTATTGTTGCTGACCATGTCCATCCCTTTATGACCACAATGTACCCAACATCTGATGGCTACTTTCAGCAGGATAATGTGCCATGTCATAAAGCTGGAATCATCTCAGACTGGTTTCTTGAACATGACAATGAGTTCACTGTACTCAAATGGCCTCCACAGTCACCAGATCTCAATCCAATAGAGCATCTTTGGGATGTGGTGGAATGGGAGATTCGCATCATGGATGTGGCAGCCGACAAATCTGCGGCAACTGTGTGATGCCATCATGTCAATATGGACCAAAATCTCTGAGGAATGCTTCCAGCACCTTGTTGAATCTATGCCACGAAGAATTGAGGCAGTTCTGAAGGCAAAAGGGGGTCCAACCCGTTACTAGCATGGTGTACCTAATAAAGTGGCCGGTGAGTGTATGTTGCTGTGTTGCTAATGGGATTTTTCCAGTTACAACATATACTGAAATTATTATTTATACAGCTCCCTTATGTCTTATTTTAAGTGGTGAAAATAGTGCAGTGATACAATGATTAAGGGTTATGATAAAGCCTGTGTCCTTGCTCGTACTTATGGGAAAATCTGCCGAAGACTTATTTATTCAGTACAATTCCTTTCATCCAGCAATTCCTAAAGCAGGAGTCTTGTTAGATAAGAAGCAAAGGACTGGGGGGAATTGGTAGTAATAGCATGATTTCTTATAGATTAAAGGGAGTCTTTCACCTGTTTTTCACCAATATATCTAACAACACTGCCCCATAGAAGATTGCAGACATCCCAGACATACCTGTGTGCATTTTGTATCTGTATTCCATGTCCAGGAAAAGCACTTTTATTCTGCTGGAAAACAGCACCCAAGTGCTCAGCTCTGCTACTGCAAGTGCACAAAGTAAAACAGACTGAAGAGGGGAGGGCTGCTTTAGCTGCTCATATCTTGGGATTGGTAGCAGATAGAAAAATGGTTCTGACTTTCTTTCAAGTCGGCAGAGAAAGCTGTTTTTACTTTCACTTTCAGCTGGGCACTTGGGAGCTGTCTTCCAGCAGAATAAAAGTGCTTTTTCTGGACATGTAATACAGACACACAGTGCACACAGGTATGTCTGGGATGTGACATGTAATACAGACACACAGTGCACACAGGTATGTCTGGGATGTGACATGTAATACAGACACACAGTGCACACAGGTATGTCTGGGATGTGACATATAATACAGACACACAGTGCACACAGGTATGTCTGGGATGTGACATATAATACAGACACACAGTGCACACAGGTATGTCTGTGATGTGACATATAATACAGACACACAGTGCACACAGGTATGTCTGGGATGTGACATGTAATACAGACACACAGTGCACACAGGTATGTCTGGGATGTGACATGTAATACAGACACACAGTGCACACAGGTATGGCTGGGATGTGTATGTAATCTTCTGTGGGGCACTGCTGTTAGTTATATAGGTGAAAAATGGGTGAAAGACTCCCTTTAAAGATGCCCATACACTTTCAATAGCGGTCAGCTGAAACTCCCCCAATACCTATGTACCCTCAACAAGGCCAAGCATAGATGTGTTTTCCAAGGGAAGAGAGGAGTTGTATGGAGAGGCAGTGTTCATATTTGACCACCACATAATTCAAACAGTGGAACATGGGGCCCCTATTCTCACGATTGGCGGGGGCCCCAGCAGTCAGACCAGCTGATCAGACACTTATTCCCTATCCATGGACTCATGACCATACGTCCATATTCTTTGATAGCACAACATTTTTTAGCCTATTAGCCGTTTGGGTCAATAGAAGAGCAGCATAGTATGATGACAGATCTGCTACGGCCAGTCATTGGCTGAGGGGGCCTTTCCCATACATTTCTGGTGTGTTGAGCCGAGACCAGGAAGTGGAGAGTGCCAGAGACCAGTGCAGGGTCGGAATGGTATACGTGGGGCATTGGGGATGGCGAGTCATATACAGAAGAACAAATTGCTGGTCAACCCCTTTAACTTCATTTGTAACTTTGGCAATGACTTATGCTTGAAGGATAAATGCCAATATTTCAGCTGTGTAGCTGTTCCTAATATTGATGTGTCCTTATTCCCCAGCCAAAGGAAAGTTCCTTTTTCCTTCTACATGTCAGGTTCTAAGAAGAGCTTAGTAAGTTATTATGAGGGTGTGCCCTATATAGTCGGTGTGCTGAGCACTGTTCCTTGTTTGTGTAGGGAATGTAAAAATACAATAAGGGTTTATAATCCATTGTGATGATAAATCCAGTAATAACTGACTGATTATTAAACTGAATTGAGTTCCTTGATCATCAGTTGTCTCCGAAAAAAGGTTAAAAAGATTTTTAAAAATCGAGACCATCATCCATAGAAGTCGTGACTTCAGAACTAAGTTCCTGCACCTTTCTCTAGGCTAGACTAAAGGGCATAACTAGAACGTAGAGACCCACAGCAAACTGTAAATTACAGGGGTTGTACCAGTGGCGTCGCGCAGCGGTCGCAGTTGCGACCGGGCCCCTAAGCCAGGGAATGGGTCCACATCCGTGATGTGGGGTGCACATGGCCGGTGCCTTCGTATTGCAGACCCGCTGTATGTGGGCCACAATACGGCCATGGTTGGACAACGGCTGTGTGCATGAGCCCTAAATGTGAACGCCAGAACCATGGCTGTTTTCTGGGAAGTTCCATCTGGTTTTGGGGTGCCTGGGAAATTTGCCAACTCTTCTGGCTTTTTTTTCTAGGAGTGCTCTCCTTTTTCCATAAGTCTCCCAGACATTCCAGGAGAGTTGACAAGTATGTATCATTTACTCCCATGGCTGTGCCTTTCAGTGTAACAAAATTTTAGAAGCAGCTAACATGCATTTCATATCTTCACGACCATTCTGTTTTTACTTCCAAAATTCTATGCTAATTTCATTATAATGATTTATAATGCTGTGTATTCCTGAGGTCAGGCTGCTGCTATTTTCCCAATTAGGCAGCACTCCTTTCATGATGGAGTCTCAGAACAAGTATGGCTGCTGGTACTTCATCTGATCACACATCAACCTGGCGCCATGTAGTTCGGCTCCATTGGGATGGGCAATGTTCCCATCTGTGTGCTGTGTGCTGTTGAGTGAGCCTGGACTAGATGCAGACAGCACACAGACCCCATCAGATCATTCGCACTTCATTCAATGGCCCACGTAAATAAACTTTTGGGTCTTGGATCAGAATAGCCTATGCTATAGTGCAGTCCGAGATGTCCTTGGATTGCACACATAATGTGCGGAGCTGCCAGTGTGTAATTTGTTGGCTGCACCACAATAAAACTTTTTGAGAGAAAGCAGCCCTCCATGTGCTGTGTGGTAGACTTGCCAGCTCCTTCGGGAGTCCAAGAGGGCTCTTCTTTTTCCTGTAGCCTCCTGAACGCTCTGGGGTGGTTCACAAGTAAGAGTTCTACCTGTGGTTTGTGCACTGCAACATGGCACATATCTGGTTCATTAATTCTCGTGGATGAGTGAATTCACATATAAGGTGCCCATATGTATTAATGCATTGCCAGCTGAACCCACGGTTTTCAATGTGTCTGGCTACAGTCTAATGTGCATGGGAAGATTCAGAACCTGAGATGTCAGGGGAGTGAAGCATCAGCCACATTGAATTTCAACGTCTGATCCTTTAGTTCCCTTGGGAGATAAGCTGCCAACAGAGGTGTTTGGCAGTGGCTTTCTCCTCCCTCCCATTGACAATACAAACCTGTTTGGCCAAACCAAGCATTGGCGGATTGGCCATAGACCCTACAGGGAAATTTCCTGGTTGGCCAATGCCCAGGTGGCCGCCCAAGCCCTTCTAATGATCACCGGTTGGGTACATAGCATTAATTTATGCTAGGAGCATCTAGTATTTATGCACCCGGTTGATAGAAGAAAGTACCCTCCTGCATTCAACTGTTGTATTGTCGTCCTCAGGATGGTAATAGAGTTGAATACTCCAGTGGGAGCCGCAGTATTTTGTGCTGGCCTGTGTATTTGGTTCTGCCCAGGCAGAATTTTATGCTACACTACAATACTGCTGGCCCAGCCTACTTTTTTGGCCCTGCCCACTTATATCACCCCTGTCTTCTGTCAATATGGACCCACCTACAACATGGGGCCCCTTTTATATTTATTCCAGGGCCACTTTAAGTTCCCAATCCGCCCCTGCATGAATGTGTATGGTGGAGACGGGAGAGATAACTGGACTGCAGCTATTGAAGGTCAGTGAAGCTACAATGGCCCAAAACGGTTGGATTGTCTGACCGCAGCATGATACTCCACAGTGTGGTCCGAAGGGAAGTACACACCGCATTGTATCATTTTATAAGCACAAATACCTAACCTTTTATCAGATCAGCAGTTTCTTCCAGTACAGACATAATCACCACTGAAGATAATCATTAACATTTTACGTTTTTGGAACTAAACTCACAATGATTTCTATCCAGCGGAATCTATGAGCACAATCTGTTCCAAGGTTTATTGCCTGATTTAAGATATCCACGCTGAGACTGATAAGTCGGTCAAAGGATGCTAGTACAGCAGAAAAGGCAAACAGTCTGTTTGGAATCCATATGGGGCTTTTTTTTGGTACACGCATGCAAGAAACAAGAGGAGGATGAGAAAGAACAGACGTTACAACTATATGCACATGTGAACCTAACCTCAGAGCACCTCAGGAAGTGATCGTTTTAAACCTCACGCTCAGAGGTCGCGCTACGTTTTTTCCAGAAGAGTAAAAATACTCCTCTGACTATTTTTGAGGAGTGTTTTTACCCGAGGAGGAGTATGAAAGTGGCGGTCATTCAAATGTATAATCTATCGGCCTGCAGTTGTTCACATCTGCGTTAGAGGCTGCATTTGGAGCCTCTGCTGCAGATTCTGTTGAAACACCAGACAAAAAAGCCCTGTATGCAGGAGTTTTTTGTCTGGTAAAAATACATGCTCGTGAATGGAAACTGAACGGACTCCATCATAGTCGACGGGGTCTGTTCAGCCGGATTCACATCACTTTTTTGTCATACATTTAATGTACACAAAAAAACAAACATGTTAACAGACGTCTCAGACAGACGCTGTACTGTGCCGTCCGTCACCACAGAATTCCATTGTAAAAAAGAAAGTATACGTTAGACTACATGTTTTTTTGCTGAACTTTGCAGGATGGAAAAACGAGGTACACTACGCTTTCCTGTCCTGCAAAAAAAGGAAAAAGGCTCTTTTTTTTTTTTTTTACAATGGAACTCCATGGTGACGGATGCCACAGTATGGCATCCGTCACAGTATGGCGTCCGCTAATGTATATGGTTTTTGTGTACGTTGAATATGACGAAAACCCACCCTTACCTGCCTAATTCAGCACTCATCTAACGGAGCGGAACAACAAAAATAAATAGCGCTGGAGTGACCGTGCCCTAAGAGGTGGGGATTTATGTGGGGGAACAATAACTAGTCTAAATACCAGCAGAGAATTATAGCCAAGTCCAGTCCAATAGAGTGGAATTAACCCTGTAATGTATCACTTGGCTATAATATCCTGCCTGCATTCACTATACACTGCACTACATACAGTGTGAGATGTGTATGGTGCATGTGGTGCAGTGTATGATGTATGTAATGCAGTGTGTGATAATTACACACTGCATTACACACTGCTGTCACCTTGATGTCCGGGGCGGTTTTACACTTCTTAGGAGTCCTCATCAGCTCCTCTACGGCGGCACCGCCATGCTTCCTGAGGTCCTTCTACAGCGCGCTCGCTCTCCTTATCCTAGCATCACCCGGGAGCCAACCCCTCCTCCTTTCAAGTCCCGCTGGCTTCCACTGCTGCTCGACGCTGTATCACTCCGGCGCCCGCCCAAACCAACCAATAGCAAAGCTCCTTACTGTAAGGAGCTTTGCTATTGCAGGAACAGGTAGCATCGCTGCGCTGCCCGTGCCGTTCACACCGCTCACTGCGCTGCTGAATGTGTGGGAAAAGTCTAATGCGTAGTGGTACGCAGGGGCGGACTGGGAACTTGAAGTGGCCCTGGAAAAAAGATACTAAAAGTGGCCCCATTTTGTAGTTGGGTCCAAACTGATAGAAGGCAGGGCCAGTAATACCATATTGTGGCACATTATACCACCCCAACAGAGCCAAATACCACAGTCCATCACAAAATACTGCCAGCAGCATAAAATACATCCCCAAAAACGGTTACTGGCCAGCCTTGAGGAGGGCTCAGGTGGCCCCCTGGGCATCGGCCCTCCGGGAAATTTCCCTGTAAGGTCTATGGCCAATCCGCCCCTGGTGGTACGTCTTAGACTTTTTCCAAGGAATAAAACAGCCTGAACAAGCGTCTATGCGCTTCACGCTAGTAATCAACGACCTGGAAAAAAATACAATGCATAAAAGTCAGCTAATAATTTCTGGGAGATAGGTATATCCACCTACAATTAAATATAATCACCACTTATATCTAATTAATCTAAATGAAAATACAATAAAAAGTTAATCACAAGCTCTAGTGTTTGTGAGCTATTCAGCAGTTTGTTAGCTATATCAGCTTCAATAAAATATGGCTGATATCAAATATGACTGTGATCATATATACCATAGAGCACTGGTGGCAAACCTATGGCACTGGTGTCAGAGGCGGCATTCAGAGCCCTCTCTGTGGGCACCCACACCCTGGAAAAAGTCTATGGTGTACCAATGCCTTATTCCATCACACCGCAGGGCGCACTATGAACAGCACAGGCAGCACACTGAATGTAGGCAGGGTATTATAGTTAAATCATAAAGTACATGGAAGATATATTGTACTGGACTGTAGTATTCAGGGTAAATTGCCATGTTGGCACTTTGCGATAGATAAGTGGGTTTTGGGTTACAGTTTGGGCACTCAGTCTGTAAAATGTTCGCCATCACTGCCACAGAGCAACAATACTCAACTGGCGGACCACGGTTGCCAGCTGTCCGGGCCCCTGCATGTCTCACAATGGAGAAGCAGGGAGCTGTCAACTCCCTGCTTCACCATTCCCCTGCTGCCTGTAGTTCAGACCAAGCAGGCGTGATGTACTGATGTCATCACCCTTGCTGCGCTGAGCCACAGACAGCAGAGTGGAGCAGTAGTGCTCCTCTCTGTTCGTCTGTGAAATGTGGGGTAGGGGGCATAACACTTGAGGGGGCCTCTAAAGGGCGCATAATTGTGGGGGGCATCTAAAGGCGGATAATCCTATGCGGGAGCCGTAACTGGGTTGGGGGCCATCTAAGGGGGTATAACTGGGTGGGGTCACTAAAGAGAGCAGAACACTGTGGGGCATGAATACGAAGGGGGTAGAGATGAAGGAACCTGTCGAGGTTCAGTTCAGGTTCACTTAATTTTTACAATTTAGTTTGAAGCAGTTCAGTCTGAACCAGATTTGCTCCAACTGGCCTAGAAATTGGAATATAACATCCTCTAGTCTGCTAGTACTGAAAATTTTTAGGGAATACCGTTATCTTGCTTCGTATATTTTGTATGAATTTTTGCATTTTCTAACCTGCCTTTCCTAAACTCTTGAAGGCTATGACAGCAATAGTAAATGATGTCTGATGGACACTGACATACATAGTTTTGAATAAACATATGTTTGACGGTGTTAACGAACAGCGTGTTTAAAAACACACTGCATCAGCAAACATGTTATGCTTTTTCATATTCCAAAGCTTCCAAAAATGGGATACAGATTTTTTTTTTTTTTAAAAACAGTGACTTGTTGGACCAAGCGTCCAACACTGATGCATTGACGGGATCATAAAGCCTGCCCATATGACACGCACAAATGTTAATTGTCAGAAGAAAAAACTCCCTTTTAATTGGGAGCAGCAGCAGTGCAGTGTGGATGTAGAAAGGTTATGTGGATAGGGTATTAGAGTCATGTGGCCGCAAAATTAGTGGCTGCAGAAGCAGCACAGCAAGAAACATACAAGGCAGTAGATTGGCATTCTATGAGTGGTAGTAGTAGTAGTAGTGGCAGTAGGAGATTAGCAGCGAGGAGCAGAAGCTGAGGCGGTGGCCTCAGCAGTAGCCATATAGTACATGTTGGCAGGCAGCAGCGTCAGTAGCTTGATGGAGGCAGCAGCAGCTGTACAGAACATGTTGGTAGGCAGGCAGCAACAGTGGCATGATGGAAGCAGCAGCAGCCGCATGATGGAGGCCGCAGCAGCATTACGGAACATATGATGGTAGGGAGGCAGCAGCGGCATGATGGCCGGCAGGCAGGCAAACAGTAGCAAGATGGAGCACCATCAGTGAAAATCCTCCCCAATCCAGGCGTGGTTCATTTTGACAAAGGTGATGTTTTGGACACTGGCAGAGCATAACTTGGTCTGTTTGGGTGTTACCACTCTCCCTGCGGCCCTGAAAACCCTCTTCAAGAGGGCACTGGAGGCTGGGTAAGACAGAAGAAAGAGGGCGTGCTGTGCCAGTTCGGGCCACTGTTCCAGTCCGCCTGCCCAGAAATCCATGAGGTCAGGGAACAGGGTATGCACCAGAGACAGGCCATAGTTTAGGAAGGCCTGAATGTGGATGTTGAGGCAGAAGGTATCAGCTTGCTGATTGGCCACAGCCTGACAAAGAACGTGAAACTGTTCCATTATGTTGAGGAGACTGAACTGCTGCCGCTTCTGCTGCTTGTCCCTTTCAGATGTGCTGGCAGCAAGCATCTGCTCGCCGAAAGCTGCAGCAAGCTGCTAAAATAAGGTTCCTGGTAATAATGTAATTTGTCCTCTCAGACTGCTTGATGTGAATGATATGCCTGCACTGCATAAGCCAGCGTGCCCAAGGAGCCAGTTCTTTCCTTCTCCGCCCCCCACTGAGATGATTGGGTGTTGTGGACCGTGCAATAGTCATCATCATCCTCTTGCTCCTCCACCTTAGACTCCTCCTCCTCTTTCAGTGGCAGTTCCTCATCCCCCTCCATGGAAATTTCTCTTTGTGCCTACAGGATGGGCAGCAAAGATGCTTTAGCTGTTCTTCTTTCACCATCGTCCCCTGCTGCATGAGTGTCACCGTCTGTTCTACAATAAGTATGAAGGGGATCAGATTGTTCATGCCACAGTTGCCTGCTGACAAACTTTGTGGCCTCTGCTAAGGCTTCAGCACCCGACAGGAGTCTCGGATGAGCTGCCACTGCCTGACCTTGAAACACACGCTCCCTGCTTTCAGTCTGGTCCACTCCTTTAACCCCTTCCCCACCAGCGCCGTACTAGTACGGCGCTGGCCGGGTCTTTCAAGATGGCGCCTGCTCCTGAGAAGAGCGGGCGTCATGGCCACGGGTGAACTGCTATTTCTTATAGCAGACACCCGCGGCTCATGTCCGCGACCGGCAGTAATGCCGATCGCGGACATTTAACCCCTCGGATGCGCGCGCTTCCGGTGTTACTCCGGCTCCCCCTTGTGGCGATCAGGGGAACCAGAGTATGTATGCAGCAGCCCCTGTCATAGTCAATGACAGGAGGCTGCTGTATAGACTTTCCTATGGAGCCCTTCTGTGTAATAGGGCTCCATAGGAAAGCCGCAAAATCATCATAGACTCCAATGCTAATGCATTGGAGTCTATTATATAAGCAATCATATGATTGCTTGTAATAGTTCCCTATGGGAACTATAAAAAAAAGTGTAAAAAAAATTAAAAAAATTTTTTTTAAAACATAAAAGTTCAAATCACCCCCCTTTTCCCAAAATAAAAATAAAAGTAGTAAAAAAATACAAAAAATACACATCATGGGTATCGCCGCGTGCGAAAACGCCCATACTATAAAAATATAAAAACAGCGAAACGGAAAAAGCATCAAAATGGCCGATTTGCCATTTTTTGTCACTATTTTTCTAACAAAAATTAAATAAAAAGCAATCAAAAAGTCATACACACTCCATAACGGTATCAATAAAAAGTTCAGATCGCCTCGCAAAAAATGAGCTCCCATACAGCTCCGTACACATAAATACCAAAAAGTTATAGGGGTCAAGATATGACAAAAAAAAATAAATTCCAACTTTATAATTATTTTATCACTATCAAAACGCAAGAAAAACTATATATATATTAGGTATCACCGGATTCGTAGAATGAAAGTAACTGGTCAGTTTTAATGAACATCGAACGCCGTAAATAAAAGAACCCGTAAAACTGTAGCGAAATTGCATTTTTGTTTTGCAATTTCACCCGATTTGGAATTTTTTTCCCGCTTTCCACTAGACCATATGCAATATTAAATGGTGGCGTTGGAAAGTACAACTTGTCCCGCAAAAAAACAAGCCCTCATACAGCTATGTGGAAAAAAAAAAAAAAAAAGTTATGGCTGTGTGAAGGGAGTGAGCGCAAAACAAAAACGGAAAAAAAAAAACCTCCGGTGTAGAACGGGTTAATAAAAAACAGACATAACTGAAACTCTCGCCATTTTCTTGCAGTCAGTGAATGGGAACATTTTTGGTTGAATCCAGAGGCTGAAAACCTGTAAGGAACTAAGGAAGGGATCCAAAAGAAGAAAGTTTGGCTTAAAAACGGCAACAAACTTAAATACATGAATCCAGCCTGGGTTCACATCTCACAGCTCCAGTCGAATCCCATTCGCTAGAATCGGGTCGGTCAGCCAGCACTCTGCTGGACAAAATACTGCTGCATGCATGCGCCCGAATCTGGGAAAGAGGCTCCTGCTGAACCATACACATTAGTCTTTTGTCAGCCGAACCTGCTGAGAATGGAGGGTTCAGCCGACACAGTAGAGGAGAAGTCCCTGACAGATAATGTCAGAGCAGACAAGGATTGGGTGAAATGAATATTTTTGCCCAATCCTTTTGTTCTCTATGGAAATAACCCGCCTGGAAGTGCACATATGCTTAAAGTTGGCCAACCCCCCCATTCCCCCTGCGTCTAAAACTTTGTGATCTTGGTAGTACATCAATCTTCTTACACCGCTTTGCTGCTGTATAATCCCATGCCAATTCATATTATTCATATCTCATTATCAAAGCCTATGGGAGAGCACAAATTCTTCTGTTTTAGTTATGAAGCAAACCACTGTCAGACAAAATAATCACCCTGGTATAATGGCTGCCAGATGTAGGTCTGGTGATCTGCTTTCTAGCTGTGGCAGTTCCTTGTGTCCATATCATGCCTGCGCTGTACGGGTGCTGCAGGGTGATGAGCCGTGTGCACACTCAATGGCACATAGATACACAATGATAAGAATAACCCTGACTTCCTTTCCCATGGTAGATAAGGCAGCTTCCATGGGGTCCCTTTCCCAACCACTTCCTCTGCCTGACAGAAGACAAGAATGATTGCCATCCATTAACTGAACAAATGGGATGTAAGTGCATACCCCAAATATAGACCATTTGGTGGCGGCTCCTACACCTGTCCACCTGCCCTTTCACATACGTGATAAATGTTCTTTGCTACAAAATTAACTTGGGGAAAACAGTCCCATAAGAGAAAACAATAGATACCGACAACAAGGACTGGGGAGCTGTCAGTTCACAATAGGGTGTTCTCTATTGTCGCAGACAAGTCTTTATCAAACTTTCCTACACAGTGTAAACAGGCAACCAAAGTTTATAACAGATGAGCCTACTGTCACCGGGGTCATTCCTCCCCACTGTCATAATGAAGAGGACCTCTCTCTTTCCAGGACTTATATCACAGTTGGGCAGTGGTTAAAGAGACAATCCAGTCAACATTACCTCTTAAGCATAGGTCACATCGGTGAGGTTTGTGATTGATGACCACTTCTGATTTCTAGACCACAAGGACATCTATAGAGTGCCCCTCTGGTAGTTCTGAGATTTCTGCTACTGAAAATCTGACACAACAGTCTAATAGCGGATTTAGGGGAGCAGATAAATGTTACAATTCAAAGCTAACAATTGATGTTAGACAATAATCGTGTAGCATAAATGTTTGTAGTGACCAAACAATTTATATTAAAAACAAACTGTTCATCGTTATGGTTCAGCAATGTGAACAGGCATGTTTTATGTAAACTGTCCCAGCTAATGGTGTCTCAACTAGAATTAATTTAATTGTATTATGTTATATATGTTAACCACTATGTTTAGTGTACCTTGTTACCATCTAGTCGACATTGTTATATTTGGTTTATGTAAGTTATCTATGGCTGTAATTCATTATGTCCTTCATATTGTAACTCCTCTTCTGTGAGTTCACATCCTGTGTTCTTCAGTCTTTTCCTGTTTTTAGAAAAGGTTCACTAAATCAATGACTGTCTGCTTAGAAAGTTCTGACAGTTCTTTTCACATACATGTATATCAGAAGATCAAACAATTCAGATGTACCAAGGTAACTAATGTGAAGAATTATGTAAGCCTTCTTGACCTATATAGTAACAGACAACCAAGTCTGTGTAGTCTGATCCTGCAAACATATTCCTTTCCTACTGTATGTTTTGCTAATATAGGTTCAGCAGGTTAGTATGAAGTAGGAGACAGTTGGAAGGGAGTATAACTGTGGGATCATACTACAAAAAGGTTGTTTGTAGTCTGTTACCATGGGGATGCATAGGTCTGCAAAAAGCCGTTGACAAAGCTGCTCTATCTTTATTCCAAATGTCCAGGACCGGTACATTGTTTGGGAAGATGCACATACCTTTTAAGCTTTAATAAATGTCCATGTTAAACCAAAACATTTACAAATGCTAAGGCCAACCTTACCACTAGTCAACTGCTTTTTTAAAAAATTCTGTACTCTACTACTCTGGAGACCGACCAACAACCTTCGCCTAGCCAGCACATTAATGGAGGCCCTTGTTCGTGATGTCGAGCAGTTAAATAATGCTGCTGGTCTCCATATGTTTAGTATCCTCCATGCAGGAGCAATGCTACAAAATAGAAGACATCTATCATATGACTTGTCAAGACAGCGCTCTTAACTGATGAAAGCCAGTAACAGTCAATTAGGAAGAATTGTCAGTGCAGCCAATGAGATAAATCCAACAACACGTATGTTTCTCCAGTTCTATATCTTATCCCAACTGAATCTCCCCCAACACAAATGGGCAGAAGTCAGCACAAACTTGGTGGCTCTGTCGCTGGCACAAGTACCTTGCAACACTGAGGTCCTAGGTGGTCCTGCACGTATAGTCCCCCCCTGTGTTTCCTCTGGTTTCCTCCCACACTCCAGACATACTGATAGTGAAATTATATTGTGCGCTCCACCGGAGACAGCTGTGGAATATGTCAAACTACAATAAAAACTACAATAGAGCAGGAAGCAAAGAAACAGCATGGCAAGATCTACGTGGGTCTGGATGCCACCCAACTGCCTCGGTACTATGTGAACAGAACAGAGCAAGCTCACCCTTGATGTTGCTGCGGAGCTGTGCCTGTGGGTTGGTGTTGCCCAGTGCCATGGTGTCTTAGTGTGACAGCAGTGGTGTTGTTGGACTGCTGGGTCGCATCACCAGCTGGCGTGGTGTTGCAGTGGTGGTGGTCGCCATATGGTGCTGCACCAATCTAGTGTAGATACCCACTCGTAGAGGCAACCTTGGTGTGGCGAGTGGGCCAATGCATTTTGATCAAAACTTATACTAATGCCATGTGGATTACGGTTTGGCATACTATTATTTACGCCGAGAAGCCATATGAATTGTGTTGAGAAGCAATTATAGATCAATGCATAGCATGGGGATGTGCGAACAATGTTTTTTTTTTTTTCGGAAACTCACAGATTATGGCATATGTCATAATTTGGCAAAATTCCATTAATTTGTGACCTTTTATACTTGTCAATATTTTTCGAAAGTGGCAAAAAATGCAGAAGGGATTAGTAGGGATAGAAGGGCATAAATCCTAGCTCAGGTACATATGGCTTTTCTGGCACATGGCCTGATGCTCCAAATTTATTAAGATTTGTCAGCCTCTTAATAAATTCGGCACTTTTCACTCCAATAGACTGTAGACTAAAACTGGCATAGGATCTGCCTAGTGTATTATCTGATCACTGCCTTGCCTACTATACAACCAGGCCATGGAGTTCCTATAAAGCTACAGATTATTGAGGCTGGTGCCGATTCACAAATTTGCCAAAACACTGGTTCCCGATTCTGGCCACTGAATAACCACGGCATCTGGTCCGAGAATTTTCATTATATGCATTCACTAGTAAAACCGATTACAATGTGAGTCTGTTTTACAACAATTTGTAGCCGGCAATTTATAGGTCATCTACAGACCGCCATAAACAGTGGTCAATGGTTTGCCAATATGGTACAGGAGTAACCATGGAGGACTCATCTGCAGATCTAGACTAACAGAGTACAGTGATCCCCCAAGATACAATGTTCTCAGGATACAATATTTTCAGCACACAATGGTCTGTTCTGACCCATTGTAAGTTGAAACCAGACTCAACATACAATGTCCCAGACTCAGATGAGACCAACCAAGACCACTTTTCTGGTAAAATATCTCTATTAGTTGCTAGTTAGCAGCTATTCCTGACTGTTATATGTAAGGACTTGCTTTATCTATATTAGTTATCTGCTTATTTTTCTTAAATCTTCATTTTCTCTTATCTTGGATGACATTTTGGGGCTTAGGAACCGATTACTCAACTTACAATGGTTTCAACATACAATGGTCATCCTGGAACCAATTAATATTGTAACTTGAGGGACCACTGTATTTACAATTCTATCTTTTTCTAATAGTTCCTTTCCATTTCTGCATCTGTCTCGAAATCTGCAATGGTGGTGGGCTGTGAAAGACAGTTGATCTCTAGGGAGGAAGCATGATGGCATCGACCAGCACCAGGAGAAAGCCCCCGTTGTGTATGAACTATGCCCCCTCTCAGTCGGCGTATGTCTCTATTAACAGCGCCAAATCATGCCAATAATTCGAATTATTCCCCCCCATAAATAAAATTAAACATTGTAAAACACTTCCCTGACAATGAGGCGGGTACAGAGCTGCCCACCAAACAATGCCAACGCTACTCCTCAATGCCAAGAAGGGGCATTTCTTGGAGATATTAAACAGTGAAGGCGAGAGCGGTGACTTCTTGGCTGCACATGAGTTAAAGGTTGGAGAGAGAAATCACACGCTCTTTAAGTGCTGTGTGAGAAAGGAAGGGCTGTCGGAGCTCATTAGTTGTCAGAACTAACAATACGGAGCTGACAATGAAGGTAATTTGGAGCCTTTTGGCCATTAATCATTTCCCTGACAGGCCTGACTGGAGCATGGAGCCTCTGCTCAGTTTAGGGTTACATGTGTGTCTGTTTATACATGTGCATGACTGATGCTGCTTCTCATGTCAGGGAGGAAAAAAGCCTCATTAGTCAGGAATTCGGCACCCTCAAGTGGAATCGGTGACAAGGTCCAACAGTTGCCTGGGATGTCACAGCCGTACGCAGACAGCAGCACAACTTAAAAGGCGAACAATACATATGAAAACACCATTAAATAATAGGATGAGTGACACATTCTACCAGGCCAATCGCTTATACGTGGCGGTCTTATACAAGCCGGAGCGCACAAGTCGGTGTCAGTAAATAATGATAAATTGCTGAGTAATATGCTTATATTAAGGCGGCATTACTCGGCGGACCACGGCGAGATGTGTAGGATCTGTCCTGCAAACCAGTCTTGACACCGGCAATATCGAACACCTGGCTTTAAATACAATGCGCGGCGAGGTTTATTAGCGCAGCTATTTATTTGCAAAGAGCGGGTTTTTGTTTTTTTTCCACAGGGATTTAAACACAAACCTCGGCCTGTCAATGAGTTTGCACATTATACCGTATGTAAAACAAACCGACTGTAAATGCGCCAGCAGGCGACATTGTTAATGCAGGCTTCTCGCATTATTTCAATCACAAGAGTCTAAAGGCAGGGTTTACATTTAGGAAACTAATGATCCCTACGCTGCTAAATAATGTAAGGTACTCAAATTCTCAAGGCTAATTCAAGCACTGAACATCCGCGGGGGGTTCTTTCCCTAAAAATATACGCACTCTATGTGTTTGTGACGTTACATACAAACAGCCGTGTGGTTTATGTGCGTTTTCCACGCAGATTTTGCTGTATTTCTGCACCAAATCCATACAAGTACATACAGATTTTGACAGGGGTCAAATCTTCACGGAAAGGCTTCAAGCACATGGGGAAGCAGCTGCTTTGGGGCCCGAACTCAGAAGGGGCCCACTTGGGAGGAGGACTGAAAGATTTTATTGTCAAAGCCCCTTCAACAGTATTGTACAATGACTTGATATAGTGACATAGTATCTACATTTAGGAAATGGATGGAGTGGCTGCCAGGCCTCATCTGTGAGAGCGATCTTGACTAGCCGCAAGAGTGGGGGTTACACGGGAGTCGGGGGTAGCGAATAAGTTGCTAGGGGGCCCTGTTGAAAAATTTGCTGTGGGGCCCAGTCATCTCTACTTCTGCCAGTGCACAGTTCCGCAAAAAAAATTGATACAGCCTGTGTACCATCGGCATTTTTTTTTCCCGTGGACTGCATTTTGCGGACCAGAATTCTATGTGTTCTATAAATTGCAGAATGGACATCCGGAAGGGGACAGCACACGAAAAACATCTGTCAGTTGTGTGCATGAGGCCACTGTATACATGTCCAGGTGTTTTCTCTTAGAATTAGACTACATTCACATGAGAGTGAAAAACCTCAGTTAAAGGCTACATTCACACGACCGTATGTGTTTTGCGTATCGGCAAAAAAAAAAAAGATGATGCCCATATGGCATCCGTTTTTTTGAGGATCCATTGTAACAATGCCTATCCTTGTCCGCAAAACAGACAAGAATAGGACATGTTCTGTTTTTTTTTTTTTTTTTGCAGGGCTACTGAACGGATGCGGACATTTTTTGCGGACCCATTAAAATGAATTGGGCTGCATCCTATCAACAAAAAAAAAAAGGAAACATAATACGTTCGTGTGCATGAGCCCAAAAACTGTTTTTTTTCCACAGATGTCTTTCTGACAAACGGACATTAAAGAAGAACTCCCGCAAAAAAATTTATTCTCTGACCTGTTAGAAAGGTGCATAATATAATCTGTAGTGAATGTCATTTTCTTATCAGTGACTGTTTCTGTGAGTAAAAACCTCTCTTCTTATTGTAGCTGGGTCATGTGACCAACTCCCTGACCTCCAACTGACCCAGGACAGAAAGCCAGTCACTGCTCTATTCATTCCTATGGGAGCCTCACTTTCAGTCTCATAGGAATACATAGAGAATTAGACTTCCTGTCCACACATAAGTCTATGTGTGAGTTGGTGGGTCTAATTGCTGGTCACATGACACAGATAAGAAACTTCGGGATGATAGAAGTCAAAAATTCAGACACTAGTAAGAAAATGACATTCACTACAGATTATATCATGTACATTTCTAGCAGGACATGGAATAAAATTTTTGTCGGGAGTTCTTCTTTAAAAACGGTCTCCAACGGTCTTCCTGGTAAGTCAGTTCGTGAAAACGGACAAAATAGAATGTTTTATTTTTTGACGACCATTAGTAACTGGCCGACAAAACAACAGCCAGGTGAACAACCTCATAGACTACCATTGTTCTTAAAACAGACGTATGACGGCTGTTAAACGTTTCACATTTTGTGTCAGTGTAGCCTAAGGGTGCGGCCACACGGTCTGGATTCTTGGCGCAGTTTTGGAAGCCAAAGGCCCCTTTCACACAAGCGGGAGACTCGGACGTCTCCCGCATCGTGTGCAGTGTACTGAACTGCCGGCACTGAACGGGGGTTACATAGCATTATACTGATTTATGATGCTACGTAACCCTTACAGTTCTGGAATGTATTGGATAATGCTGACAGTGTTATCCAACACATTCCAGAACTGTAAGGGTTCGTTTATGCGGATCAATTATCTGTCAGATGGTCGGGGAAGAACATTAGTATTAACGCTCGTTCCGGATAATCTGACCGTGCAAAAGGTGCCGGCAATTACCCGATGAACGGCCAAAGGCTCATTCACTGGGTGATCGCGTCTCACAAAACCCACCAGCGTGGAAAATCAAGGTTCCTGCGCAGCAGACTGTGGTGTATAGATGGCGATCTGCTGCACTGGAACAGTTATTCTCTATGGGGATAATCAATCGTTGATTCGTTTGCTTGTCCCCATACAGCGGAGGTGACTGCAGCGTCTGACAGATAACTGGTCTGTATAAGGGAGCCTTCACAAGTGGCCGAAAATTCTGCCAGAAAATCCGCAACATCAAGACTTCCACCATGTTCTATGGCAGACTGATTCTGCAGTGGAAACCGCTGCAGGAAAATCGGGGCGGATTTTGTAGCAGATTTTCTACTGCAGAATCAGTTTGCCATAAGATAACATGGTGGAAGTCTTGATGTTGTGGATTTTCTGGCAGAAGCTTGAAGTGTGAAAGCTCCCTAAAACAGGGATCAGCAACCTCCAGCTGTTGTGAAACTACAACTCCCAGCATGCTCCATTCACTTCCATGGGAGATTAAGAAGACAAGCAATTGTGCACGCTGGGAGTTGTAGTTTCACCACAGCTGGAGTGCTGGAGGTTGCTGATCCCTGCCCTAAAATAACCTTTAGGGCTCATGCACACAACCATATGTACTTGACGGACCGCAAAAAATACAGATGGCGTCCGCGTGCATTCCGTATTTTGCGGAACGGAACAGCTGGCCCCTAATAGAACAGTCCTATCGTCTGTCATGCGGACAATAATAGGAAATGTTCTATTTTTTTGCGTAACGGACATACAAAAACGGAATGCACACGGAGTAACTTCCGTTTTTTTTTTGGCGGACCCATTGAAATGAATGGACGGAATGGACATGGAAAGAAAATACGTTCGTGTGCATGAGCCCTTAGACTCCATAGGTAAGGGGGAAAAAAAAAGTTGAAAAAAATGCAAGTAAGGGCTCATGCACACGCAATGCGGATCGCAGACCCATTCACTTGCATGCACTACTTTTTTGCGGGGCGGAGGCACGGACAGAAAACCCACAGATGCACTCCGTAGTGCTTCCGTTCCGCATCTCTCTGATTGCATTCAAGTGAATGGGCCTGCATCTGTGATGCGAGGTGCACACGGCCGGTGCCCGTGTATTGCGGACCTGCTGTATGCTATAATCACATGCATTTCATGATGTTTATTAGAGGCCAAAAATCCCCCCCCCCCAAAAAAAAAAAGTGTCCGCCCACGTAATATCATCCTCTATATGATTTTGTGAGAAAGGCTTTGGTAGCTTCCACTGGATTTGCAGAATGTGAGTGATTACGGGTATTAAAATAGAAAACCTCTTCCCCTCCACAGTACCGTCCGGCTGACATATTTTCTGGCGGTGTATACTGCGCCGGGCGCTAGTACGTAATGGCTCTGCTAACATTACATGACACGGGGGATGTAAGTGATAGCGCTTTGTCTATATTCATATACTCTTATCCAGGCCGTATCTAACAACACAGCAGACCCAACATGCCATTGCCTGTGTTAATGATCTCTATCACTCCCAACGTGTCACATTAGTTCAGCGCCTTCGGTCACCTCACATTACTAATTGCTCCTGCCGGTTTGGGTGGCTGCGCTGAGAGACAGTTTGGAAGTGCAGAATGACATTTTTATTTTAAATTAGACTGCTCTTTCAACATGTCTTCTAATCTATTTTCCGAGAAGACTATTAGTCTCTGTCTGTAAGTTACAAATCTCCACTAAATTTAGGAGTACAGCTATGATAAATGGACCAACCGAGCAAAAAAGTGGTGCGCAGTTATATATACACAAATATATATATATACACACTGAGGGGGACATTTAATATATCAGATATCTCCGTTTTTGGCTTAATAATGTTGCAGTGGTCTATGTTTAAGGGATTAGACTTGGATTATGATACATTTACTATGTGAGACTTTTGCAAAAGTTGCACAAAAGTCCCATTTCCATGTCAGGCAACCCTCATGTCATATTATTAAGGTGCAACATTTCATAACTTTGGCGCAGACAGACTTAGGCCCCTTTCACACGAGCGAGTTTTCCACGGGGGTGCAATGTGTGACATGAACACATAGCACCCGCACTGAATCCTGACCCATTCATTTCAATAGGCCTGTGTACATGAGCGTTTTTTTTTTTCACGCATCAGTTCTGCGTTGCGTGAAAAACGCAGCATGTTCTATATTTTGTTTTGTTTTTTTCAAGCAGCCCTGACCGCATAGAAATGCGTTTTTCTAAATTGCTAAGAGATGCTGTTTGTAAACCTTCAGTTTTTTATGACACGCGTGAAAAACTCATCAAAACACATTGCACTTGCGTGGAAAAAACTGAAACAACTGAACGCAATCGCTGAGAAAACTGAGTGAACTTGCTTGCGAAACGGTGCGAGTTTCACTGAACGGATCCGGAGTCAATCCATCACGCTCATGTGAAAGAGGCCTTAAAAATATTTAAAAAATTACAAAAAAAAACAACCGCAAAATGCAAATGATAAATGTCCCCCTGAATATCCCCTTTATTACAGACACTCACCTTGTAGTGTGTTGGACTTTGGTCTTCAGACCCCTGGCAATCTGCTGATTGGTGCTGCAGAGATACTGACCCATGCGGGCAGAGTAGCTTCTCTCATTTACCACAAATTAGTTGGAGGTACCGACAGCTTAAAGGGGTTTTCTGGGCTTTAAATATTGATGACCTATCCTCAGGATAGGTCATCAATATCAGATTGGTGAGGGTCCGACACCCAGAACCCCTGCCAATGAGCTGTATAGACAGCAGCGAACAGGAAGAGAGAAGGTCATCAATATTAAAAACCCAGAGAACCCCTTTCATCTACCTTGTCCCAGAAATGCTCTATGAGACTAAGACCTGGGGCTGTGGAGGAAAACAAGGAAAACTCTGTAATGTTCCTGGAGCCAAACCATGACTATAAGACCCTGGTGGTAAGGTGTATGTCCTGCTGAAAGTGTCCTTCTGCCATAGGGTGAATACAGTAGCTGCCATAAAGAGATTACCTTGTCCAAGCTCTACTGTCCAAATGTCCATCCACAGGTATCAGAAGACCCAGAGTATGCCAAGACAACCTTCTCCACCCCATTACCCACTTCCACTGGAAGAGAGGAAGGGTTCATTGATTCATGCTTCTTGGCCAAATTCTGACCATCAGCATGGTGCAGCTGAGGTCTGGATTCATCTGACCAGGAGATGTTTTTCCACTGTTCAGTGATCTAATATTTGCGTCCTTTTGCCCACTGGAGTCTTACTTTTCTCTTTCCCTCAGACACCAATGGCAGTGATACTGGCTGTATGCTGTTATAGCCCGTCCATGCTAAAGAACCATAAGTTGTGTATTGTATTTGGCATAATTTGCTTGAGGGCTCATGCACACGACCGTGAACGGCCCAGAAAGGGCTTTTGTCCTGAAAGAACTATGGTAGTTACAGATGTGAGCCTGGCTTAGCTATTTTTCTAGCTTTGCTACATAACCATGTTTAAAAAACGCAGGAAGACATCTCTGCCAATCTGCTGTGTGAAAATAATACAGCGGTGTGCATATTGCTGATGTGTTCCTCTTGCCGTTTACCTTCTTGTATATACAACTCATATGTATTGTTGAGAAGCACACATATGTGCATTAGGGTCTCTCTCTCGTTCACTCAAAACGAATAACAAAAAAATTGGGTACGTCTCAATCCAAACGTTTAAAGAAGTTCCTACAAAATCCCCAACCGGTACAACCAGTTCACTCATCCTTACCTCCAAAATTAGCAGCACCACTAGGTGGCAGCACACAGGAGGTGATGAGGCGCTATCATAAGTGGAGGTGAACAACACATAGCCACAGCTCAGCAGCAGTGCTATATTGCTTAGTAGGCAGTATGCCAGTATTAAAATACATAGCAACGTATCACAAATGGGTGTCACTTGTCTGAAATTTGCTCTCAAGCAACTATTTTAGAGCTGGGATTTTGATTTGATTTTATAGTGTACTGCAAAAGTGCATGTTCCACTTCCAGAACCCTTACCTATCGGGAGAACAGGGGTCCCCATCACCTCCGCAGCCAAACACAATCAACGTGTGAGCCCCCTCCCAGCCACCAGCCCTGTACCTCACATGGATCCAGAGATCTCCCCATTCATTGCTCTGCTAGATTCACATCAGGCAGGCATTTCATGGGGAGTGTCTTTTCCACTGCAGCTAAGGGGGTGTGTCCATGCTCTCCCTATCACAGCTCAAGGGGAGTGTCTTCTCTGCTTCAGCTCAGGAGGCGTGTCTAAGCTCTCCCTATCACAGCTCAGGAGGCAGTTAAAGGATGAACTGAGCATGTGCGGCCACCTCAGTGATCAGGACAAATAAATAAAAAAAAACAGCCAGGTGCTGGTCTGAGAAATGCTGAGTATTTTTCATGGGACAACCCCTATAAGGAATCTCCCTAATTAATTTCAGGCTACATGCTCTGTATTCATGTTTTGAGATATACCTCTACGACTGCATATATCTATAAGGACATAGGTTTTTGCGGCGTCCACTTTTAATATAGTTGATAAAATGGTATCCCAACACATACGGGCACTCTTCTGGCAGAATTCTGTTAGAGCTCCATGGGCCCTTTAGTTGTATATTTAGGAAGAATTTCCCTTAAAAAAAATCTATGAATCAAATGTATAGATTTCAGGTGATGTCAGTCCAGTCTCAGGGTGCTGTCACACCTGGAGTTTTTGTCATGCCATCTAAAAACGTCTGATCTGCACAGCATCAAATTTAGGCATCTTTGTGGTGATTTATGAGCACATAGGGTGTTTGATCACAGCCGTTATTTATGCATACACTTCTATATAGAAATGTATATACACCACACCTCTGTGGATCAGAATGGGAAAAATACATTAATGCAAAAAAAAAAAACGCCATCAGAAAACAAACACTAGTACTTTCTATGGGAAAAAAGCTGGGACAAAAACACACCAGTAAGTGAGGGAATAAGGCATTGTGTACACGAGAATATCTATTTTGTGGTCCGCAAATCCGCAAAACACGGATACCTACTGTGTGCGCCCTGCACTTTCCCATCCCACACTATTATAGAAATGCCCATTCTTGTATAGGATATAATCTATATATTTTTGCAGAGACGCAGAACAGGGAGAATTACCATAATATTACATAAAATATTTTATGTAATTTTTATCTCATCATTAAAATACATTGAAATACATACCGTATATATGGATCCACTTCAATAAAAAATAATTAACTGATGTCCTTTCCAGTGATTATACTCAATGCAACATAATGAATTTGTGCATCAACATGTGCAAAAAAAGTGTGGAAATGAATAAAGGATAAATAAATAGTAAAAGTGCAAAAAAATAAAAATAAAAATAATATGAATAAGAATTATGTGCTGACTCGGTTAAAGAATTCCAGCTGAAAAAAAATACCAGCAGCAGTCCATAAATCTTATAAAAACAATACCATTGTGTAATTGTTTATTCTCATTAATAAAATAAAACTTTGAACATAATCATGATCATAATATTATTATTATTATTATTAACTGAGGATTTTTTAGGTGTTTTGTTCCCATTGTATGCTTTTGGGAAATATCTAGTTTAGGTGTCTAGCACACGGTGGGTCTGCAACTTAGAAATAAATGGGTCCACATCTGATCCACCGAAAATATGGTTGTGTGCACGAGACCTAATGCAAATTTATATATATATTTTTTTATTTATTTATTTATTTATTTATTTTTGACACCTGCATTTTTGGGTGTTTTTTGCAGTGTGTTTGCTCACGCCAAGATCTACAACATGATGCATTTAAAAAAAAAAAGTCACAAAAGACAAAAAAAATGCCACTTTATGCGCAAAAAATAATGCAGGAACCCCACTAAAAACCCCTGTGTCACCCTGTCTTAAAAAAAAAAAAAAAAAAAAACTCTTAAAGGGGTTGCAGCCCGATCTGCCACGCTGAAGCAACTGTAACAGCATGTATCGTGCACATGTCCTATTTTAATGAGTGGGACCCACACCCTCGTTGGGTGTTATGCCCCTTTCACACGAACGGGAGACTCGCATGTCTCCCGCAACGCATCTACAGGGCTGGAATGCTATGCGATCCCTGTCAGTGCCGAGTCCAGCCCTGTAGATGCGTTGCGGGAGACATGCGACTCTCCCGCTCGTGTGAAAGGGGCATTAGGCAGTTGCGGCTCTCCATGCCCAATGTCAGACTGGGGTGGGAGACTACCGGTATGTCTGGACAATCCTTTAGGCTAAATGCACGCGATCAGGATTGTGTGCATAGAATCTGTACTATATATAGGTCATGTATATTGTATTCTGTGAGAATGTGAAATTCTCATGTACATGATGCAGATTTTTTTTCTGTGTGGATTTTGAAATCCGCAGTATGTCAATTTATTTAATTTTTCCTGTCCGGATTTTCTCCATTCACTTCATAGGGGAGAGGAAAATCCGCACGAATTGATGCAGATTGTCAACACAGACTTCCCCGAGTACAACTGCGGATTTCGGAGCCGATTCTCTACACATTACCCTTTATAGGGATACTCCAGCCTTTTAACAAATCTGTCCACCATCCGCCCTGTTGTGGGAAAGGAGTTTGGTTACTACTTACCCCGCCAACCAAGGGGTAAGTACTGGCCATGCTCTCTTCCCACAGATGGGTAAAAGGCAGACAGAAGGAGAACCCCTTTAACAGCTGCCTGAGAGCTGCAGTCACCATGCTACTTCTGTTATGGGCATTGGGAGAAAAAGTTGCACATTTTCAACCATGACATTTCTGTATTAGTCTACATTATATCCTCAGAATCTTTTTGCTGTTAAACCTACACAATACCTTCTAAGCTCATTACACGGGCGATGACATACATCCGTCTGCAGCCACATCATCCGTATTTCAGGCGCTTTTAATCATCTGTGAGCGCGTTTTCACTGATAGACGTGACTATACATCACTCGGCGACGGCTCACCTTACTGAAGCAGGTTGTGCGCGTGTACCCTGTAACCTACAGTCTACAGCACCACCTGCTGGTCAACGACCGGTACTACGATCACCACCCCGCGCTGCGTGCCCATAACAAAGATGGCTGCTGCCTCCAGCGGGACGCAGACTGATGACGTTTAGGCGAGCGACTCCAGGAAGAAACTGAAGCAGGTGGAAGAGAAAGAAGCTTTGGATCACACAGATCAGCGGTGACCGGGAATTGCAGTAAGGTCAGGCCTGGGGCTGCGTGTGTGACGCCATGCTGTAGGGCAATGTGTTGGGGGAGAGATCTTTGGGGTTAAAGGGCCCCCCAGTGTTCCTAAATGCGGCATATGGGTAACTTATTGTTTAGTGTGGGGTCAGGCAAAGAGCAGGGCATGGTTAAAGGACATCTGTCAGTAGATTTGTACCTATGACACTGGCTGACCTGTTACATGTGCACTTAGCAGCTGAAGACATCTGTGTTGGTCCCATGTTCATATGTGTCCGCATTGCTGAGAAAAATGATGTCTTATATGTAAATGAGCCTCTAGGAGCAACGGGAGCGTTACCATTACACCTAGAGGCTCTGCTCTCTCTCTCTGCAACTGCTGCGCCCTCAGTGTAAACGCAATCATGTCTGGCCCTGTCAGTCAAAGCTCAGAGAGTACAGCAGTTACAGAGAGAGCTGAGCCTCTAGGTGTAACAGCAACGCCCCCGTTGCTCCTAGATGCTCATTTGCATATATTAAAAAAATTTTCTCAGCAATGCGGACACATATGTACATGAGACCAACACCGATGTCTTCAGCTGCCAAGTGCACATGTAACAGGTCAGCCAGTGTCATAGGTACAAATCTGCTGACAGATGTCCTTTAAATCTGGTCCACGGGCATCTATGGCAGGGGAGATAAAGCTAGTTGTACCCCAGACTTGTAACTCAGTGGGACCTTTGTGTGATTTGATGTGCGCCACATGGCCTGCTGACCTGTACCAATGTGTGTAACCCAGTTTGGCCATGATAGGACCGCTGGCAAATGTCATATTTGGCTGTAACTTATGGGCGACATTAGTCACCAACGACTGTCCCACAGAAATCCACGGAACTGTGACCACAACGTCTGCTTTTCTGATGACAAAAGTGACAGTGTATGAAATGTATGGACGTGACGTCAAGCCCCATATGGTATGAAATGTCTTCCATATCTGAGGTGCAGAAGTATCACACAAATGGCTCAGTCTCGCGGGTTTTGGACATGTCTCGTTAGTGACAGTCTATGGGCACAATATGACACGCAGCTCCTTGCCATATGGCCCATGCCATCCTACCTCCGATGTGATACACGGGAGATTATTCCAGCACACGTCCTATTACTGAGTTCTCTGCTAGGATTGCATGGTTTCTTGAGGAAACTGTAGACTCTCACAAGATGAGAAGAATTCGGGGTTATAGGAGTGCACGTTGTCTTAAAACGTCCTTTGGAGGTGGAGAGCTGCCAGCGCACACCAGATGGTACAGTTGTGGAGGTGATCACACGAGATCTGGAGAGTGTCATGCTCAGATGCCCGGTATCTTCATGCCTGATGTCAGATCCAGTGGAGATTAGAATTGGGACATTTTGAGGGTATGTTCACACGGGTAAAACCTGCCTAGTAAAAAAAAACAGTGGCAGATCTGTACACTCATCTGCCTCTGTGAGCAGCACGTTTGGTCTCTTAAATGCTGCCAAAAAACATTCGCTATTTTAGCCCTTCCTCATTGACTTCAATGGGCAACACAGCTTAAAGGGGTATTCCCATCTCACAAATGTAGTTTGTATAGTTAGATATAGCCATACCAGTATTATTACTAATAGAATGTATTTATATAAAATGTACCGTTTAGAAGATTTTCCTATTTGTATATCCATTGTCCCACACACATCAGTCAGGCTGTTGCCCCTAGTTACGACCACCGCATCCATGTAGTAGTGGTGGTCGGCTTGCTCCTTTTCAAACCTGCTCTGAGGTAATTGCTGTATTGTGAACGTACATTGCATGACCATGCGGAGACACATCTTAGGGTACTTTCACATTTGCACTTTGGACGCTACCAGTCCAAAACGCAATGGTCAGGATCCGTCCAAACCGCAGACTTTATAAACGGATCCTGCTCCATAGAGATGAATTGATCTTGGAACAGGATCTGTTTCTCTGCGTTTTGGAAGTGCAGACAACAATGCTACAACCCTAATATGTGTCTCCGCATGCTCATACAATGTGCGTTCACAATACAGCAGTTACCTCAGAGCGGGTCTGCACAAGAGCAAGCCGGCCACCACTACTACATGGCTGCGGTGGTCGTAACCAGGGGCAACGGCCTGACTGATGTGTGTAGGACAATGGAAATACAAATAGGGAAATCTTCTAAACGGTACATTTTATATAAATACATTCTATTAGTAATAATACTGGTATGGCTATATCTAACTATACAAACTACATCTGTGAGATAGGAATACCCCTGTAAATCCTCTTCAAAGAAGTAACGTGGTGTTTTACCCACTGAAGTCAATGGGAAGCTGCTGGTGGTGTTTTGATCGTGAATTAGTGTGAAAAAACGTCAGGTTTTCCAACAACGGTAGACTTCACCCATGTGAACATACCCTGAGTCTGCATTTCTTTTTATGTGTGTTTGTTTTTGTTTTTTTGTTTGCATTTTTACATTGCTTTGTTTTGTTTTTTTTTAGGGATTGTCCAACTTCTATAAAAGAATAAGCTATCACTAGCTGATTGACAGGGGTCTAACACCTTGCACTCTTGCTGATCAGTTAGTGAAGGCCTGTCCTGAGGATAGCCCATCACTTAAAGGGATTGTCTGAGTTCAGAGCTGAAGGCTTTTTTTGGTGGTCCGGTGATGTACCGTGCTCTCCAT
Source organism: Rhinella marina (assembly GCA_900303285.1). Classification (NCBI taxonomy): domain Eukaryota; kingdom Metazoa; phylum Chordata; class Amphibia; order Anura; family Bufonidae; genus Rhinella; species Rhinella marina. The sequence goes on along the minus strand of ONZH01006582.1, from coordinate 351,905 downwards.
AAGGACTGCTAGGTGGAGGCTTCCGCCTAGCAGTGAGCCTGGTGACGTCACCAGCACTAATGTGCGGCCTTTAGCACTTCCCTAGTCTGTAAAACAGCTAGGGCAGCTCTAAAGCCCGCCCATCAGTGTCCGTGACATCACTGGGAACACTGCTAGGCAGAAGCCTCCACCTAGCAGTGTATTAATATAACCAAAAACCCCTTTCCCTGCGCGATACAGCTCCTATGCTCATGTCAGGGGAGCCGGAGGGATGAAGATGGGGGAATATGTCAAGGTTGAGGATAACCCCTTTAATAAAAGTTGCACTCGGTCTGCATCCAACCCTCGTTCATTGTGTATCACACGTAGATCCATTCATTTCTATGTGGCCACAAAAAATGCGGACAGCACGCCATATAATCCGTGTGCTGTCCACATCTGCGTGGCAGTGCTGTAAATGACAAACTGTCCTATTCTTGTCCGTTTTGTGGACAGTGGAGCCCGCAGGATGCACCCGGCCAATATCCATATTTTGCGGACTGCAGAACAGTGTGACTGTAGCCTTAATCTACAGAGCAAGTGACATCAGATGTACAAAATGCCACTAAAATGCTTTAAAAAGTCATACATTTTTACGCTGAAAAAAGCGCCAAACCACATTTACGTGTGACGTGAGCATCAGGTTAAAGAAGAACTCCCGCAAAAAATGCTATTCCATGTCCTGCTAGAAATGTACATGATGTAATCTGTAGTGAATGTCATTTTCTTACCAGTGTCTGTATTTGTGAGTTATATCTCTCTGATGTTTCTCATCTGTGTCATGTGACCAGCAATCAGACTCGCCAACTCACACAGAGACTTATGTGTGGACAGGTAGTCTAATTCTCTATGCATTCCTATGGAAGCCTCACTCTCAGTCTCATAGGAATGAATAGAGCAGTAACTGGCTTCCTGTCCTGGTCAGTTGGAGGTCAGGGAGATGGTCACATGACCCAGCTACAATAAGAAGAGAGGGGATAACTCACAGATACAGTCTCTGATAAGAAGATTGCATTCACTACAGATTATATCATGCACCTTTCTAACAGGTCAGAGAATAAACATTTTTGCGGGAGTTCTTCTTTAAGTTCACACGCGGAGGGTTTGTTGCAGAGGCTGAAGATCAGCTCTCGTTGTTTGTCAGCGAGCACATGGATTTCTGCAGGCCCTGAACAGTTCTAGAAATGTATTTACAATCTGCCGCGTGTGACGTCGCCCTGAGGTTCTGCTCACGTTGGTGTCACAGGTTCCAGGAACCACGGCACACGTGATGAATCTGTCCTGCAACCATTCCTGAGGGATCTCATCGACCTGTAGCTCCGACAACCCTTCTCCAGGGCGGAATAGCGCCTTAGGCTAGGCTTGTCTGCCAGCTAGCCACAATGGAAACCTGGCGTGACAGAATTGTGAGCAGAGCCTAACGAAAGGTACCTTTACGGTGATGTCTGCGACTGAGCGACGAACAAGTGGTTTCTTGGCGTAGTGAACGTCTCAACAATGACCCTTAAATTGCACCAATTATCATTCACACAATCATAAATTTCAATCACATATTCCATCATTTGTAAAGTAGACCATTGCATTTACACAAAGCGAATTTTGAGTGGCGTGCTTAAAGGGTTTCTGTCACCACAATTTTTGCTATTAAACAGGCTGACATTATACAAATGAGGGAAGGACGATTGCAGGCTTCCTCACTGCGCCTGCGCCGAATACTGAACGGGACGGAGTAGGCGCGAGATTTCCCCAGCACACAGGGCCAGCCGGAGAAGGTGAACGCTGCCTGGCCCTGTCAATCAAAAGTAGAAGGGCGTGGAATGAGGTGGGCGAACGGTGCCTCTAGGAGAAGAAGTAACGCCCACCCCACCCCCACCCCTTCCTAGAGACTAATTAGCATATAATAAAAGTTATAATTGCTCAAAAACGGGCACACTGAAAACAAGAATAGCAGAGTTAAATTCAGGTCATTTGCACATGTATAATGTCATAATGCTGTCCCCAATGCATCGGCAATATCGGTGCGGAGCGGAGGCATGGAATCCCACCGAGTGCTTCTGTGGGTTTTCTGTCCGTACCTCTGCAGCGCAAAAAAGGTAGTGCATGAACTATTTTTTTTGCGCTGCGAATGTACGGACAGAAAACCCACGGAAGCACTCTGTGGGGTTCCATGACTCCGTTCCGCACCGATTTTCCCGGATTGCTTGAATGGGTCTGCGTCTGTGATGTGGGGTACACACAGCCGGTGCCCGTGTATCGCGGACTTGATGTTTGCAGGCCACTATACGGGCACGGCCGTGCAACGTCTGCGTGCATAAGACCTTACAGGAACTGTATGGCAGCTGCACAGAATTATTTTTAAACCCTGCACCGGAGGCTGTTTTATCAGGTCACCATTATTAAATGAGCCTAAGTACGCCAGGGCGACACAGTGCGGACGAGCGGGGATGGCGGCGTCCATCACCTCATTCATTCTCTACGCGATCGATGCAGACTGACGCCTCTGCTATTGATTTTTGGGGTTTTCTCAGCATGTGGTTGAGATAAAGTAAAAGAATGAAATGTAAAGTAAATCCAGCTGCTGCGTCACTTTTAATTTAACCCTTTCATTTAATGAGGCTCGGTGGGCTGTATATAGGAGTGAAGCTTGGGGATGCCATAATTCGTTGCCTCTGGAGTCAAGAAATAAAGACTGTACTTTCCATTATGTTCTGGGAAAGCTGAGTGACATCCACTCTAGAGGATGTAAGGGCGGCCATGTTGGTTGTCACCTAGCTTTACCAGACACCAGTGTAACAGAGCTGCTTAGTTATGTACATGTATTGCTGGAGTCAAGCTATATATACGTTATATTCCCAAATACCTCTCATTAGTTATAATTGTTTTGTCTAGGGAGCAATCATCAGGAGAAACAAAATGGCCGCTGTCCTATTAGTACACACAAAACATGTCCTAATCACACAGCAGCACAAGTTACTTCATAACACTGAGGTAAAGAGTTTGAGGAGACATAAAGCACAGGGAGGAGGTGGGGATGTTGCTGATGAGCAGCAGCACTTGTATGCAGTCTCCATTACCACAGCCTGTCCTGTCCACCTTCTATGTACTCCATGTCTCCTCATGAACTCCATTCCCACAGAGATTCAGCTGAAGTTATTATCATCTGTTTTCAGGGTCATAATCCTTGACAAGAGCAGAGAGGAGGATGAGGCATTTCTTTAGCTCGGTGTTTTGAAGTAACTTGTCCTGTTTTGTGATTAGGACAGGTTTTGTGTGGACTAATCCGACAGCGGCCAATTTATTTCTCCTAATGATTGCTCCCCAGACAAAACGATCCGTTATAACTAATGAAAGGTATTTGGAAATATATTTATAGTAGTAGTATTTAAGTATTTTCATTTTAATTCCTGGAGAACCCCTTTAAATGAATGTCAGCCAAACTTGTGAATTTCAGCAGGACTGGCCAACCGTCTAATGTATTGGATGAAGGAAAGTGTGGCCTGTTGGATTCCAACATGCCTGATCCTTTGTTCTGAAGGAAAGCCAGTTAACAGGTACTAGTGGAAATGGCTGTCTGGTCAGGAGCAGTCCTTCTGGTCTGCCATGTATAGGACGTTGCAGAGGTAAGAGCGCTGGTCACTAATGACTAGGGACAGCAAACGTGAATGGGGAGGTGTATAGAAAGCTGCCTTATGTGAAGTGGGACCCTCGATGTATGTACGGTAATGCTCAGGGTAGTCTCTTATGTGTCTTTTACAGGACCCACGAGGATGTCCCACGTCGGAGCTCTAGCCGCCATTACAGTGGCGTTCACTGCTGCTGCCCTGCTTTCAGCCATACACAAGATAGAGGAGGGACACATTGGGGTCTATTATAGGTAAGAGGCATCTACATTTATAGTCTGAGGTGATGTTGTCAGGGAGGACTTGTGTGGATCCAAATCACCAATTACAATATGGTTTCCACTTGTGCAGTGGTGGATATTACATGTGGTGACCTAGAAACACGGTTTAGAAGGCTGAAAAAAGACATCTGCCTATCCAGTTCGGCCTGGTTTCCTACAAGTTGATCCAGAGAAAGGGGATAAAAAAAAACCTGTGAGGTAGAAGCCAATTTTCCTCATTTTAGAGGGAAAAAATTCCTTCCCGACTCCAGTCAGGCAATCAGAATAACTCCCTGGATCAACGACCCCTCTCTAGTAACTATAACCTGTAATATTATTACCCTCCAGAAATACATCCAGGCCCCTCTTGAACTCTTTTAGTGAACTTACCATCACCACCTCCTCAGGCAGAGAGTTCCATAGTCTCACTGCCCTTACCGTAAAGAATCCTCTTCTATGTTTGTGTACAAACCTTCTTTCCTCCAGACGCAGAGGATGTCCCCTCGTCACAGTCACAGTCCTGGGGATAAATAGATGATGGGAGAGATCTCTGTACTGACCCCTGATATATTTATACATAGTTATTAGATCTCCCCTCAGTCGTCTTTTTTTCTAAACTGAATAAAGCAAATTTCCTAAAATGACACAAGGTTTTATGTATGGACAGGAAGTCAGTCTCTCTGTTGATTCCTATGGGAGTCTCGATGTGAGTATCATAGGAATGAATAGAGAAACTGACGTCCTGTCCGTACCTAAGACGCTGTGTCATGTGGAGGGTCAGAGTGTCGGTCACATGACACAGCTGAGGATCAGAATAAAGTGGATAACTCCAAAATGCAGTCACTGATAAGATTACCTTCAGTACAGTTTGTACATCATGTAACTTTCTAATGGGCCAGGGCATAACAGTTTTGTGGGAGTGCTTCTTTAAGACGTCTCCAGGCTGAAGCCCTATTGCCGTTTGGATGACATAACTGTAGTTTCCCTCTGTCCTGTCTTGTTTGCCATGAAACGGTTAACATTGTTCTTCTCATACAGTCAAGTGTCATAAACAGTGGAGGCAATTGATTTAGTGCTCAGATCCGGCAGGATGTTGGCTTGGCTGCCTCACTTTCTGGCATGACATGCAACACATCCAAGAAGATGCTGGAATTATTGCCTTCATTTGCATGTCCTCAAACAAAGCTAAAATAACAGCAGTGTGTGCGGTGCAGAGAGGACTGTACGTGAAGGCTGCAAATCATGGCTGGCTGCTCCCCCGATGAAGGGCTGCCGCCAAACTAAATGGAAAGATGGGGCAACTTCACTACCTGGGAGCTGCCCTTGTGTGAGAAGGACAAATATGGACGACTCTGGAACGTTTCAGTTCATTTTTCATTCGAAGTGTAGGTTCCTGATATTTTAGGGACTGGCGTGTGTCCAGCTCCCTTCCATAGACTTGGCACTTCTGCTGGAGGGGTGTTACTGTCATCCTAGAGCTGCGATGGCTAACTTCCGGCACTCTAGCTGTGATAAAACTACAACTCCCAGGATGTACACTTGCTTGGCTCTTCTCAGAACTCCACAGAAATGAATGGAGCATGCTGGGAGTTGTAGTTTCACCGCAGCCACAACTGTTAGTGATCTGCCATAACCCCCTCCCCATTACTCCTGGGACCGCTGCTGATGACAAGAACTAAGGGGGGTACCTTCAGCTTATTCCATACACTCCTGGCCACCAGCTATGAGAACTGCATCACGGCTCCACTCACGTGCATGGGGCTATGCTGCAGATGACTATATGGCAGGGGACCAGGGTCGTCTCTGTGTAATGTTCAAAGGCATCTGTCAGCAGTTTTGTACCTATGACACTGGCTGACCTGTTACATGTGCACTTGGCAGCTGAAGACATCTGTGTTGGTCCCATGTCCATATGTGTCCGCATTGCTGAGAAAAATGATGTCTTATTATATGCTAATGAGCCTCTATGAGCAATGGGGGCGTTGTCATTACACCTAGAGGCTCAGCTCTCTGCAGTTTGCACTTTGACAGGGGCAGGCAGTGAAAACGTGATCACTACGGTTGAGGGAATCAGGTTCGGATTGCTGTATCTGAACCCCATGCTTTTAAAAACTTCATTAAGAATATCGGCTCCGTCCTACTTAAAATGTATTGCCTCTGCTGAGGTTTTTCGGAAGTTTCAGCAAATATCGCAAGAGCGGCGAAACAAAATAACTATCGCGTGTCACTTTATTTATTCACATAATTTACTGAACTTGGTTTTGTGCCTCATTAACAAAGCCGGGTTCAGCTCCGTATTTTGATACAGTAATTTATGTAAATGAGGCGACACGTGATAGAGGCGATACGAAGTAAGACTCTCAATATTTGCTGAAACTGCGGAAAGACCTCCGCGATGGACATACCTTTTACAGTAGGACGGAGCCGATATTCTTAATGAAGTTTTTAAAAGAATGGGGTTCGGATACAGCAATCAGAACCCGATTCGCTCAACCCTAGTGATGACGTTCAGCTGCCAAGCGCACATGTAACAGGGATGACAGATGGCCTATGACCAGTACGACTGCTCCTTCGTTCTGAGAGTCGGTGAGGATCCTGCCAGTCACACAGCCACCCATCACAAGTGATGGCATATCTTAGGCTACTTTCACACTAGAGTTAATAATTTCCGGTACAGAGATCCGTCATACGATTGTTTTCTCCCCGTTCATTGTCAATGGCGACAAAACGTAACTGAACAGAGCGAGTGCTCCAAAATGCATTCATGACCCCCAATGTAAGTCAATGGGGACAGATCCGTTTTCTCTGACACAATAGAAAACTGATCTGTCTCTCATTGACTTTCAGTGGAGTCCATGACGGATCCGTCCGTGCTATGTTACAGATAATACAAATCGGATGGCTGTAATATCAGTAACGGAAGCATTTTTGCTGAACCCTGCCAGATCCAGCAAAAACACTAGTGTGAAAGCAGCAGTATGCCACTACTTTACACAGGACAATGTACAAGCAGATTGTTCCTTCCCGACCATCTGCTGATCGCTGGTGGAGGAGACCTCTGTAATTACATGTACTGATCTCCTCCAGAGTATGGGGAGCAGCGATCACTAATGCCATCAGTCTTCTCCATAAGGACTCGATGTTTCCCGGCAGTAGATCGTGTTAAGCCTAATTCACATTTCCGTGAAATCCCGGACCGTGTTCTTTCTGAGGACGGGAGCGCACGGCGTCATTGGTTGCTATGACGCCCTGCGCTTCCTGAGGCCGCCGCTGTACATATACACTTGTATCGCCCTGCACTTCCTGACTGTACAGTGGCGGCCTCAGTAAGCACATGGCGTCATAGCAACCAATGACGCTGTGCGCTCCCGTCCTCGTGCGCTCCCGTCCTCAGAAAGAACACGGTGCGGGATTTCACGGACCGTGCTCCACGGAAATGTGAATTAGGCTTTACACAGCATAATCTGCCACTAGGAAACGATGATCTTTGCCGCACCAAAGATTTAATTACCCAAAGAACAAGTGTTTCGCTCATGCATTGGGTAATCGGCAGTACATTTATACCGCCAGATCACCGCTAACTATTGAGCATTACTATGAACGCTCAAAGCGATAATGTGTGCGATTCTCGGCCCGTGTAAAAGGCCCTTGCGTATCATGAGAATAGTCCTGTAAATATCGTATACACTTAAAGGGGTTTTCCTCAGGATAGGTCATCAATATAAGATCAGCAGGGGTCCGACACCCGGCACCCCCGCCGATCCGATGTTTGAAGAGGAGGCGTGCACCGTATCAGCGCTGCCTCCCCTTCACTGTTTACATGCTGGCCGTAACGGGGGTAGTGGTGAGTAGGTGTAATTATACCTCACCGCCCCATTCATTTCTATGTGAAAAGAAGCGATTCTTCCCATTGAAATGAATGGGGCAGTGAGGTGTAATTACACCTACTCACCACTACCCCCGTTACGGCCAGCATGTAAACCGTGAAGAGGAGGCAGTGCTGATACGGTGCACGCCTCCTATTTAAACATCGGATCTGCGGGGGTCCGACACCCGGCACCCTGAGGATAGGTCATCAATATATATAACTTGGAAAACCCCTTTAATCCTGTGAGGAATTCAAATTTCCATTGTTGCCCTGCCAGTCCATCAGCAGGATGCAGGTTACTGCTGGCAGCAGTCTGTATTCAGTCTTCTGACTAACTTCTTGTAGATTATCAGAAGGCTTCATATTGGGGGACTGATGGTAAGCCATAAAGTGGCTGCTCATCCATTGACTTTATTACACTCCTAATTACAAAGCCTTTACTGTGAGCCGAAAATCCCTTTATAGATTGATCTGCAGCATTTACCATCCGTCTTCAGCCCGGCTTCCTCTTGTGATTAGGGACAAACACGAAACCAAATTCTCCTTTCTCCTCCAGGGGTGGAGCACTACTCACTTCGACGAGTGGACCCGGCTTCCATTTAATGTTCCCATTTATAACCTCCTTCAAGTCTGTACAGGTATGTATAATGTATAGTGACGCGGTCTCTGCAGAATCGGTCTGCCTGCAGTGCTTTCAGTCTGCGCACTACATCTCCCAGCATGATCCACCTATCATTAAAGGGGTTAAAAAAAATCCCTCACAACAGTGAATGTGATAATATAAGAAAAGAAGTGATACTTCCCGTTTTCCTGGCTGCAGTGGTGACGTCCTACACATACCAAGTCACCGATGCAGCCACATCTGGCCTCAGCAGTCACATGGTGTACACTGCTGAGGCCAGTGATGCCTGCAGGGTGGCTTGGTATGCACAAGATGTCACTGCTGCAGCCAGTAGAATGACGTCAGCGCTGAAGGACTGGAGCGCGATACTGGATACAGCAGGGGAGAAAAGCGGTGATTGAAAAGGGCTACGTCACATGGGTGAAATACTTGTCGGAAAAATCAGACGGGTATTTTGGCTGTGGAACTCGTGGCAGAAAGCCGAGGCTGGGACTCGCGGGTGAAGAAAGAAAAAACAGTCATTACTTCCCATTGAAAACAATGGGAGGCAGATTTGAGGCGGTTTTCCATTCCGAATCCGATGCGGTATACTTGGCTTCAACCATTGTTTCAAACAATTGTGTAAAAAAACAAAAAACATTACCATGGTTTTACAGATCTTGGACTCCCACTGAAAGGACGGACTATGTAGTGAAGTCAGGTGACCTCTCACAACCAATCAGCAAAGTTCTGTTATATACGTTTTCCTATCCTATAACACGATGACTTAGATAAGTTGATGATCGGTGGGAGTCCAACCTCTGGGAACCCCATTGGTCCTAGGAGTTAAAGGGGTTGTGCAAGAATGGAGAGGGGGGTTTTAGCAAAGCACCCCACATGGCCGGACCTGTAAAGGAAAGCCTGGCACTGGCTCCCTTCTCCTCCTAGTCTGCAGTGTTCCTCTGGGCTCCCTCAATGTCAACATCTGGTTTGACATCACTGCAGCCAATCGCTAGCCACGATGGGGACCGGATCTCTTGCACCATGTAATCACTTGTCATGACGTAAGGGGATCCTGTCCCATCCCATCCCATCGCCCCCAACCAGTGTTTTGCTGAGGCAATGTCAAACCGGATGTTGACATCGAGGGAGCCCAGAGGAGCATCGCAGGCCAGGAGGAGGAAGCCAGCAATGGGAAGAAGGTAAGTAATCTTTCCTTTAAGGTCCAGCCAAGTGGGGGAGGGGGGTGTTACAAAACCGCCCCATTCTTTTACAACCCCTTTAAGGGACCATAGCACTCCTACTTGGCTGCACAGCTGGTGACCAAGACAAAACGGTGAAAGAGCCAGAGCACTGCTCCAGCGCTGCGTTCCCCTCATTCTCAGGACTTGTAGCCATTTTTTTTCCTGATAGTAATAGCACCTAATGGAAATAAAGGAAAGTTGCTCTCTGACTTCTGCACGGTCCTGCCGACACGTATATTGGATAAAAGCATGGTAATGAGATTCAGTCAACATTATTTCAACAGCTCGTTTGTGATGATTGGGTTACCATAGATTAGTGGATGTTACAGCTGCCGGTGTAAATATTGGATTACTCTCATGTCCCATCTGTTCCTTAGAGCACATTACAGACAGACGAGGTGAAGAACGTCCCGTGCGGCACGAGGTGAGCAAACAATGACATGGGATTTATCTAAATTAATAAAAAATGTAGTATAGGCACCGAGTTATTCAACAAAATGTATCTGTATAGCGCCAACTGCTGTTTGTTCTTTTCCTTATTTCTCCGTCCACTTCACTAAGGTGGTCGCACGCTCTCAGTTTAAATCTTCAACTTCTACAGTTGGAAGTTGTGGCAGTTACAGGGAAAGAGCTACAGCAGAAAGGACGCATCCCCTTAGCTGTCAGCTTGATACAAATCTAGTAAAACAATTGGAGCTGTGAATGGGGAGATCTCTGGATCCATGTGAGGTACAGGGCTGGTACTATGTGTGATTTTCATTTTTTACTTCAATCATGGAATTGAAAGATATATATGATTTTTATTTTTTAACATCCCCAAGAATCGCATCTTATGACATGTCAGACATTGAGTCCCACTTTTGCACCATCACTTTCCAGGCTTCTTTCACACTTGCAGTAGCAGCGTCCGGCAGGGGAACAGCCTGTCGGATCTGTACTAACCCTAGCCCATGTGTGCTGCTGGAAGTCCACTCCAGCCCCATTCACTATAATGGGGGCGGGCTGGAGGTCCAGCCGGCAGCACAGTAAACGAGCTGAGAAGCGGGCGGACCAAAAAAATTACGCAGCATGCTGTAATTTTTGTCTCAGCATGCTTGCCGTGTTGCTGCCGCCATTATAGTGAGTGGGGCCGGAGTGGACTTCCGGAGGCACGGTGGGCTAGCGTTAGTACAGATCCGACAGGCTGTTCCCCTGCCGGACCCTGCTGCCCCAAGTGTGAAAGTAGCCTTAGAAGCCTGTGATCCAAAGAATATTAACATCTCTGACGCTGAGATTTGATGTACATCACATCACTTATAAGTGATAGTAAAATGTGGAGTGAAGGTGGATACGGGCAGCAGGAATAACAATGCCTACAGCATGGATAAGGAAGGGATTGTGGGTTGATTGGTTTCCTTAATGCTCTGTGAATGTCCTTGGCGTTAAGTAATGTATGGTATGACCTGTGGGCAGACCACATACCAGGCACTAGGTTGTCTTTATTGCTGCTCATTAGATGATCTTCCTTATGTTAATATCTTTTAGTGGTGGAGTCATGATATATTTTGATCGGATAGAAGTGGTCAATTTCCTCATACCTAGTGCAGGTAAGTAGTGTTCGCTTGGACTTGCCAGGTCTTTCCTGCTCCTTTGGTAAATCATCACACGGCATGCTACTACTAGAATAAAGCTGGATTGAAAAGATTCCTGTTTGAAGGGGTTTCCAAATGTTATAAAGTGATGGAATATCATGAATCCACACCGTCACTTTAAAGGGGATTGTCACCGGCAGCAGGTTATAGACCAGGAGGAGCTGAGCAGATTACTACACAGGGTCACTTGGGAAAATATTCAGTATAACTTGTAATTTATTGCGTTCAGTCCCTGCTCATTCTGTGGTTAGGAGTCCAGTGGGCGGTTCTACTCGGTGATTGGCATCCTTTCCTGTATGAGCATGCACATAGAGAGAAACGCAATCAGTAAGCTCCTCCTGCTCTATAACCTGGTGGTGGAAGGTCGGACTGCATGATCAGCGTGGCATGTTCACTCTAAGGTCAGTGGGGGTCCGATCTCTGAGACAGTCATGAGAATTCCCTGCACATGGGCTCTACTGACATCCCAGCTGTGTATAAGGAACTGCAACTTGCCCCTTTCGGATCTCCGACCAGTCCTAGATTGACGGCATGTCCTATGCCACTTTACAAAACCCCTTTAGGCTACCTGCACACAGGTGTGGGTTGTCTTGTAGAAAATCCGCATGAACTTCCTTTCTGATTTCTGTGCATTTCGGCACCAAAAACTGTAGATGCTACTTGCGTTTTTTGGTGTGGATTTGATGCAGTTTTGTCCCAGATCTCACCCTTGCATTGATAAGGGTCAAATCTGCACAGAAGAACTGCACAAAGAATTGACGTCCTTACCTTCTCAGGTAGAAACCGACTTTATTCGCACATTGCAGATTTCATTGGTATTTTAAAGCCAGAAGCCGTAACATAAAATCATTGAGTATTAAAGGGGTATTCCCATCTTATCGCTAGCATATGCCCCCTTTGTCTTATAGGTGCAGGTCCCACCGCTGGCGCACTGCACATGCGCGGCCACCGCTCCCATTCATTTCTATGTAGCTGACGGAAATATCTGAGCCAGCGCTTGGCTATTTTCGTCGGCCCCATAGAAATAAATGGAGGGCGGCTGCGCATGTGCAGTGCGCCCTTCGTTCATTTCCCCACTCCGTTCTCAATATAGGTGCGTGTCCCGCACCTATGAGACAATGGGGGCATATCCCAGCGATAAGATGGGAATAACCCTTTAAATCTTTACATTATGATCATAGCGTTTAGGATCCAGCACCACTAGATAGAAGCGGGTTGAACAACCATCTTCTGGTGCCTTTTAGTCCATAGTGGATGTTAACACTTGATTAAACTGGCTATACATGTGGGATGGAGGATCTGAGAACATTCTTTCAAAGAAAATTACTGGACCACCTGGACACCATACACTCATTACATGCAAAGTCAAATACTAAAGTGACCGAGTCAAAACTCAATAATACTGCTTTATAGAACTGTACGGTTTGTACTAGACGGTCTTGCCAGGCTCGCTGATGCCGTGGCTGTGTAAAGCAGTTTTTGATGTGCGTTAGATACCAATTGGGAAATTGCTCTAAAGAGGCAGGAGGAGCCTCTGGTCTTGTATGAGGAGCAGATAGTAAGAATGTATTTTTTTTTTTAAAGGTGACCTAAACCTACAGAGAAGGGCAGAAATATATCCGGTGATGTGAAGACGGGCTGGAACGTCCAGTCCTTACTACGTCTCACTGTGTTCATCTTCTCTCTGTCCTTCTCTAGTTTATGATATCGTGAAGAACTTTACCGCAGATTATGATAAAGCTTTAATCTTCAACAAGATCCACCATGAGCTCAACCAGTTCTGCAGCGTCCACACCCTGCAGGAGGTCTATATAGAACTTTTTGGTAAGTGTTCTCGGTCATAACCCATACCTGTGCAATGACGACCACGATACACATCTGGCTTGTCTATTCCTGAGGCAGGAACATTTCAGCAGACTTGGTTCATATTGTTTACCACAGTCGTAATGGAGGACATATTTGGCAAATGTCCATCTGTCCTGTCTCCATACAGATTAATGTTAGTTGTGTAGGCTTATAGCAGTACTAGTACCTACAACTGGTCCACAACCAATGAAAAATATCTTTAAGGGCTGATTCACACAAGGAATGCCGTGTCTTGGACGCATCTCTGGTGGCCTGATGGCATCATAGTGGTTTATGATACAGTCAGTTCATATCTGATCGCGGCTCCATAGGAACTTACTGTATCAGAACTTACTGGGATGCAGTCGGTTCAGGTCAAGGGAGCCGCTGTTGGTCCGAGAGATGTAGCTGAGACGCGGCTTGTGTTTCCCAGGCCAATCGTGGTTGTGTGAATCAGCCCTCAGGGGTCTCTTTCCCACTGAGAGAAAATAGGATTAGTTTCTGACATGTTTTAATATGTCTTCTACAGATCAGATAGATGAGAACCTCAAGCTGGCATTGCAGCAAGACCTGAATGAAATGGCTCCAGGATTAATTATCCAGGTATAGTCAGCCAGTGACTTATGCATTTAGATCTTTGCCATCTTCTTGTGGCTGTATTTTATGTGTACAATGATAGCCAGCCCGGGAGTTGATGGAGGAGCACCGTACAAATGCATATGTGCAGGAGATGCTATAAATGTCCCATACTCACATAATGCCCATGATGAAATAATCTTAACTTAAGTATCTGTTCTTTGTTAAAATGTCTGAACCCGGACATACCCTTAAATTCACCCAGGCAGCCCGCCTGATGTTAGCATGAGATGCTCCGATGCCCTCCCTTTCCCTGTGTTGGATCGCGCAGGGCAAGGGCTCTTCTGTTTACAATAACACACTGCCGGGCGGAAGCTTTTTACTGGCTAGGGTGCTAAAGCCCGCCCATCAGCGCCGGTAATGGGCTCACTTCTGGGAAGCCTCCGCCTGGCAGAGCCCGGTTCATCGCCGGAATCGGGCAAAATGCCTTTGCCCTGCGCAAATTAGCAGGGCATAGGATGCTCTGATGCTAACCTGGGTGAAATTAATAAATACGAAGGGTTGTATCCAGCTGCATAGCTGCCATGGGGTGGTGCGTGGGCATGGCAGCTATGCAGCTGGATACAACCCTTCAAATTAATAAATAGTTGTGCTTGATAGTTTGTGACCCCCTTCAGAATTTTCTATATTTTTGCATAAATTTGACCTAAAACTACATCAGATTTTCACAGGTCCTAACAGTAGATAAAGATACCCAAATCAACCAAATGAGTTTCAAATATTCTACTTGGTCATTTATTTTTGAGAAAAAATGTTCCAATATCGCATGTCTGTAAGTGGCAAAAGTACGTAAACCTTTGTCTTCAGTATCTGGTGTGATCTCCTTGTGCAGGAATAATGGCAAAAAAACATTTCCAGTAATTAAAGAAGAACTCCCGCAAAAATTTTTATTCTCTGACCTGTTAGAAAGATGAATGATATAATCTGTAGTGATTGTCATTTTCTTATCAGTGACTGTTTCTGGGAGTAAAAACCTCTCTTCTTATTGTAGCTGGGTCATGTGACCAACTCCCTGACCTCCAACTGACCCAGGACAGAAAGCCAGTAACTGCTCTATTCATTCCTATGGGAGCCTCACTTTCAGTCTCATAGGAATGCATAGGGAATTAGACTTCCTGTCCACACATAAGTCTCTGTGTGAGTTGGTGGGTCTAATTGCTGGTCACATGACACAGATAAGAAACTTCAGGATGATATAAGTCAAAAATTCAGACACTGGTAAGAAAATTACATTCACTACAGATTATATCATGTACATTTCTAGCAGGACATGGAATAAAATTTTTGTCGGGAGTTCTTCTTTAATGATTAGTCCTGCACATTGGATGGGAGGAATTTCAGCTCAGTCCTCCATACAAAACATACTTTCCCATATACTTTGTGTTTCTAAAGCTGCTGGTTTCTCAGAGTTGACTGAGGGTCCCATGACCTGTGATGTCAGCTTATCTCCCTGGTCTGTGATGTTTCGTGCACAAGCCTCAGACTGAGATCAGATAACAGTCTGTACATAAGACGTCACAGGCCACGCCCCCTTTCTTGGCCGGCTGCTATCTGCTCTCTCCCTGGATTCCTTCAGATAAAACATTAACCCCTTCAGCCAGAACACACTGAGGGCTCAAGGCTTTACAACAAATAGTAGCTGCAGCAGTGAGAGGAGACAAATGCTGGGCAAGGAGCTATAGAGGAATTGTATTCTACAAGAACAGGTAGGGAGAATTTCCTGTGTGTATCAGCAGTGTCATTGTACAGCTGTGACTTGTAGTCCTACACATACAACATGCTGCTGAGTATTCCAGCAGACAGACATGTCACTCAGCACTTGTATTCACTGCCTTTGCAGAGAAGGGGGAGGGGCTGAGATTGTTATTACTGCAGGTAAACAAAGGCCAGAAGAGAACCAGGGAAATTAGGAAATATAGATTTTTTTTTATTTTTTTTTGCCTAAAACTTGCTGAACTTAGTTATATATTGCTGTCCATCAGATTTACAGTGCTATATATTTTTTTTTCATAACTTGGACAACCCCTTTGACTGTGGATTGGTGGAGCCCGGACTCCTTAGAGATGGTTTTGTGATCTTTTACACCCAGATGAGCATCAACATTTTTCTTCTGAGGTCTTCAGAAATCCTCTTTGTTTGTACACTTTAACAAACATATTGTGAAGATCAGACTTTGATAGATTGCTGTTCTTAAAAAAAAAAAAAAAAAACAGGTTGCCTACCCACACCTGATTTTTACTTCATTGATTGAAAACACCGACTAATTTCATCTTCAAATTTTTGCTAATCCTAAAGGTTCACATACTTTTTCCGCTCACAGACATGTGATATTGGATAATTTGATAATTTTCCTCAATAAATAAAGGACCAAGTCTAATATTTCAGTCATTTGTTTGATTTGATTATCTTTATCTACTTTTAGGACTTCTCTGAAAATCCAATGTCATTTTTGGGTAAAATACATGCAGAAATATAGAGCGTTTTGAAGGGTTCTCAAATTTGCAAGCACCACTATAGGGACTGCATAGTCTGCATATCTTAACAATCAAGATACTTACAACGTATGGAAATTATTGACAATTTAAAAACAAAAAACTGAATACAGTGAAACCTCGTTGAGACAGCCACCCAAAATTGCATTGAAAAGTTGGGTGGTCTCCTCAAAGAAGATGACCAGTATACATAATACATAGTGGGTAAGTGAGTGGTCTTCTCAAAGAGGTTTCACTGTATTTTACTGAATATTAGATGTAAGGCTTCATTCACAGGACCATACGAATGATCACAGAAGAACCTGATGCGGGACAGAAAAGGGTGAGTGAGAAGCCCTAACATAAGTCAGTAGTATTGGAGGCAATGGGGATTTATTATTATCACATAAATCACTATTTATTAGTGATTTATGTCTGCACTGGTGGGTCCCGATGTTGTGCTCGCTGACTGGTCCTCCTGTTGGCCAGAAGTAAGTTACTGGATGATGCCTTGTGAAAACGCAGTGGACTAAGTGGCACAGGGCATCCAGATCCATGTCAGAAGTCCTCATTGCATGGAGAACTTAAAGGGGTTCTCCGGGAATTAACAAAATGAAAATACGCAAATATAACTTTATTATAAATATATTCCCAAATACCTTTCATTAGTTATAATGGCTCGTTTTGTCTGGGGAGCAGTGATTAGGAGAAACAAAATGGCTGTCGTCCTATTACTATACACAGAACCTGTCCTAATCACACAGGACAAGTTGCTTTACAACACTGAGGTAAAGAGCTGCCTCACCCTCCTCTCTGCGCCGACTGTTAGGGATTATGATCCTGAATACAGTTTAATATGATATTTAGCTGAATCTTTGTACTTCATGTCTCCTCATGAACTCCATTCCCACAAAGAGGATGGACAGTACACACTCTGGTAATGGAGACTGCACACAAGTGCTGCTGCTTTTTAGCCACATCCGCTCATAAACTCCATTCCTACAGAGATTCAGCTGAAGTTCTTATCATCTATATTCAGGATCATAATCCCTGACAAGCAGAGAGGAGGATGAGGCAGTTCTTTACCTCAGTGTTGTGAAGTAACTTCTGCTGTGTGATTGGGACAGATTCTGTGTGTACCAATAGGACGGTGGCCATTTTGTTTCTCCTGATGATTGCTCCCCAGACAAAATGAGCCATTATAACTAATGAAAGGTATTTGGGAATATATTTATAGTGAAGTAATATTTAAGTATTTTCATTTTTTTAATTCCCAGAGAACCCCTTTAAGATGACCACTGGCTGGTCTTTCACAGGAATGTTCATCTCAATAAAATGTATATTTCTTAATAAAGGATTTTTCCATCTTATGAAGTGATGACTTCTCTCTAGGAAAGTGACTCCTTCACTCTCAGGATGGCCGGTGGTCCCATCCAGTCATAAAGTGAGGGCCTATCCTAGCAATATGACAACCCTTTATAAGAATTGCAAACCCTTTTCACTTTAGTTTCTCTGTTTTATATTGGATGTGACCATTGATCTTCTGCAATCTTCTTCTTGTCCCCTCTCTTTCCAGGCTGTCCGAGTCACAAAGCCAAATATTCCAGAATCCATCCGCAGAAACTATGAGCTCATGTAAGTTCTGTCTACATTAAAGAGCATCTGTCAGCACAATCAACCCTATTAAACCAGCCACGATGCCTTCTAGGGCTAGCTCAGCTGAATGTAATGATACCTTTCACTTAGCGATCCACTGCTTCATTCTGGAGAAAACAGTTTTTAAACCATATAGAGATGAGCCTTTAAAGGGGTTATCCCACGTGTAATGTAAAAAATGGAAATCAGATATGATATACTACATGGCAACCTCTTTTTAACAAAGCTAGAACCAGCCCTGTACCTCACATGGATCCAGAGATCTCCCCATTCATTGCTCTGATAGATTTATATCAAGTTGACAGCTCGGGGAGTGTCTTTTCTACTGCAGCTAAGGGGGCGTGTCTCAGCTCTCCCTATCACAGCTCAGGAGGTGTGTCTCAGCTCTCCCTATCACAGCTCAGGAGGTGTGTCTCAGCTCTCCCTATCACAGCTCAGGAGGCAGTTAACAGTTGAAACTGAGCATGTGCGGCCTTCTCAGTCAATAGGTCAAAGAAATAAGAAATTAAGTGGTCCTATACAGATACATTTTATTGAATATCTCTGTAGCTAAACAAAATTTTTAATGACATGCAATTACAAAAGTATTCAGCTGCAGGTGCTGGTTTGAAAACTGTACAATATTTTTCGTGGGACAACCCCTTTAAGTGTACTGAGGGCGGGCCCAAACTACTCTGTGCACCTTTTCTCCTCCTGGTTCCTCTGTCAGCCCCTCCCTCTCTTTGTTGATTGACAGGGCCAGGTTCTTGCATAATCATCTCGCCTGATCCTTTCAATCAAGGAGGTAGGGGCTGTCAGAGGAAAAAGGAGGAGCAAGGGGGCACAGAGTGGTTTGAGCCCGCCCTCAGTGCACTCTACTGATCATTTGCATATGGATTACATGTACTTATAACGCAGTGGATCTACATATAAAAGCTACAGTATGTATTTAATCAGAAGGCTACACCCTACCAGGCATTATTGCTGGTTTAATGGGGTTGATCCTGCTGACACATAGCCAGTTAATATCTGTACAAGTACATTATGTCCTGCACGGTGGAGCAGTATAAGAGTGGGAATGTAGTTATCACAGCTAATTCCCCTCATTACTACACGTTCATGTAGTTTCTGTGTTCTCCCTGCGGGGAAGGTCATAACCATTTTAATTGGTGCTAGTAAAAGTTTCTCAAGGAAAAGTGCAGCTGGAAATTGAGAATAATTGTCATTTCTGATTTTTCAGGGAGAGTGAGAAAACCAAGCTCCTGATTGCTGCACAGAAACAGAAGGTGGTGGAGAAGGAAGCCGAAACGGAGAGGAAAAAGGCAGTAATCGGTGGGTGACCTGAACGCCTGCAGTAAATACGCCCATAAATTTGATATAAAAGTTGGCAAAAATGACTTCCGTCTGACGAAAATGCAATCGGCCGCGTTGGAAAGTTTTGCTTGTGGCCTGCCCAAACTACACAGATGGGGCACGATCGGCCAAATTCTTGTGCCCTTTTGCTCTAGGACATTCATTAACCGTTTCGCTACTGGCGCCGTACATATATGGTGCTGGAGCGTTAGGCAAACATGGCACCCGCTTGCACATGCAGCAGGCATCATGGCCGGCAGTACTCTGCTGCAAACAGCAGAGACCCGCCGCTAATTACTGAGACTGGCAATAATGCCGATTGTGGTAATTAAAGCCTTATCAAGCGGCGATTGCGGTAATTAACCACTTCCCCTCCGCCCATTGACTATAAACGTCCGGGAAGTGGTTAAGTATCTCTGGACGTTTCTGAACGTCCATTCAGAGATAGCAGCTGCACGCTATTCGTGCAGCTGCACAGTGGGCTACCTGCTGTCAGTGACAGCAGGGTACCCCAAAGAGAAGGCAGGGACCGTTCCCAGGGGTCCCTGCCTTCTAGATCACTGTATACACAACGCTCACCGAGCGCTGTGTATACAGATCAGGAAGTGCTATGTGCGCTTCCTGTTCCGGCCCGGCGGTCACGTGCCGGGTCTCTCATAGACCCAATCAGCCCTGCACTGGGGATGTATTTCCCCTGTAACTGGGGCTACTATGTCAGCCCCAGTTACAGAAGAAATCAATAGTGAAAAAAAAAAAAAGTTAAATGTCCCCCAGAGATCTTGTGTGACCTTATGGGGGACACAAAGTGTAAAATAAATTAAAAAAAAAAATCACATATAAAAAAATAATTTACCCCCAAATATGACATAAATTTTTTTTTACAAATAAAAATAAATAAATAAATTAGACATATTTGGTATCACCGCGTCTACAACGACCGGCTCTATAAAAATATCACATGATCTACCCCATCAAGTGAACAGCGTAAAAAAAAAATCTAATAAAAATTATGCCAAAAAATGTGGCTCTTAAAAAAATTGCAACACAAAAATATGATTTTTTTTTTTTCTAAAAATGCTCTTATTGAGTAAAACGTAAAAAAAGAAATAATAAAACAGACATATTTGGTATTGTTGCGTCCATAACAACTGGCTCTACAAAAATATCACATGACCTACCCCATCAAGTGAACGGTGTAAAAAAAAAATATAGAAAAATGCCCCTAAACTGCTTTTTTTGTGACTTAACCTCCCAAAAATTAGATTAAAAAGTGATCAGAAAGCCGGATGTATCCTAAAATGTTGCCAATAAAAAGCACAGCTTGTCCCGCAAAAAATAAACCCTCACTCAGCTCAGTCCACAAAAAAATTAAAAAGTTATCGCTCTTAAAAAACCATGACAAAAAATTCCATGTTAGAAAATGCAGATGCTGCTCCTCCCCTTCTGAGCCCTGACGTATCCCCAAATAACAGTTTACCCCATGTGGGGTGTTTTCTGCAAACTGCAGAATCGGGGTAATAAATATTGAGTTTTGTTTTGTTGTTAACCCTTGATGTGTTACAGGAGAAAAATGATTAAAATGGAAAATCTGCAAAAAAAGTGAAATTTTGACATTTCACATCTATTTTGCTTTAATTCCTGTGGAATACTTAAAGGGTTAACAACATTTCTAAAACCAGTTTTGAATAGTTTGAGCGGTGTAGTTTCTAAAATGGGGTCATTTATGGGTGGTTTCTATTATGTAAGCCCACATAGGGACTTCAGAACTGAACTGGTCCTTAAAAATGTTGATTTTGCAAAAATTGCGTCTAAAATTCTAAACCTTCTAACATCCTAAAAAAATAAAATGACACTACCAAAATGATGCCAACATAAAGTAGACATATGGGGAATGTCAATTAATGAGTATATTACGGGGCATCACCATCTGTCTTAAAAGCAGAGAGATTCATATTTAGAAAACAGTGAATTTTTTCAAATTTTTTCAAATACCGTGATCGTTAGATGTGGCCAATGAGGATGCCGGTAACTGGTTTGAATGCCCTGGGTCTCCCTGAAGAGAACCGGAGTATTCAAACTGCAATTCTTATTTTGGCCACGAGATGGCAGGCCAACATAAGAAATGAGAAATAGACAGTAATAAAGTCATTTTAAAAATACATGATTGTTCAAAATTAAAATTGTAAAAATAGATTTTTTTAGGCTCATATATGAGCTTCAAAATAATTACAAAAAATTAAAAAATATATAAAAAATATAAAAGTTTAAATCACCCCCTTTCTATATAATAAAATAATAAATACCTAAATAATATAAGCATCATTGGTATCACTGTGACCGAAAACATCATACTATTAAAATCTAAAAATAGTTTTCCAATACGGCGAATGGCATAACGGAATAAAGGGTCAAAATGGCCATTTTTTTTCATTGCTTCTCTTACCCCAAAAAATGTAATAAAATGTGATCAAAGTTATGGCAATGTAAAAAAATTTTTTTTTTCAAAGTTTTATATTTATTTTAAAACTATTTTGACATACAAACCTATACATATGGAGTATCTTTGTAATCGTACTGACCCACAGAATAAAGGGCATGTGTCAATTTTGCTGCAAACAAAAGACTGTGGGAACAAAACCCGTAAAACGGTGGAGGAATTGCGTTTTGTTTGTTTTTTTCCAATTTCACCCCATTTGGAATTTTTTTACCACTTCCCACTAAATTGGATGCCATAATTAATGGTGGCATTAGAAAGTACAACCTGTCCTGGAAAAAAATAAGCCCTCATACAGCTATGAGAACGGAAATGTAAAAAAGTTATGGCTCAAGAAAGATAGGGAAGAAAAATGAAAACGAAAAACCTCCGGTAGTAAAAGGGTTAAAAAATGACTCCCTGAGTTGCCAGTTTAGTCTGGCATGTTGCCGACAAGATCGTTTCCCGCAGACGACGGAGCGGCCGCAATGCAGTCAATAATTTTCTCGGGTATCTGTGTACAGCACCCTCTAGTACCCTCGGGGATGCCGTAGTGTAACAGTGGCCGTTTTAGTATCTCAAGGAGGTTTTTTACTTTGATCTGGATCACTTGCAGAATAACAGGCTGAACTGGATGGATGTCTTTTCAGCGTTACAAGCTATGTTATTATTCCTGCTAGTTAACAATGAATTACTAGCAGTTTGCAGTGAAGTCCAGAAGGGTGTTACCAGTTGAGGGTGTGTCCCTGCAGAGTCTGACACTATTCAATCAGTGCTGCCAGTCAGACTATGCAGGAACACACTTCCAACTGGTAACGCCCATCTGGACCTTCATTGCAAAACTGTAGGCATTTCATTGATAATTTCTAGGAGGAATAATACATGTACAGCACATCATAGAGTCATAAGAATAGATGCGGCAGAATAGTTATTACATGGGGAATACAAGTAGTTACTAAAACAGACATGTCAGGAGAGGGGACCGCTCCTCTTTAAAGAGGATCTTTCACCAAAAAATGCAATTGAATCTCACAGCAGCATGTTCTAGAGCAGGAGAAGCCGGGCAGATTGATATATATATATATTTGTGGGAAAAGATTCAGGAAAACCTGTAATTTATACATTTATATCTCTGCATTTTCTATCTTCTGTGAGCGGCATCGGTACAGGAGGGAGGTGTTATCAGTCATTGATTTGTGTATAAGTGTACATAGAGAGATCGCTGTTAATCCTCCTTGTACTGATAGCACTTTACAGGACTGCAGACGCAAATGTACAAATGACAAGTTTTACTGACTCTCTTCCGACAAAAATATATGTCAATCTGCTCAGCTCCTCCTGCTCTATCGTGCTTTGAGATTGCATTGCATTTTTTGGGGTGACAGGTCCTCTTTAACTGTCCTGCCCTCTAATGACAATGAGACAGGCATGGACTGGGAACTTAAAGTGGCCCTGGAAAAAATACTAAAAGTGGCCCCGTTTTTTGTGGTTGGGTCCAAATTGATGGAAGGCAGGTCCAGCAATACCATATTGTGGCACATTATACCACCCCACCAGAGCCAAATACCACAGTCCATCACAATATACTGCTAGCAGCATAAAATACAACCCCAAAAACTTCCACTGCCTGGAGGTGAGGAGGCATCGGCCCACTGGGAAGTTTCCCTGTAAGGTCTATGGCCAATCCGCCCCTGAAATGAGATGATGCTACAGAAAACAGGAAATATCAGCTTATTGAGCTCTTGTGCTCAGTGTGAAAACTGCAGTATTGTATGACTTTTCTTTAAAGGGGTTCTCCAAGTTATTTTTATTGATGAGCTATCCTCAGGATAGGTGATCAATATCAGATCGGCAGGGTCCGTCTAAAGTGAAAACATGCGCCTCGTGTGCACAGCCTTCCCTTCATTGTTTACCTGCTCGCCGTCGACACCGCAGCGGTGAGCAAGTGTAATTACAAGCCGTCCTATTCACTTAAACGGGACGGCTCTGTAGTATACACTCGAATAAGAAGGAGCTGTACCAATGAAGTGAATGGGACGGCTTCTGGTAATTACACCTGCTCGCCACTTCGGATGCAACGGCAAGTCGGTAAACAATGAAGAGGAGGCAGAACTGGTGCGGCGTGGCCTTCTCTTCAGACGGCTGATCGGCGGGGTGCCGGGTATCGGACCCTGGCTGATCTGATATTGATCACCTATCCTGAGGGTAGCTCATCAATAAAAATCACTTGGAGAACCCCTTTAAAGGGGATCTCCAGGAATGAAGAAAATGAAAATACGTAAATATTACCTTCTTATAAATTCCCATTAGTTATAATGGCTCTTTTTATCTAAGGAGGAATCATTAGGAGAAATAAAATGGCCGCCGTCCTATTAGTTCACACAAAACCTGTCCTAATCACACAGTAGGGCAAGTTACTGTCTCATCCTTCTCTCTGCTGTGACTGTCAGGGACTATGGTCCTGAATACAGTTTAATATGATCTTCAGCTGAATCTCTGAAGGAACAGAGTTCATGAGGAGACATGAAATACAGAGAGGAGGTGGGGATGTGGCTGTGTCCTGCTGTGTGATTAGGACGGGTTGTGTGTGTACAAATAGGACGGCGGCCATTTTATTTCTCCTGACAAAATGAGCCATTATAACTAATGAAATATATTTCTAATAAAGTAATATTTAGGTATTTTCATTTTCTTAATTGCCGGAGAACCCCTTTAATGAAGAATAAGTTAGAATAATAAAAAATTAAAAACCTGATTTAAGTAAAGTCTTTTCCTGATTATATATTTCCTTTAAATCCCCCCTCTGCGGATTGTGTCCAGTTCTACACAGCAAAGCCGGAAATTTCAGCCTATTTTGTGTCCTCCTGTGGGGAGTTTTTTTAATTCTATATGGGCACATAAAGCGGAATTGTAAAAATGTTTATAACCTAACCTGGCCTACTGAATGATCGTTTCTGATGGGTTCACCACGTAGTGAATGGTCAAGGGATGTGTCCTAAGATACGTGCCGATGAGTCCCCATGAGAATCACAGACATATACCGTACAGTACATACAACACGTGGTAACAACTCAATGATTACACTAATGATAGTATGATCCACATTACTGAGGAAGAGGAGCCACCACAAGCGATGTGCCTCAAGAACTAGCTCTGCTGATGTAGTAATCGGTCTAGTGCGTTCACACATCATTAATCTTGTCCCATTCTCCTCCCCAGAGGCAGAGAAAGTGGCCCAAGTTGCCGAGATTAAATATGGACAGAAGGTTATGGAGAAAGAAACTGAGAAGAAGATTTCTGAGATTGAAGGTAACCCAGTCTAGTGGTATGCTCCATGTCTGTGGTCCTCCTGTATCCTGGACTTTGTTTAATCCTGTCATGGATTCCAGACTCTCCTTGTGTTAACATACGGAAACAATCTGCTTCTACTCTACAAGCATCGCTTGATACACTGCAGACCTTATACCTAGTGTACTCCTATTTATGTATAGCCTGAGCGGTTGTATGTGTTGTATCACTGCGTGGGAAGGTATTCCGTATGACAGGTCTTGTATGTAGGACTTGACCGATCATTTGTATATAAATGACTGTGGATACAAGTGTTATCTGGAGTTTTACATATCTAAGAACGATAACTGAGAGGGAGCGATCAGTGCAGGACCTTAAAGGGGTTCTCCAGGAATTTTGAAAATGAAAATACCTAAATATTAATTTATTATAAATATATTCCCAAATACCTTTCATTAGTTATAATGGCTCATTTTGTCTAGGGAGCAATCATTAGGAGAAATAAAATGGCCGCCGTCCTATTAGTACACACAGAGCCTGTCCTAATCACATAGGAGGACAAGTTACTTCACAACACTGAGGTAAAGAGCTGCCTCATCCTCCTCTCTGCTTGTCAGGGATTATGATCCAGAATACAGCTGATAAGATCTTCAGCTGAATCTCTGAAGAAAAGGAGCTCATTAGGAGACATGGAGTACAGAGAGGATGGACAGGACAGACTGTAGTAATGGAGACTGCATACAACTGCTGCTCTTTAATCACATCTCCACCCTCCTCTCTGTACTTCACGTCTCCTCATAAACTCCATTCCTATGGAGATTAAGCTGAAGATCTTATATTCTACATCTAGGACCATAATCCCTGACAGGAGGATGAGGCAGCTCTTTACCTCAGTGTTGTGAAGTAACTTGTCCTCCTCTGATTAGGACAGGTTTTGTGTGCACTAATAGGACGGCGGCCATTTTGTTTCTCCTAATGATTGCTCCCTAGACAAAACGATCCATTATAACTAATGGAAGGTATTTGGGAATATATATGTATAATAAAGTAATATTTAAGTATTTTCATTTTCTTAATTCTTGGAGAACACATTTAAAGGACATCTGTCAGCAGATCTTCACCTAGGACACTGGCTGACCTGTTACATGTGCATTTGGCAGCTGAAGACATCTGTGTTGGTCTCATGTTCATGTGTGCCTGCATTGCTGAGCAAAAATGAAGTTTTAATATATGCAAATGAGCCTCTAGCGTGGGCTCTGATTGCATTCAGTGGTAGCCATCTGGCACCAGGTGAGGTATAGAGTGGGCTCAGCATGCATGTTGGTACCTGCATTCACTGCATGTAATGGAGGCCATTTTGGCATCAAAAATGACAAAAAGCAGAGTGGACCCAACATGCATGTGGAACCTGCACTCCCTGAATTTTTGTGGTGGCCGTCCTGGTACATAACAGGCAGCATTTAGTGTTAGGTTCCCATCTTACAGAGATCACCTTGACATTTGGCATACGGGCCCAAATAATTTTGTACAAAATATATTTGCCAACAATCTCAAATTTACAAAATAAGCGTAGCCTTAGCACCAGAATATTTCTATTACTATGGCATTTTTGTACTTTATTTGGTTTGCAGAGTGCTGTTGACAGATGCCCTTTAACACGAACGTGAAGTTTGGGTTTCTTGAACATAAGCCAGCCCAAATAAATCGTGCCATTTGGTGTTCTAATAGGTTGGTTTCTCACATGTTCTTGTTCTGTAGATTCTGCTTTTCTAGCTCGAGAGAAGGCGAGGGCCGATGCAGAATTTTACACAGCACAGAAATTAGCGGACGCCAATAAGGTAAAGATTCACATTCATCACACTGCACGGTGGTGCACTCCTTAACTTCTCCTCTTTACACCCTGTCAGTGTACTATGAAGACCTTCCTTCTTATCAGCTCTCCCCACACGGTTATCTCTGCATGACGTGTGCTTTCCACAGTCTCTGTGCATATGGTTTTCCTCGAGCAGAGTTGGGCACACGTCTTGTTTAAGTTGCCAGAAAAGGATCCAGCAGGATGGAGAAGTATACGTCCTTCCCTTATATTTCTTCTTCCTGTGAGAACCACCTGTGGCTTTGGCTTAAAAACAAACCTTCACCCAAAATTGCCTCAAAATCTGGATGTGTGATCTGAAAGATCTTTTATTAGAACTCTGTGTTGTGCCGTCCCTCTGTTATTCCTCCTAGAATCTTGTGACAACTAGAAATCACTGAAAACCATTGTATTGTCACAATACATTAGTAAGTGGCTTGTATTAACTTTCTCTACATAATAAATGCTATTTGCTGGAGTGAGGCAACCCCCTTTAAAGTCAGTCACTGACCTGCGATTATTGGGGGCGCTGCTGAAATAGGTTGTTAATGGCTACCAAAGACAAACGATGAATTTCTTGGGAATACAAGGAACCTATCTCATCCTAAAGTCTCCACACCATTAAAGCGTCTTTATTTTATTCCTTTATATAGTGCTCACCTATACTGCAGCACTGTACAGACTCATCGCTCACTTCGGATCCTGTCCCTTTGAGGCTTTGGACCTGGAAGAGATGGTTTACGTCCGACCTGTTCTCTAATTTTCTTGCACTGTGCTATAGTTTATACCTGTGTCTATGGTCGCTTATTATTATCCCCTGATGAACCAGGGAAACGCATCAGGACTGTTCAAGTTTTAGTCCTTGATACTGGCTGATATGTAGCCGTGGGACTATTCTTTGAAGTCAGCTTTATTTTTTATTATCCTGCTCACCTACATCACATTGGTTTTCAGTAACTTCTAGTTGTCACTTTATTCAGAAAATTATAGGAGGAATAACAGAGGTACACAGGGTTCTAAGAAAAGATCCTTCAGAATTGTCACATTATGGGGAATACAAGTATTTAGTAAAACTGACGTGTCAGGAGAGGCAACAGATCCTCTATACCAGGGATCGACAACCTTCGGAACTCTAGCTGCTGTGAAACTACAACTCCCAGTATGCAAACATGCTCGGCTGTTCTCACAGCTCCCATAGAAGTGAATGGAGCATTCTGGGAGTTGTAGTTTCAGAACATCAGGGTGCCGGAGGTCGCTGATCCCTGCTGTATACATACGTACCGCTGTTCTTCCTGTGCCCTTCTGCCGTCTCACCTGCTTATTTTTAATTTTTTTTTTATATATTTTTCTCTTCCAGCTTAAATTAACCCCCGAATACCTACAACTTATGAAATACCAAGCCATCGCTGCCAACAGTAAGATCTATTTTGGAAACGACATCCCAAACATGTTTATGGACACCAGCACTACAAGCACCCATGCCCATTCAGATGACCTACCTCTGGACGACCCCTTTAAGCTCAAAGACTCCATTTTATCTGATGAACTGAAATCGTGAGGAGAAAAAGATCTTTGTTTTTACGATTAAAAAAAAAAAAAAAAAAACGGAAAAATATATAAAAATTGCAAAACCAAATCAGCATTTTTCTATAGATCTGCAGCCCTAGAATGATCATTGGGTCTAATGGGTTTTCTTTTTTTTTTTTTTTTTTTTTTCCAACAAAATGAATGTTTGTGAGTATTGTATTGGATGCTCAGGGTGCTCGGTGAGATTTTATCCACTGATGCGATATTCCTATAACACACATAGTATCACTTAGTATCTCTGTGTGCAAAATGCAGTGTGTGACCAGGGACCAATATATATATTTGCTACAGAGAACATACAGTGAAAAATACAATCTGTCGTATTACTTATGGGACCAAATCTTGCAGCGGTAAGATCCAAAAACTGAATGAGGATAGACTCCCATTATTAGCCGGGTCTATGTTTCTGTCCCCGCAGTCAGATGATCTCAAGCCTGCCCAATTTCCACGGTAGATTGCTGTAAAACATGATTTTAGGCTATGGACAGGATCATTTTTTTGTTATTGTATTGCAGATATTATGGCCTAAAAAGATTTTTTTTTTAATTGATTTTTATTCCAAATTTTGCATTGTTTGGCTTCTGCAACCTGCACGTATTACAACACATAACAAGCTGCTGGATGCCAGTCACTGTCAATTCCATCAGCTCTCTGACGGCTCGGGCTGCAGCCCCTTGTGTCGTTGATCATAATTTGGCTTAAAGAGGTTATCCAAGACCTATAATGCCCGGGCCCCTCACACAGATTGTACTTACCTCGCTCCGGATCCCTGCACGGCCGCAGCTGCATCTCCCCGTTGCACGGATTAAAACATTCAGGGTGGGGGTAGAAGTTTTGGATGGGCAGCCAATAGCAGGCCGCGACGGGAATGAGCCTCCCTAGCATCGTGGGTGACACTAGGGAGGCTCGTTCCTGTCACGGCTTGCTATTGTCTAAACCCCCCAACAGCAGATGTATTCATCTGCGCGACGGGGAGATGCAGCGGCCGGCATCGGAAGCGACATAGATGCCGGGGAGTGAGGTAAGTACCATCTGTGTGAAAGGGATCTGGAGATTGAGCCATCAGAGAGCCTGTGTGACGGAACTGACCCTGAGTGGGCGTCCAGCAGTTTTTTCCATGTTGTTTTTTTTTTAAGAATGACAAATATTTTCCTGTAATTTTGGAGGAAGTAAGAAAGGGCATTGTGTGAGGGCAATGCACCACAAGTGAACCGCTGCTGTCACCACCCATGTGTCAGGTCCAGTAGACACTTCTCATTTTTCTGCAGAACACTACAACTTTTTGGAGAATGTTGTCTCGATGAGAGGTAATTACAGGGGTTTATTCACACCTTGTGGTTTTTGCCGTGATTTACTGCTTTGGACAATCACAGCACAAACTGCTACCTGTGTGAGTAAAGCACAAGGCCATATGCACCCGGCTCTGCACACCCTCCAGGTATGGCACCTAGACTTCTAGGCTCAGCAACTGCCGGCACTCCAGCTCTTCTGACACTACAACTCCCAGAATCCTCCTCTCACTTCTATGGGCATTACGAGAACAGCAACGTGTGTATGCTGGGAGTTGTAGTTTAACAGCAGCTAGATTGTAGAAGGTTGCTGATCCCTGGGATACCATTATATTGAATACTAAGCAGTATACCGCCATATAGCAGCCAGATGGACGCCAAAAGGACACTGACTAATGGACCTCTAGGGGCGCTGTATAGAATCAGAAAACTGTGAAGGGAAGGGTTTCTCACCATGTGATAAATGAACCGTGTATTATCCGCTACGCCATGTATTGGGCATAGTGCTGCTCTTATCCAATCTCCGTTCACATCTAGATGGCTGTTTTAACGTGTATGTGTCCATAGGGGGGTTGTGTGTAGAATTAGAGCTAATACAGAAAAACACAGTTTTAGATAATGTAATATATTTGTGTTTTACTGAACCAGAGGATTGTATAGAAAAAACATGAGAAACTATATACTGTTATAAATCTACTGCCGCATCTGACAATTTTTTTTTTTTTAAAGACACAGACTAATAAAATCTTGCTTTTCTGTACCACTCCGGACTGAGGACAGACGGTGGCGACACTTGCTTGGTTGGAGTAGCGATTGATGTACTGTATAATATATGCGGTATATATAGTTTAGACCTCATGCACATGACTGTAGATTTTTTAGCATTTTTTTTTGCAGATAACACACTGACCCATTGATTTCTATGGGGCCATGCACACGTCTGTACACAGAACATGTTCCTATTCTGGTCTTCATTGCGGACAAGAACAATCATTTCTCTTGATGGGAGTGAGAAAAATGCGGATTGCACATGGAAGGAATCTGTATATGGCAGTCCTAAGGTTTTTGGACTGTAATCCAGACACAGTTGTGTGCATGAGGCCTTACAGGGAGATTTATTAACACTACTGCAAGAAAACCCGAAGCAGAAACCAAAAGAAACTCCCATTTTTGAGAAGAGAATGAAAGCCACCTTCTTCTACAGCAGGGATCAGGCACTCCAGCTGCTGTGAAACTACAACTCCCAGCATGCAGACATACTCAACTGTTCTTCTAACTTCTACAGAAGAAGATGGAGCATTCTGGGAGTTGTAGTTTCTGAACAGCTGAAGTGTCGGAGGTTGCTGATCCCTGTTTGTCTTCCAGTAGCTCTGTTTTGATTAAAGAAGAACTCCCGCAAAAATTTTATTCTCTGACCTGTTAGAAAGGTGCATGATATAATCTGTAGTGAATGTCATTTTCTTATCAGAGGCTGAAATTGAGAGTTTACACTCTCTTCTTATTGTAGCTGGGTCATGTGACCAACTCCCTGACCTCCAACTGACCCAGGACAGGAAGCCAGTCACTTCTCTATTCATTCCTATGAGACTGAAAGTGAGGCTCCCATAGGAATACATAGAGAATTAGACTTCCTGTCCACACATAAGGTGCTGTGTGAGTTGGTGGGTCTAATTCCTAGTCACATGACACAGATAAGAAACTTCAGGATAATATAACTCAAAAATTCAGCTACTGGTAAGAAAATGACATTCACTACAGATTACATCATGTACATTTCTAGCAGGACATGGAATAAAAATTTTTGCGGGAGTTCTTCTTTAAGGGGTATTCCCATCTCTAGGATATGCATCACCTTATGACCTATGAGGGCCTGATCTCTAGGACACCTACCAATGCTAAGAAATTAAGGGCTATGCTGTGCCATTATAGACTGCGCTGCTTTACAGTTATATATTTTCACTGCAGGGGGCGCCCCTGGCACATGGTATGCAGAGAACTGCAGCGCTGCCCCATTCTAGTGACCAGGGCTGGTTGCAGCTCCTTGTACAAACTTAAAAGGGATGAAGTGTCACACCAGCCCTCAGGATCAGTGGAGGTCCCAGAGGTTGGACGCTTTATCACTTTATAAGATTCGTGTCTTACTCGCTTCTCTGCTATCACCTTCATTTTTTTATGGTTTGCAATTTTTCATTAATATATTCTCTTGTGTGACCAGTGTTAGCTGCATTTCAGATATGCTGAGCCTGCATGCTAATGGCACTAAGGGAATATTCACATGCAAGTGACTAGCTTAAAGGGCATCTGTCAGCAGTTTTGTACCTATGACACTGGCTGACCTGTTACATGTGCACTTGGCAGCTGAAGACATCTGTGTTGGTCTCATGTTCATGTGTGCCTGCATTTCTGATAAATATGATGTTTTAATATATGCAAATGAGCCTCTAGGAGCAACAGGGGTGTTGCCCTGTCAATCAAAGTGGAGAGGACGCAGCAGTTGTAGAAAGAGCAGATCCTCTAGGTGTAACAGAAACCATGCCCTTCAGTGCACATGTAACAGGTCAGCCAGTTTCATAGGTACAGATCTGCTGACAGATGCCCTTTAATTGCATGCACTGGGAAAATCCAATTGAAAAAAATGCAGATTTTAAAATCTATGGCATGTTCATTGCGGCTGCAGATTCTGCATGGAAAAGCTTCGGATTAGCGCCATTGAATTCCATGGGGGCAGATCCGCTGGCCAGTCAGTGGGAGAGATCAGAAACACTAAATCTGTGACAGAGGCTCCCAACGTAGCCTCCGGTGCAGATATGAGTGTCGGCGCAGCCCTCGTCTGTGTACCACTGACCACAGGGGGGTCAGATATAGTAAGACTGGCGAGTATGAAGTCCGACAGCGCAGAATCCACCACATTTATTAAGAGGCACAAGCCTTGTAATAAATTTGGTGCATTTCCAGGCAGTCAGTGTGCTAGAAGTTAAAATCTACACCATCTTTGAGCTGGCATAGATTTGAACCGTCACGTAGGGTAGGTTTATCAGATCTGGCAGAGAACAGCCTGCCTGAGTTCACCAGATCCAGCCTAGCGGGATACTACAGTTCACCACCAGACCCCATTGACTATAATAGGATCCACCCGCTTCCCGGCATGAGTGCCAGGTTTCAGCTGGACAAAAAAAATGCAATGCTGGAAGGTCTGGTGGTGAATGGCAGTATCTGGCTAGGCTGGATCCGGTGAACGCCGGCAGACTGTACTCTGCCAGATCTGATAAACACAAGTGTGAACCTACCCTTACTGCAGTTTCTGGCATAAATTATAGTAAGACCTCATGCATGGTCTGGACTTTGCGGATCCTCAAGACACGGATACCGGCTGTGTGCGTTGCCCATTTTGCAGAACGGATCGTTCTCAGTAGAGCAGTCCTATCCTTGTCCGTGATACATACAAGAAGGACATGTTTTTTTTTTTTTGGTTTTTTTTTTGCGGGACCTCGGAAAGGACAAGGTGTGCTGTCCGTATCTTTTGCAGCTCCATTGAAGTGGATAGGACCGCATTCGACCCGCAAAAAATGCGGCTCGAATGTGGACCCAAACCATAGTTGTGTGCATGAAGCCTAAATCTGTCGGACTGTGGGAGGTCATACCCTTCCCACTAAGCCCCACCAGCTTGTGAAAAGTGGTGAAAGTGAAAAGTTGCAAATTATGTCTGAAATATGGAATGCACCACAATACTGACATAAAACCTCAGTTTTCGGTATGGTCATGAAAACTGGCGCTCCATGGTGGCACGTCCACATCTCCATTTCATCTGCTCTCTGTTTGGAAGGTCCTGCGGCTGGAGTTTGTCCTTCTCTATAGTAGTATTTTTATACCTGCATGTTCAGGTGTCTGTATGGGTGCAGTACCTTCCCAGTAGAAGACCAGGCCTCTCATTCTCATCCACATACACGTCTTCTGATCAATGAGGGTAATTACACTGACATATGTGACTTTTCAGAGACGCCATTAAATGTAACCATGTGGACTGGGCCGGGACCTTGATGTCAAATCAAAAAAACCTCTAGGTTTTTATGACCGTGTCACACTGTGCCCATAAAATGTATTTATGTATGAAGTGTAATTAATTGATGTAAGACAAAGGATGAATGATAAGTACCGTATACCGTTCAGGAGGGTCTGCCAGTACAGCACGTATCGGAGGGAAGGGTGGCACTTCTGTTTCTTAGCAAGGTGAACCCAAATGTAGGTTATATTATAATAAACAACCGTATCCTCAGGCCTCATTCACACTGCAAAGCCGCATGCACACAGGTGCCGCCCTATGGTGATCTATACAGCACCACAACTGGAAAATGAAAACAAAAGTAAGGGAGATTGCTTCCATAATATGCCACTATTTTGCTCTGTTTTTTCGCCTGTGATATGGCGGTATGGTCGCGCTGCATGGTCTATCTGTAACGTTCTTATGATATACAGTGCATTCGGAAAGTCTTCAGATCCTTTCACTTTTTATAATGTTGGAGCCTTGTGCTAAAATTGAAAAAAAAACAAAACTGACTTTATTAAGAGGTGGCGATGTATCCGCCAGAGTTATGTACAGGCGCCGGCCACCACCACTTCTAACATTCAGACCATTTTCTATGCCTAAAACGCGTGTAAAAAATGTTAAATGAGAAGGGCCACCCATGCCAATGCCATATTCAGGTCTCATCAGAGATGTTTGGGTTCAAGTCAGGACTCTTGCTGGGCCCTCAAGGACATTCCCAGAGTTGTCCCTAAACCACTCCTGTGTTGTCCTGGCTGTGTGCTTAGGGTCATTGTCTTGTTGGAAGGTGAACCTTTGGCCCAGTATAAAGTCCAGAGGTTTTCATTAAAGAAGAACTCCCACAAAATTTTTTATTCTCTGACCTGTTAGAAAGGTGCATGATATAATCTGTAGTGATTGTCATTTTCTTATCAGTGACTGTTTCTGTGAGTAAAAACCTCTCTGGCTGTAGCTGGGTCATGTGACCAACTCCCTGACCTCCAACTGACCCAGGACAGAAAGCCAGTAACTGCTCTATTCATTCCTATGGGAGCCTCACTTTCAGTCTCATAGGAATACATAGAGAATTAGACTTCTTGTCCACACATAAGTCTATGTGTGAGTTGGTGGGTCTAATTGCTGGTCACATGACACAGATAAGAAACTTCAGGATGATATAAGTCAAAAATTCAGACACTGGTAAGAAAATAACATTGACTACAGATTACATCATGTACATTTCTAGCAGGACATGGAATAAAATTTTTGTCGGGAGTTCTTTAATAATATCTCTGTACTTTGCTCCATTCACCTTTCACTCAACCCTGACCAGTCTCCCCCTGTCCCGTCTCTGACCCCCCCCCCTCTTCCCCCACCACCACAGCATGACCACCATGCTTCACTGTAGGGATTGTATTGGGCAGGTGATGAGCAGCGCCTGGTTTCTTTGGAGCATGCAGGACTTTTGTCTCTGCTTCAAAAATCTTCCTGAAGCAGAAACCTAACGGACCCCATTATAGGGTCCATTCGGGTCAGTTATGTGCCGAATCCGTCCTTCTGTTCCTATAACAGAGCAGAAGAACGGGAAGGCTGAACGCCGATGTGAACTCAGCCTTGGGGCTGATGCACACGGAATGGGGTCCGCAATCCCAGAGATGCAGTGCGGCCTGCACACCGCAAAAAAAAAAAAAGCTGTTCAATTCAAGTTGAATGGGTCTCTCCGTCCCTGCCGCCGCATGGATGTTGCCCGTGCATTGGGGACCGAAAATTGCTGTCCCCAATGCACGGAACAGCCACACGACGGCCGTGTGCATGAGCCCTTATAGCAAAGAGTCTGTATAATTATGCAAAATGTTATTTTTCCTTTTCAATAAATTTGCGAATATTTCTTAAAGGGGTTTTGCCATGATATTGCTAGGATATGCCCCCATTGTCTGATAGGTGAGGGTCCCACCTCTGGAACGAAGTATGCGCAGCCGCCCTCCATTCATTTTAATAGGGCCGCCGAAAATAGCCGAGCCAGTGATCTGCCTACCTAGCGATATGCCCCCATTGCATGTCGTGGGAATACCCCTTTAAATTCTGTTTTCACTTTCTCATTAAGGGGTATTGAGTACAGAATGATGAGGGAGGGGGACTTGATTTTTATTTTTTTTTTTTTAATTTTAGAACAAAATGTGAAAAAAAGTGGAAGGGTATGAAAACGTTAGAAACGCATTGTGAATGTGGTGTGGACCCACCTGCCCCAGTAGTGCGTAGCTAAGGTGTGCGTTCCTTACAGCCATTAGAAAACATGCTAATTATGACAAGTAGGTCGTGTCAGAATCTGGTGCACTTTTCACCCTCAGATTTGTTGAGGATTTTGCTGGTGAAAATGATGTCCTGTGTGGATGTACTATTTAAAAGAAAAACCAAGGGGTGAGCCCCTCATCATTGGGATTGGTTGAGGGGCCAGCGGTCCTACCACCGCCTCTTGGTTAGCGTTACTACATGCACGTTACGTCACCACAATTCCCAATCCTATAAACCCTTGGCGACATATGCTGTACATTTATGGAGCAGGTATGAGCCTCCTCCCTACGTGGCTCTGGTGACCATGATCGGAGATAACTCTGATCCCGAGCATTTAACCTCTCAGATGCCGTAGTCTAGATCAAGATGTTAATAATCAGCAATAATTTTGCGGCACACTTAATGCACAATGTGTCACCTTTATTGGATAAGAAAGAGGGTTAATCCATATAACAAAGTTCATTCTCAGCATGAAATAAAAAGCCAGATTCTTTAAAGTAAAGTTTCGGTCATGTGTAGATCTTTGTGAAGCCAGGAGAGAAGGAGTGAGCGGCGGGGGACCGCTCATGTGTGCGCCACCACAGTAATGATGTGAGGCTCTCGAGACACACGCACCCGGATGTTTTTGGTGGGAAAGATACAGTGATCTGCTGCAGGGTCCAGCATGGTGGAGGGTAGCACTCCCTTCTGGCTCAAGTAAGTGGGTGTGGCTAAGTGGAGTCGGAATTGCAGCAGATTTATTATCGACGTGCACCAGATTGATGGTTTAAAGTAAGCAAACCAAGTAATAGAAAAATGTTTAACTTCAGGCAAGATACGCCCAGGGGCGGACTGGGAACTTAAAGTGGCCCTGGAAAAAATACAAAAAGTGGCCCTATTTTGTAGTCTGGTCCAAATTGATGGAAGGCAGGGCCAGCAATACCATATTGTGGCACATTATACCACCCAACAGAGCCAAATACCACAGTCCATCATCAAATACTGTCAGCAGCACAAAATACATCCCTAAAAACTTTCACTGGCCGGCTGTGAGGAGGGCTCAGGTGGCCCCCTGGGCATCGGCCCACCGGGAAATTTCCCTGTACGGTCTATGGCCAATCCGCCCCTGGATACGCCAAATATATTGCACAGAGTGCCCCGGTGTTATAAATTTGGTGCATCTTCTTACTGTCAGGTCAAAAAGTCTACAGTATTAGGGCTCATGCACACAGTGATAACCGTTTTTGCCATCCGCAAAACATGGATACCATGTGCGTTCTGCATTTTGCAGAACGTAACTTCCGGCCCATAATATAACAATCCTATCCTTGGACTAAATGTTCTACATTTTTGCAGGTGGGACATTGAAGTGAATGTGTCAGCATCCAACCACAAAAAAATGCGGCTCAGAGGTGGACTAAAAATACGTCCCTGTGCTTGAGCCCTCAGGCAGCGTTAGTAAATGTGAGCAAATAGTGACACCAACGCTAAAAACTGCCTGTCTGTGAAGAGGCTAAACCCTTAGCTACTTTATGCCACTAGCAAGAAGGCATGACTGCCGCTTGGGGTCACGTGACCCTCTGTCTGACACCTCTGAGCCCCGACACATGCTCCTCCCACTCACGGCATGGATCACATGTCCATGACGTCTCCGGAGGTCCTTTAGCTGTCTGTGCAGCAGGGAATGTGGAGGGCAGGCATGTCACAGGAGATAGGGAAAGCTCTCAGCTCAGTGCGGGAGAAGATGCAGCATGCCGCCGCCAGGAGAGCCAAGGTGAGCGGCACTTGTCATACTGATTTTATGCCGCTTCCTCCGTTACGGCCGCTGACTCCCGGAGCATGATGGGAATTGTAGTTCCACAGCCGTCGTTACCTAACACTAACTGTGCCGACCTTTCATTCTGTGAACCTTCCCAAATACCGGGCCCACGCTGTTACCACTGAGGGCTAGCGGGTACATCGTGACAGTTTACTACAAGGACCTTAAAGGGGTATTCCCATATCACAGTTAGATATAGCCATACCAATATTATTACTAATAGAATGTATTTATATAAAATGTACCATTTAGAAGATTTTCCTATTTGTATATCCATTGTCCCACACACATCAGTCAGGCCGTTGCCCCTAGTTACGGCCACCGTGGCAATGTAGTAGTGGTGGTCGGCTTGCTCCTGTTCAAACCCGCTCTGAGGTAACTGCTGTATTGTGAACGCACATTACATGAGCATGCGGAGACACATCTTAGGGTTGTAGCATTTCTGTCTGCTCTTCCAAAACACAGAGAAACGGATCCTGTTCCAAGATCAATTCATCTGTATGGAGCAGGATCCGTTTATAAAGTCTGCGTTTTGGACGGATCCTGACCATTGCATTTTGGACTGGTAGCGTCCAAACACAGATGTGAAAGTACCCTAAGATGTGTCAGCGCATGCTCATGCAATGTGCGTTCACAATACAGCAGTTACCTCAGAGCGGGTTTGAAAAGGAGCAAGCCGACCACCACTACTACATGGCCGTGGTGGTCGTAACTAGGGGCAACGGCCTGACTGATGTGTGTGGGACAATGGATATACAAATAGGAAAATCTTCTAAACTGTACATTTTATATAAATACATTCTATTAGTAATAATACTGGTATGGCTATATCTAACTATACAAACTACATTTATGAGTTGGGAATACCCGTTTAACTCTCTATATGGGACCCAGGCTTCCATAGAGGTGAACTAAGTAGGCAGACTGGTCATAAAGCGGCTGTGCCGTGTATACCATGTATATCTCCGGTGCACACCCCATAGACTAGTGGTCCCAGTTGTGATTTACAGTGGAAAGAACAATGCCGTGAAGTGCTTGTATGTGACTGCTGCAGCCATGACGTGCCCGTATACCGTATGTGACTGCTGCAAGCATGACATGCCCATATACCTTGTGTGACTGCTGCAGCTATGACGTGCCCATATACTGTATGTGACTGCTGCAGCCAAGACGTGCCCATATACCGTATGTGACTGCTGCAGCCAAGACGTGCCCATATACCGTATGTGACTGCTGCAGCCATGACGTGCCCGTATACCTTGTGTGACTGCTGCAGCCATGACATGATCCTTTACTGTATGTGACTGCTGCAGCCATGACGTGCTTGTATACCGTTATGTGACTGCTGCAGCCATGATGTGCCCATATACCGTATGTGACTGCTGCAGCCATGACGTGCCCATATACTGTATGTGACTGCTGCAGCCATGATGTGCCCATATACTGTATGTGACTACTGCAGGCATGATGTGCCCATATACTGTATGTGACTGCTGCAGCCATGACGTGCCCATATACCGTATATGTGACTGCTGCAGCCATGACGTGCCCAATACCGTATGTGACTGCTGCAGCCATGACGTGCCGTATACCTTGTGTGACTGCTGCAGCCATGACATGATCCTTTACTGTATGTGACTGCTGCAGCCATGACGTGCTCGTATACCGTTATGTGACTGCTGCAGCCATGATGTGCCCATATACTGTATGTGACTGCTGCAGCCATGATGTGCCCATATACTGTATGTGACTGCTGCAGCCAATGATGTGCCCATATACTGTATGTGACTACTGCAGGCATGATGTGCCCATATACTGTATGTGACTGCTGTAGCCATGACGTGCCCATATACCGTATGTGACTGCTGCAGCCATGACGTGCCCGTATACCTTGTGTGACTGCTGCAGCCATGACATGATCCTTTACTGTATGTGACTGCTGCAGCCATGACGTGCTTGTATACCATTATGTGACTGCTGCAGCCATGATGTGCCCATATACCGTATGTGACTGCTGCAGCCATGACGTGCCCGTATACCTTGTGTGACTGCTGCAGCCATGACATGATCCTTTACTGTATGTGACTGCTGCAGCCATGACGTGCTTGTATACCGTTATGTGACTGCTGCAGCCATGATGTGCCCATATACCGTATGTGACTGCTGCAGCCATGACATGCCCATATACTGTATGTGACTGCTGCAGCCATGATGTGCCCATATACTGTATGTGACTACTGCAGGCATGATGTGCCCATATACTGTATGTGACTGCTGCAGCCATGACGTGCCCATATACCGTATATGTGACT
Organism: Rhinella marina; assembly: GCA_900303285.1. Lineage (NCBI taxonomy): Eukaryota > Metazoa > Chordata > Amphibia > Anura > Bufonidae > Rhinella > Rhinella marina. The sequence goes on along the minus strand of ONZH01006582.1, from coordinate 311,811 downwards.
GCTGCAGCCATGACGTGCCCATATACCGTATGTGACTGCTGCAGCCATGACGTGCCCGTATACCTTGTGTGACTGCTGCAGCCATGACATGATCCTTTACTGTATGTGACTGCTGCAGCCATGACGTGCTCGTATACCGTTATGTGACTGCTGCAGCCATGATGTGCCCATATACTGTATGTGACTGCTGCAGCCATGATGTGCCCATATACTGTATGTGACTGCTGCAGCCATGATGTGCCCATATACTGTATGTGACTACTGCAGGCATGATGTGCCTTTATACCATATGTGACTGCTGCAGCCTTGGCATGCCGTATACTGTTACTGTATGTGACTTCTGCAGCCATGACCTGCTCGTATACCGTTATGTGACTGCTGCAGCCAATTACTGGTCTCAGTGGTATCTTTCGTACCATATCTCTATACTGAGGCGTTGTTTCTTTCGCTTTCTCCCTAACATACATTTATGTACAGCATGTGGGTAAGGGTCTTGCCACATGATGTATTTGCCATGTAGTGAGAACCATGACCACCGTGGCGATATTCTAATAACTTATGTGTATTCATATATAGGTAATGGTGGCAGTGTAACCCGCCAAACCATGCAGCTCTTAACGATATACGCTGAAAAAGCAATCAGTGTCTGAGTATATATAGTACCACCACGGGCTTGCCTTGCTCTTTCTCAAACACATTACAGCCACACTGTGTGGCCGTACGATAATGGCATGGCTTTTATACCGCACAGTAACAATCAAGGTACTATAAGTGTTTTTTTTCCTAGAACGTTTCAGTAGGAAAAAAAAAATTCTGAGCAATTTGCATTTCTTACAGTGACAGAAAACACATGCCGCCATTTAAGAGAATTAGTAGCCTGCCCTGATAACCGCAGGGTTTTTGATTACAAGGTGCGAAAGAGATTTTTAAAAAAAATCCACCTCCACTCATTGCGATGCATCACAATGGGGGAGATTTATCAAACTGGTGTAAAGTAGAACTGGCCTTGTTGCCCATAACAACCAATCACATTCCACCTTTCATCTTCCAAAGGAGCTGTGAAAAATGAATGGTGCAATCTGATTGGTTGCTATGGGCAACAAGGCCACTTCTACTTTACACCAGTTTGATAAATCTCCCACTATGTTCCCAGAACGCACCAAAGTGGAGCAAGTGACGCAGGCTCGTCTTTGTGGTTGTTGGAGGGGGCTTAGACTGCGTCTGTCCCATCATTATGCAGACACTGCCCACTGACTGGTGTCATAAATATGGCGGTCGTACCAGACAGCCTTTTTATTGCCGCAATTGCATTGATAAACCCCCAGTGATGTAACGTGGATCCATCATCCATGTAATAAATGGTTGTACTGATAGAAGCCTGCCCAGATCCTACAAGATGCCGCACATTACTGGTGTCCTTGTCCTCCACACCACTGGTTTGTATCCCAGAACATGATGCCTGTGTAATGGTTGATGTCTGTCTTTTTAGAGCCTTCCTGCTGTCCAGCCCAGACTGGTGGCCGTGAGCAAGACCAAGCCGGCCAACATGGTGATTGAGGCTTATAATCAAGGCCAGCGCTTTTTTGGGGAGAACTATGTAAGTACTGATAGGTTCTTCTCCTGGGGTGTTGACCATTTTTTTCAACACATTTGAAGGGGTTCTTCAGGTCTCAAAGGGTTTTCCCAGATTTTTATACTGATGACCTGATAGCCCATACGGTATAGGACCTATCCTCTGGATAGGTCATCAGTGTTTGATCAGAACCCCCTGATCAGCTGTTTTGAGAAGACACTGGCACTTCTGTGAGTGCCGCGGCCCTCTGCATGCTCACCAAGCACAGAACCGTACATTGTATAGCGGCTGTGCTTGGTATCGCACTGTGCCACTGTGCTCACAGGAGCGCCGATGCCTTCTCAAAACAGCTGATCAGCAGCGGTCCCAGTTGTCAGACCCCCACTGATGAGACACCAATGACCTATCCTGAGGGTAGGTCATCAGTAGTGATGAGCGAAGAGACTTCGGATTATTGCTGTATGGAAATTAGTCTATGTACAGCATGAAAACGTACGGCCTCCGATGAGGCAAAGTCAGTTAACTTGGATCAAAACTCGGCTTTGGTTGTTCCGACTAGTACCTTGGAACCAAAGCCGATTTCGGATCCAAGTTTTAAAGTTGTTTTCCAGTAATGAGGGGGGAGTTGCAGAGAGCGATGAGGAGAAAGCAAAGCTACTAAATATCTTTTTCTCCACTGTATTCACTGAGGAAAATAAACTGTCAGATGAAATGCAGAATATAAAAGTAAATTCCCCATTAAAAGTGCCCTGTCTGACCCAGGAAGAAGTAGAGCTGCGTCTTAAAAAGAATAAAATAGACAAATCGCCAGGACCGGATGGCATACACCCCTGTATCCTAAGAGAATTAAGTAATGTCATCTCCAGACCCTATTTCTGATATTTAAGGACTCTATACTGACAGAGAGTGTTCCACAGGATTGGCGCATAGAAAATGTGGTGCCAATATTCAAAAAGGGTCCAAAAACAGAGCCCGGGAACTATAGGCCGGTAAGTTTAACATCTGTCGTGGGTAAACTGTTTGAGGGTTTTCTAAGAGATGCTATCTTGGAGTACCTCAATGAAAATAAGCAAATAACTCCATATCAGCATGGCTTCATGAGGGATCGGTCATGTCAAACCAATTTAATCAGTTTCTATGAGGAGGTAAGTTCTAGACTGGACCGCGGCGAATCAATGGATGTCGTATATCTGGACTTCTCCAAAGCATTTGACACTGTACCACATAAAAGGTTAGTATGTAAAATGAGAATGCTTGGCCTGGGAGAAAATGTCTGTTTGTGGGTAAGTAACTGGCTCAGTGATAGAAAACAGAGGGTGGTTATTAACGGTACATACTCAGATTGGGTCACTGTCACTAGTGGGGTACCACAGAGGTCTGTATTGGGTCCTATTCTCTTCAATATATTTATTAATGATCTTGTAGAAAGCTTGCACAGTAAAATATCACTTTTTGCAGATGACACTAAACTGTGTAAAGTAATTAACACAGAAGAGGACAGTACACTGCTACAGAGGGATCTGGATAGACTGGAGGCTTGGGCAGAGAAGTGGCAGATGAGGTTTAACACTGACAAATGTAAGGTTATGCATATGGGAAGGAATAATGCAAGTCACCAGTACATACTGAATGGTAAAACATTGGGTAACACTGACATGGAAAAGGACCTAGGAATTTTAGTGAACAGCAAACTAAGCTGCAGAAACCAGTGTCAGACAGCTGCTGCCAAGGCCAATAAGATAATGGGCTGCATCAAAAGAGGCATAGATGCCCGTGATGAGAACATAGTCCTGCCACTTTACAAATCACTAGTCAGACCACATATGGAGTACTGTGTACAGTTCTGGGCTCCTGTGAACAAGGCAGACATAGCAGAGCTGGAGAGGGTTCAGAGGAGGGCAACTAAAGTAATAACTGGAATGGGTGGACTACAGTACCCAGAAAGATTATCAAAATTACGGTTATTCACTTTAGAAAAAAGACGACTGAGGGGAGATCTAATAACTATGTATAAATATATCAGAGGTCAGTACAGAGATCTCTCCCATCATCTATTTATCCCCAGGACTGTGACTGTGACGAGGGGACATCCTCTGCGTCTGGAGGAAAGAAGGTTTGTACATAAACATAGAAGAGGATTCTTTACGGTAAGAGCAGTGAGACTATGGAACTCTCTGCCTGAGGAGGTGGTGATGGTAAGTTCACTAAAAGAGTTCAAGAGGGGCCTGGATGTATTTCTGGAGGGTAATAATATTACAGATTATAGTTACTAGAGAGGGGTCGTTGATCCAGGGAGTAATTCTGATTGCCTGATTGGAGTCGGGAAGGAATTTTTCCCCCTAAAGTGAGGAACATTGGTTTCTACCTCACAGGAGTTTTTTGCCTTCCTCTGGATCAACTTGTAGGAAAACAGGCCGAACTGGATGGACAGATGTCTTTTTTCGGCCTTATAAACTATGTTACTATGTAAAAATCCATTACCAAAGTTATTTACAAAGATATTATTCAAGTCTGGCAAGCCTTCGGGAATAACTGACTTCGTCTCATCGGAGGCCGTGCGTTTTAACGCTGTATAGAGACAGATCTCCGTACCGCATTAATCTGAAGTTTTGAGCGAATCTAGGATCCGAAGCTCGCTTCGCTCATTCCTAGTCATCAGTATAAAAATCTCGGAAAACCCCTTTTAATGACAGCAGAAAAAAAATCCAACTTTTTGCTAAATGTCCCCACACCTTCCTTATATACTTACCTGGTCCCCCTAGATCTGGAGATCCATGAGGTCAAGGTTCCTGGGCTGCTCATGATGAAGTCTGGGACATGGGCACGTTATCAGGCTGCAGAATATCTTCGGCTAGGTGGGGTCCTGGTACTTATATCTTAGGCCCCCAGTAGGGATGAGCGAATCGACGTCAGTTGAAACATCCACAGTTGATTTGCATAAAACTTTGCTTCAATACAGTACAGAGCAAGTGCTCCATAGAGTATTAGAATGTATTGGCTCCGATGAGCTGACGGTATTACTTCACAAAGTCTCACTACACTTCGTGTAATAACTTCATAAATTAATTTCTACTGTAAAAAAACTTTTCCCAAACTCTGGTTCAGTTTCAAGGTACCAAGTAATAACTTCGCTCATCGGAGCCAATACATTCTAATACTGTATGGAGCTCCTGCTCCGTACAGTAGTGGAACCAAGATTTTTGCGAATCGACTTTGGATGTTTAATCCCTAGCCCCCAGTATAGTAGTACTTTGCCGTTCCGCCAATAACAACTGTTTTACGCCACAAAAGGTACACCATGACATTCAATATCGGAAGTATTTACTGATTTTATTTGACTCTTTTTAGGCTCAAGAACTGGTTGAAAAGGCCTCAGATGCTAATGTAAGATATTTCCATTAATATACTTTCTGTTTCAAAATCTCTGCTTGCTGTGAATGCAACAGTGGAGAAGGAAGCTCTCCGTACTTACACACCTTGTTAGGGAACGTATGTGCTACTTGATTCGGATACCTTCTGCTGTGTCTCCACAAGGTGAACCAGTGTCCTGGTGACAATAGAGGAGTTTTACCGATCCAAATGCACCAGAATTCTGACTTAATTTGTGTCACACAACTTCGGGGGTTATCCGACCTCTAAAATGCTCCCCCATATGCCCGGGCCCCTCACACACAGTTTACTTACCTGGCTCCCCGGCACCCGTGTCGCTCCTGGTCCCTGCATGGCCGTCGCTGCTTCTCCCCATGTGTGGATGAAACATCTGGTTTTGGGGGGGGGGGGGCAGCCAATGGCAGGCGGTGACGGGGATGAGCCTCCCTAGCATTGCGTGTGACGCTAGTGAGGCTCGTCCCCGCCTGCTATTTGGGAGACGTGGCGGCGGCCGTGCGGGGACCAGGAGTGACGCAGGTTCCGGGCAACAAGGTAAGTACATTGTGTGTGAGGTGCCCAGGCATATTGGGGGGACATTTCAGGGGTCGGATAACCCCTTTAAGTTGCGACAATGTGCACCGAAATTCTGTCACAAAGTAAGCCAACGAATAGGTGGTATAAACCTAGAGTAGACTGTCTGAAGGTGCTCCAGATTTATCATCCAGCATCAGCTACTGTGATAAATCTGGCACATTTTTCGGCTCTCTGGTGTAAGGGTACGTTGACATCTGTGGCATGCCTGATCTGGCACAAATGCCGGCTGTCAGCCAAAATCAGGCATTTATGCCGGAAATCGTCCAGATCATGGGCGTACCCCAACTATAGTCAATAGGGATCCAGCAGTGGACTATAGAATCCAGCAATGCCGGATCTGGTGAAATCTGGCAGGCTGCTCTCTGCCGCAGATGTGAACGCGCCCTGAGTTTATACGGTTTTCATGTTTGACAGTATTAGTAAATCTGCCTCATTATCTTAACGGGGTTTTCCGGGGCTTTATCTACATTATTCTGTTTCCCCTAACTTGTGAAAGGCAGAGAATTTCAGCGTTACTTACCGTTCTCGGCTGTGATCACATGACCGCCCAAAGCGACAGGATGTGCTCCTGTTTCTTCCTGTTCAGCTGCACGTATATTATCCGGTCGAGAATTCAGCGGAAAAGCTCGCAGGAGGTCACGTGATCACAGCTGAGGTTGTAGAAAGAAAGGGTAAGTAGTGCTGAAACACTCACCCACAGTTTCCCTAAAACAGAAACTATAGGTAAAGCCCTGGAGATCCCCTTTAACTTAAAGGGGTATTCCCATCACAGAGCTGTGGCTGGAGGACCCTGGATTTCCCAGGGTCTGTCTACCACCAGGCGCAGCTCCCATAGAAGTGAATGGGAGCGCACCGCACATGCGCGGCCCCTGCTCCCATTCATTTCTTGGGGCAGACGGAAATAGCAGAGCCAGCGCTCGGCTATTTTTGGCGGCTCCATTGAAATGAATAGAGGGTGGCATGCACAGTGCGCCCTCCATTCATTTCACCGCTCTGTTCTTGTTGTAGGTGCGGGTCCCGGAGTGTAGCCAACCTACACTGTACCGATAAACAGCATCTGCAAAACAGTCCTGTCTGCAGACGTGTCTGCTCTGGCTGGCACCTGAGCCATGTTTCAGTCTCCTTATGGGCAAAGACACTGAAAAGAGAGTTCCTTTCCTTCTTCAGGAGAGCAGTTTTGCACCTTGTAGATATAGTACTCCTAACTTTAGTGGATCTACATGTCTGCACGCTGAAATTAACCTCTGATCACTTCACTTTGGTGTTGTTGCTTTTTGGACTTTGAGTTTGGTGAAGATCAACCCCCAGTAGGCTCAGGATTCCCTGGTCTGGTGCACACGTGAGCTCAGTATAGTGCTGCTCACAGTACCAGTCAGGGTCCCATGCTTACCCGTACATACATGGTGGGACAGCCATAGTCAGTTGTTATAATGTGTTATTGATCTTCATTTTAGATTTTGTCTTCCTGCCCAGACATTAAATGGCATTTCATTGGGCATCTGCAGAAAAACCACATCAACAAGTTAGTTGGTAAGTGTATACAGGTACCATGATGGACTCGGCGGCTTGTAGCATATTATAGGGGAAATCTGTCCTATTAAATCTGAATGGGACTGTTTCTGCAGCAGGTGCATGCAGTGCTATAACATGCAGATAAACAGTGATGTCACAGTGCAGGGATAATGAACACAGTTATGTCACAGTACAGGGATAATAAACACAGTGATGTCACAGTACAGGGATAATAAACACAGTGATGTCACAGTACAGGGATAATAAACATAGTGATTTCACAGTGCAGGGATAATGAACACAGTTATGTCACAGTACAGGGATAATAAACACAGTGATGTCACAGTACAGGGATAATAAACACAGTGATGTCACAGTACAGGGATAATAAACAGTGATGTCACAGTACAGGGATAATAAACAGTGATGTCACAGTACAGGGATAATGAACACAGTGATGTCACAGTCCAGGGATAATAAACACAGTGATGTCACAGTAGAGAGATAATAAACACAGTGATGTCACAGTAGAGAGATAATAAACACAGTGATGTCACAGTAGAGAGATAATAAACACAGTGATGTCCCAGTACAGGGATATAAACAAGTAATGTCACAGTAACAGGGATAATAAACACAATGATGTCACAGTACAGGGATAATAAACCCAGTGATGTCACAGTACAGGGATAATAAACACAGTGATGTCACAGTACAGGGATAATGAACACAGTGATGTCACAGTACAGGGATAATGAACACAGTGATGTCACAGTACAGGGATAATGAACACAGTGATGTCACAGTACAGGGATAATAAACACAGTGATGTCACAGTACAGGGATAATAAACACAGTGATGTCACAGTACAGGGATAATAAAAGGATCACAGGAAATAAAACACAGTGATGTCACAGTACAGGGATAATAAACACAGTGATGTCACAGTACAGGGATAATAAACACAGTGATGTCACAGTACAGGGATAATAAACACAGTGATGTCACAGTACAGGGATAATAAACACAGTGATGTCACAGTACAGGGATAATAAACACAGTGATGTCACAGTACAGGGATAATAAACAAAAGTGATGTCCTAGTACAGGGATAATAAACACAGTGATGTCACTGTACAGGGATAATAAGCACAGTGATGTCACTGTACAGGGATAATAAACACAGTGATGTCACTGTACAGGGATAATAAGCACAGTGATGTCACAGTACAGGGCTAATAAACACAGTGATGTCCCAGTACAGGGATAATAAACACAGTGATGTCACTGTACAGGGATATCAAACACAGTGATGTCCCAGTACAGGGATAATAAACACAGTGATGTCACAGTACAGGGCTAATAAATACAGTGATGTCACAGTACAGTGATAATAAATACAGTGATGTCACAGTGCAGGGATAATAAATATACATGTAGGTTTTGATTGTAAACACTGCACCTCTTATAGTTAAAGAGAATCTGTCACAATGAAATCAGTGAAATTTGCAGGCACCATGTTATAGAGCAGGAGGAGCTGAGCAAATATATTGGTTTTGTTGGAAAGGATTAAATAAAAATTTATAATTTTAATTGTTGTTGTGTTCTTCTTTTTGTTAAATCTCAAGATTGCCCATCCAACTGGTATCAGTGATTGATAGCATTCTCTTAAGTGTGTATATAGAGATAGCTGTCTGTCAGTGATAAGACTGCCCCGTGTACAACTGAGCTCAGAAAAAGCAAAGATTTAAATTGCAAGTTTTGCTGAACCTTTTCCTCCAAAACTATCTACCAATCTGCTCAGCTCCTCGTGTTCTATAACATGTTGCTTGCAGATTGCACTGTGTTTCATGGTGACAGGTTCTCTTTAAATGGTATATCACTCCCTGCTCTTTGATTCTAGCCCATTAGGGCAGAGCTGTGATCTGGGACCACAGTTTGGTTACAGCACCTACAGGGAGTCTAGGGTAGTCTGAGACACGCCCACCGTCTCATCATTGGTTCATTCTGCTGCTTTGTGGTCTCTGTTGTTCATATTGCTCATCTTTCTTTCCTCCCAGCCGTTTCAAACCTTCACATTTTGGAGACCATAGATTCTGCGAAGCTTGCAGACAAGCTCAATGCCTCCTGGCAGAGAAAGGGATCAGCTGAGAAATTGAAGGTTATGGTTCAAGTCAACACCAGCAGTGAAGAAAGTAACTTACTTCTTGAACCCTTTCACCTTATGGTGTTGACCAGGTTGCACCCGTCACATCCACAGGTCTGATACATCTTGTCTTTCAGGCAAACATGGCCTTCCTCCATCAGACACAGTTGAGTTGGTAAAACATATCCGGGAGAAGTGTCCAGGTTTGGAGTTTGTGGGTCTGATGACCATTGGAAGATTTGACCATGACCTCTCACAAGGCCCCAACCCTGACTTCCAGGTAGGCAGGCTGTGAAACAATTTGGTATACAAACTGCAATTACTGGCATTGATATCATATTTTACAGCATATGACATTGAATAAAGTACATGTAGTTTCTTATACATATTTTCTGATCATATACATGAGACCCGCACCTAGGGGCACATAATCTCTCACCGTGATCTGTTTTCCTCTGAAAATTTTTACCTAGAGCCCATTCTAAAGCAAAGACCTTTATTAAAGGAAGTCTTTCACCTGTTCCAGACTTCCTTTCAAGCATCTTGGAGGAGCCAGCCATCTGATAAACAGAAAATGTGGGAGATTTTATAATCCTGTCTAATATCTGAACCTATAAATTTAGACTAGACTAAATATGTGGCAAATTTACCACAGCAGCTTATGCTGGAATGAACACTTTAGTCTAAGTTTACACCAACCAAATTTAAATGTTTTTTTTGCATCTCGCCGTTACAAAGGTGAGATGGGCCACTTGCTGTTTCGGTGGCTTCCACTAGGGGAGCTGCTTGCTCTCCGCTATTTCCCAGCTGGCTGGTGGTCAGGATTGTATCTCATCTCTCCTTAGTAATGGCAAGATGAGACAGCGCCTTTAAAGGGAGTCTGTCACCTGTCTTTTACCTATATAACTAAAAGCAGTGCCCCACAGAAGATTGCAGACACATCCCAGACATACCTGTGTGCACTGTGTGTCTGTATTACATGTCCAGGAAAAGCACTTTTATTCTGCTGGAAAACAACTCCCAAGTGCCCGGCTCTGCTGCTCTAAGTGCCCAAAGCAAACCAGACTGAAGAGGGGAGGGCTGCTTTAGCTGCTCATATCTTGGAATTGGTAGCAGATAGAAAAATGGTTCTGACCTTCTTTGAAAGCTGGTATTCCAAACTTTCAAATGATACCAAAACCAGCATTATATCCAGTATATCAGAAGATATAACTGTTAGAAAATGAGTTGAGAGAGAAAACTGTTTTTACTTTCACTTTCAGCTGGGCACTTGGGAGCTGTTTTCCTGCAGAATAAAAGTGCTTTTCCTGGACATATAATACAGACACACAGTGCACACAGGTATGTCTGGGATGTGACATGTAATACAGACACACAGTGCACACAGGTATGTCTGGGATGTGACATGTAATACAGACACACAGTGCACACAGGTATGTCTGGGATGTGACATGTAATACAGACACACAGTGCACACAGGTATGTCTGAGATGTGACATGTAATACAGACACAGTGCACACAGATATGTCTGGGATGTGACATGTAATACACACACAGTGCACACAGATATGTCTGGGATGTGACATGTAATACACACACACAGTGCACACAGGTATGTCTGGGATGTGACATGTAATACACACACACAGTGCACACAGGTATGTCTGGATGTGACATGTAATACAGACATACAGTGCACACAGGTATGTCTGGGATGTGACATGTAATACAACACACAGGCACACAGGTATGTCTGGGATGTGACATGTAATACACACACACAGTGCACAACAGGTATGTCTGGGATGTGACATGTAATACAGACACAGTGCACACAGCTATGTCTGGGATGTGACATGTAATACAGCACACAGTGCACACAGGTATGTCTGGGATGTGACATGTAATACAGACACATAGTGCACACAGGTATGTTCTGGGATGTGAACATGTAATACAGACACACAGTGCACACAGGTATGGTCTGGGATGTGACATGTAATACAGACACACAGTGCACACAGGTATGTCTGGGATGTGACCATGTAATACAGACACAGTGCACACAGGTATGTCTGGGATGTGACATGTAATACAGAACACAGTGCACACAGGTATGTTCTGGGATGTGACATGTAATACAGACACAGTGCAACAGGTATGTCTGGCGATGTGACATGTAATACAGACACACAGTGCACACCGGTATGTCTGGGATGTGACATGTAATACACACACACGGTGCACACAGGTATGTCTGGAGACTGTAGTGACATTGATACATGTACAACACAGTGCACACAGGTATGTCTGGGATGTGACATGTAATACACACACAGTGCACACAGGTATGTCTGGGATGTGCACATGTAATACAGACACACAGTGCACACAGGTATGTCTGGGATGTGACATGTTAATACACACACAGTGCACACAGGTATGTCTGGGATGTGACATGTAATACAGACACACAGTGCACACAGGTATGTCTGGGATGTGACATGTAATACAGACACACAGTGCACACAGGTATGTCTGGGATGTGACATGTAATACAGACACACAGTGCAACACAGGTATGTCTGGGATGTGACATGTAATACAGACACAGTGCACACAGGTTATGTCTGGGATGTGACATTTAATACACACACACAGTGCACACAGGTATGTCTGGATGTGACATATAATACACACACACAGTGCACACAGGTATGTCTGGATGTGACATGTATACACACACACAGTGCACACAAGGTATGTCTGGGATGTGACATGTAATACAGACAAACAGTGCACACAGGTATGTCTGGGATGTGACATGTAATACACACACACAGTGCACACAGGTATGTCTGGGATGTTGACATGTAATACAGACACATAGTGCACACAGGTATGTCTGGGATGTGACATGTAATAACACACACAGTGCACACAGGTATGTCTGGGATGTGACATGGAATACACACAGTGCACACAGGTATGTCTGGGATGTGACATGTAATACAGACACACAGTGCACACAGGTATGTCTGGGATGTGACATGTAATACACACACACAGTGCACACAGGTATGTCTGGATGTGACATGTTAATACACACACAGTGCATACAGGTATGTCTGGGATGTGACATGTAATACACACACAGTGCGCAACAGGTATGTCTGGGATGTGACATCTAATATACACACATTGCAACCACAGGTATGTCTGGGATCACACACAGTGCACACAGGTATGTCTGGGATGTGACATGTAATACACACACACAGTGCACACAGGTATGTCTGGGATGTGACATGTAATACACACACACAGTGCACACAGGTATGTCTGGGATGTGACATGTAATACACACACACAGTGCACACAGGTATGTCTGGGATGTGACATGTAATACAACACACACAGTGCACACAGGTATGTCTGGGATGTGACATGTAATACAGACACACAGTGCACACACAGGTATGTCTGGGATGTGACATGTAATACACACACACAGTGCACACAGGTATGTCTGGGATGTGACATGTAATACAGACACACAGTGCACACAGGTATGTCTGGGATGTGACATGTAATACACACACACACAGTGCACACAGGTATGTCTGGGATGTGACATGTAATACAGACACACAGTGCACACAGGTATGTCTGGGATGTGACATGTAATACAGACACACAGTGCACACAGGTATGTCTGGGATGTGACATGTAATACACACACACAGTGCACACAGGTATGTCTGGGATGTGACATGTAATACAGACACAGTGCACACAGGTATGTCTGGGATGTGACATGTAATACACACACACAGTGCACACAGGTATGTCTGGGATGTGACATGTAATACAGACACACAGTGCACACAGGTATGTCTGGGATATGACATGTAATACACACACAGTGCACACAGGTATGTCTGGGATGTGACATGTAATACAGACACACAGTGCACACAGGTATGTCTGGGATGTGACATGTAATACACACACACAGTGCACACAGGTATGTCTGGGATGTGACATGTAATACAGACACACAGTGCACACAGGTATGTCTGGGATGTGACATGTAATACAGACACACAGTGCACACAGGTATGTCTGGGATGTGACATGTAATACACACACACAGTGCACACAGGTATGTCTGGATGTGACATGTAATACAGACACACAGTGCACACAGGTATGTCTGGGATGTGACATGTAATACACACACACAGTGCAACCAGCATGTCTGGGATGTGACATGTAATAACACACACAGTGCACACAGCTATGTCTGGGATGTGACATGTAATACAGACACACAGTGCACACAGGTATGTCTGGGATGTGACATGTAATACACACACACAGTGCACACAGGTATGTCTGGGATGTGACATGTAATACACACACAGTGCACACAGGTATGTCTGGATGTGACATGTAATACAACACACAGTGCACACAGGTATGTCTGGGATGTGACATGTAATACAGACACACAGTGCACACAGGTATGTCTGGGATGTGACATGTAATACACACACACAGTGCACACAGGTATGTCTGGGATGTGACATGTAATACACACACACAGTGCACACAGGTATGTCTGGGATATGACATGTAATACAGACACACAGTGCACACAGGTATGTCTGGGATGTGACATGTAATACACACACACAGTGCACACAGGTATGTCTGGGATGTGACATGTAATACAGACACACAGTGCACACAGGTATGTCTGGGATGTGACATGTAATACAGACACACAGTGCACACAGGTATGTCTGGGATGTGTCTGCAATCTTCTGTGGGGCACTGCTCTTAGTTACGCTCCATTCACACGTCCTGTTTTTCTTTCCTGATCCAATCCGCAAATCATGTGGATAGGATGCGGATCCATTCATTTCAATGGGTCCTGTCCGCATCCGTTGTTCCGTTCCGTTATGCGGATCCGCAAATAAGATAGAGCTTGTCCTACTTTTGTCCACATATGCGGTCAGTGGTCCCATTATAGTCAATGGGTCCTGCAAAAAATGCGGATAATATGCGGAATGCTTTAATATGTCATCCGCATATCATCCGCAATTGCGGATCCGTTTCCAGGAAATAGAAAGAAATACCCTACAAACATATATTCCTTCTTTTTTTTTTGCGGAAAAACGGAACTGATACGGATGTACAATTGGTAAAAATGGAAGGTTTTTGCGGAAACACGGATCCGCAAAAAACGGACCGAAAATCTGAAAAAGAAAAATACGGATGTGTGAATGGAGCCTTATATAGGTGAAAATGAGGTGACAGGCCCCCTTTAAATGAGAGGTTCAGATGGGGCACTTATCTGATGTACAGCCTATGAATTCAGATAGAGAACATGTTGTGTCTTATACAAGTATTCAGATCATCTGAGTAGCGGCTACATATAAAATGTGTTTTCTAACTCATTGAACGATTTCCTACTACAATTGCATTATCTTGAGCCCATTGGAAAGCAAAGACCTTTATTCAAAAAGAGGGTCATATGGGGCACTTATCTGATGTATGTGACGTAATTCTATACAGTATATGGAAATTGGAAAGTACAAATAAGTAATGTTGAATGAAAAGAAAGAGGGAATGTAAAGAAAGGTGATAGGAAAGATAACCTGAGCAAGAGGTCGCCAAACAAATCCGGTTCTAGTTCCTGAACTTTCTGATGTTCCTATACCTTATGTGACTATTCAATGTGTACTCATTTTTCCCACTGATTCATCTTAGGATGGGCCATTTACGTCTTTCATAACTCCTAATGGTGACAACTAAATTTAACCAATCCATGAGACGGTGGAGATTTTTCCATCCATAATTTGGAGACTTAGCAGCGCTTGGGAGATGGAAAAACAACTTGTCCTTGAGAACAACATTGCTCTTCCTAAATATGTGCAGGAAGATCAGTTCTTTATCTGTTGTTATATTAGTGGAGTAAACATCGTTTATAGCCTTAGGCCTCTTTCACACTAGCGACTGCACGGATCCGGCAGGTGAAGGGTGCCGTCGGATCCGTGCTGCCGCAGGTACATGTGTGGGGCCGGAACCACGCTCCGGCCCCACACGTGTCACACAGTACACAGACACATACATACACAAACACATACATACTTACATGTTCCCGGCAGCTCCGCGCAGTACAGTACAGGAGGAGGGCGGCGCGCACATAGGATGATTCGTCCTATGTGTGCGCCGTCCTGCTCCTCCTGCGCTGTGGAGACCTGCGGGGAGCATGTAAGTATGTATGTGTATGTTTATGTGTATGTCTGTATGTATTGGTGACGGATCCGTCATGAACTCCATTGAAAGTCAGTGGAGGACGGATCCGTTCACCATTGTGTCACACCAAACTGATCCGTCCCCATTGACTTGCATTGGGGGTCATTCCGGATCCGTCTTGGTGCGGATGCCCAGACCGGAGAGCAAACCGCAGCATGCTGTGGTTTGCTCTCCGGTCTGAAGACGGAACTGAATGCTTTCAGGAGCATTCCGTTGTCTTCAGTTCAGTTTTGTCCCCATTGACACTGAACGGGGACAAAACTGAAGCGTTTTATTCCGGTATTGAGCCCCTATGACAGAACTCAATACTGGAATTAAAAAACGCTAGTGTGAAAGTAGCCTAAGTGAAACCCAACCAAAGCTCCTTGTTGGCATCTCCAACATGTTTGTGGTGTGTCTGGGTTAATTCAGTGTAATTGAAGGGGTTATGTACCACCTAGACACCAGTTTAAAATGAGTTTCTTGCAAATTCGTGGAAGTAGATGGTAAGATGGAGTTCTTAAGAATGACCTCAGTCTCTTGATTGTTAAAAGGTTTCTTTTTTGGATCAGTTAGAAATGTATTGAGGTCCAGAATCGTTGCTTATCAGCTCTTTATAGATGCATGAGACGACTCTTAACGAGGGGCGTCCTGAACGCAGCCGCTTAATGACCCTACAGGTTGAGCTAGATGGTTCTTTGCGACCGTCTATTTTGGGGAGTGAAATCCATTGGTTATATTCCCTTTCTGAAAAAAGGATTAGATCCGAAAGTTTATTAAGTTAGGGCAGGTCAGTAGCTTCCCAATGCGCATTTGACTAAATTGATCATCTTCCCCATATTTTTTCCCTTAAATTTTTATATTTTTCAGGAAGGGAAGCGTACAGAGTTTATTCCTCTAATGGAGGGTTATTCCATTTAAGGCGTCTGGGTGTTTTGAACCAAATTTTAAAGGGGTTCTCCAAGTTATATTTATTGATGACCTTTCCTCAGGATAGGTCATCAATATAAGATCAGCAGGGTCTGACACCCGGCACCCCCGCCGATCAGCTGTTTGAAGAGGAGGCGCGCGCCGTGCCAGCACTGCCTCCTCTTCATTGTTTACCTGCTCACTGTAACATCCGCAGCGGTGAGCAGTGTAATTACATCTAACCACCCCATTCATTTCAATTGGACCAGGGGTGCACAACCTGTGGCCCGGGGGCCACATGCAGCCCTCGATACCATTTTGTGTGGCCCCCAACCATCTGGTAACAGACATGTATGTCTATGTCTTTTGGCTTCTCACGTGTATTTTTCATGTATTTATTCCATTAGATGGGAGTCCTGGAACTGTAACTAGACATTACTGGCATATACTGTGTGTTCAATATGCCATAAATACAGTATTTCAGTTGTTGATACCCCTTTGAATTTTTTTTCAGCCCTCATCATTGGTTTAGTCTGATAATGTGGCCCCCAACCAGAAAACCTTGTGCACCCCTGAATTGGACGGATCGCTCCCATACAAGTGAATGGGGATGAGCCGTCTGATTGAAAGGAATGGGGCGGCTTGGGTGTAATTACACCTACTCACCATATAACTTGGACAACCCATTTAAGGGTTATTTTAGTAAGGTAGGACTCTAAATCTGGTAAACCTTGGCCATCATCATGTTTTTGCCTAATAAGAGTGTTGTAGGCGACTTTGTTTTGCCCATTCTTCCAAAACTGCTTAATATGGTCCATTCACATGACTGTAAGTGTTCTGGGCTCCGTAAGTTGCAGATTGGCGTGTGTTCCGCATTGTGTGGAACGCACAGGTCCCGCCCTATGATAGAAAAATGTCTTTTTTGTCCACAATTGCAGGCAAGAATAGAACACGCCCTATCTTTTTAGCGGAACGGAACTACGGATGCGGACAGCACACGGTGCCCCATTGAGATGAATGGGTTTGCATCCTATCAGCAAAATTGTGGAACGGATGCAGACCCAGAACTACGGCTGTGTGAATGGACCCTTAAGCAGAGTAGGACTGCAGGCTGGTCCATCCTACGATGTCACTTGGTCTGGTCTAGGTTCAAAAGAATGAAGCAGATATTTAGAAGTTCAGTATATGGCTGCATAATTGAAGCGAGCCTAGCTGTTATCTCTAGGGGAAGCTACATCTGGCCATATGTGTGTCCACTGCTCTTCACTGTGGCTGGTGAGACCCCTATGATGTCCTTATGGGATGACAGAGCAGATGAAAATGGGCTGTTTTCAAGGGTCTACCCTTTTAAGTCAAGGTTAGGCATTCGATTATATCTGTGTTCTCTGTCTAGACCAGTGGCACGTATGCATAGCGTTGTCCATTGGGATGCTGGACAGAAATAGACATATGGTATAGTATAGTAGATTCTGGGGCCGTTTTCCTTCTGTTCTCTGAATAGCTATGTTTTTACCCCCTCCCCTATATACAGCTGCTGCTGAAACAGCGTGAAGAAGTCTGTGAGAAGCTGGGACTTCCTGTGGATGCAGTGGAGCTGAGCATGGGGATGTCATCAGACTTTGAACATGCAGTGAGTATATACAATACATGTATACCTTATATCTGGCAGCTCAGCGGAGGTACTGCTCCTCATTGAAGAGTGGGTGCATTAATACTTCTCCTCAGGCACGGCCCCATGGCGAAAAGTATGTAAGTTAGCTCAGGTCAGCCAAACCAGAGAAACTGAAGGAAGAGTGACATTGGTAGACAGCTGGATGAGATGATGCATACACAGCTCAGGAGGGTCTCATTAAAAAGACACAGCGGCTTCTCCTTTATTTAGGCGATGTTAAATTTGCCCCTTTCTGATACGAAATTGGTCTTTATGTATGGCTAGGAACTGGATTTGGGGAAGACCCTTACACTGGAGCAGTGGTGTGAGTGTTCTTCAGCAACGGGATCTGCCAAGTGACATTAATGGAGACATCATTAAAGAGGACCTTTCACCACTCCTGACATGCCTGTTTTAATATCTGCATGCATTCCCTGTGTAATAACAATTCTGGAGCATCTATTCTTATGGCTCTATGTTGTACCATTCCTTTATTATTTGCACTAGAAGTTATGAATGAATTGCTATTTGTCTTCAGTAAAGGAACAGAGGGGAGGTGACCAGTTGGGGGTGTGTCTCTGCACAGACTGACTCTAGCCAATCAGTGCTGTCATGTTCAGACTGTGCAGGTACACACCCCCAAACTGGTCACCTCCCCTCTGTTCCCTTACTGAAGGCAAATAGCAATTCATTCATAACTTCTAGTGCAAATAATAAAGGAATGGCACAACATACAGACATAAGAATAGATGTTCCAGAATTGTTATTACATGGGGAATGTATGAAGATATTAAAACAGTAATGTCAGGGGTGGTGAAAGGTCCTCTTTAAAGTACTTCATAGAGCAGGGGTAGGCAGCCTCCAGTACTCCAGCTGTTGTGAAACTACAACTCCCAGCATGCATACGTGCTCTGCTTTTCTAAGAACTCACATAGAAATGAATGGAGCATGCTGGGAGTTGTAGTTTTACAACAGCTGGAGTGCGGAAGGTTGCTGATCCCTGCCATAGAGTATATATGGTGCTGTCTAGACTGCTTCTTATCCTCTTGACTATCTCATTAGTTTTTCAGTTTAATGATACCAGAGAACAGTTCTCTAAAATATGAAGTTTGTTGTAACCGTTCAGATACCATTTTTTCCATTCCTACAATGTTACTTAACCTCATATTTGCCGCTATTCAGCAATGCTAGACCATTCTATTCCCTTATGTCATCACATGCCTATCCTGTTTTGCATTCTTGCCAATAAATACTTTTTGAAACATGAAAAGACCCAGCGGGTGTATCTGATGAGGAGCAGGAACCCCAAAACTGCTGCCTACACATGGATCGCTCTTCCTTTTGGAGAAGTATCTGGTTTGGCTGATATGAGCTAATTTTCAAAAAAAAATGTAATTAAGAGCAATCCATTTTGGGTTGGAAGAGTGCTGGGGTCTAGTGAAGACTTAGGGTGACTAGTCTCCTACTGTAGACCAAGCAGATGTGAAAGGTTCCAGTTGCCTTATAAACAGAGAGGTCAGTAATAGGACTCTCTGACCATCACTCCTATGTGGTAATTGTGCCCTTACAAAGGAAACTGTATTCATTTCTGAAGTCTTTGACCGTATGTCTTTTGTATTTCTCAGATTGAGGTGGGCTCCACCAATGTTCGTATTGGCAGCACCATTTTTGGAGAACGGGTCTATCCAAACCATTAAAAGGAGAAGCAGGAGTCAGTAGCACAGACAAGAAAATGGGAAGCCTTTCTGTCAGCGAGCAGGGCAATGCCGATGGCACCACCTCTGTACAGAACATCTAACTGTTTTCTGTTTAATGCACAGAGACATTAATGTAATGATCAGAGAACATACTGATTGTGTAGTAGTGATGTGCTTTGTGAATGTATACTGAATATGTCATCGAACCTGTCATTTCAGCGGCAGTGACTTGATTGCTCTGGAGGAATGAATATGTTGATGTTCTGAGACGTGGTCTGTACAAAGTCTGATTAAAGTGAAATAGTCATTATTGTAACTGAGATTCTTGAAGGCCAAGCTCCTCATCGTCTGAGAGATGTGAGCAGCATCAATGGACCTATGTCCCACCTCTCTGCCTGTGTATCTCTCTGCTTTTCACATCTTAGGAGGCACTAAGAAAGGAAAATGTGAATCAGCAGCAGTAGCGGAGTGAACTTCAAGGCCTTCTCAAGCATATCTCCACAGGTTTGTTTGTGGTATTGCAGTTCAGGACCTTTCATTTCACTGATCAGCAGTAATGGACACATCCCATGGACAGGTGTGGTGCAGTTTTTAGAAGTCATGTCTTTATATATCTGGAAACCTCTTTAAGAATTTTAGCTGTCCTCACAGAGCATTCCCTCTTTATGACAAAATTATTTTAAAGAATCACTGAATGAGTTGCTCTGAAGTTCTGTTTTCCTTTTTCTTAGTAATATAATGATTTCAGGGAGTGCTGGGTGGCACTGCATGTGGCCATCATTACAGTTTCTATATAGCAGTGGTGGCAAACCTTTTAGAGACAGAGTGCCCAAACTGTAACCCAAAACCCACTTATTTATCGCAAAGTGCCAACACAGCAAGGTAACCTGCAAAAAAAATGAAACATGTCCTATACTTGGCCGCAAAATCACGTCCGTAGCCCCATTAAAGTCAATGGGTCCGCAAAAATGCAGAACACTACGGAAGACTTTCCGTATGTCTTCCGTTCTGTTTTTATACGGATCACGGAATACATACGGTCGTGTGAATGGGGCTTAACTATCAAACTACACAGAGCTGATTTGTAGTCTGTTACTATGGGGACGCATTGTTTTGTTTAGAGCAGGGATGTCCAAGCTGCAGTCCTTCAGCTGCTGCAAAACTACAACTCCCAACATAGCTGTAGGCTAAAAAAAATAAATACAATGCAGCACTCTGCAAACCAAAAAAAGTACAAAAAGGTCATAGTAATAGAAAATATTCTGGTGCTAAATTTACTCAAATTTCCTAAATACGCGTAGCATTAGCACCAGAATATTTTCTATTACTATGACCTTTTTGTACTTTTTTTGGTTTGCAGAGTGCTGCTGCATTGTATTTTCTTCCTTTGTGAATCTAGCCATGGCAACGTGCACCTGCACACTGGGATGTGCTGACTGATCCCCCTTTTTCTTTGCAGTTTGTACTGGAGGTGTGGCTACTCCATTTAGTCGTGCACTCCTGACCATCCTGTCTGCCCCATAGGCTGATTTTAAATAGTGTAAGTATAAAACTGTAGCCTGCTCTCCCTGCACTTACTGGAAGCCTTTTGGCACCAGGTGAGGTATAGAGTGGGCTCAGCATGCATGTTGGTACCTGGATTCACTGGATTTAATGGAGGCCATTTTGGCACCAAAAATGATAAAAAGCAGAGTGGACCCAACATGCATGTGGAACCTGCACTCCCTGAATTTTATGGTGGCCGCAAGACACATAACAGGTAGTACTTAGTGTTAGGTTCCCGTCCTACAGAGATCACCTTGACGATTTGGAAGACGGCCCAAATAATTTTGTACAAAATGTATTTGCAAAGAATCTCAAATTTACTAAACAAGCGTAGCATTAACACCAGAATATTTTCTATTACCACGACATTTTTGTACTTTATTTGGTTTGCAGAGTGCTGCTGCATTGTATTTTTTTCCTTTGTGAATCTAGCCATGGCAGCGTGCACCTGCACACTGGGATGTGCTGACTGACCCCCTTTTTCTTTATAGTTGTAGGCTGTCTGGGCATGATGAAAGTTGTAGTTTTGCAACAGCTGGAGGGCAGCAGGTTGGACATCCCACAGTAGACACAAAACAATTATTTTTTTTTATCTAAACTGTTTGAGCTGTTTTATTTTTCATTTTAGATGCAGTGGAAAATGTAAGGTGAAAATCACTGTAAAGGTGTTGTATTTACTACACGGGAGCCACATTGTATTGATTGTAAAAGCCATCTCGCTGCCTTTCAGCATACCAGGACTACATCCTAGGTAGATTGTGTGTAATTGGTTTGTCTGTGACGGAGCATTGTGCATCTTGCAGTAATTTAGACAATATGGGGCAGGTTTATGAGGACTGTTTCACCATAGCAACCAACCAGAGTTCAGCTTATCCTTCGGATTCTGGGCTTGAGAAATAGAAGCTGCACTGTGATTGGCTGCTTTGGACAACAAAGAGTTTTTCTTGTAGACAGTTTAAAGGGATTGTGCAGGGAGATATTGATGATTTATCCTCCGGATAAGTCAGTAATGTCAGACTGGCGGGAGTCAGACTCCCAGCACCCCTGCCGATCAGCTGCGTGAAGGGGTTGCAGCACTCGTGTTTAACTGCACACCCTGTAGATTGTAGTTACACTGCGCCGCCGCTACAAGCCAGACTGTGTGCAGTTAAACCGCGAAGAAGACGCAGTGCGCACAAGCCCCTTCAAAGAGCTGATCGGCAGGTGTGCTGGGTGTCGGACCCCGCTGATCTGAAATTGATGACCTTTCCTAAGGATAGGACATAAATATCCTGGCACTGCACAACCACTTTAATAAATCTGCCCCATTGTGTGTAAAAACTCAGACTTAAATGTTATTTCTCTATGTGCGCAAATAATTTCTAACACAAAAGTCTCTATTTTTGTTTATTAAAGTGTCCATTTACTATGGAGCTGCTGTGTTATTTTTTATTTTTAACATATTTTATTTATTT
Source organism: Rhinella marina (assembly GCA_900303285.1). Taxonomy (NCBI): domain Eukaryota; kingdom Metazoa; phylum Chordata; class Amphibia; order Anura; family Bufonidae; genus Rhinella; species Rhinella marina. The sequence goes on along the minus strand of ONZH01006582.1, from coordinate 289,053 downwards.
TAATGCAAAAGGAAGACACATTACAAAGTAGGGTCGCAAACAGTACAGAGTGATAACATAAAGTCTCATACAATTATATTGCGAGAACAAGACATTGAGTTGTATAGTCTTTCAATCTGTATAAAGAAAACAGATGTTTTTGGGAATGGGGGAGAAATAAACATAACCAGGTGGAACATGGAAAAGAACTGGGGGGGGGGGGGCGGATGGAAGAGGGAAAATTTGGGTATCTCTGTCAAAGATGACTTAGGCCCCATTCAGACAATATTCGGCCCCCATTCACGGCCGTATACGGGCCGTGAAAGCCCGGCCTGTGCTGCCCCAGAGGACGGGAGCGCACGGCGTCATTGGTTGCTATGACGCCATGCGCTTCCTGAGGCCGGCATGGTGGTCTGAATGGAGCATTGAGTCAAATATAGTATGTAGTGAGGGTATTCAGAAATATAAAGTATAATAGTATTGGTACACTGGCCCAATAGTATTGTTTAATGAAGACCATTAAGGTTTCTGTATACTTTCCCCAAATAAATGTAAATTTATTGGGTGAGTGAAGTTCCCAGTCGGCTAGCTGTTCAAAGCGGTATAGTTGATCCCCTCTATTGAGCCAATGTGCTAATGCAGGGATTTTACTTTGTTTCCAATAACTAGCAACCAGTACGTGTGCCGCTCCTAGTAATATTTGGAGAAGGTGTTTGGTAATCCCATTGACATTTATGTCAGACATGAGACCTAGTAAGCACATTTTTGGAGAGGGTGGAATAGGGGTTTTACAAACAGGAGACCGTTGTTCACACACAGATCTCCAAAGAGGCTCTAGCTTGGAGCATTCCCACAAATATGGAAAAATCTGCTAATTTTGACCTGCCGTTTTATTTTTGTCAGGTTGTTTATTACTTGTTTGGTTTATGTAGTAAGCCTAGTGAAAGGTTGATCCATGGGAAAGAGGAAGCAGTTGTCTACAGCATCCAGTCAGATTAAAACATGAGAGCTGGAATCTGGTTGCTGTGGGCAAACTGCTCCACTTTTCCCGAACTCCAGCAGTGTTAATACTAAGGTGATTGTTAATGTGTACCTCCAATTATAATAAAACTTTTCATAAATGAATAGTGCATGTGATTATAAGAAACTTTGTAATATATTTTATTACAGAAAAAAAGCATCCATGTGCTTTTATCATGCTGCTTTACTCTTTCCTTCTTTTACCTGGTGGGAGGAGGAGGCTGCTGGATGAGAGACACACAAACTGCAGGTTTTTTTTACTTCTGCTACACTTCAGGCGGGTTTACACTGCCTAATTGTTGGGCAGTAGCCATCACTCCTTCTCGACGAACCAGCAATTGTGTGCTTGATTGCTGCACAATGCAGTATTAGTACTCCTTTTGACTCCACTGTACCTAGTAAGATATCGCTCTACCACTGTTCAGCGTGAGGTAATAAATCACCTACTGGCTGGCAGCAGCCTCCTCATCCCTCCACCTCTCTCCATACACATTTGTGTGTGAGGCTGGTGCTACTAGCAATAAGAAGCTGAGTGAAGGGAAGGAGGAAGAAAGCAGCCTGAGAAGCCCAGGAGGAAGCACAATTCATTAATAATATATAGATATATAAATATATATTATATAACATATTCACCTGTACTATTCATTTATGAAAATGTGTTTATAACTGGGGGTGCACTGTAACAATGAATTAATTCTGGACAGATCTTCATATAGATTGGTAACATGCAGTAGCGTAGCTACCGGGGGGGGCGACGGCTCCGGGCCCAGTGACTCAGGGGGGCCCAGCAAGGATGACCTTACCTACTATCAGGCGAATACAAGTGAGCGCTTCCATTATGGAAGCGCTCACTTGTATTTAGGGACCCCCATCAGACCTCAGATCAGCCCACCCAGCCATATAAGATTAAAATAAAAAACCTTACTTACCTGTCCCGCACTGCGGCTGCCCTCTGGTCCACGCTCTGCTCTCTTCCCTGGCCCGCGCACACTATGACCTGACGCTGCCTGCGCGGGCCAGGGAAGAGAGCGGAGCGTGGACCGGAGGGCAGCCGCAGCGCGGGACAGGTAAGTAAGGTTTTTTATTTTAATCTTATGTGGCTGGGTGGGCTGATCTGAGGTCTGATGGGGGCACAATATGCTGATTCTGAGGTTTGATGGGGCACAATATGCTGATCTGAGGTCTGATGGGGGCACAATATGCTGATCTGAGGTCTGATGGGGGCACAATACGCTGATCTGAGTCTGATGGGGGCACAATATGCTGATCTGAGGTCTGATGGGGCACAATACGCTGATCTGAGGTCTGATGGGGCACAATACGCTGATCTGAGGTCTGATGGGGGGCACATTACGCTGATCTGAGGTCTGATGGGGCACAGTAGGCTGATGTGAGGTCTGATGGGGCACAATACGCTAATCTGAGGTCTGATGGGAGCACAATACGCTGATCTGAGGTCTGATGGGGGCACATTAAGCTGATCTGAGGTCTGATGGGGGCAGGGGAGTGATGTAAAACTGGGGACACGTTTCCTTTAACATAGGAGTCCCCTTGTTTTTTACTCCTATATTTTACTGCATTATGTGGTAGAGTATTTAGAGTAGGGTATGTAGAAAGTCTGTTGTACTGTACTTAACAGCATAGATGATCTTGCAGTTTATATAGTCATCTTTCTAATACAATATTATAACCACAACTAGTAGTATGTGCCTGTGAAGTTGGAAACGTGCGTTTGGGAAGCCAAGTGGGGGGCCCACTCAAGTATGTTTCACCCCCCTGTGCTGAACCTCTAGCTACGCCTCTGGTAACATGATCAGTTCTGATGGATAAACATTTGCAGCATTCTTTAAAACACTTTTTATGCTTTAGAGGGAGTCTGTCAGCAGTTTTGTGGAAGCAGAGAGAAGTGCACTGAGAAGGGGAGGGTTGCAGGGTGCAGGTTCAGTGTGTGAGCTGCTCCACAGCGCCTCCTGTGCTGTCGTAATGGATGTTTTCAGTAGTCTTCTGATTGTTCATTTTTACATCACTCTTTGTATTAGGTGCCAGAGGTATGCATTCCTTCCTATCCTCAGCCCCTACCTATATCAGTGGTTGTGCATAACAAAACTGCTGACAGACCCCCTTCATGTGTTATAGGTCATTTTTGTCCATGGGATATATTCACACACACAACAGACTTGTTGCAGAGATGTATGTGATATCCCATTCAGCTGATAGGAGGCTTGAAGAAATCCACATGGTTGCCACTGGACAGGAATATTCAAATCTATGGAACTGCAAAGTGTGAATTTACCCTCAGTGACTGTATTCTACTTTGGAGTATTCTGGAGGATATAGCAGGTCTGATTGTACTGGAAGGTTCACCATCTGAGTATATATAGTATGTTTTTTTTTTGGTCTTCAAGATCTCTGTTAGCTGTCAGTGAATTCATGTTTTTTTGGTTTGTTTTTTAAAGCTGAAAACCTGTACAGACAAAATCCTTCTCACAGCCTGATCCTGTTGTATCCAGTGCAGACCACAGAGTGAGATGTGACCCCAGTGTCGCTGGGACTCAACAGAGAAGCATTGCATGTAATGTTTCCCTGTGCATTGTATAGGATATCCACGGTTTCAGCAGATCCATTTGGAGACACTATAGAACACCCTAATGAAGTCACACCTTTTAGACAGCGGTTGTCCAGGAAATAAATTATTTTTTTTTTCTATGGGCAAGGAATGCTTTAAAAAAAATGAAATATATATATAAATATAAACCATACTCACCCGTTTAACCTCCTACTGCCCCTGCAAAAAGAGTCATTGTTTACTTGCATGCTGCTGACCACACGCCATCTAACCCCATGACATAACTACATCCTATTGCACGTGTAAAAGTCCGGACCTGCCCATTTTCTGGGTTTTTCCACCACATGTGAGGGCAGCGGAAGGAAAGTAAAATCCACTTCTGTACTGATGATCATCTTCATGATCTACAGCATGACAGCATCACAAGAGCGTGCAGAAGGTATTCGTTGTGTTATCCGCCGCCTTCCTAATGTCCAGGTCAGCATACCTGTAAACAGTACGGTGAAATACTGGTATAGAAAAAAGGAAGGAAGGCTCGCAGTGCCAGATGTACTGTGGAGATGTGTTCAGTCTGCCATGAAATCCCTCCTGGGGTTTTCTGGGACTTCATCATTGACAGAGGTGCACCTTGCCTTTCTGCTGCCTGAGGCGAAACTGAATGATTCCCCCCCCCCCCCATGCCAAATTCGCAACTAACCCTCCAGCCTTATTGTTAAAGGCATACTTGGAAAACATTACATATAGTGCTACAAAACATACTGGTTAATGTAGCGGATACAGTTGAATATGCAGAGATGAACGCTTCCACAATGAAAGCTCTCATTGCCCATGGCCTTTCCGCTGCCCCCCTCTTGCTCCTGCCTGGTGTTGCCTCAGGCGATCACCTCACCTTGCCTCATTGGCGGTGCACCCCTGATAATTGAGCTCTGGTGCTGTACATACATCTGCAGAGGGGCAGAAAGACCATAGATGATGCAGTGATAACACAAGGGTGAGCTTTAGCTGCGGCCACATACTTTACATATAGTCATTGCTTTATATATATAGACTTATAAATGCTATAATGTAAGTATATTATTTTTTTATTGTTATTTTCTTGCAGGAGTTTCTTAAAAAAAATCTCACAAAACCAATTTAATACAATTCCCTTATTTGAATTTATTTTAGTTGAAAGTGATTTTCCTTTCCACGGTTGTCTAATATCCGATGTCTGCTGAACTGTAAAAAAGAAAAAAAAACTCATTTTATATAGAATAGTATGCCCTTCTTCCTGTAATGTAGGAACAGCGTGCTGCTATATAATTGTCTGGGACTGGCTGCATCTGTCTGACCCCTCTTCTCAGTAATGAATGCGGCCTGGTTTTACAGTAGAAGGAACAGAATGTTTATTGTCCATAGATCACATCCTTTCTTTTCTGGGCTTTTCTCCCAAAGAGGTCATAACTCTCAATTAGTTGCACCACCACCGACTGAATTTTTTTTATTACATCTCAGAGGGTAGATGTATTCTCGAAGGCTGCCACTAGATGGCGATCGTTACTGGTTTAATCAACTGCGTTTAATGACGGATTCCTGAACTGATTCATAACTTGTGTTTTTATCACCAAGTCAGAAAAGTTGCAATGTTAGAAGGATTGTGCTACCTTTTACCTACAGGACTGTGAGGTTCCGAACACTGAGGCCCCCATTGATCTCGAGAAGGGGGGGTCTGTAATGGAATGGCAGGTCAAGCATGTCCCCTGCTGCTCCATTCATTCTATATGGAACTGCCAGAGATAGCACTTGACTGTCTCCAGCAGACCCATAGAAAGTGAATAGAGCGGCAGGGCACATGCTTGACCTGTCGATTCCATTAGGATGGGAGGACAAGAGCCCTTTAGTTATCCTCTCACTTTAAGGACACGTCCACACGTTCCGGAAATTGTAGCAGAAAAGTCCACAGTGGTTTTTGCTACGGATTTCACCCTCTCCATTGCAAAGCGTTAAATCTGCTGGGGAGAACCGCACCATACATGGGCCCGCATTCAGTTCCACAATGCGGGTCAATATACGCTGCAGTTTTTGGAAAAGATCTCATACACTTTGCTTGTACTGTGCAACACTACGTATTTGCCACACAAAAATCTGCAACTGCAAATCCGCAGCTTGTGAACCAGTCTAAAACTTGTCACAACCCCTTTAAAGGGGTTGTCCAAGTTATGAAAAAAATATATATAGCACTGTAAATCTGATGGGCAGCAATATATATAACTAATCTAAGCAAGTTTTAGGGAAAAAAATCTATATTTCCTCATTTCCCTGGTTCTGGCTTCTGGCCTTTGTTTACATGCATATAACAACAATCTCTGCCCCTCCCCCCTCTCTGTAAAGGGAGTGAATACAAGTGCTGAGTGACATGTCTGCCTGCTAGAATATTCAGCAGCATGTTGTATGTGTAGGACTACAAGTCCCAGCTGTACAATGACACTGCTGATATACACAGCATCCTCCCCCTACCTTTCTGCTCTGCAGAACTCCCCTGTCAGCTCATGTGCCCACCATTTCTCTCCTCACTGCCTGCAGGTACTGTAGTAAAGTCTTCAGCCCTGTGCTGGCTGAAGGGGTTAATTTTTTATCTGAAAAAATCCAGGGAGAAGGAGACACAGAGCAGGCAGCTCAGGCAGTGCAGGGGGGCTTGGCCAGCACAGTGACATCTGTGTACAGACTGATATCTGCTTGGTGCATGAATACAAGATTAGCAGGGAGGCAAGCTGACATCACAGGTCATGTGACCCTGAGTGAAATCAGAGAAAGGAGCAGCTTTGGAAACACAAAGTGCATTTAAAAGCTGTTATATTTGACTAGTTAGAAACATACAAAGAACAGAAAAATAACTTGGACAACCCCTTTAAGTATGGGAGAGTCGCAGCCTGAGCCACGATAAGGAGCTGAACCATAAGCTAATGCCTGAAAACATATGGCAACATGTACAGTTGTGTCTCTTCAGCTACTAGTCATTAAGGCTCTGTGCACCATGCCACCCAGGAGTGGCAAAAATAAACCCCCCATTATCCAGTGCTCTGTAGACCTGAGCTGGTACAATGATCCCTTCTGTTCCTCCACCATTGCTTCATCTTGTATAGAGGGTCTATTCTTAAAGGGAACCTGTCATCTCTGAAACACCCCCTGAACTAGAGTAAGTGCTGTATAGTGTAAGTGATGCTGAATCCGAATATGTAAGTTTTATCTTCATACTCACTTCCATTCTGACGCTGTGCTCCCACAAACCTGCAGTAAAATGCACTCACTGGACTCTTCTTTGAGTCCTCTCCATTATGTGAGTGAGCACTGGAGTCCAGTGAGTGCATTTTACTGCAGGTTTGTCAGAGCACAGCACCAGAATGCAAGTGAGTACGAAGATAAAACTTACATATTCGGATTCAGCATCACTTACACTATACAACGCTTACTCTAGTTCAGGGGGTGTTTTGGAGATAACAGGTTCCCTTTAAGGGTCCAGCTATATAAATACACTGAGGGGAATGAAAGGCATCACTTACCCGTCACTGCTCATGGGGCAATCACACACAGACACGCTTGACCTTCAAGCAGAATATTATGGAATTCATTAATTTGTGTTTCCACCTCAGAGGTCGTCATAAAGAGATTAGATGTATTGTGGTTGGTTTGTGAACTCTACATTCATTAGTTAAGAAGCCACACTGTAATAACTATTGTTTAAAATATCAGATATAAAATGGTTACGCTAGCGTCATGGCTTCTATTCATAATGGAGCCATGACAGCGAAGGCAAATCCATTTTCCCTTTGATTTAGGCTCCATTCACACGTCCTGTTTTTCTTTCCTGATTCGATCCTGATCCGGATCCATTCATTTCAATGGTTCCTGAAAAAATCAGGATCGAATCAGGAAAGAAAAACAGGACATGTGAATGGAGCCTTATTATGGTGTCTGTTGAGGTTCTACTGTTCTTGCCATCAAAAATACTGGAAGGCCTGAGCCTAAGGGCTCATGCACATGACCGTATGTATTTTGCGGTCCGCAAAAAACGGATCCGCAAAGAATACGGATGACATCCGTGTGCATTCCGTATTTTGTGGAACGGAACAGCTGGCCCCTAATAGAACATTATTATCCTTGTCCTTGATGCGGACAATAATAGGACATGTTCTATTTTTTTGCGGAACGGAAATACGGACATACGGAAACGGAATGCACACGGAGTATCTTCCGTTTTTTTTGCGGACGCATTGAAGTGAATGGTTCAGCATATGCAAAAAAAACGGAACGGACACGGAAAGAAAATACGTTTGTGTGCATGAGGCCTAATACTGACATTGTGTTATATATAGTGTGCAAAAGATGATGCAGGCCCATAGGCTTCTTGTGTGTGTGATCCAAGACACTGGCTTCTATGCTCTCCTAAAATGTGGAACATGTTTGCAGCATCCACAGGTTAAGCCATAAATGTCTAGTAAGTGGAAGTTATGGCTCTAGGTCCCTTACTTATCTAGAGATTGAGACATTTATGGTCTCTCCCTGTGGATATGTTCTAAATTTTTAAGACTTGGGAAATAATATCAAAGCATCTTCTGACATGTACACATCCAGAACTTGAACCTCCAGATGGCCCATCTACCATGTGTCATTTATAGTATCTGTGTTGAAACCCTTTGGATCCCCTAAGTCACCAGGACCCGCGGCTACCTCTGTAGCTATACCTGTTGACAAGTTAGAAAATACCATGGTTGGGAATTTCAGACTTTCAATCCCGGCTAGGCCAAACCACTTTAGATACACAGTAGATACATATTTGTATTATATGACCACAGTACATTATAATTTCTTGCTGTCTCCAATGGAGCTTACAATCTAAATTCCCTATCAGTATGCCTTTGGAGTTTGGGAGAAAACCAGAGAACCCGGAGGAAACCCACAGATACATGAGGAGAACATACAAACTCCATGCAGATGTTGTCCTTGGTTAGATTTAAACCTAGGACCCCAGCGCTGCAAGGTACCAGTGCTAACCACTGAGCCACCATTCTGCACTCAGTACCACAAATGAAAACAAAATGTTCGAAATCTTTGAACATTTATTGAAACGGGAAAACTATAATCTTGCGTTGACATAAGTATTCAGACCCTCAGTACTTAGTGGAAGCACCTTTGGCAGCAATTTCAGCCTCCAGTCTTCATGGGTATGATATCACAAGGTTTCCACTTGGATTTGGGGATTTTCTGCCATTTTCTGCACATCCTCTCAAGCTCTGTAAGGTTGGATGAGGACTGTCGGTGGACAGTCATTTTCAGGTCTCTCCAGAGTTGTTCGATTGTGTTCCAGGGTTCTGGCTGGGCCACTCAAGGACATTCATAAAGTTGCCCCTTCACAACTGTGCTGTCTTGGCTGTGTGCTTGGGGTCATTGTCTTTTAGGAATGTGACCCTTCAGCCCATTCTGAGGTACAGAACAATCTTGGTCAGGTTTTAATAAAGAATATCTCTGTACTTTGTTCCATTCAGCTTTCCCTCAATCCTGACCAGTCTCCCTGTCCAAGCCACTGAAAATTCCCCCCAAAGCATGATGCTGCCACCACCATGCTTCATTATAGGGATGGTGTTGGTCAGTGCCTGGTTTCCTCCAAACATGCTGCTTATAATTGAAGCCAGAAAGTTTAATCTTGGTTTCATCAGATCAGAAACCAGCTTTTTTTACAGACTTACTGAGGAGAGGCTTCTTTCTGGCCACTCTGTCATAAAGCCCAAATTGGTGGAGTGCTGTAGTGGTGGTTGACTGACCTTTTGGAATTTTCTGCACACAGAATCTTTGGTGCTCAGCCAGGGTGACCATTGGGTTCTTGGTCAGCTCTCTTACCAAGGCCCTTCTCCACCGATTGCTTAGTTTGGTGGGGCAACCTGCTCTAGGAGGAGTCCTGGTTGTTCCAAAATTCTTTCATTCAAGAACTATAGAAGCCATTGTGCTCTTCAGAACTTTTAGTGTAGAAGAAATTTGATGTACCCTTTTCCAGACTGGTGCCTCCACACAATCCCGTCTCTGATATCTACAGGCAGTTCTTACCTCCTCATGGCTTGGTTTTTGCACTAATGTCCCTGCAAAAGTTTCGTTTTTTGTTTTTCAATAAATTGTGATTTTTTTTTATTTTAACCCAGGACCGCAACATAACAAAATGTGAAAAAAGTGAAAGGGTCTGAAGACTTTCCAAATTGTGTTGCTGCCAAATCTGATATTGGAACCCCGAGAAATTGATATATTAATCCAAATGAGAATTAAATAAAAAAAGGGAACCTGTCATCTCCGAAACACCCTCCAAACTACAGTATGCGGTGTATAGTGTAAGTGACATCAAGTCCGGTTATGTAATTGTTATCTCCATACTCACTTCCATTCAGACGCTGTGCTCCCATAAACCAGCAGTAAAATGCACTCAGTGGACTCCAGTGCTCACTCAATGAGAAGAGTCCTCTCAATGCATTTTACTGCAGGTTTGTTGGAGCACAGCGTCAGAATGGAAGTGAGTATGAAGATAAAACTTACATAATCGGATTCAGCATCACTTACACTATACATCTCTTACTCTAGTTCATGGAGTGTTTCGGAGATGACAGGTTCCCTTTAAAGGGGTTGTGCAGGGGTTTTATATTGATGCTCTATCCTCAGGATAGGTCATCAATATCTGATTAGCTGGGGTCCATAGTCATTTGGCAGAATGTTCAGTGATGTGATGAAATATTTGTGTTTTTTGAGGACTGCGGGTACACCTACAGTTCACATAAGAAATGGTTCACTGACAGTTTCTGCTCTGCTACATTAGTGTGATACAGTAAAGGACACATCAGCACTTCATGCCATCAAGCAGTTATGTTAACATATGCTACCTTTTACCACGCATAATAGCCTCCAGTCTACGTGCTACAGATGGCCAATATTAGAGTATGGGACTGTGAGACGTCTCAAAGAGGTGGTTTCCCTAATAAACATCTCTTTATGGTTGTTATATGGAACATGTAATGCCCTCTCCCACCAGTAGGGGGATGAAGAGAGATAGGGAGAATCACCTTAGAGCAAATGGAAGGACAGAATTGTTGGAATAGCATGAAAAGATGCCTGGGAACAATTAGCGGTAATTTTCAGTCATAAGCTGCTTTGGACATGACTAGAAAATAGCAGACGGGGCAGCATAAGCTATAAATGGGGGATGGGATTTTACCATCCGCTTACATAGGCATCAGTCAGAATTATGAGTCAAGGCTGCTGCAGTTTGGATGCCAAATCAAACCCCTGCCTGTGAGACGCCTTTATGTGTCCAGAATCAGTACTTCATATGAAAAAATAATCTCCCAGTAGCTTTTAAGCCGGCCATACATATTAGGGCTCACAAGCATTGCCTATTTCACAATTTGGAAATTACAGATCCGCAAAACACGGATACCTGCAAAGTCTAGCCCATAATAGAACAGTCCTTTGCTTATCCGTAATGTGGACAACAGTAGGACATGTTCTATATTTTTGCGGATGCCACGGACCAGTGTCGGACTGGGGTGCTTAGGGCCCACCAGTAAAATGTATTTTGGGGGACCGCTGTACTTACCTGCTCACACAGCAGCAAGATGCTACCAGATGATTGAATATGGGGGTCCCTGCAGTGACTTTGAGAAGGTAGGTCCTGGGGAGAAGAGGACACTGGTGGCTTTCCTCTATACCTAGAAGTCGTCTCAGCTCTGATCGTGTCTATAATAATAAACTGGGGAGAAGAGGGCACTGGTAGCTTTCCTCTATACCTAGAAGTCATCTCAGCTCTGATCGTCTATAATAATAAACTGGAGAGAAGAGGACACCGGTAGCTTTCCTCTATACCTAGAAGACATCTCAGCTCTGATCGTGTCTATAATAATAAACTGGTAAGAAGAGGACACTGGTAGCTTTCCTCTATACCTAGAAGACATCTCAGCTCTTATTGTCTATAATAATACACTGGGGAGAAGAAGACACTGGTGGCTTTCCTCTATACCTAGAAGTCATCTCAGCTCTGATCGTGTCTATAATAATAAACTGGGGAGAAGATAACACTGGTAGCTTTCCTCTATACCTAGAAGACATCTTAGCTCTGATCGTGTCTATAATAATAAACTGGGACGAAGAGGACACTGGTAGCTTTCCTCTATACCTAGAAGACATCTCAGCTCTTATTGTCTATAATAATACACTGGGGAGAAGAAGACACTGGTGGCTTTCCTCTATACCTAGAAGACATCTCAGCTCTGATCGTGTCTATAATAATAAACTGGGGAGAAGATAACACTGGTAGCTTTCCTCTATACCTAGAAGTCATCTCAGCTCTGATCGTGTCTATAATAATAAACTGGTGAGAAGATAACACTGGTAGCTTTCCTCTATACCTAGAAGACATCTCAGCTCTGATCGTGTCTATAATAATAAACTGGGGAGAAGAGGACACTGGTGGCTTTCCTCTATACCTAGAAGACATCTCAGCTCTGATCGTGTCTATAATAATAAACTGGTGAGATGATAACACTGGTAGCTTTCCTCTATACCTAGACGTCATCTCAGCTCTGATCGTGTCTATAATAATAACCTGGGGAGAAGATAACACTGGTAGCTTTTCTCTATACCTAGAAGACATCTCAGCTCTGATCGTGTCTATAATAATAAACTGGTAAGAAGAGGACACTGGTAGCTTTCCTCTATACCTAGAAGACATTTCAGCTCTGATCGTGTCTATAATAATAAAACTGGTGAGAAGATAACACTGGTAGCTTTCCTCTAGACCTAGAAGACATCTCAGCTCTGATCGTGTCTATAATAATAAACTGGGGAGAAGAGGACACTGGTAGCTTTCCTCTATACCTAGAAGACATCTCAGCTCTGATCGTGTCTATAATAATAAACTGGGGAGAAGAGGACACTGGTAGCTTTCCTCTATACGTAGAAGACATCTCAGCTCTGATCGTGTCTATAATAATAAACTGGGGAGAAGAGGACACCGGTAGCTTTCCTCTATACCTCGAAGTCATCTCAGCTCTGATCGTGTCTATAATAATAACCTGGGGAGAAGAGGACACTGGCAGCTTTCCTCTAAACCTAGAAGACATCTCAGCTCTGACCATGTCTATAATAATAAACTGGGGAGAAGAAGACACTGGTGGCTTTCCTCTATACCTAGAAGTCATCTCAGCTCTGATCGTGTCTATAATAATAAACTGGTAAGAAGAGGACACTGGTAGCTTTCCTCTATACCTAGAAGACATCTCAGCTCTTATTGTCTATAATAATACACTGGGGAGAAGAAGACACTGGTGGCTTTCCTCTATACCTAGAAGACATCTCAGCTCTGATCGTGTCTATAATAATAAACTGGGGAGAAGAGGACACTGGTAGCTTTCCTCTATACCTAGAAGACATCTCAGCTCTGATCGTGTCTATAATAATAAACTGGGGAGAAGAGGACACTGGTAGCTTTCCTCTATACGTAGAAGACATCTCAGCTCTGATCGTGTCTATAATAATAAACTGGGGAGAAGAGGACACTGGTAGCTTTCCTCTATACCTAGAAGTCATCTCAGCTCTGATCGTGTCTATAATAATAAACTGGGGAGAAGAGGACACTGGTAGCTTTCCTCTATACCTAGAAGACATCTCAGCTCTTATTGTCTATAATAATACACTGGGGAGAAGAAGACACTGGTGGCTTTCCTCTATACCTAGAAGACATCTCAGCTCTGATCGTGTCTATAATAATAAACTGGGGAAGAAGAGGACACTAGTAGCTTTCCTCTATACCTAGAAGACATCTCAGCTCTGATCGTGTCTATAATAATAAACTGGGGAGAAGAGGACACTGGTAGCTTTCCTCTATACGTAGAAGACATCTCAGCTCTGATCGTGTCTATAATAATAAACTGGGGAGAAGAGGACACTGGTAGCTTTCCTCTATACCTAGAAGACATCTCAGCTCTTATTGTCTATAATAATACACTGGGGAGAAGAAGACACTGGTGGCTTTCCTCTATACCTAGAAGTCATCTCAGCTCTGATCGTGTCTATAATAATAAACTGGGGAGAAGCGGACACTGGTGGCTTTCCTCTATACCTAGAAGTCATCTCAGCTCTGATCGTGTCTATAATAATAAACTGGGGAGAAGAGGACACTGGTAGCTTTCCTCTATACCTAGAAGTCATCTCAGCTCTGATCGTGTCTATAATAATAAACTGGTGAGAAGATAACACTGGTAGCTTTCCTCTATACCTAGAAGACATCTCAGCTCTGATCGTGTCTATAATAATAAACTGGGGAGAAGAGGACACTGGTAGCTTTCCTCTAATACCTAGAAGACATCTCAGCTCCTGATCGTGTCTATAATAATAAACTGGTGAGATGATAACACTGGTAGCTTTCCTCTATACTAGAAGTCATCTCAGCTCTGATCGTGTCTATAATAATAACCTGGGGAGAAGATAACACTGGTAGCTTTTCTCTATACCTAGAAGACATCTCAGCTCTGATCGTGTCTATAATAATAAACTGGTAAGAAGAGGACACTGGTAGCTTTCCTCTATACCTAGAAGACATTTCCAGCTCTGATCGTGGTCTATAATAATAAACTGGTGAGAAGATAAACACTGGTAGCTTTCCTCTATACCTTAGAAGACATCTTCAGCTCTGATCGTGTCTATAATAATAAACTGGGGAGAAGAGGACACTGGTAGCTTTTCCTCTATACCTAGAAGACATCTCAGCTCTGATCGTGTCTATAAATAATAACTGGGGAGAAGAGACACTGGTAGCTTTCCTCTATACCTAGAAGACATCTCAGCTCTGATCGTGTCTATAATAATAAACTGGGGAGAAGATAACACTGGTAGCTTTCCTCTATACCTAGAAGACATCTTAGCTCTGATCGTGTCTATAATAATAAACTGGGGCGAAGAGGACACTGGTAGCTTTCCTCTATACCTAGAAGACATCTCAGGCTCTTATTGTCTATAATAATACACTGGGGAGAAGAAGACACTGGTGCTTTCCTTCTATACCTAGAAGTCATCTCAGCTCCTGATCGTGTCTATAATAATACTGGGGAAAGAGGACACTGGTAGCTTTCCTCTATACCTAGAAGACATTCAGCTCTGATCGTATCTATAATAATAAAACTGGGGAGAAGAGGACACTGGTAGCTTTCCTCTATACCTAGAAGTACATCTCAACTTGATCGTGTCTATAATAATACTCTGATCGTGTCTATAATAATAAACTGGTGAGAAGATAACACTGGTAGCTTTCCTCTATACCTAGAAGACATCTCAGCTCTGATCGTGTCTATAATAATAAACTGGGGAGAAGAGGACACTGGTGGCTTTCCTCTATACCTAGAAGACATCTCAGCTCTGATCGTGTCTATAATAATAAACTGGTGAGATGATAACACTGGTAGCTTTCCTCTATACCTAGACGTCATCTCAGCTCTGATCGTGTCTATAATAATAAACTGGGGAGAAGATAACACTGGTAGCTTTCCTCTATACCTAGAAGACATCTCAGCTCTGATCGTGTCTATAATAATAAACTGGTAAGAAGAGGACACTGGTAGCTTTCCTCTATACCTAGAAGACATTTCAGCTCTGATCGTGTCTATAATAATAAACTGGTGAGAAGATAACACTGGTAGCTTTCCTCTATACCTAGAAGACATCTCAGCTCTGATCGTGTCTATAATAATAAACTGGGGAGAAGAGGACACTGGTAGCTTTCCTCTATACCTAGAAGACATCTCAGCTCTGATCGTGTCTATAATAATAAACTGGGGAGAAGAGGACACTGGTAGCTTTCCTCTATACGTAGAAGACATCTCAGCTCTGATTGTGTCTATAATAATAAACTGGGGAGAAGAGGACACCGGTAGCTTTCCTCTATACCTAGAAGTCATCTCAGCTCTGATCGTGTCTATAATAATAACCTGGGGAGAAGAGGACACCGGTAGCTTTCCTCTATACCTAGAAGTCATCTCAGCTCTGATCGTGTCTATAATAATAAACCTGGGGAGAAGAGGACACTGGCAGCTTTCCTCTATACCTAGAAGACATCTCAGCTCTGACCATGTCTATAATAATCAACTGGGGAGAAGAAGACACTGGTGGCTTTCCTCTATACCTAGAAGTCATCTCAGCTCTGATCGTGTCTATAATAATAAACTGGTAAGAAGAGGACACTGGTGCTTTCCTCTATACCTAGAAGACATCTCAGCTCTGACCATGTCTATAATAATCAACTGGGGAGAAGAAGACACTGGTGGCTTTCCTCTATACCTAGAAGTCATCTCAGCTCTGATCGTGTCTATAATAATAAACTGGGTAGAAGAGGACACTGGTAGCTTTCCTCTATACCTAGAAGACATCTCAGCTCTTATTGTCTATAATAATACACTGGGGAGAAGAAGACACTGGTGGCTTTCCTCTATACCTAGAAGACATCTCAGCTCTGATCGTGTCTATAATAATAAACTGGGGAGAAGAGGACACTGGTAGCTTTCCTCTATACCTAGAAGACATCTCAGCTCTGATCGTGTCTATAATAATAAACTGGGGAGAAGAGGACACTGGTAGCTTTCCTCTATACGTAGAAGACAACTCAGCTCTGATCGTGTCTATAATAATAAACTGGGGAGAAGAGGACACTGGTAGCTTTCCTCTATACCTAGAAGTCATCTCAGCTCTGATCGTGTCTATAATAATAACCTGGGGAGAAGAGGACACTGGCAGCTTTCCTCTATACCTAGAAGACATCTCAGCTCTGACCATGTCTATAATAATAAACTGGGGAGAAGAAGACACTGGTGGCTTTCCTCTATACCTAGAAGTCATCTCAGCTCTGATCGTGTCTATAATAATAAACTGGTAAGAAGAGGACACTGGTAGCTTTCCTCTATACCTAGAAGACATCTCAGCTCTGAGCGTGTCTATAATAATAAACTGGGGAGTTTCTTTACAAATCTATCAAGTTTTTTCTATGAACATCGGCTGGTTGAGGTGCTGTACATTAAATATATGTATGTAGTGCAGAAAGTCAACTGTGCTATGTGCCACATGTGCAGGGGGTGGGGGACTAGGGGCCCTCTTTGCTCAGGGGCCCACTGGGGGATTCACCTGTACCCAAGTGGGCCAGTCCGAGCGTGCCGCAGACAAATAGAGGTGGACAACACACAGTGTACTGTCTGCGTTTTTTGCAACCCCCTTGAAGTAAATGGGTCCGCATCTGACCCGCATAAAAATGCGGACCAAAAATACGTAAGTATTACTACTACTGCAAGTTGACCTCAACCCAGGCGGGAACCTACTCTATTTAATACCTATACTAATACATTAATACATACCCTACATATAGACTTTGCAGTTAGTGCTTTGAGAGTGCTGTTACTTTCTTTTTTTTCTTTAATTATGGCCATGTATAAGCATGTATCTATCATATCGTGCAGTGTTTATCATTTTGATGTCTTTTTTTTGCCTTTGTAGCACATACTTGGAGGTGTGGCTGCCTCCAACTCTGAATGCATTTTGTGTCCCCATTTTAACTAGTGTGATACATAGAGCTGAATCTGCTCTTCCTCTCATTGGATGCCTGATGGCACACAGAGGTAACAGTTGTAGCAACATAGTATATATGTGGGTCCTGGTCTCTTCAATTTAGATGCCCATATGGCATGGAGATAGATATAAAATAGAGTAGGTTCCTGCCTGCACAGAGGTCACCTTGCCGTGGTGGGTGGGTACAGGTATGTTCTTATCAAAATATAATTGCTAAGAACCTCATGTTTATTTATCATATCATATGTGGTATTAGCTTATGTATAGAGTTTGCATTTTTACACAATACATGTACGGTATGTCAGCCCACCCATTGATTTTGGCAGGACCAGTGTAATGTGTGTAATGCTTCCCAACAGCAGATGCTGGTTGGATTTCAACAAGTCATTCTTTTATTGTCGGGAGATAACCCGCTCCCCCCCGCCAGAGGTGTCTAGCACAGGCTTACTTTAGTCTTCCTTTTGAAAACACATGCATGCTCAAATGAGCTGAGCATGCATGTGTATGGTGGTTGGGAGAGAGCTCTGTCAGGCAATTGTTGCAATCAACTGGACTAACATGAAGCTTTCCCTCAGTATTAGGGCTCATACACACGGCAAATTGCAGAGCTGCAAAACACAGATAGCAGCCGTGTGTGTTCCACATTTTGCGTAATGGAACATCTTGTCTTCTGTAGAACTTTCCTATCCTTGTCTGTAATACAAACAAGAATAGGACATGTTCTATTCTTTTGAGGCTGGACATACCGTGTGCTGATCGCATGTTTTGCGGCCGCACTGAAGTGAATGGGTCTGCATCCGAGCCTCAAAAAATGCAAATCAGATGCAGACCAAAAATATGTTTGTGTGCATGAGCCCCTATTATTTGCATTCCATGAACACAATAGCATACATTTACTAACGTGAGGGCACCTAGACACTGCCATAAATATTCCTTAAATTTCTCACATTTAGGCTTCTTTCACACGGCAGTATATTTTGCGGGCTCCGATCCGCATATTTTGCGGATAGAATGCGGACCCATTCATTTTAATGGGTCAGCAAAAAATACACTAAAAAATACACACTGTGTGCTGTCCGCATCCGTATGTCCGTTCCGTAGCCCGCAAAAAAAAAATAAAAAAAATAGAACATGTGCTATTCTTGTCCGTTTTGTGGACAAGGATAGGCATTGTTACAATGGATCCGCAAAAAAAACGGATGCCATATGGGCGTCATCCGTTTTTTTTTTTTTGTGGATCCACAATTTGCGGACCGCAAATCACAACATTCGTGTGAAAGAAGCCTTATGTAGTATCTAGCTTTAGAATAATCTACTGCAACCAACTCACCCAGCTGTGGGGCTTAACTGAAGATTGCACCACAATGCTAATGTTAGATTCTGTTGCAAAGTAATCCAACCAATGTGGGTATAAAGTTA
The DNA here is from genome assembly GCA_900303285.1 of Rhinella marina. Lineage (NCBI taxonomy): Eukaryota > Metazoa > Chordata > Amphibia > Anura > Bufonidae > Rhinella > Rhinella marina. The sequence goes on along the minus strand of ONZH01006582.1, from coordinate 270,455 downwards.
GACAAAGGTGTCTAGACATCCTATCTAAGCTTCCACCGTTTTATTTTATGCTCTTATATAGCGCTCCTATATTCCACAGCACTTTCCAGACATTACCATCAAGCACAAGTTCCCCATCGGTATGTAATTGGAGTACAGGAGCAAACCAGAGTACCCGGGGGCCAGACACCAGCGCTGCAAGTCACCAGTGCCAACCACTGAGCCACCATGCTGCCATCTACAGGATTAGTAAATCTGCCCCAATGTGGTACTTGTTGGAACATTCTTAAAGGGGGTATTCCTATCTGGACATGTCCATGGGACAGGCCATAAATGTGGGTCCCATAGAGAAAGGAGCCCCATATCAGGCTGCCGGAAAGGGAGAAATGACTGCACATGCTCAACCATCTCCATCCACTAGTCAGAACTCCCACAGAAGTAAATGGGGAGAGCTGTGGATGTGTTGCCATCTCTTCATTCACGACAGCACGGGATGGGCTTCCATTCTTGAAACAGGTGTGTGTCGCAGAGGTGGGACCCACAACAATCAGACATGTAGACATGCCATAATGTTCTGAGGGGAATACCCCTTTATAGCTGTCAATAACAAGCAGAGCCCAACATAGACTAACACTGCAACCTCCTATTACTGAGAAGGAAAGTTTTTTTATTCTACTCCCAAAAAGCAGTTAAAGGTGTTTTCCTGGAGTTTAACACTGATGGCCTATCCTATGGATAGGTTTTCAGTATCTGATCAGTGGAGGTCTGACACATGGGACTCCCATCGATCAGCTGTTTGAGGAGCACTGGCGCTCGCAGTAGTGCTGCAGTTTTCTCGCAGCTTTCCTTAGGCCATGTGACGTCATGTTCATCGTTCACATGGCCTAGGAGCAGCTCAGCTTCATCAAAGTGAATGAGGCTAAGCTGCGACACCAAGTACAGCCAGTATACAATGTACGGCGCTATGCTTGATGAGAAGAGAAAAGGCCGCAGCACTACTACGAGCGCCAGTGCGTTCTCAAACAACTGATTGGTGGGGGTTCTGGGTGTCAGGACATGTCCTTTCTTGGCATGGTGCCATGCTGCCTCACATTGAAAACAATATGGCTGCCGCTGGTACTTTGGGATTGGTGTCCACACCAAAATTCCATCTTCAATTTCCGCTATGTGAACGGGTCCTAGATGAGTGCCCTGTGTACCAGTGGAGCTTGAGGGTCACTGCCCTGACACGCGTGTCCTGCTGGATGTATGTTTGTCTTTGAGTGTTGTTATAGCAGACCTTCAGTTTACACAAGTTTAACTCTGACCCACTAGTCCATCTCACAGAGCCCTGGGTGTGTTATTCCTCGGCTTCTCCCCTCCGGGGTCGGTGTTTTCTTCTCCGTCCAAGGGTGGTCTTCTGTCCATGTGCTGTTTGTTTAAATAACCTTTAAATAAACAAAGGGGACATTTCATTCCCTGAATGGCGAGCTCGGCCTGTACACAAACACACGCTGGCCCTCGCCTAATCATTATCAAACCACAATTAATTGGGTTGCCCTCAGAGGAGGAGGGCCTGGGCATGGTAAAGAAAAAAAAGCGCAGCCCATCCTGCGTGACCAGAGACATTCCATGTCAGCAGGGTACCCTGGCTGCTGCTCGTTACACAACCACGTTCCAGCCAAGCACTCCATGTCTGCCTGTCAGCTCTGCTCCTACAGACGGAAGATGGCGAATGAATGAAGGCATTCCTACTACACATGCTGTTTGCTCGACTCCCCACATATTAGTGTCAGTAATGCAAACAAACTTCACTGTGATTAACACAAAGTGCAACAGATCCAATACATAAAAACATTGTGATGCCCCAGCTTTAAAGGGGTATTCCCATCTCACAAATGTAGTTTGTATAGTTAGATATAGCCATACCAGTATTATTACTAATAGAATGTATTTATATAAAATGTACCGTTTAGAAGATTTTCCTATTTGTATATCCATTGTCCCACACACATCAGTCAGGCCGTTGCCCCTAGTTACGGCCACTGCAGCTATGTAGTAGTGGTGGTCAGCTTGCTCCTGTTCAAACCTGCTCTGAGGTAACTGCTGTATTGTGAACGCACATGGCATGAGCATGCGGAGACACATCTTAGGGTTGTAGCATTTTTGTCTGCGCTTCCAAAACGCAGAGAAACGGATCCTGTTCCAAGATCAGTTAATCTCTATGGAGCAGGATCCGTTTATAAAGTCTGCATTTTGGACAGATACTGACCATTGTGTTTTGGACGTGTAGCCTCCAAAACGCAGATGTGAAAGTACCCTAAGATGTGTCTCCGCATGCTCATGCAATGTGCGTTCACAATACAGCAGTTACCTCAGAGTGGGTTTGAACAAGAGCAACCTGGCCACCACTACTACATGGCCACGGTGGACGTAACCAGGGGCAACAGCCTGACTGATGTCTGTGGGACAATGGAAACACAAATAGGGAAATCTTCTAAACGGTACATTTTATATAAATACATTCTATTAGTAATAATACTGGTATGGCTATATCTAACTATACAATCTACATTTGTGAGATGGGAATACCCCTTTAAGCACGCCAAAAATATTTGAATTAATTCTTATAGGAACAGCCTAATTATCAGCAGGTCTATAGATACCTTATGTCCATATGTTCTATTAGGTCTGTGATGGCTACCCTCCGGCACTCCAGTTGTGGTGAAACTACAACTCCCAAGATGCACACTTTCTTGGCTCCATAGAAATGGAGCATGCTGGGAGTCATAGTTTCACTACAGCTGGAGTGCCGGAGGTTAGCCACCACTGTATTAGGTCATTTGGTCATCCTGCTTGGAACACTCAGAAAGTCAATAAAAAGTAGTGCCACCTACTCTGGTGGACTTGGTTGTGGCACTCAATGTATTACATGGACAGTCATTCTGAACGCCATCATATAATACTAAGGTGAACATCATAGCAAACACTGTCACCTCCATAATTCTTAAATGGGAGATGTTTTGAATAACCAGAATTCTTCCTAGAGCTGTGTGCCACTCCTAACTATGGCCTTAGTAAGAGAGGTATCTAAAAACACAATGGTCACTCTGGCTGGGCTTTGCAGATGGGAGAAACTTTCAGAAGGTTAATCATCACTGCAGCACTCCACCAATCTAGACTTTATGGCAGTGGCCAGAAAGAAGCCTTTCCTCAGTAAAAGATGCATGAACGTACACCTGGAGTTTGCAAAAAAAATAAAAATTCTCTGATGAAAACAAGATGGAACTGTTTGGCCTCAATTGTCATGTCTGGAGGAAACCAGGCACTGCTCATCACCTGCCCAATACTATTCCTACAGCGAAGCATGGTAGTGGTAGAATCATGCTGTGGGGATCTTTTGCAGTGGCCGGGGCAGGAAGACTAGTCAGAGTTGAGGGAAAGCTGAATTGAGCAAAGTACAGAGGTGAAAACCTGATCCAGAGTGCTCTGGAACTCAGACTGGGGAGAAGGTTCACCTTCCAACAAGACAATAATAATAAGCACACAGACAAACACAGGAGTGTCTTAGGGACAACTCTGTGAATGTCGTTGATTGGCCCAGGCCCACCCAGCTAGAGCCCTTGCTTCAACCCAATCGAACATCTCTGGGGAGACCTGAAAATGGCTATCCACCGACAGTCCCCATCTAACCTAATAGAGTTTGAGAGGATCTGCAGAGAAGTATATCAGAAAATCCCCAAATCCAGGTGTGCAAACCTTGTAGCAGCTTACAAGAAGACTGCAGGCTGTAATCACTGCCAAAAGGATCAGAATACTTAGGCCATTGCAAGATTTTAGTTTTTCCTTTTGAATAAATTAGCAAAGATTTCTAACATTCAGTTTTCACTTTGCATTATGGGGTACTGAGTGCAGAGTGATGGGGATTTTTTTAAACACAAGGCTGCAACATACTAAAATGTGAAAAAAAAGTTGAAGAGTCTGAAGACCTTCAGAATGCACTGTACTAATCTAACTTCAGTGCTTATTCTAATCTTAGCACATAGCTGCTGTGACTTTCTATCATCAGGAACATCATTCCATTGTTCCCAGTTCCCATTTTCCGTGATATTACAGCAGTTAAAGTGTTATCATTTATTAGTATTTTGGGTGTTACTTTCTTCCATTTGGTATATTTTTCGGAAGGCCCTTTTGCCTTGATGAGGAATCCTTGTAGGCAGTGGAGCACCTAGCCTTTCTGCTGCCTGAGGCAAAAATTGAAATGGCCCCTCAATCTAACCTCTTCCCTAACATTACATACAGCACTACAAAACATACAGGGTAATACAGTGTCACATACCTCTTACATCCAGAGATGTTTCCTCTGATGTAGATGTTCTCTTTCCTAATCTTCTCCATTCAGGCCAGACCACCATGATGATTTCTTTCAGCTATCTCTTGTCTCTGCAGAGTTTGTCAATATGACATCTTAGTTTCCTACTTTTCCATCATCCTCACTCTGAACATCCCATCCTGCTACCCCCAATACTGTGCCCACTATTCTCCCCAATACTATACTGCAGAAACAGATAATTCCCTCTGAAAATACTAGTACCACACAGATAGTGTCCCCTTCAATAATTATTAGCACATAGTGCCCTAAAAAATAACTGTGTCGAGCAAATAGTGACCTTGACTCTGACAATATTTTTTAGTCTTGTCGCAATTTGCACCTAGACCCGACTGGCGTTTACCGATACCAGCCTAGTATCGGAAAACATGGGACGCGCTGCTCTCTGCGCGATCCATGTTCACTCAGCAGCACAGGGGAGAAGGAGGCAGTCTGTCCCTCCCCCCTGTGCTACTGCTGACGCTGCCATCAATAAGAAAAGGGGGGGGGGCGGAGGAGGGGAGGGGCTGTGGCCACTGCACCACCAATGATGAGAGAACAGGAGGGGGAGGGCGCACTTCTCCCCCAATGATGATAATTATGTTTAATACAACTACAGGAGGCGGGTGCCAGCGCAGAATCACATAGCCGGCACCCTACCTGTATGATAGGGAGCTGTGATACGCCGCAGTTAACCCCTCAGATGCAGCACCTGAGGGGTTAACTACAGCTGATCGCAGCTCCCTGTCATACAGGTAGGGTGCCGGCTATGTGATTCTGCGCCGGCACCTGCCTCCTGTAGTTGTATTATACATAGTTATCATCATTGGTGGCGCAGTGCGCCCTCCCAAGTAATAAAAACATTGGTGGTGCAGCGCGCCCCCAAAACCCCACCCCAGTATTAGTCATTGGTGGCGCAGTGCACCCCCCAACTCCCCCCACTTTAATAATCATTGGTGGCAGTGGCCACAGGGTCCCCCCCTCATCATTGGTGACAGTGGCAGTTCCGATCGGAGCCCCAGCAGTGTAATAGCGGGGCTCCAATTGGTTACCATGGCAACCAGGACGCTACTGAAGTCCTGGCTGCCATGGTAAGCTCCTTGCTACTGTGCGCACAAAGCCCAGGGTGAATAGGACAAGAGTTCTAGCCCCTAAGGGGACTAATAGGAAATAAAAAGTAAAAGAAAACAAACAAAAAAAACACCAATATATTAAGTTTCAGGGCCCATTCATACAACCGTGTGAATGCGCCCGTATCTATTCCACAATTTTGCAGAATAGATGCATTCGCTTCAATGGGCGGTGTGCGAACTTGCCGAGCCGCGGCTCCGAAAGAAATTATAGAACATGTCCTTTTCTTGTCCCCAACAGCGGACAAGAATAGGCATTTTGAACGGGGTGCCCGGCCGTGTGTTCTGCAAATTGTGGAACACACGCCGGGCGGCATCCGTGGTATTGTGGATCTGCAAAAATTTACTATGGCTGTCTGAACGGCCCCTTAATCACCCCCTTTCCCAATTTTACATATAAAATATATTAACAATAAATATTTTACATATTGACACGTCCGAAAAGTCCAACACAGTGAACATGTAGCAGAAAGAATAAAAATAAAAAATGCACAATTCGCCATTTTTTAGTCACCTTTAGTCACAAAAAAAGGATAGGACTGTTCTATTATGGGCCAGACTTTCCATCTTCTCCAAGTATTTTTTTTTTTAATTATAATTATATGTATTTAAATTTAGCGACTACAAATTTAATTTGGCTCCTAATTTTTTCAGTTCAGGAGTCAATGGCTCCTAGGTATCTTTTTAGTCTGGAGCACTGCACAGTAATAGTGGTCCCAAAATTCCCACCAATGGTAATAATTCTCTTCCAGCGTATACTTAGTAGTAACAGTGCCCCTACAGTAAAAATGTCCCCACTGTGCCCCAAAAGTAATAATGCCCATACTAGTAATCATGTTCCCCCTAGTCCCCCAGTAGTAATAACACTCACCATAATGTCTTCCAGTAGTAATAATTCTCCTTACAATTTGTGACAATAGAAACCCTCTAATATGTGCCAGTACAAAACATGCCCTCTTATAATGTGTGCCAGTACAAAAAATGCCCCGTATAATGTGTATCAGTACAAAAAATACCCCTTATGTGTGCCAGTACACAAAATACCTTCTTGTAATGGGTTCCAGTACAAAAAAATGCTCCCTTATAATGTGTACCTGTAAAAAAAGACCCCTTATAGTGCACACTAGTAGAAAAAATGCCCCTCTTCTGTGTGCCAGTACAAAAATACCTCCACTTAGTGCCCCCCATAATGTGCACTGGAGTACAAAAGTTAGTGCCCCCAGTAGAGCCATGGCCTTTCTTTGGTCTGTGATGACACAAGCACTGGTCGCATGACCTTTGTGCAGCTCAGATCCATTCAAGTGAATGAGATTGAACAGCAATACCAAGCCCAGCTGCTATACAATGTATGCCAGTGTGCTAAGTATACTATGAAGAGGCTGCAGCACTCGTCTGAGCATCATGGCCTTTTCAAACAGCTATTGGTGGCTGTTACCAGAAGTGAGACCCCCAACAATCTAATACTGATGACCCATTTTTAGGATAGGTCAACAATATTTAATATGTAAACCCCTATAATGACACAAGGATATCACAGAGGTTGGTGCAGGGAATAAAGCGGCCATATTAACTGTGCCAACCAGCATCAGTAGATGTGAGTATGCGGTCTGCATAGCTTATTTCAGTGTTTTGCTTTTAACATATGCCTCTTAGTGGTATAGACCAAGTAATTAAATCAGAAGACAACAGACGGGTTAAGACCTTGGATGCTTCCACAAACACTTTAAATATGTGCTTCCAAAATACAAAATCCTGGACAAAATGTCAAATGTCTAACGTGCTACAAACCCCCTGTAATTAAAGCTGTGCATTTCTTCATGTGCCGCATATGAATTTAGATGTGGAGTAAACCTGACCTTATATTCTGGTTAAGAAACTAAAATTAGATGGGTATTTTGTGGGTATAGGTCACTGTGCTCACACCAGGACATGGCGATGTGATTTCCAAGATTCTATTCATTGTCATTAGCCACTCTGGATATTATTAACCCTGTGGACCCCACAAGTCAGGATCATTTCCAAGCTTTCATTTGTGGACTATTATTATAGAGTTAACCTTTCAATATTTGTATATGAATATCATTAAAGGGGTTATCCAACCAATTGAAAACTCTTTTTTTACTCACATATTTGGAGGACTTTTGTGTTGGGCAGCAGCTCATCAAGTACCTGCATCTCCTATGAGGCATTGCAATTATCTCTTATAAGGAGTCTTTCACCTGTTTTTCACCTATATAACTAAGAGCATTGCCCCACAGAAGATTGCAGACACATCCCAGACATACCTGTGTGCACTGTGTGTCTGTATTACATGTCCAGGAAAAGCACTTTTATTCTGCAGGAAAACAGCTCCCAAGTGCCCGGCTGAAAGTGAAACTAAAAACAGCTTTCTCTCCCGACTCGATTTCTAACAGCTATATCTTCTGATATACTGGATATAATGCTGGTCAGAACCATTTTTCTATCTGCTACCAATCCCAAGATATGATCAGGTAAAGCAGCCCTCCCCTCTTCAGTCTGGTTTGCTTAGGGCACTTGCAGCAGCAGAGCCGGGCACTTGGGATCTGTTTTCCAGCTGAATAAGGCCCCAATCACACGTCCTGATTTTTCATCCGCATCCTATCCGCGTCCGTTCTGCAATTTCGGACGTTTTTTGCGGATAGTATACGGATCTATTCATTTCAATTGGTCCCCAAAAAATGCGGACATTGCACCGTATGTTGTCCGCATCCGTTTCTCTGTTCCGTTTTGAGGATCTGCAAACAGAAATCCTCCTGTCCTACTTTTCCTCCGATTTTGCGGTCCGTAGCCCAATGAAAGTCTATGGATCCGCAAAAATGTGGATGACATGCAGAAAGGCATCCACATGTCATGCAGATTCCGTTCCAGGAGGGTAGAAAAAAAAAAGATTTGATTTCTCCTTCCGTTTTTTGCAGATCCACAAAAAACAGATGACATACTGATACATCCTTTCCGTTTTTTTTGCGGAAAAACGGAACGGATGTGCTTGAAGTTTTTTACGGAACAACGGATCCGCAAAAAACTGACCGTTTTCCAGGATGTGCACAAATACGGACGTGTGAATGTAACCTAAAAGTGCTTTTCCTGGACATGAAATACAGACACACAGTGCACACAGATATGTCTGGGATGTGTCTGCAATCTTCCTTGGGGCACTGCTCTTAGTTATATAGGTGAAAAACAGGTGAAAGACTCCCTTTAAGTTCTTCCTCCTCTGTGTACAAAATAGTCCCTCACATATAGCACAAGATCCCCCGTGACAAGGTCTCTGAACAATAGATTCTTGTTCTTAGCATCCTGCTAAGGGGTGCTGATTACATTTGTCTGGCTGTGTACCGACTTCTGCCTATTTTCTGGATCTGACCCTTTGCTGCTTGACCTGACCTCTGCCTGATCTCCATACTGACCCTGAACTGCCAACTGTGGCTTCGGGCTGTTTATCAGAGTGCATGTGCTCTGCCGTCCTGACCTCGGCTCTGCCTAACCTGAGCTCAATCTGTTACTGGCTACAGTTTTGCCTGATACCTCACTGATCTGCACCGGTGTCTGTCGACCCCTGTGCGGCCTATGGGCACAGCAACAGAGACTGAGGTGGCAAGCAAATCCTTGCGTGGAGGGACAGAACTACCCTGGCAGCTGGGTCTGTCAGCAAGAAGAAAACAGGAGTAGGGTCCACACTGTGCACACAGGTGAGCAGAGTAGTGGTGACCACACGCTGCCACTGTAGCAGTATCCCCTCTTTACGCCTTCTCTTTTTTGGTCTAGATTGCTGCAAAAATCTCTGGAGCATTAATGTTTTCATCCAGCTCCCAAGATCTTTCTTCTGGGCCAAAACTTTTCCAATCCACAAAGAAGAAGATTTTACCTCTCACTCTCTTCATATGCAGAATATGCATGACCTTATTCTCTGTGCCAACAAGAGTAGGAGCAGGAACTGAACATCTGGAGTCACAGTTGAACACAACTGGTTTGAGAAGGGAAACATGAAAATAATTAGGGATGCTTTGAGATGAAGAAAGATGTAACTTGTAACTGACCAGGTTCAACTGTGTAAATCAGCACACATTAGCAGGACACTACAGTACTAGAGACTATTGCTAAGGCATCTTCCCACAGGGAAAAGTGCGTTAAGAACCCCAAGGTGGCCGCACATCCTAATCATCACTAGCCAATGACTGGCCAGCAGTTGTACCTGTTTCATTTTTACACCTTTGGGGGCAATTTTTTATTATTGCATTATACTTATTTAGACCTAAAAATCACCTTTTCAATTGGTCTTTATTAACAATATGGAATCCTTTTTTGTGTACAGAGCTGAGAAGCTGTACTAGCTGCCTGTGGATTTTTCCTCAATTCCGTCATCTGAGGATCAGACGAACAGCTTATCTCTTCTCTCTGACCTTATAAACACTCATTAAAGCTCAATCCTTACCTTACTGATAAGAATGTGGCTTAACTAAGTGTTTATGACCTCTCAGTAGTTTACAGATAAGGGTAATTAGATGGCGGCACAAAGTGAAAGTGAAAGTACCAGTCACCCAGCTAGACAAACAGTTAACCCTTTGTGACTGAACGGCTCAATATTTTTAATAAAGATCAATTGAAAATATGATTTTTAGCCAAAAATAAAAAAAATTACTCCAAAGGTACATAGCCTTTATTAAGGCATTTGCCTTAGACAACAAAACAGTTTCTCTGAGATGGTATTGACACATGAAAAAGGAGTCTGTCAGCAGTTTTGTTAATGTACAATAGACATAGGTCTGGGAAGGGGACAGGAGGTCATTTCTTTTAATCAATGGAGTACCGTAAAAATAAAAAGTCAATGCCACAGGCGTTGCTCCTAGAAGTGCACTAGGTGCAGACTCACAGACTGCACTACTTCAGGCTCAGTATATGAGCAGCTTCACAGCCCCTCCTGTCTACTGTGAGTGACTGATGTACCTGTAGTGGTCTCCTGGTTGCAGATGGTGTCCTGGTGGTTCAGTTACCTTAGTTTTGTCTGGGGTCTGTATCAGTTTTGGCTGTCTGGCCTGGAATCTGTATTTATTTTTAGTAGGTCTTGGTTTTTATTATAGTGTCTGTATTTTATTTAGGGTGTATGATGTCTGCATTTTATTGGGTTAGGGTATGCATTACTTTAGGGGGATCTGGTCTGCAGTCTAGTCTGGTCAGTATTCATTTTAGGGCTCATTCACACGACCATAGGTCGATTGTGCCCGCGCTGCAGACAATAAATTATGGTCAGCAATGCACGGGACCGGCCTTGTGAATCCCGTATTGGGGCACGGACCCATTGACTTGAATGGGTCCACGATCCGCAATATATGGCAAAAGATAGGACATGTCCTATCTTTTGCGGTGCGAAAACATAGACCCAAAAGCCCACAGAAGCGCTTTGTACTGTATAGAAGTGAATGGATGGGTGGCCATGCTTGCGCAGTGTTCTTCCCATTCATCATTAATTTGTATAGGACTTCCAAAAATAGCCAAGTGCGCGGTCCACTTTTTGGACTCCGCTTTAGGGATAGCTCCAGGTCCCAGTTTTGGGACCCACACCTATTAGACTTTGGTTGAATATCCTAGTAATATGCCACCAATCAAGGGCGTAACTACCATAGTGGCAGACCATTCGACTGCTATGGGGCACAGGGCAAGAGGTGGCCCAGTCTTAGTTGGGATTATCTCCTCTTCTACTGGAGGTGAAAACTTAGTCAGGACTCTACCCTCTAAAGGAATAACTTTTAGCAAATGAGGCAGTGGAAAAAATGACCCAGAGGTCATTGAAAAAGCTTTAGGCAGAAACCCTTCTGCCCTGTGCAGGGGGCCTGGTTTGATCCTTGCTATGGGGCCCTTACTTCTCTATGTACGTCACTGCCACCAATACTTGACATGACACAACCTCAGCTTGATAAACTCTAGTATGAAAGGTAAAGGCCCCTAGTGGTCCATCCTAGTGGCATCACTGGTAATCAGTATATGAACTCCTATAACTATAACCCTAACTATAGCCATAGCACTAGCTACAGGGCCCAGAGGTTAGGGGCCCAATCAAGTGCAAAAACATTGTACCTTTTTATGGGGCAGCTTTTTACTATAATGTGGGTTTTCCAATATATGGTGCTAATATACAGATCTATAATTTTTCCTGCTGTTTTAATTTTCTTACACTAGATGGTGGGGGCCCCATCTTATTGTGTTATGGGGCCCTATGAATTACAGTTACGCCCCTAATCGCTAATCTTGTTAATCAGTCATTCCCAGCTTTCCCTCTGTCATGATCTCTGGGTTTTAATAGCCTGGCATGTGAAGTGCTTTCACCGATCACTTGATGCCCAGACTAACCTCATATCTCTGCCTGTCACACCACAACAATCAGCCACTTATAAAGAATTCAACATATTTTTAACTGCTGCTAAATAGCAGGAGGTTTCTTATGAACCAGCGCTGACCCTGCAAGCAATCTGTGTGTTTTTGTTTCCTGTGAATTCTTAATCTGTACATTTGTGCTTCCTGCTGACTTTCACGTTTCCTCTCTTCGGCTCAACTTGTGTCTTGTTACCAATAGTAAACTGTTGGCTTTCTGGATTGTACAAACTCAATGCAGAGTTTACGAACTGCAAGGGAGTGGGGAAGAGATTGCAGAAGAATAGCCCTAGGAGGAGGAGGAGGCAAAAACTTGACGAAGCATTCGTCTGCCATGCATTGCTCGTCTCCAGATGCATCTGCTTGTTTCCTTAGCTTTATCCTTTCATGTAGAATAAGGCCTCGTGCAGAAGATATGGATACTGGCCATGTGCATCCCGCCCTATTTTCAAAATGCCTATTTTTGTCTGCAAAATGGACATGTATAGGACATGTTCTATGTTTTTTACATGATGGATATACGGATGTGGACAGCACGCCGAGTGTCGTCCACATTTTTCGCACGACCACAGAAACAAAGGGTATGCCTCCTATCCACAAAAGCAGATTGGACGTGGACTGAAAATATGGTTGAATGAACGAGGCCTAAAGGGGCGTTCAAATTTTAAAAGTAAAATAATGACATTTATACTTAAAGGGTTCGTCTGACGTCAGTAAGTTGCATTTATCAAGTAGAGAAAGTTAATACAAGGCACTTACTAATGTTTTGTGATTGTCCATATTGATTCCTTTGCTGGCTAGATTAATTTTCCGATCACATTATACACTGCTTGTTTCTATGGTTATGACTACCCTGCAATCCATCAGTGGTGGTCGTGTTTGCACACTATAGGAAAAAACATCAGCCTCTCTGGTGGCCGGGACCATAGGAGCTCACATAGGCTGGTGCTTTTTCCTATATTGTGCAAGCACGACCACCACTGATGGATTGCAGGGTGGACTGTAACCATGGAAATGAGAAGTGTATAATGTGATGGAAAAATGAATCCAGCCAGCAAAGGAGACAATCACAATACATTAGTAAGTGGCTTGTGTTAACTTTCTCTACATGATAAATGCCACTTACTGAAGTGAGACAACCCCTTTAAAGGGGTTGTGTCATAAAACATATTCTACATTTTTCAAACCAGCAACTGGATCTGAATACTTTTGTAATTGCATTTAACTATAAATGTAGTATAGCCCATGAGCTATTTAATAAAATGTATCTGTATAGCTCCACCTGCTGTTTGTTCTAGTCTTTATTTTTTGATCGTCTCATGTAGTTGGTCAGTGGCTTGATTTACATCTTCACCACCAGCTATATGTTCTGTTAGAAGCTGCGGCAGTTACTGGGAAAGAGATTCAGCAGAAAGAACACACCCCCGAGCTGCTAGGCTAAATATAATCTAGCAGAGAGCGATTGGAGCAATAAATGTGGAGATCTCTAAACCTATGTATGGTACAGGACTGGTTCTAGCTTTAACATAGTAACATAGTTTGTTAGGCTGGAAAAAGACATCTGCCCATCCAGTTCGGCCTGTTATCCTGCAAGTTGATCGAGAGAAAGGCAAAAAAAAACCTGTGAGGTAGAAGTCAATTTTCCATTTAACCCTTTCATGACCGGACCTATAAAAGGCCTGAATGTCCAGGCAACTTTTTGTGATTTGGGCACATGGTGGCTTAGTGACCCTAATTTTTTTTTTCGTTTGAATACGAAAATAATTTTTGCTATTTTTTTTTACTTGACACTTAGGACTTATTATTAGAATGGTTTTTTTTAAAGATATTTTATATTTTTTTAGGTTTAATTTAGACAAAAACCGCTAATTCTTATAAAAAAAAAGGATTTTTTTTAAGTTATAGATTTTTTTTTTTAAATATTAAAACTGACGCACAAATTAATTATTGCAATGGGTTCCCTATTTGATGACGATCATTTTGATATATAGCATGTATAGATTTTATTTGACGGGGCGACTATGGTGACTGTTTCTATTGGAGACTGCGTGTTTAATTTTTTTTTTTACACTTTTTTTTGTTTGTTTTTTATTTATTTTTTTTACTTATATATTAATTTATTTTTGACAACTAATATGTCCCCCAGGAGGTCATTAAAAGACCTCTGGAGGACTGACTTTTTTTTTTTTTTCTTTTTTTTACACTTTTTTTTCCCACTGTTTCCACTGTAACTGGGGCATCCACAGGAGCCCAGTTACAGGGGAAAACAGCCCCCTGGGGGCTTATTACACACAGGCAGAGCTGATCAGGGTCTCCTTAGACCCTGCAGCACTGCTCTGGCCCCGAGACACCCGGCGGTCACGTGACCGCCGGGTCTAACACAGGAAGCAGCGCTGCCGCTTCTTTCCTGCCTGCGCCGCTGAAGAGGTAAGGCTGTCCTCCGGCTTAGGAGAAGACAGAAGCGGTAATAAACCTCTCCTGTCTTCTCCTCAGGGTCCCCGCTCTGTCTGTGAGCCGGGACCCGACCTGCTCCTGCTAGATTGCAGGAGCAGGAGCTTTAATCCCAGCGCTGATCAGCGCTGGGATTAAAGGGCCGCCTGCACGTCTATATACGTGCTATCTGCACGGGGCATGTGCAGATAGGACGTATATAGCCGTATGGCGGTCGTGAAGGGGTTAAGGGTACAAAAATTCTTGACGACTCCAATCAGGCAATCGGAATAACTCCCTCGATCAACGACCCTTCTCCAATTTGTTGCACTGCACAATGACGTAGAATTTGTTTAAAATTTGTCATGGCTTTCGGAGAGACGCAGAATAAAATTTTCCATAACAGAACGTGGTAGCTACGGCTGATGAATTTGGGTCCAGTTGGTGGAGCGATTTGTCAGGTAATACCGTAATAGTTCTGACCATAAACTATTGTTATTAAGATGCAGACTAAATTTTTTTGCTAAAAGAAAGTATTAGCTACAATGAATTTGGGTCGAGTGGGTGGAGAGATTTGTGTGGTTCATTCCGATAACCAAAGACACTCCTCCCATATGGCAATAATCCAGCTGCCATGTTTGATCCATTCAGCTTCTGGCCATCTGGTTTTAACCCTAATACAAGGAGTTATTTGACCCCAGGCATCCAACTTTCTGGAGAGCCAAGTGGCGTTCACCACTAATTGTTCTGTGATACCCTTACATGTCCGGGGCTGCACACGCGCTGCACTGAAGGGATTGCCGTGTGTCTACCCTTTGCCGACAGGTTACCCACTCAACGTCATTCGTCATTGAAATTGGGAATTGTTATACTGGAGCAGACTAATTTATTTGTTAAAGAACTAATTTATTCCCTAAAAGACTATTTTTTTGCCACAAGACTAATGTTTTTGCTAGAAGATTAATTTTTCAGATAAAAGAAAAATTTTTATGACAAAAAAACAACAACTCATGGGCAACTCTGCTGCTAGTTGGCAGTTGTTTTTGTTTAGTTTCTGTTGCCCCCGTTTGACTCTCACCCAGATGGGCATGGCTGTCAGGACTCCCCCCATTCTGCAGAAATTTCCCTGTTGTGCCGAAGTGCGCCTATTTTCCTTTTTCCCCCCTTCTCAGGTTATTTGGGAGCCCCCTTTTCCAAAAGGGTTCTCTATTTGCTGCTATTCTCTATTATCCATGTGGATTACACATTACCTGTTTGGATTACAATTTTACCTCACGTGGATTACAATTGAATTTTGGAATACGGTATGTGTTCCAGACAGACAGTGTTTTATCATGCCAACTAGAATCCATAAGGAGAGACTCAAACGTATATCTGAGCCTTTTATGCTTGCAAATGTGAAATTGATTGCACTAAAATGTTTGCATACTTATGTGTTTTCTGTATTTTAGCTACACTGTTTTTAATGGTTCAGCACTTTAGCCCATTGTGTGTATTCTTTTTCTGGTACTGTAGTGTGTCCTATTATGCACTTATTGTATGGTGTTTTTAGTAAATTATTCACTTATTGATAGCTAGCAGCAGTGAGTACCTTATTTTTCTAGTTCATATGGACTGCCTCTAAAGATTGTACGCCGCGGCCTAGCCTTGTGCGCATGACGCATTCGCGTGTCAATAGTACGCTAAGGATTCGTACACACTTTTGTACGCTAATGCTTACGTATTGCGTACTTTTAACTACGCTGACTGTACGTACGTAATTTGGGCAGGAATGTTCGCAAAGAATGTGTATTTTTTTACGTAGATTCGACGAATGAGTTTGTTTGCATACGAATCTTGTCAGAAATTCGGCAAATATTCGGCGAAGCTAATTTTGAATGAATATATAGCATCTCTAATGCTATATATTCCATTCTGACCTTCAATATTGTTTCAAATATTTATTTTGTTTGGATATGTATTGGCCTTGATGCTTCCCATGTTAATTATTATAAAATTAATACACTGAATAATAAATGCAACTTAAATAAATGTCCATTTATTTATAATGAGTGACTTACTCCATCAGTAAACCATCTCGACTAGTTCAGGCGTTTAAATTCATGGGAGGGGGGGTATCTTCTGTGAGTACGTGAATGCGCACTTACTATTATTTTCTTTCTTTTATAGGTCCCATGAGAACATCGTTAGGCTGCTTCTCCAATCAGGATGAAGCTGTCGTCAGTCACCTGCTGTATCCAGAAGTTTCCATCAGGATCCTGGAGCACCTATTACCAGGTAAGGTTATATACAGGGTGGGTCATTTATATGGATACACCTAAATAAAATGGGAATGGTTGGTAATATTAACTTCCTGTTTGTGGCACATTAGTATATGGGAGGGGGAAAACTTTTCAAGCTGGGTGGTGACCATGGCTGGCCATTTTGAAGTCGGCCATCCAACTTTAGTTTTTTCAACGGGAAGAGGGTCATGTGACACATCAAACTTATTGAGAATTTCACAAGAAAAACAATGGTGTGCTTGGTTTTAACGTTACATTTATTCTTTCATGAGTTATTTACAAACTTCTTTTTTTGTACAGCCATTGACATGTTGCAGAGGTTAACATGTGAGGAGCGGATAGAAATTGTGTTGATGTCTGGTGAACGCAGTACCCGGGTCATTGCAGCAGATTTCAATGCAAGACACCCTACGAGACCACCCATCTCCCATTCTACAGTTAGCAAACTGCTTGCCAAGTTTCGTGAAACTGGTTCAGTGTTGGATTTGCCAAAATGTGGACGGATGAAAACTGTCACTAATGAAGAAACATCAGTGGCTGTCCGAGCTTCATTCAGCAAGAGCCCACAGCGCAAAACTCGCCGCATGTCACTGGAGAGTGGCATCAGTCGAACATCCCTTCGGCGGATATTAGCTACTCACAAATGGCACCCTTACAAATTCCAGCTGCTGCAGCATCTCAATGAGGATGACCCAGATCGGCGCACTGAATTTGCAGAATGGGCAAAACAAAAATTGGAACAGGACCCTCAGTTTACACAGAACATTTTGTTCAGTGATGAGACAAACTTTTATGTGAATGGTGAAGTCAACAAACAAAACCACAGCTAGTGGTCTGACACTAACCCGCATTTGATAGATCCCTCCAAGACTGTTGGAACACAGAAATTGATGGTATGGTGTGGTATATGGGGTACAAAGATAGTGGGGCCATTCTTCATTAATGGAAACCTCAAGGCCACTGGATATGTGAAATTGCTACATGATGATGTGTTTCCCTCTTTATGCACTGAAGCTGGCACGTTCCTGAGTTTTTCCAGCAAGATGGTGCACCACCACATTATGGGTGTCAGGTCTGAGCATTCCTAGATGAACAATTTCCTGGAAAGTGGATTGGTCGTCGTGGGCCAGTTGAATGGCCCCCAAGGTCTCCCGATCTGACCCCCTTAGACTTTTATCTTTGGGGTCATCTGAAGGCAAATGTCTATGCTGTGAAGATACAAGATGTGCAGCACCTGAAACTACAGATACTGGAAGTCTGTGCTAGCATTTCTTCTGTGGTATTGCTATCAGTGTGTGAAGAGTGGGAGAAGAGGGTTGCATTGACAATCCAACACAATGGGCAGCACTTTGAACACATTTTATAAGTGGTCAGAAACTTGTAAATAACTCATGAAAGAATAAAGTTACGTTAAAACCAAGCACACCATTGTTTTTCTTCTGAAATTCTCAATAAGTTTGATGTGACTGTGAAGGTCACATGACCCTCTTCCCATTGAAAAAAACTAAAGTTGGATCCAAAATGTCCGACTTCAAAATGGCCGCCATGGTCACCACCCAGCTTGAAAAGTTTTTCCCCTCCCATATACTAATGTGCCACAAATAGGAAGTTAATATCACCAACCATTCCCATTTTATTTAGGTGTATCCATATAAATGGCCCACCCTGTACTATACACACACATATATATATATATATATATATATATATATATATATATACTGTATATGTTTGATACCAAAATGCAATGAAGGGAGCATGTGTTCTGTTCCTTGCATTTTGCAATGAATTGGGCCCTATCATTAATATACATCATAAGACATATGTTTTTGCCACTATTACATTTTTTTTTTACAGGTGAAATATATTAAATCCAGTGGGAAGTCACTATAAGCCATGCAGCGACCTCAGGGGGTTCTATGACATCACATCGCAGTTAGTCTAGAATCAATGGAGACTTTTCTCTCCATGTGAGTGTACGGAATTTACCTGCTCTCCTGAGCGACCATGAAAATGATGAAACTCCCAGGTGTAAGGAACTGGTTCCTATAGATTTTTATCGATCTTTTATTTTCCATCGGTGGAAGTAAATTTCTACAAATGTTAATAATCATTTACTCCTCTACAGAAGTGGGAGAATCATAAGGTTTTTAGTGTCTTCATGTGGTCTACTGTAGAAGATCTACCAGAGGCCAAATGTGAGTGTTCAGCTCTGTAGTGTGTACCCAGGCTCTTCTATCTGGGGACTTCACCTCAATATCTTATCTAGACGCCATTACAATAAGTAAGTTGGCCACCTCTATATTAGATAGGACATTTTCCATCAGTGGAGGTAAATATCTACAAATTTTAATAAGTATTTACTCCTTTACAGAATTGGGAAAACGCGAGGATCATAAGGATTTTAGTGTCTTGATGTGGTCTCCTAAAGAAGATCTACCAGAAGCCAAATGTGAGTATCCAGCTTTGTAGTGTGCACCTAGGCTCTTCTATTTGGGGACTTCAGCTCAATATCTTATCTAGACCTCATTACAATAAGTAAATTGTTCACCTCTATTTAAGATAGGACACGGATTTCATGTCATAGAGCCCATAGCCATTAACCGATCCTCTGTCATTGTTTTGTTGTTTTTCAGTGGTTGAAGACATTGAGAGTGGCAAAGCACTTTATGGCTATAATAAGGTGCAGGTAACATATGACAAGTACTAGTGCTGTTCTTAGATGTAACCAAATGGTAGGTCATACCCTCCAAAACAATCTCTCATCTCAGCCCCGTGCTCCACTAATGACCTACACCTCCATGAACACATCCAGAAACTTCAAGGACCCAGGATTGCTCCAACTAGATTACTCCATCACAGCCATCAAGCCCCAAATCCCCAATCTCAATGGGTTTCACCCATGTATTGATAATGATGATGGAGATGTCTAGCAGATCACTTGTGTTAGTCCTGGTCTATGTATTCTCCACTCACACGATCACTTCTCTCATAGGCACTCGGCTTGATCCTGGAGCACAAGCAGACCATGGAGGCAGCACTCACAGACATGCCAAGCTTTACACCTTGGGCTGAAGAGTGGACAGAAGAGTACAAGGCCTTGTTTCTGCGAGCATTGAACACCCATGGAAAGTCCTTCAATGATATTCAGAAAATAGTAACTTCTGTGCAGGGGCCAGTGGCGTAACTACAACTAACTGGGCCCCACAGCAAATTTTTGAATGGGGCCCCCCCAGAAACTTCCTTGCAACCCCGAACTCACATGCAACCCTCACTCTTGTGGCTAGTCAAGATTGAGCTCTCCCAGACAAGGCCTGACAGCCGCTCCATCTGCTTTCTATAGTGTCACTGTATATAATGTCATTGTATAATACTGTTGAGGGGGGCCTGACAATAAAATCTTTTAGTCCTCCCTCCTGATGGGGCCCCTTGTGGGTCTGGGCCCCAAAGCAGCTGCTTCCCCTGCTTCCCCTATTGCTACGCCCCTGGCAGGGGCCATTACAATATATAAGGGTCTGTTAAAGCAGTGAGTACTATATTAAAGTAAAGCTTCAGGGGAATGGGCATCTGTCATGTGAGTGTTAAATAATAGTGTGTATCATGCCCATATAAATAGTCGCTAGCATGCCCAATTAAGTTATTACCGCCATGTAGTGCTCTATTATTACAGCGCATTTATCACTTCCCATCTGCTATCCCCAGGACTACAATACAGTGCCCACTGCAATCCCCACAACAGCCCCATTCAGCTTTATTTCTAAGACTCTTGGCCGTCCAGTGTCTTCATGTGTGGGCGGCAGGTCTTTAAGATTGTGACTTCTATGGTTTGCTGCGACTAAGTCATCATTGGTTACCATTCTGATATAATAAAATATCCTGTTGACTAGGGTTATGGTAACACACAGTTGTCAGTATGTTTTCATACATTTCCATGAAGAATAACAGTGGAACAGTACAACACATGCTCCAGATTGGTATTTTATGGAACATACTGTACATGTATTTACTGACACACGCATGTTAGAAGGGCTCACAGGTCCTTATAATCTACTCCAGGGCTGGCCAACCTGAGGCTCTCCAGCTGTTGTAAAACTACAACTCCCACCATGCCCTGCTGTAGGCTGATAGCTGTAGGCAGACTGGGCATGCTGGGAGTTGTAGTTTTGCAACAGCTGGAGAGCCACAGGTTGGCCAGCCCTGATCTACTCACTTGAACTCACCAATCGTAAGTAAAACATACCGTTCCAGTTGGAATCCTGGAAATCTGCACCAGTATGCCCCCGAATAGTTTAATCACTGAGTTTACACTTTATTACTTGCAGCTCCCTCATAAATCTTTTGGCAGCCTTGTCAAATATTATTACCTTTGGAAGAAGACCTCTGTGAAGGGTCACCATGCCCGCAAGCAACAGCGAAAGCGTAAGCTCAGGTAAGTCACAGTCACAGAGAGGACAACATAGCGCCAGGGACAATTCCTCTATTATTCCTTTATATTTGGATTCACTGTGACTCTGCCAACAACCCGTGACTCTTCAGCACACATAGAGACATCGCAGGTGGGATGGCATTGTTATGAGAATTTGTGTCTCGGGTCATATTACCTATTATGTTCTTCTCCTCATGGTGGCTTCTTTCTTCCTCTTCTCTATAGATGACACCAAGGGAGACAACCCAACAGACATGGTGGACCATCAGCAGGTTGGGAAAAAGCGGAGGAGAAGTGAGTGTTATTTCCGGCATCACTCACATTCATTCACGTTATAAATCTTATTATTAGAACGCAAGGACAGCGTCCCTTGCAGCACTCCTGTCAGCGGCTCCACTCCGGTGTTGACCTGCAGGGTGGTGGTTTCAGGAGACTTCTTCCCCATCTGTCGGACAACCGATGGGGTCGTCTGATGGTGAGTGGCGTAGTGGCTTAACCCCAGTGATTGTGTCCCTTTCTCAAGTACTTTCTTCTTTGCAGAATTTCGTTCAGCATCCTGTGAACTTCTCTTCTGCTCCTGTATCTCTTCTGGGCAACATTGCCTGGTTTGTAGGCGAGGTAGAGGGGCTGAGGGATTCTGAAGGTGAGGATTCGCTCTCTCCCCCTGTTGTGACAAGGGCAAAAGGTGTGTCAAAGGCCTGTTATAAAGAGTCACTCCAATGTAATGCGTCACCACTGGGTTTTCATTTGTCCATATCTATCAAGGAGAAGATATGGATAAATGAATTTGTGGATATTTTGTCCCTGCTCCCAGCCTCTAAGCAGTTTATGGTTAAATTAGAGAACTGCAATAAAAAGTCTGAGGAGGACAGGAGACGTCCTGATCCCCGGACTTTTCAGAACTGGTTACAAGTGTTTGGTATTTTTAGTAGTTTCATGGGTGAGCAATTCCCCAGAAGTGGAGGCCCTTTAAGGGGTTGTCTCACTTCAGCAAATTTCATTTATCATGTAGATAAAATCCACTGCTGAAGAAAAGCACATGCTTTTCTTTCATGAGGCGCAATGCAAGTGGCCTTCCTCCTGTAAGTATCGCCATGGTGTTTATTTTGTGGAGGTGGGCATCCAGCAGCTAGATGTTTTAAGAGGGCTAGCTTGCCTGCCAAGCTCTCCACAATGGAGTTTGTTAGCAGGAGCTTGGATCCTAGTAAAGGCATCCTTAGCTCGAGTGGTATCCAAATCATCCAATGGTGAAACTGCTCTTTAATGGTTTTCTGTATGGTTTTCCGATGCTGTCTTTTTCTCTAAAAAGGGCCCAATGCCTAACGTTTGATTCACAAAGTGTCCTTTCCCTATGGGGCATCGTTAAATGATTATATTAATTAATCTATGTGTCGTGTCTATGTGGTTTCGGGTTGGGTGCTTTGCCGGGAAAAGCTGATGTTCAAATCTGCATTTCATTTGTTGCCAGTGCATCCTTGTTGTTTTAACTCCCTTGATTTTCAGTTTAACCTTTTACTTTGATAAAATGTCTCCCATGGGTTGTTCTTTGCCTTGTTTTTACTTTGAGGCCTTTTTCGCTTTCGTGAACGGGTGTTTTATGTTCGGACTGTCTGTGGTGTGGTTCATTATCTAGACGATTTTCAGTTCATTGGTCCTCTGGGGTCTTCTGTGTGTTTCGAGTTGTTAGAGTTGTTCGTTTCTGTTTCTTTTGAGTTTGGTGGTCCTTTGGTGATGGGAAAAAACTGTGGATCCTGTTTCTTGTCTTGGATACCTGGGTATTGTGCTGGATTCTGTTACGGGGAATTTGATGTACCTAGGGAGAAAGTGGCGAGTATTTGTTCTGTGATTTCAGGTCTATTAGTCAGACCTAAGTCTTCCACAAAAGACATTCAATCTGTTTTGGGGATTTTGGCTGATGTGACTTCTATGGACCAAGTTTTTTGTCGTCAGTTGTTCGTGAGGATTGCTGGGATTCGAAATCTGACTTTTCACGTTTGTTTGTGTAGGGATGTTTGGCTGGAGATTTGGCTGGAGATTTTTGAGCAGTATAATGGTAGGTCTTTCTGGCAGGAGGACTTTGTTTCTGCTTCAACTTTGTAGCTTTTTACTAATGGTGTGGTTGGTTTCGGTGCGTATTGAAATGGCTTAAGGTGAGCAGAGGCTTGGCCTCCTTTCTGTTGTGGTGGTCTTAGTGTTATGGGCTTCTTTTTTGCATTCTGATAATAAGGGAGTATTGTTTGCTGTGAACTGTTTGTCCTCCAAATGCCCTATAGTGGTGAAGCTCTTGTGTCATTTGAATTTTTTATGCCTTAAATTGAATATTTGATTTAAGGCTTAGCATATCCCTTGTGTTGATAATTCCTTTGCTGACCTGCTTTCTTGTTTTGAGTTTCAGATATTTCGGGAGTTGGTGGTGGGAGCTAAATTGGAGTCTTGCCCTGCTCTGATCTGGTCCTAGGTATATCTCAATCTGTTGCCCCTGTTACATAGTCAGGTTATCTGAGTTCCTGGTGGAAGTGGTTTTGTTTTGCTAGGGAGCGTGGTTGGTTGCCGTATTCTAGTGCTGAAGTTCAGGCATTGGCCTTTTGTTTGGTGAGAGCTTGTCGTATGCCACAGTTGTGAAGACCTTCTGGTGTTTAATTTTTTCTACGGATATTGAATGTTAAACCCTTTCTGGAGTATTTCTTTATTAAGCATGTTTTGAAGTGTTACAGGAAGGAACATCAATTTGCAAAGAGATGTGTCTGATATCTCCTGAGTTGTAAGGTTCTTTGTGCGAAAATTGTTCTGTGTTTTTTGTTTCAGAGAGTATGAAGCTTTGCTTTTCTCTATGGACTTTGCTGTATGTTTTTGGTGCTTTTAGGATTAGTAAATTGCTTCCTAAGAGGAGGTGGTCAGTTTCTGGTGTTTTGTTGCAGAAGTTCATGTTTAACGTAATTATATGTAGTTTTTCTTCCTTCCTCTAAGACAGATCAGTCAGGTAAAGGTACTTGGCTGCGTGTGGGCAAACGTGGCTCTAGTGACATTTGCTTGAGGGCTGGTTGCTATCATTGGTGCATGAAGATTCTTCCCTCAGTATCAATTAGTATTTTTCTAAATGCTTGAAACATTTGGGTTTGGACGATTTTTGATTCTTGTCGCACTCATACCGGATTGGTGCTGCTACTTCTGCGGCTCAGGCCAGGTTGACTGCGTCTTTAGTTAAGCGAGTGGGTCGTTGCCTTCTGATTGCTATAAAATTAGTTTGCCCTTCTCGGCATGTTTTGTGATGCTTTTCTTTTGCAGTTTTCACAGTGCTCACCGTATGGATTGTTGGACATGCTTTCATTCACTGGGCTCACATAAAAGTTTCTCAAAGGTTGTACAGTGACAACTTATCCAGATGTCATTTATATCTACTGGAATGGTGTTCGGGGTCTTCAGTAGGAAGGGTTGATGGATGTAATTTTGGAAATGTGTTCACTGTATCCTGACCCTGATGCAGAGGCGTAGCTAGAGGTTCAGCACAGGGGGGGGGGCGAAACATACTTGAGTGGGCCCCCCACTTATTGGCTTCCCAAATGCACGTTTCCAACTTCACAGGCACATACTACTAGTTGTGGTTATAATATTGTATTAGAAAGATGACTGTATAAACTGCAAGATCATCTATGCTGCTAAGTACAGTACAATAGACTTTCTACATACCCTAGTCTAAATACTGTACCACATAATGCAGTACAATATAGGAGTAATAGGAGTAAAAAACAAGGGGACTCCTATGTTAAAGGAAACGTGTCCCCAGTTTTGACATCA
This sequence comes from Rhinella marina, assembly GCA_900303285.1. Lineage (NCBI taxonomy): Eukaryota > Metazoa > Chordata > Amphibia > Anura > Bufonidae > Rhinella > Rhinella marina. The sequence continues at coordinate 245,678 of ONZH01006582.1, read as the reverse complement.
CTCCCTTGCCCCCATCAGACCTCAGATCAGCAGAATGTGCCCCCATCAGACCTCACATCAGCCTACTGTGCCCCCATCAGACCTCAGATCAGCGTATTGTGCCCCCATCAGACCTCAGATCAGCGTACTGTGTCCCCATCAGACCTCAGATCAGCTTAATGTGCCCCCCATCAGACCTCAGATCAGCGTATTGTGCCCCCCATCAGACCTCAGATCAGCAGAATGTGCACCCATCAGACCTCACATCAGCCTACTGTGCCCCCATCAGACCTCAGATCAGCGTATTGTGCCCCCATCAGACCTCAGATTAGCGTATTGTGCCCCATCAGACCTCAGATCAGCATACTGTGCCCCCATCAGACCTCACATCAGCCTACTGTGCCCCCATCAGACCTCAGATCAGCGTACTGTGTCCCCATCAGACCTCAGATCAGCGTATTGTGCCCCCATCAGACCTCAGATCAGCGTACTGTGTCCCCATCAGACCTCAGATCAGCGTATTGTGCCCCATCAGACCTTCAGATCAGCATATTGTGCTCCCATCAGACCTCACATCAGCAGAATGTGCCCCCATCAGACCTCACATCAGCGTATTGTGCCCCCATCAGACCTCAGATCAGCATATTGTGCCCCCATCAGACCTCAGATCAGCGTATTGTGCCCCCATCAGACCTCAGATCAGCGTATCGTGCCCCCATCAGACCTCAGATCAGCCCACCCAGCCACATAAGATTAAAATAAAAAACCTTTCTTACCTGTTCTGCGCTGCGGCTGCCCTCCGGTCCGCGCTCCGCTCTCTTCCCTGGCCCGTGCACACTATGACCTGACTCGGCGTGCAGCGTCAGGTCATAGTGCCGCGCCACCAGGGAAGAGAGCAGAGCGCGGACCGGAGGGCAGCCGCAGCGCAGAACAGGTAAGTAAGGTTTTTTTATTTTAATCTTATGTGGCTGGGTGGGCTGATCTGAGGTCTGATGGGGGTCCCTAAATACAAGTGAGCGCTTCCATAATGGAAGCGCTCACTTGTATTCGCCTGATAGTAGGTAAGGTCATCCTTGCTGGGCCCCCTGAGTCACTGGGCCCGGAGCCGTTGCACCCCCCTGCCCCCCCGGTAGCTACGCCACTGCCCTGATGTTATTATTCTTCATGCGTGGGCTAATAATGTTGGTAAGATGGGTATGATTGAGTTAGCCTTCTGCATGAACCATATGACAGTGTACATGCTGCGCCTGTTTCCAGACCCTTCCTTGGTTTTCTCAGAAATGGTTCCTTGTTTGATTTGGTTATCCTATGCTAATTTTACATTTTTGGATAGGATTATGATTAGAATCAATCAGTTAATGGCTTTAAGATTTCCTGTAATAAAGTTGGCTGGGGCCTAAATTCTTCCATAAATGATGGTGTCCGCGTGTCTTATTTGTATTTAAGTTTAGTTTATAAAGTATTTATGATCTATAATCCCATGTAAATGGTCATCATTAGAAGAATCTGCAGAACGTGGAACTGATTCTACCAAGAAAACATCTATGAAGACGTTGACAGCCTGTATCCCCTGTGTCTGAAAACATTCACAAGTAGTCAGATCTATACTTCTATAATCTGCTGCTTTCCCTGCGGCAGGCTGTGAAAATCTTCTGCTCTCTTAGCCTCATCAGTCTCCATAATCCCCTTTGAGTTCCACACTATTAGAGTCACCCGAAGATCCCAGAATATATGGAAAGTAAGGCGGCAGAGAGGGTGAAGAATGCAGGGGACCAGGAGGAGGACTCCGAACAACCTGGGAAATATAAAGCGGGTTTACTGCAGAAGGTGCTTCCTACTTGTACATGTTCTGTGAAACAGGAGGAAAACACAGAGAAAAAACACAATTATTTCCCCATCATAAATAAAATCATAAATCCAGTCATCATTGTGTAAAGAAAATGTCATCAGCGAATAGCTGCTGATACCCGTTCTCCTTTTCAAGCTTCAATACCACCATACAATGACTGATTAATACCACCATACAATATTTAAATAGTACCACCATACAGTGACCATACAATTACTGAATGATGCAACCATACGACTGAATAATACCACCATAGAATAAATGAATAATACCACCATACAATGATCATACAGTAACTGAATAATACCATCATATAAGTGAATAACACCACCATTCAGTGACTGAATAATATCGCCATACAGTGACTAATACCACCATAAAATGACTGAATAATACCACCATACAATGACCAGTGAATGAATAATACCACCATATAAGTGAATAACACCACAATACAGTGATGAAATACTACCACCGTAAAATGACTGAATAATACCCCCATACAATGACCAGTGACTGAATAGTACCACCATACAATGACCATACAGTGACTGAATAATACCATCATACAATGACTAAATAATACCATCATACAACTAAACAGTATCACCATACAGTGACTGAATAATACCACCATACAGTACTGATTAATAACACCTTACAGTGACCATACAGTAACTTAAAGGGCTCTTGACCAGTGGCGTAGCTACAGGGGTCGCAGTGGTCGCAGCTGCGACCGGGCCCCTAAGCCAGGGGGGCCCCGAGGCCCCCCCTTGCGACTTGCAGGGCCGCACCGCCAATTAGGCAAGGTGGGGCGCGGCCCTGTGCACAGTTGGGGGGCAATGGCGGCGGCATGGCAGAGGAAGATGAACGCTTCCATTGTGGAAGCGCTCATCTCCACAGTCATCTGTATTGCCATCCTCAGGACAGCGATACAGATGCCTGTGCTGCAGGGCAGGGGAGGGAGAGGCGTCTCCCCTGCCCGTTCCTCTGATAGGCTACAGGCACTAGGCCTGCAGCCTATCAGAGGCCGGCTCAGGCGGCGCGATGACGTCATCGTGCCGCCTGAGCCGTACCACACTGGACACAGGCCGGAAGAGGCCTGCATCGCATCGCTGCCAGCTCAATGGAGGTAAATATTAGTGTTTATTTTTTTTTATTGGTGCAATCACGGACCGGAGCTCTATTGGGGGCACTGGGGGCATTTGTTACTGCCACATGGGGGCACTGGGGGCATTTCTTACTGGCACATGGGGGCACTGGAGGCATTTCTTACTGGCACTGGGGGCATTTTTTACTGGCATATGGGGGCACTGGGGGCATTTCTTACTGACACATGGGGGCACTGGGGGCATTTCTTACTGGCACTTGGGGGCACTGGGGGCATTTCTTACTGGCACATGGGGGCACTGGGGGGCATTTCTTACTGGCACATGATTTGGGGGACATCTATGAGGGTGGGACACTTTTTACTGGCACATGATTTGGGGGGGAATCAATGGGGGGGAGCACTTCTTACTGGCACATTATTGGGGGGAAATTTTGGGGGCACTTCTGGCAGATTATTGGGGCACTTCGTACTGGCACATTATTGGGGGGCACTATGGGGGCACTTTGTACTGGCACATTTTGGGGGGCACTATGGGGACACTTCTTACTGGCACATTATTGGGGCACTTCTTACTGGCATTATTGGGGCACTATGGGACTTCTTACTGGCACATTATTGGGGCACTTCTTACTGGCATATTATTGGGGTGCACTATGGGGGCACTTCTTACTGGCGTGGGGACATTAGTACTGTTGGGGGCACTATTACTAACAACTGCACTCTGGCAGAGAATTATTAGTTGGGACTTTGGGGAGCACTATTACTGTGGGGGGCACCCTGGCACAGTATCAGCATAGCACAGTTATTTCTGGGGGTCTTTATGTTTACACTATTACTGTCAGGGACACTGTTTGCTGGGCGCAGTTATTTTAGGACACTGTGTGCCAATAATTATTGAAGGGGGAACTATCTGTGTGGTACTAGTGGCACAGTACTGGGGGTGGTAGGATGATTTGTCCAGAAGATTGGAGGATGATGAAAAGTAATAAACTAAGATTTTTTTCTGTCAAACTGCAGAGATGAAAAACTGCGTCTGGTCTGAAAGGAGAAGATGAGGAAAGAGAACATCTATATCACTAGATGTACGAGGTATGGGGCGCTGTATTAGGCTACATTCACACGAACGTTGTGTTTTGCGGTCTGCAAATTGCGGATCCGAAAAAAAAAACGGATGATGTTCCGTATGGCATCCGTTCTTTTTGCGGATCCACTGTAACAATGCCTATCCTTGTCCGCAAAACGGACAAAAATAGGAATGGACATAGGAATGGACAGATGCGGACAGCACACAGTGCTCATTTAAGTGAATGGGTCCACATCTGAGCCGCAAAATATGCGGATCGGAGGCCGCAAAAACAACTGTTGTGTGAATGTAGCCTTACCCTGTATGTTCTGTAGTGATATACATAATGTTCGGAGGGAAAAGGTTAGGGTGAGAATTTGGCATGGGGGGGTTCAATTTTTGACTTGGCCAGCAGAAAAGATAGGTGCACCAGCGCTGAGGGAAGGGAGGAGGGCCCAAGCTGAACTCTTGCACCAGAGCCCATGAGCCTTTAGCTACGCCCCTGGTCCTGACCCAGCACCCCCGCCGATCACCTGTTTGAAGAGGAGGCAGCGCTCCATGCGAGCACTACTTCTTCTTAATTACACTGCCAGTCATCTCATGTGTAGCGGTGTCATAGTGTAATTGGAGTGAAAGGAGCGAGTACATCTTATTACACCTCCTGACGATAGCTCATCAATACAAATGGGTAGACATCCCCTTTAATAATTCCACCGTACAATGTACTAAATAATACCCATACATTAATACCACATCTTTGCTTGAGAAAGACTCATGATGTAAAGAGTAAAAATGAAGTATTTTGGTGGCTGGCACTTTGGTTAATAAAGCTGATAACGGGGCACCATTACTGAGAGGGACAAACAATTACTGTGTGGAGGGCACTAAGGTGGAACCAATACCAACTGAAAGGTAAATTCGAAGGTATAAAAGCAGCACCTACAATTTCTTCACATAACTATGTATGATGTTGGGGGGGGGGTGGGGTCGCACAAGATTTTGTCAGCATTTAGGTAATATAGCAATATCCATTATAACCTACTGTATATAATGGCGCTGACATAGTAGTGTCCAAACATTACTGGACAACAGGCTAGTCATCTCTATAGATATCTTACAAGGCTGTATTCCAGGGCGGACTGGGAACTTAAAGTGGAAGTTAAAGTGGCCCTGGAAAAAATAGTAACAGTGGCCCAGGTCCAAATTGATGGACGGCAGGCCCAACACAAGTAGGCAGGGCCAGTAATACCATATCGTGGCACATTATACCACCCCAACACAGACAAATACCACAGTCCATCACAAAATACTGCGCCAGCAGCACGAAATACATCCCCAAAAATTTCCACTGGCCGTCTATGGCCAATCCACCCCTGGCTCCATACAGTAGTTGTACCAGTTAAAGCAGTACGTATAGCATTCACTATAGTGGTACTCCATAATATAGCACCAGCCATCTCAGTGCCCCATAAATAATGCCTCCAAATAATAGTGGCCAATTAAGGGGGGGCATACACATTGGACTGATTTAGGTGGAGTGGCTGACCAACAATGAGGGGAGAGATTTCTCAAAACTGGTGTAAAGGAAAACCTGCTTAATTTCCCCTAGCAACCAATCAGATTCCACCTTTCATTTTTCATAGCGCCTCTGGAAAATGAAAGAGGGAATCTGATTGGTTACTAGTGGAACTAAGCAGGTTTTCCTTTACACCAGTTAGATAAATCTCCCCAATGTGTATTAGACATTTGTGCAACATTGCACTAGGGGAAGTTGGGGAAAAGGGAGAGGTGTTGCCACTAAAATTGTTATTTACTTCACTCTCATCATTCAGAACACATGCAACCTCGGTGAAACTGAGCATTCACTTGTGTAAGGGGGGAGGGAATTGAGAGGAATAGCTGTCAGCCAAATAAGAGTTCAGCAAACAGCTATTAAAGGTGAAGGAGCAGATTAATTAGCTCACCATATAATAGTGCTAGCCATGACACCTCATAGAACACAGGCAGCCATTTCTGTACTCCCATACAACTGAATAGCTACTGTATAGAGGTAATCCAAAAGAAGGGGCAGCTATAGTAGTGCCTGTAGTGATAGTATAATGACCACTCAAGGCACAAATCAAAGGTTTTGCTAGGGTCTGAAATGTGCGGGTGCACAAGCCCCAGGGTATATTTGTACCATGCCAAAGACAATTCTTACATGCTATGTACAACACATTACCTGCACACTGTCTATGAATGGATAATACTTTTTAAAGGCTATGTACATCATCTTTGGGGGCATTTTTTTTTATTGCATTGCATTTGAGCTAAAAATAATTTTTTCAATTGGTCTTTATTAAAAATATGGAGCCCTTTATTCTGTACATAGCTGAGATGCTCTGGCATCTCTGGATTTTCTCTCTTTTCCATCAGTTGGGATGCTGGCGGGCTCCGTATCTCTGCTCTCTGACATTAAAAACAGTCATTATAACTCAATTCTTATCTTACTAATAGGTATGCGGCTTATATAAGTGTTTATGACCTCTTAGTAGTTTAGAGATAAGGCTTACTACTGTAGATGACTGGCACGAAGTGAAAGTACCAGTCACACAGCTAGAAAAACAGTTAACCCTTTGTGACAGAACGGCTCAATATTTTTAACAAAGGCCAATTGAAAATATGAGTAAAATGCAATCATTAACAAAAATTGCCTGAAGATGTACATAGCCTTTAAATTCAGCATTACAGAATAGACAAGAGAGTCCAGCACTAGTAAAATGCCCATCTTCTCTATTCCACCCGGACCACCATGATGATTCTTTTAACATGTTAGATTTCTCACTTTGCCATTATCTTCCTCATCTTTCACTTAATTATCCCCTCATACTCCCCATCTCGGTGTCATCCTGCTGTAGCACCTAATACTATGCTGGCTGTATTGCCCAGGGGCCGCAGATGCTGTACTACATAAATACCAACAAATAGTGTCACCCACAGTGATCCCCCCAAAATAATTGTACCAATTGTGCTTCTAACAGTAATAATATCCACTGTCTCAGAAAATAATTTTGGCAAGTAGAGAGTGCCGCTGATAGTGCCCAAGCAGTGCTTCCAAAAATATTACATGAAACAGAGCATCACCAGTAGTTAGGGGATGTCCACACAATGTATTTGAAAACACACTGAAAAAATCTGCATAGAATCCAAGTTTTTTTTTCATCGCTTTTTTTAATGTGTTTTCGTGCATTTTTTAACAAGTTTTTGATGCTTTTTTTTTTACTTCTCTTTTTTTTTACCAATGGATGTTCACTTCAGTACAAAACTGCATTTTCAGCTCAAGGTGTTTGGAGCGGATCCGCGCCAAAAAACGTGCAGAAATCTCCCAAAAAAGCATGGACTTGGCTCCCATTCATTTATATGGGAGATTCAGGGCAGACTCCAACCCAAGATAGGGCATGCTGCTTGTTTTTTCCACATAACGGGAAAAAAAGCAAGTGCTGCTTCCCATTGAAATGAAAAGCAGGGTGTGAGGCAGCAATGCTCCAAACTCAGCACCAAAAAACTCCACATGTGAACTCACCATTACTGTGTTAGGGTACCCCCTTATTAATAATGCCTCCAGAAGTGCCACCTGCAGAAATAATTCTCCCCCAAGAGGTGAATGTACAGTACATATAGCTTAGTTGAAAAACAGCTCTAAATAAAAGCCCTAAACATAGCATTTAATATTACATGGAGCACACTTGAAATAAACTTTCAAAGCTCCTCCTGCAGTGTGGTTGCGGGCCCCAAGTCTTCTCCAGCCTTGGGGCCAGTACAGGCGGACATGATGATGTCAGATGCAGATCCTCCCTTTTATAGGCTACCGGTCTAACGTGGGCTGTGGCTTATGATACCGTATGGAAGGGTAGGGAGCCTAACTGCAACAATATTAGGCCCCATTCACATGACGTCTTTTGAAAGTTGAATTTGGCATCAACTTTGTGCCACTGTGCTGCCATCCATGTGGCTGTGGTGTATAGCCAGGAGTGCACCACAGATTTTGTGCAGTTCCCAGCAGCTTTTTGCCATGCGATCTGCACCAAATTCCACAGTCTAAAGTCACCATGTGAATGGGGTCATAAACTGTATCAGTGTCCTAATGCCAATACAGTTTATTGTGGTGCTTGCGATATTGTTGAACGCTCTTGGTTACTGAGACACATACCTTGGGGTTTGCCTACTCCAGATTCATAAAAACAGCACTCCAGTTCAGCCTGACGCCCTACTGTTGGGTTTTGTTGATGGAGCCTCTTCCCAGTTCGGCACAAGGCCTCTCTCTCCTTCACAAATGTTGCCCTACACCCACTGGGTTCCCTTCAAGCAAGATGCACTATATACAGAGGGCACAAAGCAGGAGGCGCCATATACAGAAGGCAAATAGCAAGATGCATTATATACAGGGCTCACAAAGCAGGAGGCACTATCTATAGGGGCACAAAGCAAGAGGCGCTATATACAGAGAGCACAAAGAAAGAGGCGCTATATACAGAGGGAACAAAGCAAGAGCCGGTATATACAGGGGCACAGGAATGAGGCACTATATACAGAGGACACAAAGCAGGAGGCACTATATAACAGGGATGGAGTCATGAGGCACTATACAGTGCCTTGCGAAAGTATTTGTCCCCCTGGAACTTTTCAACCTTTTGCCACATTTCAGGCATCAAACAAAAAGATATGACATTTTAAATTTTTGGTGAAGAATCAACAACAAGTGGGTCACAATTGTGAAGTGGAACGAAATTTATTGGATCATTTACACTTTTTGTGTAATAATAAAACTGAAAAGTTGGGCGTGCAAAATTATTCGGCCATTTAGTTTCAGTTCAGAAAACTCACTGCAGAAGTTCATTGAGGATCTCTGAATGATCCAATGTTGTCCTAAATGACTGATGAAGATAAATAGAATCCACCTGTGTGTAATCAAGTCTCCGTATAAATGCACCTGCTCTGTGATAGTCTCAGGGTTCTGCATCATGAAGACCAAGGAACACACCAGGCAGGTCCATGATACTGTTGTGAGAAGTTTAAAGCCGGATTTGGATACCAAAAAATTTCCCAAGCATTAAACATCTCAAGGAGCACTGTGCAAGCGATCATATTGAAATGGAAGGAGTATCAGACCACTGCAAATCTACCAAGACCCGGCCGTCCCTCTAAACTTTCATCTCAAACAAGGAGAAGACTGATCAGAGATGCAGCCAAGAGGCCCATGATCACTCTGGATGAACTGCAGAGATCTACAGCTGAGGTGGGAGAGTCTGTCCATAGGACAACAATCAGTCGAACACTTCACAAATCTGGCCTTTATGGAAGAGTGGCAAGAAGAAAGCCATTTCTCAAAGATATCCATAAAAAGTCTGGTTTACAGTTTGCCACAAGCCACCTGGGAGACACACCAAACATGTGGAAGAAGGTGCTCTGGTCAGATGAAACCAAAATCAAACTTTTTGGAAACAATGCAAAACGATATGTTTGGCGTAAAAGCAACACCGCTCATCACCCTGAACACACCATCCCCACTGTCAAACATGGTGGTGGCAGCATCATGGTTTGGGCCTGCTTTTCATCAGCAGGGACAGGGAAGATGGTTAAAATTGATGGGAAGATGGATGGAGCCAAATACAGGAGCATCCTGGATGAAAACCTGTTGGAGTCTGCAAAAGACCTGAGACTAGGATGGAGATTTATCTTCCAACAAGACAATGATCCCAAACATAAAGCAAAATCTACAATGGAATGGTTCAAAAATAAACGTATCCAGGTCTTAGAATGGCCAAGTCAAAGTCGAGACCTGAATCCAATTGAGAATATGTGGAAAGAGCTGAAAACTGCTGTTCACAAACGCTCTCCATCCAACCTCAAAGAGCTCGAGCTGTTTTGCAAGGAAGAATGGGCAAGAATTTCAGTCTCTAGATGCAAAACTGATAGAGACATACCCCAAGCGACTTGCAGCTGTAATCACAGCAAAAGGTGGCGCAACAAAGTATTAATGCAAGGGGGCCGAATAATTTTGCACGCCCCACTTTTCAGTTTTATTATTACAAAAAAAATTTAAATGATCCAATAAATTTCGTTCCACTTCACAATTGTGACCCACTTGTTGTTGATTCTTCACCAAAAATTTTAAAGGTTATATCTTTTTGTTTGAAGCCTGAAATATGGCAAAAGGTTGAAAAGTTCCAGGGGGCCGAATACTTTCGCAAGGCACTGTATACAGAGGCACAGACAGGAGGCATTATACACATGGGTCCAGTAGAATAACTAGAAATGAAAGGGCCCCACAGCAATTTCTTCTCAACTCCCGATGGGGCTAAATCAAGATTGCACTTTCAGACGAGGTCTGGCAACCGCTCTGTTCATTTTCTACAGTGTCACTGTCAGGGGCGGTCTTGGGCACCACGCATCCTATTCATTTGCGTGGGGCCCCCGACGTCTAAGGGGGCCCCCACGCTCCGCTGTTGTGCCCAAGACCGCCCGCCCTCCTAATACATTCTGGGGGGCCCAGCAGGGATGGCCAATACAAGTGAGCGCTTCCATTAAGGAAGCGCTCACTTGTATGTAGGGACCCCCCATCATCCCACCCAGCCACATAAGAGTAAAATAAAAAAGCTTTCTTACCTGTCCTGCGGCTGCCCTCCGGTCCGGCGCTCCACTCTCTTCCCTGGCCGGCGTGCACTATGACCTGACGGGCACATTACGCTGATCTGAGGTCTCATGGGGGCACAGTGGGATGATCTGAGGTCTGATGGGGGCACAATACGCTGATCTGAGCTCTGATGGGGGTACATTAAGCTGATCTGAGGTCTGATGGGGGCACATTTTGCTGATCTGAGGTCTGATGGGGGCACAATACGCTGATCTGGGGTCTGATGGCGGAACAATACGCTGATCTGAGGTTTGATGGGGGCCCCATGAGTAGCTCTGAGGTCTGATGGGGCACAATATGCTGCTCTGAGGTCTGATGGGGGCACATTACCCTGATCTGAGGTCTCATGGGGGCACATTACGCTGATCTGAGGTCTCATGGGGGCACAGTGGGATGATCTGAGGTCTGATGGGGGCACAATACGCTGATCTGAGCTCTGATGGGGGTACATTAAGCTGATCTGAGGTCTGATGGGGGCACATTTTGCTGATCTGAGGTCTGATGGGGGCACAATACGCTGATCTGGGGTCTGATGGCGGAACAATACGCTGATCTGAGGTTTGATGGGGGCCCCATGAGCAGCTCTGAGGTCTGATGGGGCACAATATGCTGCTCTGAGGTCTGATGGGGGCACAATACGCTGCTCTGAGGTCTGATGGGGGCACATTACGCTGGTCTGAGGTCTCATGGGGGCACATTCTGCTGATCTGAGGTCTCATGGGGGCACATTACGCTGATCTGAGGTCTCATGGGGGCACATTACCCTGATCTGAGGTCTCATGGGGGCACATTACGCTGATCTGAGGTCTCATGGGGGCGCATTGTTAAAAAAGTCTTTGATGTGTGTGTGTGTGTGTGGGGGGGTGTCATTGGGGAGGGGGCGTGTCATCAGAGGGCATGTCATCAGAGGGCGTGTCATCAGGGGCGTGACGCGTCATTGGGGGGGGGGGCCCCGGACATAACTTCGCTTAGGGCCCCAGAAATGCCAAGACCGCCCCTGGTCACTGTATATCATGTCATTGTATAATGCTGTTGAGGGAGCCCTGACAATAAAATCTTTTAGTTCTCCTCCTAGGTGGGCCCCTTCTGACTTCAGGCCCCAAAACAGTCATTTCCCCTATAGCTATACAGCTGCAGGGATCACAGAGCAAGAATTACTATAAAAAGGGGACACAGTCACGAGGCAATATACAAAGGGGGCACAGAGCATGAGGCACTATATAAAGGGGGTAGAGAGCATGATACATTAAAGAAAGTGGCACAGACAAGAGAAACTTTATAGAGGGGGGCAGAGAGCAGGACCTTCACTATAAAGGGGGATACAGGCAAGACGCAAAATATAAAAAAGGGGCTTAGAGCAGGAGGCATTATATAGTGGGGCCACAGAACAAGAGGCACAATGTAAAGGGAACAAAATACATGAGGCACTTTCTACAGGGGCACAGAGCATGTGGCACTATTTAAAGGAGACACAGAACATGAGGCACTATATACAGGGGGCAGAAAGTGTGTCACACTATATACTGGCACACAAAGCATGAGGCATCATGAGTGAGTTTCACACAGTGTGTGACACTATCTATAGGCGGCACCAAGCATGTGGCACTATATACAGAGGGCACCGAATGTGGTACTATCATTAAGGACAGTGTGTGTGGTGCTTTATTTCCAGGGAGGAAAATATGACATGATTGCATTCAAGGGCATTGTGTACTGTGTGTACTTTGCTTGGTTCTGATGCTGCGTTTATATTATGGGTTTGTTTCCGGTGCTGCATGTATGTAATGAGTTTGGTATGGCACCGTATCGTACAACTGTATCTTAAAGTGTTACTGAACTCTGTAAACCTTTTGATATGGCATAGCAATATACCAAAGGTTTTGATCAGTGGGGGTCTGATTGAGGAGGGCCCCACCGATCTCTAGAACAAGGAGAGAGAAGCCCTCATTCAGTGTGCTCTCTCTCCTTGCTGCTACTAAATTTGAATGACATGAAATTACAAAAGTCCTCAAACACAAGGGCTGGTCTAAACAATGTAGAATATTTTTTGTGGTGCTGGCGGTCTTTAGTTTTTGTTACTCGATAGTGGACTGGTCCAAGAAGACCTGTTTTGTGTGTGCTTCTTTCACCTACACCAAGTCAGATGCTTATTGCATTACAGCAGAAAGTTGAGGACCACAAAGGCCGTATTTGAACTGAGGCAGTAAAGGTTATACACTCATATGGCTTTAGACTATACTGCATGTGTTTAGGGTTAATTGCTTCTGACACCAGCCGGACAGGATCTCCAATCTACGACTACACCCCGCAGTTGGCATTGCTGAGAGATTGCACTCCTTCGGTCAATTGAGAAGATTGCTAGAATTCATAGAGAGAGAGGCTCAGGGAGGACCTCTATCATAACAGCCACCTCGTCCTATACACACCCTTCAGCAAAAACCTACTCTGTGCAGTTCCTGAGACTGTGTTTCTTGCTAGTAGTTGTACTGCAAACCCCATCATCTATTTAGTAAAGAGTCTGATCATTGATCTCCACATCCTGACCCCGGGCCCTGTTTTCCTGCCATGCACCCTGCAAACTGTTCACCCTAAATTCCCAAAATCCATGGTATGACCCAAGAGGAAGACAGGTTGCACCCCTTCATTCACTGCTTTTGCGGCCAGGGGGAACACTAGAGCAGGGATTAGCCACTGTATGGACTGCAACCACCCTCATTTCTGCAGCCACCACTCCCATCCTCTCCAGCCCTGCAATCTCTCCCATTGAGCTCCTGGCTATAGAGGCAATTGTGCGCAGATAGCTTCTAGGGATATGGATCTGCATGTTTCCTTACATGGAGTCGCTATGGTTCCCAGGGTTTTCATGTCTTTCCTCACATTGCTAGATTATAGTGTACAGGCGGCACTCCGTTCAGATCGCGGCGCACGTCTGTGGATGGCGTCCAAGACAATATTACAGAGAAAAGACCGGCACTCGCTTTGTTTCTTTATAGAAGATGCTACTTTATTGCCACATCAATTGTGACGCGTTTCGGCACTAACTGTGCCTTCTTCAGAAAAAGGCACAGTTAGTGCCGAAACACGTCACAATTGATGTGGCAATAAAGTAGCATCTTCTATAAAGAAACAAAGCGAGTGCCGGTCTTTTCTCCGTAATTTCCTCACATTGCTGTCAGAATACCTCTCAACTTATGAAAAACACAAAGAGGGACAATATGTGTGAAGTGCATAACAAAAGACAATTTCTTTTTCATACTAGGCCATGCCTCTAATTCCCCCCAAAACATAAATATACACCCCCAATCCCCTTGACCCTCACAGTAGCAATGCCCACATTGTGCCCCCCTCACAGTAGTTATGTCCAGATGTGCCCCTTCATATTAGTTATGCCCACATGTGTGCCCTTCACAGTAGTTATGTCCACATGTGCCCCTTTACAGTAGTTATGCCCAGATGTGCCCCCTTCACAGTAGTTATGCCCAGATGTGCCCCCTTCACAGTACTTATGCCCCGATGTAACCCCTCGCAGTAGTTATGCCCATATGTGCCCCCTTCGCAGTATATATGTCCACATGTGCCCCTGCATAGTAGTTATGCCCAGATGTGCCCCCTTCACAGTAGTTATGCCCCGATGTAACCCCTCACAGAAGTTATGCCCATATGTGCCCCCTTCACAGTAGTTAAGCCCAGATGTGCCCCCTTCACAGTAGTTATGCCCCGATGTAACCCCTCACAGAAATTATGCCCATATGTGCCCCCTTCACAGTAGTTATGCCCAGATGTGCCCCTTCACAGTAGTTATGCCCACATGTGCCCCTTCACAGTAATTATGTCCACATGTGCCCCCTTCACAGTAGTTATGCCCACATGCGCCCCTTCACAGTAGTAATGCCCACATATGCCCCCTTCACAGTAGTTATGCCCGAATACAATGCCTTGAAAAAATATTCACAACCCTTGAACTTTTCCACATTTTTTCACGTTGCACCCACAAACTTAATAACGTGATTTCACGCAGGTGTGCAACAGCCCATAACGAGAACCTCATTGCATGCCCATGGTTCTACTGAGAGACTTTAGAGAGAAAAGGAGTACTATAACCTCCATCACTGTCGCTGTTCATTCATTGCTATTGAGAGAATATTGCGTTGTCATATGCTTTGGAACTGTGCCTGGTTACTGCTGGATGTACTACTACTCCCATTTGCACTTTAGTAAAAAGAGACTTATTCATTGACACCCACAGACCCTGGGGGGGGGGGGGTGATTTCCACTATGAGCACTACTGCTACCAGCATAGCAACCACTCCCTTCCTCCTCCACACACTCCCTTGTGAGTCACTGCAGTTGTAATAATATAAGTAAATGTGTACAAAAGTGTTTTATATTTTTCTTATTATTTTATAATAGAATAGAATTATTAGAAGTTATTTAAATATATGGCTTCTAAATGATATATAGAGAGATAATATATACTTAATTATAAATACAGTACAAACCAAAAGTTTGGACACACCTTCTCATTCAAAGAGTTTTCTGTATTTTCATGACTATGAAAATTGTAGATTCACACTGAAGGCATCAAAACTATGAATTAAAGGGGTATTCCCATCTCACAAATGTAGTTTGTATAGTTAGATATAGCCATACCAATATTATTACTAATAGAATGTATTTATATAAAATGTACTGTTTAGTGGGCGGGTTCGAACAAGAGCAAGTCGGCCACCACTACTACACTGCCACGGTGGTCGTAACTAGGGGCAACAGCCAGTGTGTGAGACAATGGATATACAAATAGGCAAATCTTCTAAACTGTACATTTTATATAAATACATTCTATTAGTAATAATATTGGTATGGCTATATCTAACTATACAAACTACATTTGTGAGATGGGAATACCCCTTTAACACATGTGGAATTATATACTTAACAAAAAAGTGTGAAACAACTGAAAATATGTCTTATATTCTAGGTTCTTCAAAGTAGCCACCTTTTGCTTTGATTACTGCTTTGCACACTCTTGACATTCTCTTGATGAGCTTCAAGAGGTAGTCACCTAAAATGCTTTTCACTTCATAGGTGTGCCCTGTCAGGTTTAATAAGTGGGATTTCTTGCCTTATAAATGGGGTTGGGACCATGAGTTGTGTTGGGCAGAAGTCAGGTGGATACACAGCTGATAGTCCTACTGAACAGACGGTGAAGGTCAGTCAGTCCAAAAAATTGGGAAAACTTGTCCCCAAGTGCAGTCGCAAAAACCATCAAGCGCTACAAAGAAACTGGGTCACATGAGGACCGCCCCAGGAAAGGAAGACCAAGAGTCACCTCTGCTGCGGAGGATAAGTTCATCCGAGTCACCAGCCTCAGAAATCGCAGGTTAACAGCAGCTCAGATTAGAGACCAGGTCAATGCCACACAGTGTTCTAGCAGCAGACACATCTCTACAACAACAGTTAAGAGGAGACTGTGTGCAGCAAGCCTTCATGGTAAAATAGCTTCTAGGAAACCACTGCTAAGGACAGGCAACAAGCAGAAGAGACTTGTTTGGGCTAAATAAATATAATTCCACATATATTAATTCATAGTTTTGATGCCTTCAGTGTGAATCTACAATTTTCATAGTCAAGAAAATACATAAAACTCTTTGAATGAGAAGGTGTGTCCAAACTTTTGGTCTATACTGTGTATATATATATATATTTTTTTTTTCTTTATTTATATATATACTGTATATATGTATGTATATATATATATATATATAGAGAGAGAGAGAGATAATAATAATAATATATATAATGTATAATATAATGTATAATATATATAAAATGTATAGTAATATATACTTAATTTTTATTTACACACACACACACACATATATATATATATATATATATATATATATATAATTGATTCATATTTGTGAGTGTATATATATATATATATATATATATATATATATATACATATATATATAGTCTTTTTTTTACCAAGAGCATGAGAAGAGCCAGGAAAGCCGACCATTTCCGTCCGCTTCCTTCCATCTGAGGACCGGGCATCCTTCCTAGACGGAGTCCTGAGCGCTGTATCCCGTCTTCTCAGAGTGCAGAGAGGCGGCACTAGGACCTGGCGGGGCCCTGCAGGGTGGGAGGAGGTGCAGGCTCTGGTAATAGGAGAGCAGCGGCTCCACATACAATCCGTTATCTGCCATCATATAGGCAGCAGCAGTCCGTCACCTCTCCCTATGGGACGCCCCGTGTGAACAGCATGCAGCCTCACCCTGCAGCAGGAGCGGACTTGGTGGAGGACTTGTGAAGGAGGGGGCAGGCTGGTACTTTTCAGGGCACAGCACTTGTGGCATGCTGGCAGCCACATAGGATGGGCTGATAGGTAGCCCTGCCTGTCATGATGCTTGGACTCAGGAGCCCCAGTTGCCCCCTGGTCGTGGTGTCCCTCCTGTGCCTCCTAGGATGGAGCCAGACCTGTCCCGTCCTGATCCACAGCTGTAAGTGTGTGGTGGAGCGCCCCAAACCCGGGGTAGGGGCCCCTGCCCCAAGGAAGAAAGTCATCTGTACCAATGAGGAGCTGCTGGAGGTGCCGGACCCTGCCCTGCTGCCCAACAAGACTGGCACCCTGTAAGTATGCATGCGCTGCACCGGGCAGGGGTTAATGGGTTCATTTACTTGAGTGACAGGATGCGACTTTCTAGAAGTTCCGCAACTTTCATTTTTCCGTGACAGTGTCACTTTCCATTGACTCCTAGCAGTACCGCCGGGCGGGCGCACTCATCGTGCGGTTGTTGTGCGGCAGCTCTCACTGGCGGTGTCCTGCAGAGGATGGTCCGACACGACTACAGTCACATAGAAGCGGCACCTCAACCTAAAAGAGGCTCCGTATACAGTATATACCTGGTAGTAGGTTTATATACAGTGCATTACCCATGTGATGGGATAGATAGCTGTCAGAGAGGTAGGTAGGTGGCCAGTCCCAGGAGCTAGTTAGGTAGTACCCCGAGAATTGTTCTGGGGGCATGTCACTTTTTGCTGTGTATTACTATTATTATTATTATTATCATTATTATTATTATCATTATTATTACCTGGTCACCAATACAACTAAATGACTCCTAGAAGTCTAATTGTCTGTGGTAATATGTCTACAGGCTGCCAAAGGGGATGGAGGGATAGATTAGATTAGGTTAGATAGATAGATAGATAGATAGATCGATCGATCGATCGATAGATAGATACAATAGATAGATATTGGAGATAGATTAGATGATAGATATATAGACGGATAATAGATGGATAGATAAATAACAGACTGATAGATACTGTATATAGATAGATATGAGATTGATAGATAATAGATACAGTAGATAGATAGATGGATAGGTAAATAGATAAGATAATTAGATTAATAGATATTAGATGGCAGCAGGTAAAGGACTACTAGAATTTGCTGCGGATTACCAGTGATGTTACTGGAGGAGAACGTGACTTGTGATGGGAAAGCCATGGGCAGGTTTCTAATCATTAGATATCACCACATCTCTGTACCTGGTTTTCTGTGCAGGTGTCCTTATCTCCTCAGTTCCACTCAAAGAGGTTTCTGTTGTTTTTAATATAGTTTGTGTTCAGTTTTAAAGATCTCTGCTTGCTGTCAGCAAATGCAAATATTCACTGTTTACATTCATAGGCTGAAAAACCCTTGTGCAGAACAAATACAGAGCGTTTGCCACCATAGTGTTCAGTCTGGGCAATCCTAGGCTGGAAGTCTACAGTCGGGAGACCTCTTTAATGGTTCTCATTTGAGACTTTCCAGGCAGGACAGTGTAAGTGCGGTATCATCAGAATACGTACTTCTGACCAAAATCCTTCTGATCATAGCAAAATAAAAAATAAAATAAAACTCCAAAGAAAAGTTAAAAATCCACCCCTAACCTTGACTGTCGGAGCTCAGGGTTCTAGTCATATTAGTCCCATCATTAAAAATCTGTGATGTCTGCAATTACATAGGAGCCTAAAGAATATAATGTCTTAAAGGGATTGTCCAAACCCCTTTAAAGAGGACCTGTCACCTCTCCTGACATGGCTAGTGACTACTTGCATTCCCCATCTAAGACCAATTGTTTTGTTGGGTCAGTCAATTATTATTCCTGCTAGAAGTTTATGAAAAAGGTATAACTGGGTGTAACTGTTGGGGGTTTGGTATGACATAGGCAGCACTGATTGGACAGCGCCATGACCCAGTTACACCTTTATTCATAAACTTCTAGCAGGAATAATAGAGGAACGACTCAACATAGAGTCATAAGATAAGACATGTCAGGAGAGGTGACAGGTCCTCCTTATTTACTTAAAGGGGTTTTCTGGTCTTTAGATACTGAGGACCTATCCTCAGGATGGGTCATCCATATTAGATCAGCGGTGGTCTGACAGCTAGAGCCCCCCAGCTCCTGATGCCCCTCTCGCACAAACGGAGGGGATTGAGGACCCCTGTTCTGTTTTGGTGGGACCTCCAGTGAGCATACTATCCTCTAGATAGGAGATAAATATGTTCTGTGGAATAAACTCTTTAAAGGGGTTCTCCGGGATTTTGATACTGATGACCTATCCTCAAGATCAGATCGGCACTGCTCCGACTCCTGGCACTCCCACCGATCTGCTGTATGAAGAGGTTGCGGTGCTCTGTGAGTGCTTAGGCCTCTTCCTAGGACTGTGACGTCACGTTCATAGGTCACATTCAGCTGAATTGAACTGAGCTGCAGTATCAAGAACAGCCACTATCCAAGGATGGCGCTGTGCTTGGTAAGCTCAGATGAGGCTTCCTTAAACAGTTAGAGCCTCACCAATCTCATATCTTGAGGATAGGCCATCAATATGAAAATCCCTGAGAGTCTCTGGTTTAGAGGGCAGGTAGGTAGCAGTCATGGCGCCGCTTATACATGCGCTTTACGTATTTGACTACAGCAGTAGGTGTGGACACGTCTCTCAGGGGGGACATTCCTCGGTTTGGCAGCCGTGTAATCAATAGCACACAAGGAGCTGGATTTCATCCTTAGATATATTAGCGGACACAATGTCTGCGTCTTTTACGTGTCCACATGGTCGGCACATGCCTCATCCTGTGTGAGAGGTAGGAAAACTGTGACTCTCCACCCGCCAGTGCCAGAAGGATCTGACAACCAGCTGGAACGCTCAAGCTGGAGCTTCATGTGTCACGTTTATATACAGTGCGATGGAAGAACCATGTACATATTCACTTAAAGGGGCTCTCCATGAACAGGTCAGCTATATCCTGCAGTGTAGGGTTATAATGTACCTATGCTTGCTGCTCAGTAAAAAGGATAGTCAAAGTACCTGACCGCTGAAGGGGCCAACACCCCCACAGCCTTGTTGTCCAGAGAATAGAGTTTGGATATGCAGTAGATCAGATCAGACCATGTTCCTCACCACTGATATCTTTCACTGATCAGCCCCTTTAATAAGCATGGCAGTAGGGTTGTTAGATGGTATTAAGCCTATAAACGGCCATAACTAATTTCCAGCAGGGCTTCATGATAGAGAAATATGATAACAGATCTGTGAACAGCAACATGTTGATGGTTTACAGGTGTTAACACATTTTTTTCTGAACTTTATAGAATCAAAGTGAACCCAAATATAATTAAAAATGGAATGGACGGTTAAATATAATTTCTCTTATCTTGCCAGCAAAGCTAAAAATTTTGTGTGGAAAAATTATTTTTAGGATTCAGGTCCTGCAATGTAGGAAGAGATCCCAACTTGGATCTACATGACGACACAATGTCATGTGCATGTCCATCAAACCATGTGAGGTGACAATTGTTTGTAAGGAACCCAGGGAACGGTGATGTCTGTAGTACCAAAATGACTGGATGAGGTCAAATGAAACCTAAAAAGGGGTTGTCTCACCTGGACTACTGGACCTGGTCTCACCTGGACTACCATCCCTTCTCCAAATAACTCATTGGTGATCATTGGTGATCTGCTAGCCAAACCTAATGGCGATCATCCAGGAGAAGCTTTAGGTGACCACACATTTCTCCTGCAGAAGCCACTACAGGGCAAAGGTGGTATTATCCAGATCTATGGTCATCATATGATCAGCAATGACTTCATGTCCAGGTGCGACAACCCCTTTTCAGGTTTCATTTGACATCATCCAGTCATTTTGGTACTATAGACGTCACAGTTCCCTGGGTTCCTTACAAACAATTGTCACGTCTAGACTTTAAAGTCTAGTCAGACTTTTACATGGACATCACTATTGTAGAGTTATTATCTGACCTCTCTGAAGAATCCAGGATTACACTATGTATGGTTGACCAGCCTGAGATGTTGTATTTCTTTATCACCACCATTCCTTTCCATGATTGAAGCAGAACTTCTGTTTTCTTTGCCGTTATCTATGGAGACTTTCTTGTGTTCCTCTTGTTCACACTTGTTGGGATATTTGTGATTTCCTTGTCTGAGAATGTAATTTCCTTATCTAGTTTAGCTTACGATAATCGTAGACTGACCATACAGAGGCCAAGTAGAAAGCCGTCTGAGCAGTGGGGTTCCTGCCAAAGCTGACCAGTCGTTTGGTTTTGATGGAGTGTTGTTTACATAAGATATTAACAGGTTCAGTATAATTCTGTGGTCACCATATGATGGATCTGAAGCTCCCATGTCCGTAATACTGTCCTACAATAGTGGACATTTAGAGCTAACTCTGGCAGAAGAATTTTTTTCAGATCTTGCGCAACGCTGAACTGTAACGTGCAAATTCCGTTGCATCCTTGACAATTCTACTAGATCATCTACACATCTGCTTCCCTTTCAGAAAAGACCTCCAAATAATTTGTGGCAAGGTGTACACATGATGTGGCCAGATATTGAACTGAAAATATGCACTTAGTTTGGAAGAGTTACCAAACTGTGAGATGTTTGATATGGTTGGTATTTTGTTGAAGTCTGGACGAGTTTCTTGACTTCATGAACACATGTAAAATATGACTGTGGTTTTGTTGGTATAGATCTTGTGGTTTTTTTCCATAGATTATGGGGGTCACTGATTTTTTGGAAAACTGCATGAAATGCTAGGAGATTATGTTCTGAAAACTGCAGAACTTTGAATATAGCTCTGGAGTATAATACAGGCTATAACTCAGGTTCACAAGATGCAATGTGTTTTTAGAAGTTATAGGGGTGATCCAATGATTAAGGTAAAAGAATGAAAATCAGACATCATATAGTACATGACAAGCTCTTTCTCACAAAGCTAGAACCAGCCCTGTACCTCACATGGATCCAGAGATATCATCATTCACTGCTCCAATTGCTCTGCTAGATTTATTTTAAGCAGGCAACTCAGGGGCTTGTCTTTTTACAAGGCATAACCTTTCTGCTGCATCTCTTCTCCAGTAATTGTCACAACAATAGATATGACTGGTGACAGTTCAAGGATGGAACTGAGCATGTGCGTCCACCTCAGTGATGTCACTGAGGTGGACAGAGAAGGAAAAAAAGCAGCAGTTGGTGCTATACAGATTTATTTTATGACGGCACTTGGTGGCTATAATATATTTTTAACTATACACATTTATAAATCTATTCAGATGCAGGTGCCAATTTAAAAGATGTAGAATAGCTTTTGCAGGATTAACCCTTTAATCAAGTTTTATGTAGATGGTATGACTGTGACGAGGGGACATCCTCTGCGTCTGGAGGAAAGAAGGTTTGTACACAAACATAGAAGAGGATTCTTTACGGTAAGAGCAGTGAGACTATGGAACTCTCTGCCTGAGGAGGTGGTGATGGTAAGTTCACTAAAAGAGTTCAAGAGGGGCCTGGATGTATTTCTGGAGGGTAATAATATTACAGGTTATAGTTTTTAAAGATGGGTCGTTGATCCAGGGAGTTAGTTGTGAAGGAATTTTTTTTTTCCCCTAAAAGGAGGAAAATTAGCTTCTACCTCACAGGGGTTTTTTGCCTTCCTCTGGATCAACTTGCAGGATAACAGCCCGAACAGGATGGACAGATGTCTTTTTTTCAGCCTTAAAATGAATACAATAAAATGCAGTAAACATAGAACACTTTGGACGTCGTAGAAGAGGTTTGATGGCTGGAGCCTCCTCTGATGACCAGGACAAAGGGGTAAAACTCAGTGCCACCCCATCCCTTCACCAGCATATCATGGTGAATGAGGCAGAGGTTGACCCTGCACCCTACTCCTGTCTATGAGGGCTACAGAAACAGGAGAATGAGAGCAGTAGGTTGTTTCTTTACCTCTTCTAGAGTTTTCTGGATTGACACTACCATACAACTTAGTGGTAAGTATGTAATAGAGACATGTAGGCATTATTTGTGCCATTGTGACCATCATCTTCCATGGTTTTGTACATTGTCATGTAATAACCTGCATACTGGAAGACAATATGAAGTGGTGGGATCGGGGGCCCAATCTTAAAGTGCACACCCAGCCTCAGAGTATATGATCTTGCCCTGGTATACTGCATTTTTGCTACAGGCAATTCATGTTTTAACCATCAGCCGTCTGTTATTACGCGGCCTCATGTATAGATGGGGCGAGCTCCGCCGATAGGTGCAGTAAGACTTTGTGTGACACGTCCAGGCTCACAAAAACTCAAGTGTTTCCAGATGTGGGAGAACAGAGTCCACCAATGTGCCTTGTGTGAGCAAGTGAAATTCTATACCATGGGGGGAGAGCGTTTCATTATAGAAGTATATACTTTCTATCAGTCTCTCTTCACGCTGAAGACATGGACAGAGTACTGTTTGTATCCGCCATGCCAGAAGCGACTTCCCAGACACGAACCAGGATTTCTCTTTCACTGGAGCTTATTATGAGTTCATGGTCCAGCTAAGAGGACGCTGACAAACGTCCAACCTGAAACCATATATTATGACTGCAGGACACCAGTAAGAAGAAACTGTGCACTGCAGTGGATAGCGGATGTGGGTGTTAGGTTTTATTTGGTTTTAAGGGAGGGGCGTCGGCTATAAAACAATGTATAAATCTAAGGGCAGGGCATGTACATGGATTATAGATATACACAGTGGTCCTCAGATGATATCTTACATAAGACCCCAAAAAATGCCTGCATGCATACGCTCGCAGATTGTCCCAAATCAGTGTTTCAGAGGCAGATGTCCCTTTAACGATGTGTCGGCCACAGATGCCCCTTTAAAGGGCTTATCCCATGAATAATGTAAAAAAATGAAAATTATACATAATCTAGTACTTGACAATCTCTTTCTAAGCTAGAACCAGCCCTGGACCTCACATGGATTCAGAGATCTCCTCATTCATTGCTCCAATTGTTCTGCTAGATTTATTTCAAGCTGTCAGTTTAGGGGTAGTGTCCTTTCCCAGTAGGTGTGTCCTTTCTGATGCAGCTAGTGGCTGTTGAAGGATGGAACTGAGCAGTGTCCCTGGAAAAAATACTAAAAGTGGCCCCATTTTGTAGTCGGGTCCAAATTGATAGAAGGCAGGGCCACTAATACCACATTGTGGCACATTATACCACCCCAAAATATCACAGCCCATCACAAAATACTGCCAGCAATACATCAACAAAAACTTCCGCTGGCTGGCCGTGAGGAGGGCTCAGTTGGCCCCCTGGGCATCAGCCCACCGGGAAATTTCCCTGTAAGGTCTATGGCGAATCCGCCCCTGGAACCGAGCATCTTCTTCCACCTCCGTGAGCAGGACAGAAAAATAGGAAAAAGAGCAAACAGCAGGTGGCTCCATACAGATAGATTTCATTGAATAACTCACCAGCTATAATACATTTTTCATTTCATGCAATTACAAAAGTATTCAGATCCAGGTGCTGTAGAATATTTTTCATAGGACACTCCTTTAACAATGTATAAGCCTCATAACAATGTCCCAGCCACTCCTGTCCAATAACAATGTGGTACTGCAGTTGCCCCCATATAAGTGTATGTGACTCAGATTTGCCCATGCCAGTGTGTCAGATGTAAATGCCTCGTAACCATGTGCCAGGCATAAATGTCCAGCAACAGTGTCTCATCCACCAATGTCTTCATAACCATGTAAAACTGGAGAGGTCCCCATAACAGTGTGTTAAAACAGTGGGGGTCATTTACTAATGACCAAAACCCCACTGGAGGAAGATCCGAACAGTCTTTTAAAAGGTGCAAGTCTCTTAATAAAATTGTTGCATCTTCTGCTGTCCATACACCAGAACTGGACTCTACCTTAGCCAGGAGCTGGAGTAGATATCTAGTGTAATGTGCACTTGTTTTCTGGCTCACATGTTGTTAGAGGAATTTCCGCACGTGGCTGACTGTGAGAAAAATAACTCTTCTCCAGGAAGACACCATTCCTGAGAGTGAAAACTGCCAGAGGATCAATCTCTGAGGAAAGAAGCATTGGATTTCTATAGATGGTTGACAGGACAGCTAAGATAATGTTGACTTTCTGCACGTGATGAGAGTTAATTGCTTCTGATGGCTGCCACGCTGGGCCTTTGCATGCCTGTGATTATTTTGGATGATTGCATGGTATATCTAGAGAGACACTTAGAGGGGAAGATCATACTGCCTATTCCGAACACAGAGCCCACTGCAGAATGATTTACTTGTAAAGTATTTGAAATCGGTGCCTACTGCTGGTATTTGTACTGCAGCCCTCATCATCTGTTAAGAGACTTCTAAGTGGGTCTGGTCACTGCCTCCGCCTTTGTTGCACCCTGCCAACCATCTACCATCAAGGGCACCCTAGCCACCATCAGACAGGAGCCCCCCAGCCTAGATTGTGCACCACTTCATTACCTGCAACCATTGCCAAGCGGAGAGGGATCGGGGAGAGGGATTGGCCATGACAACTACTAACCACCCTAGCCACTTTCTGAGCACCCCTCCCGCCTGCAGTCCATGCCCTCTGCAGTGACAGTAATTAAGTTTGGGCTTCGGACAACCCCTTTAATATTTTCTTGTTAACTTCAGTACTCACCCACAGGACTAGAGCAGACTGGCGGCTGTTTTACTGCGGGGTATTGACGGCAGTCTGTAGTCTGCCACCATAACAGCAGGCTACCAGGAGACGTTCCAATAATAATGGTAAATGAGGAGACTGTTGTTTATACCATTTTCTGCCGTGTTCTTTAAAGTTCTTCCAAGGTGGAGCTTCACTTTAAATATAATCGTGGTTTAGTTTTCATTGGGAGCGCTCCACAATTAATACTCATGACTGGGAATTTATGTAAGCTGATTTATGTTGGCAAATCTTAACTGAAAATGTGCAGCCTTGCAATTCCCTTGTACTTTTCTGATGTGGAAACCCAGCGTGCAATTTACTATGAACGTTTTGCATTTAATCCTCAGTCAGCATCTCTTTCCTCCGTGTTATTTCAGTCTTTAGCCATGATGACTTTTCCTCCTGCTGCTCTATAAATGGTTCTGAAACCGGTGAAGACATAGGAAGGCACCGCATCAAGTGGAATGGGATCTTAATGTGCTTTACAAATAGTTTATTGCTTCCAGGTCAAGGGTTGGGTTGGGGAGGGTGAAGAACTGAAGTATGTACAGCTGTTGTGGTGGAGTCTCTGGGCTGAGCATATCTATAAGGCATGTCTATGGGCAGAACCATCCATCCATCTTTACATGAAAGTGACCAGCATGAGGGAACGTTCATATACTCTCCAGTGTGGTCGGAGACTTTGTCATCAGCCGTGGAAAATATTACATTTCTACAGAGAACTTTAAAAAGTTACTTGCCCCCTCCAACTCCATCTCTAGGTCTCTGTAGGATCTAATGTGAGGAAAGGTAATTTCTGGGTTGGTAATGGCCTGGGTGGTCACCTTATTAATGCTGCTTCTCATTTTCTAGTTAGGTTTAGGTTACTACATTACATATTAGGATGGGCATATGTGCTTTTTATTATTCTCTCCTTGAAAAATGTTTTTTTTTTTTTTTTATGATTAGGGATTTTTTTGTTTCAGTCCTGTGTTTTCTCCAAGGAATTAGAAATTGCAGGCATAATGTGGGCTTTGGGTGGAAGGTCCATGGGTAATAAATGGAAAACCGGTTGTCCCATTACAAACACTTCTAGCCTACTGCATCACGATTTACAGGGCACCATTCTTGTGAACACTGGGGGTCCGAGCAGTTAGACCTCCACCAAAGTAATGGTTATCCCTTATCAAGTGTATAGGGGATAACTTGATATAACTTTAGCCCTTTATAGGTGGCCATACACCTTAAGTAGCTGTTGGCCAAACATCTCACAGTTATTCTTCAGCCAATCATACATACAAATGTTATGAATAGGTAGAGGGGAATAAGTCGCTGCCAAACACCCTTGTTGAAGTTCTTCATCCCGATTATTCTTCTTTCCTTTGACATATACTGTGGGGAAGAGATGGGAAACCCTCAGAAACAGTAGATGATTTGGTGAAATCAGCAGGTTCTTCTGACTTCAATCTAGTGTATGGTCACCTCAAGTGTATGGTCACCTCAAGTGTTTGGGGGTGACGACCACTGTCCCTGTGTCCTGGTGTCTGAAACAAGGCTCAATACCTTGGATTTCAACATGCCCCATTCTTTATTCGCCTAGTAGATAAGCATCAACGGACATAGCTGGTGGTTGTTTATCCCTCATCTCTATCTTATGACATTTTCTTGTTCAACAGCTAAATTTCACGTTACATGCAAGAGAATGGAGCTCTGAGTTATACAAATTAGTAAAACTATATCATGCCCTCGCATATTGAAATGTCAAGAGTCCCATGTCTGAGAAAGGCTGAGGGAACTTGGTGGAGGCCCCTGGACCAGGTTAATTTAGATGTCTGATGAGTATTGGGGTACTTCCGGGTCTGGTATTATTAGGCCATCTCACCCTATGCTTTGAGCTCTGATGATAGTCACCCCTTTTCAGCCCTCTCCTGATCACACTATATTGTTGTCTGTTTTCCTTCCATGGTGTTTCCTTATTTTGCGTCCCTTCTCCTGAATCATCCTCATCCCCTTCTTTGTTATCCGTCCTCGGCATCTCCATCCTTTCGACTTCCTCCATTGTCCTACTCCTTTGTGTCTTAAAAAAATAACATGGTGTTGGACTTCTCTGGCATTGAAATGGTTTATTAAATATCTGCATGGGGGAGTGCGAGATCCACGGGCCCTGTGAAATGATCTCCGTAAAAACAACAGACGCTTAGACGCTCCCGGAAAGGTACAGAACGGAAAATGTCTCTAAACGAGAGCTGTTTATTTTCATTTCTCTCTGTGCCTGGGCAGAGTTTGCTATTCCAGGCTGTAACAGGAGCCCCTGCTTCCTTCAGCCTCCCAAAAAAATGAAGATATTTTTTTATATGGAGAAACAGCCAGAGTAACAATCATTGCACAAAAGATGCATTTTAGGCTGGGTCCACACTTGCGGCTTTCTACAACAGATCCAACCCGATTGAAATCTGATGTATGAAACGTTATCAGTCGTTGTATCCTGTTCTAATACCGGAGGCATAGCATGCACTAGTTTTTGTATCCTGGAAAGCATGGCTCCTGACTCACTATCCAGATATGTTAAAGAGGTAGTCCACTTCAAACACGTAGGGTTAAGGAGGACATTCAAGCTTAAAGCCCCACCTTCCTTCCTCCCACATAAACCCCTTTTTAATACCAATTAGCATAACCCCTCTCCTTTGTGATCCTGAGTTGGGGACATATGGACCTGTCAGCATAAAGAGGTTTTCTAGGGGAATAATTTAATTTAACTGCCACTACTGTTCTGATGTGGTTCTGGCCCCTGCTGCTCTCCACTTCCTGCTTCTGGGTTCGTTACACAGGAAATGCCTTGGACTAACCAATCACTGGCTTAGGTGGTCACGCCTGTGATAAGTGATTGGCTCAGTGGGAGGTCCAAGCCATTTTCTGTGTGTCCAACCTGAAGGAGAGAGCAGCAGAGAGTGGAACAGCATAGGAACAACAGCATCAGGGAATCATAGAGATGAGTAATGATTCATTTTTATCTTGTAACCCATTCAGCTTCTTCTTTTAAGGGTCCACAAAACACGGACACCAAAATTGACTTCAATAGGTCACATTCATGGGTCGCATTCATATGACTGGTCTTGTGCACCCCGCATCACAGTGTGGACCCATTGACTTCAATGAGTCCACTAGTTGCATGTTGTGACCAAAGACAAGACAAGCATAGCATCGTACAACAGCCTCCAGGTCCATGTGGTCGCGCTGCAAAAGATAGGTCATATCCTATATTTGGTTCCAACATAAAGTTAGTGGATCCATTGAAGTCAATGGGTCCACACTGCGATGCGGGGGGCACATGACCGTCGTATGAATGCACACTAAGGCCTCATGCACACAACCTTATCCGTTTTGCAGTCCGCAAATCGCGGATCCACAAAGCACAGATCCCAGCCATGTGCATACTACCAATCTTTTTCAAACTCTTCTAGCAATCTCCTATCCTTGTCCACAAAACGGACAAGAATAGGACATATTCTATCTTTTTTGCATGGCTGTGGAACAGACATATGGATGCAGACATCTCACGATGTGCTGTCCATATCTATTGTGGCCCCATTAAAACGAAAGGGGTCTGCATCTGAGCCGCAAAAAATATGTATCGGATGCGGATCGAAACTATGGTCGTTTGCATGGGGCCTAAATGAAATTATTTCTCTGGAAAACCATAATGAGGCACATGTGGATTGTGGGCTACTAAATCCCTACCGCATGACATACAAGTGTTGAGAATTCCAGACATCCCCGGGATTCCTACCGATCAGCTGTATGAAGAGGCTGCGGCGCTCGGTGAACACCTACACCTCCTCCTAGGCCATGTGACGTCATGTTCATGTATGGTGTTGTGGTTGGTAAGCTGTGAGGAGACTGCGGCGCTCACCAGAACGACAGGATTGCCGGGAGTCGGACCTCCAACGAACATATTCTGAGGATAGGTCATCAATACGTAAATCTCGGAGAATCTCTTTAAGACAGTGCTTGTCCATACGCCCTTTGAAAGCATATGGACATTTTTGCTCAGGAGACCTGCTCTTCAAGAGTGAACCACACTCTAATGCACCCGTTGCATGCTTTACATTTGAATGACCGACATGTAATGCCACATTTAGAAAGCATGATCAGACATGGCACATAGAGAAGTCACACTTGCGGAAAGCTGCTCTGTCAGTCGTCTTGGTGAGACAGCCTGTGTAAATAGCTCAACCAAATTTTCAGATATTTTTTATTATCTATTAGCTATTTTATTATCTATAGCTATTTATTTCACTGAAAATTGTTTCCATATTTGCAAAAAAAATCTTTACCCTGCACTATTCTCTATGGGAAACGTTCCCTCTATTGCCTTATCCATACTCCAGTGACTAAATATATCCATGGCTGGAATCATTTTGAGGTCCGGTTACATTTCTGATCCGGTTTAAACATTTTGTGTGTCTGATCTGGAATCATGTACATGACATAGTAATTGGAGAAATACTATGGACTGCAGTGCCTGAAGCTTTATGGCTGTTTTCGATGCTATAGCCGGTCCTTTTCTGCATTGCCTTCTTCTGTAATTGGAACTCTTGTGTTTTTGTTGATCATTTTTTCCACCTTTCCTTTCAAGTCCTGGTTAAAGTGAGCAGGGCAGGGGAGCTGTTTAATCCCAGGCCGGGGTCAAGCTCATTTGGCGTGGTGGGAGCACTGTGTAAAGAGAACAAGGCAAGGGTTACACACTTCACCCCAACGCAGGGGTTCAAAAAGGGATTAGCAGGGAATGACATTTGTATCTACCCCTTGAAAGGGGCAGCCTCCCTCCATCCAAACAACATGAATGGAAACTCAATAGGATTACGGCCATGATTAAGAGACCATTACAGTCTCAGAGCCCGGAATTTACAATATAGGCTGCATGCTGATATTAACCCCTCTTGTGGCACATTGACTGTAATAAGTGGATATTATTTTCATGTCTTCTATTGTCATTAGATGGACAAGGTTAATAAGCCTTAGTTTACATTTTTTTTTTTTACATTTTTCTTTAAAGGACTTGCCACTGACAATAAGCGGTGCTGTTCATAGGCTGTCCCACTGCTCGGTCTCCCTGTGACTAGCTGCAACCTGTGAGGAATCCCAGTAACAAGTGTTCAATTTCCCTACAGCGCCTCCGCAGGGTAAATGAGGCATTACATGGTTCTGACTAAAATCAATAGGCCTGATTCACACAACATGTCATTTCTGTCCGTGTGCTATCCAGACTGCCCCATAGAACCATCAAAGTAAATACACCCAGCTCTAGAATGGGCCTCCGAAGTGAAGGAGAGTGCACTGCTCATGTGCGGCATGCTCTCCATTCATATCTATGGGAGTTCCGAAAATAGCTGAGCAAGCGCTCTCGACTATTTACGGAAGTCGCATAGAAATGAAGGAAGAGTGCAATGCGAAAGCGTGGCCACCTCTCCTTTCACCTCCATGGGACTGCTGGAAATCAGGAGTCCGCGCTTGGCTATTTTCGAGACTCTCATAGAAATGAAGGGAGGGTGGCCACGCATTTACGGTGTGTCGAGACAGGAACGAGATCGGTGGAGGAACAGTAAGGTGAGTATCCCTGATTTTATTGTTTTATGCCAGTGTGAGCTGGTTTTTGAAAAGGTTTCAGTGGCCAGATAGCCCCTAAAAATCTTCAGCTGAACTTTAGGGCTCATGCACACGACCGTATGTATTTTGCGGAATGGAACAGCTGTCCAATAATAGAACAGCACTATCCCTGTGATGCGGACAATAATAGGACATGTTCTATTTTTTTACGGAATGGACATTAGGAAACGGAATGCACATGGAGTAAATTCAATTTTTTTGCGGACCCATTGAAATGAATGGTTCCACATACGGTCCGCAAAAAAATGCAACGGACACGGAAAGAAAATATGTTCGCGTGCATGAGCCCTTACTTGGGTGTCAGATATAAAATAGGGCAAAGTGCAGAAAGCTTACATTTAACTGAGGTCCATTGACTGCTGTCTCAGTAAACTTTGTTTCACCCTCTCCATCCACCATCTTCTACTTAATCCCTTTTCTCTTTTCAAGTATGATCCCGAGGTATCTTCTCTCTGGCGGAGAATGATAATTTATCACCTGTAGCGGTGACCCCTGACCTGCTGTGTAACTGATCTGCGGTGACGGAGGTCCGACCAAATCCCGGTAATGTGTTCAGCAGATGGATCCACATAGTAGTGAATGGAGGAGGGTGAAGAGATAAACTGTACAGAGAGGGGCACATGTGAGACTTATTAGAGGACACCAAGAAGGAATTTGTCTACTATAAACATTCAGTAGAACCGGCACAAATGTTCTCCTTCGTCTCCATCATTGGCGGTATTGTCGAGTTAAGAATGTACCTGCCACGTTAACGCAGTGAAGGAAACCATATTGTGACTTCAGCAAGTATTCTGATTTGGAAAATGCAGTTTTATCTTTAACAAACCAACATGATCGGTTTGATACTATGGGAGAACCCAAAGCAAATAAATAATACTCTAAAGGGGGAATTTATCATAGACCGGCATTTTACCCTGGTGTTAGTGGGGTTGTATTACCTTCAACATTGGTGGCATATTGCTAGGATGGTGTGGTGGGCATGATCAATTCCCCCCTATGTGTTTTTTAGAGTTTTATTTCTCTTATTTCGAAATTAAATGGAAGACACGGGAAGAATTTGACAGCAGATATCTGTGAAGAACAGATCATGGAATAGTACTTGGTTGAGGTACCATTACCCCGATGTCTAACATATGTATATAAGATGATCATAATTGGGGTATAAAAAAAGATGTTTTTTTGGGTGATCTAATCAGCATATACAAATATATCTGTCTAATGATCTATTTACAGTGAAACTTCTTTTAGACCACCCAAATGTTGTCTTCTAAGGGGTGGTCTTCTCAAAGAAGATGGCCAATATGCATAATCGGTGTTGGAACTGAAAAACTTGTCACATGAAATCTGGTTTGGATGAGGTAGTGGTCTACTCAAACAGGTGGTCTTTTGGAGGGGTATAGCATGGTACTGTCAATCTCAATTGAACATGATAGATTGCATCATTTTCACTCTCAATTCCAGAGCAGATAATTGTTGTGCTGACCTAAAACATTCTGTACAAGGTCACTGTCAGATTAGCATACACATTAACACATAATGCATTTACACATAATCCAAATTCTGTGATGGTTCAGCACGCCCTATTTCAGATCAATATAGCAGTCTGTGCAAGGTCACTGTTATGGTGGCGGGCACACCCTAACAGAAGGTCATGGTGATGACCTGTCACACCCTGTTCAAGGTCATCATTGTGGTAACCTGTCCAGCTGTACAGGCTCATTTCTCTGCTGACCCAGCATGCTTTATTCAAGGTCATCTCTATGCTGAGTGTGTACTTTCTGGATTGGGTCATAACGGCTTTCAGCTCTCCTGGGGTGACTCGGAATCTAAAGTCACATTCCACAGCAGATCCACATGCGTGTTTGAAACAGGTCCAGGGCTTTTTCACAGACTTTTCTTTTTTCCTCTTTGCACAGAGAAAGAAGAACATATCCCTGAAGTCCTGTGAATTAACAAATTCTTGGTCTTGTCTACAAGAAGTAATATGACCCTTAAAGGAGAGATTGCCCTGCCCGCCAGAACTTACAGTCTTTGAGGGATAGTTGATGAGTAGGTAAGGGTAGAAGCTGCTCATATACTGTACATTTTAGTGAAGACAGGGTTATTGCAGGTCTAGGTTTTTCTGGAGTAAGGGTTTCAGGTTGCTTTTTGAAAGTTTGGGTAGTGGTAGAGTCTTATGTGTTGTGATAGTGAGCACCAGAGTATGGAGAAGTTGTGGGGATGGTGATGTGAGAAGCAGACAAGAAGAGAGCAGAGAGGTTCTTTCAAGGACTGAAGATTATTTGTGGGCAGCAGCCAGTGATGAAGGCAGAGATTTACTGAGAGAACAATTTGTGGACTGTGTTGTATGTCATTGTCAGGATTTGTAAGTGTGTTTTCTGTGCAATGGGTCAACATTGAAGGACTGACAGAGAGGAGAGGAAAACGCTGTAACTAAAAGGTATACAGTATATGTGGAGTCATCCATCAAGTCTGGGTTGCATTAAAAAAGACCTCATCCAGGTGTATTTCATCCAAATGTCTTTATGTATGTACTAGAAAGTATATGCATGCAGTCTATGAGTTTTTAGAAGGCTGAAGGGTCTGGGCCTTCTGCAGATATGCTAAATCATACCTCCCAAGTGTCCCTCTTTGGGAGGGACAGTCCCTCTTTTTGACCCAAGTCCCTCTGTCCCTCTTTACTCCTTAAATGTCCCTCTTTTTGCCCTGAAGAATTAATGCATAAATGTGCATTAATAAATTTACTAAATTGCTCCTTACTAAACTATCTGTATGGTTTTTACCTGTATATTAGACAATAACTCCATTATTTGGTGCAATTTGGACCATAAAATATCTATAATCTGATGATTTATGTACTAATATGTATATGGACAATGAAGCGCAAGAAAAAAAAAGGCCGCAGGGGCTCCAGTAATTATGATTTGGGCGGAGTTAGAGGCTTGGCCTAGTATTAAAAAAACTGCCGTGATGCGCGCCACACACATTGTCCCTCTTTGCAATTTTCAAAAGTTGGGAGGTATGGCTAAATGAAGTGCTGTAGTCACTCAGTGGATGATCTCCATGTTATAGTTGAGTTTACACCTTTACTGAAATGCCTAAACATGGGTACAAAAGCTCCAATTTTGCATGTGATTGGATTAGGTCTCTTTCATACCAGAGTTTTGGCCATACAGTTGGCTGTTTTTGGATTTTCCAGAAATCTATGCTCAACCGTATGCAGAGAACCATACATGACTGTATAGTATACAGTGACATGTTTGCCTTTGGTTATTGTATATATTATATATATTTTTGTAGTATCGAATACCATAGAAGACTGCCCTGTCCTATACAGATATATAGCTGTCAGGCCTTGTTTAAACCTATACTATACATCCTTATGGATATTCTACCAATGTGAGATAGGTGCAGGTCACAACTCTGGGACACTCACCTATCTCCTGAACAGGCCCCTGAAAGTGAAGGATGGAGCATCGCTCCTGAGTGATGTGCTCTCCATTCACTTCCATGGAACAGCTGGAGATAGCCGAATCAGTGCTTGTCTATTTTCAGCAGTCCCATAAAAATGAATGGAGGGCGGTCGGCCTCTCTACACTTACTTTGGGGGTCTCGTTCTGGAGATAGGTGTGGGTCCCAGGGGTGTGACCGACACCTAGCGACATGCCATCAATGTCTCAGATGAGACAAGTCCTTTAAGAGACCCACTGTCATCAATGGCACCTGTGTTATGGATGGACGTTCTGCCTGAAACATTGCATGCAATGCCTTGTGTCTGCTGGAGCTAAGGCCATTGGTAATAATGGAGAGGCAGATGGTGATCCTTCACCTGTAGAGTGTGAACATAGCTCACATGTACACCAAAAAGACAGTTTTTGGTATATGTTTGGCTCATAGATGTAGGTATATGATGTACCTCCGTGGCCTTGTCTCTGATGGAAACACAAGTGACCAAAGTTTAGGTGCTATCTGCTATACAGTATGAATGACTGTAATGACTTTGGCGGATCTAGGGTATTCCAGGATAGGTATTCCAATATTAATATCCTTGGTCCTTGTGTGGATCGGGGGTCTTACACCTCTGCCTGCAGAACTCTGAGAAAAGTAGCCAGCAATAAGTCATAGTAATAAAGAAATAACTTTACCCCATTGCTTTTGGTCGGGCTTGTCTGCTCTAGAACATATGGCTCCCTTAACAAGTCTGCACTGTTTTATCAGCAAGCCAAAACCTCTGGGGAAAGGAGAGAAAAAAAAAGAATCCTAAGCAAATAAATACAAAAGCTTCTTAACAGGAAACAGGCTGGAAAGAGTCAGGGAGACACAGTAAAAGGGTCTCTTTCACACAGGCCTCTTGGCTTCCCATTAGGGCTGATTTGAATAAACATTGGCCTGTTTAGAAGGCTGCCTTCTCCTGAAACTCATTTTGCTGTTGAGAAGGGTCGCTTGTCTCCTTTGTGAGTACTGGTTTATGGACGGAGCCGTCACCCTGCTCACTTCTCCGTTTAGCGGAAAGATGAAGGGATTCTTATGTCTCAGTGTTTTTATCTAGGAGTGTAATCCCAAACCGTCATGCACAGCCCTTTCCAAACTCCATTTCCTTTCTGCTTCGGCTGTTGTGATCCATAATTCATACCAAGCTGCTATCTTCCAGCCCTTCTCTGTGTCCCCTCACTGCATAAAACAGGTCCTTCCAGCAGGACATGAAGTGGCTTTCAAGGGGTTGAAGTGATGCTTTACTACCTTATGTGTAATTTAGCTATTTTACATCTAAAAGTGAACAGAAGGTTTCTACACCAACATAGAAGAGGATTCTTTACGGTAAGAGCTGTGAGACTATGGAACTCTCTGCCAGAGGAGGTGGTGAAGGTGAACTCACTAAAATAGTTCAAGAGGGGCCTGGATGTATTTCTGGAGGGTAATAATATTACAGGTTATAGTTATTAGATTTTTGCTGAAGATGATGTACTGCATATGTGCCAATGACAAACTCTACTGTGTGCGCAGAATAATAGGGCCAGGAATTTCGTAACATAGTTTATAAGGCTGAAAAAAGACATCTGTCCATCTAGTTCAGCCTGTTATCCTGCAGGGTGATCCAGAGGAAGGCAAAAAAAAAACCCTGTGAGGTAGAAGTCAATTTTCCCCACTTTAGGGGAAATTCCTTCCTGACTCCAATCAGGCAATAAAAATAACTCCCTGGATCAACGACCCCTCTCTAGTAACTATAACCTGTAATATTATTACCCTTCAGAAAGACATCCAGGCCTCTCTTGAACTCTTTTAGTCAACTTACCATCATCACCTCCTCAGGCAGAGAGTTCCATAGTCTCACTGCTCTTACCGTAAAGAATCCTCTTCTATGTTTGTGTACAAACCTTCTTTCCTCCAGACGCAGAGGATGGCCCCTCGTCACAGTCCTGGGGAAAGAGCCTGGCTCTTTCAGTCAGTGGAAGGGGGACTTGTCTAAGACTGGAAAGTGAACTAGCTGAGGTGCAACGAGGGGCTGGGCCCACCCCTCATTGCAGTGAATCCCTAATTAGAATATTGGGTTAAACTAAGATACCTCCAGAACTGAAGTACTTTTGATCAGCGGGTCAACCCTATCATTGAGTATGTCTCCTTTAATAGTGTTGATCCAGCTGACAGGACTTTAAGAAGAAAAAAAGCTGAATTTGGAATGTAGCTTTAGAGATGCACAGAGTAGAGGATGTCAAGTTAATTGTGGAGATCATTAATCTTGAGGACCTTGGCAAGCAGTGGGAGGATGCACATCCGTATTTGCTACTGTATAAAATATATACGTACATACACATCTATAAACACATTGCACCGGCATGGAATCTATATGTACGAGACTGTGCAGATCTACCAATCAGTTTTATACGAACATTTATTTTCTACCTCACCTGGTATTGTCATGTAGTAGGGTCGGCTTCCTTCACTGTAAATCCACAGGATCCAGTATGGGTTTTTTTGCATCCCTGTTTCTCCTTTATTATCTATAAAGCATCAGCTATTGTATCTCATGTACTTCCTACTTCGGTTGCGGCTGTCGTTCCATCCATTGGAGACCTAATCTGACCAACACCTTCCCACTGGACTGCACTGTTCTAGAGCAATCTTCATCTAGTTTAGAGATGCTAAAGGTCATGTCATGGGTAGACTTTTGTTGATGGAGCCATTGATGTTCAATGTGTGGTGGTCCACGGTAATATTGACCAGACATTACCTGTAGTTTTGCAGTGGGTTAAAATCCAATCAGGACAACAACTTCATTGACTCTGTATGTTCCTTAGATGCTTGTGCGGACTTTGTTTAGGTACCTCTCTTCCCAGTCCAATACTACAAAGCTTTGACTATTTTATGGGGTTGCGTCTAGTATGGACAACACAGAAGGGTGTTCTCCTCTCAGGACTCCTCTCTATGTGCCAGAGCAGAGAACTACTTCAAAGAGCAACTTCATACAAAGTGGCCATGTATTACATGATTGTCTGCTCACATGAATGGGCAGCAAGAAATATTGCCAGGCGAATTAGTGTTTGCACAGAGTTTCAGCGATGAAGACAACTGATCACTGGATAGCAGTTGGCCTAACACTTGTTTGGCCGTCAGCTACAGTATCTCTTCCGACCCTTTTATACTGAGGTTGCATGGGAAAATGGAGAAAACCGCTGCCAGATACCGCCAGTGAGAACCAAAGCATTAGGCATGTTGATATTCAACAGCCTGTTCCTGTTATCGAAGCCAGAAAGGTCTATGATACTGTACATTAAATGGTTGTGTGTTCCCAATAAAATCGTTAGGGTGACATGAATGTAATGTGTACAACCAGCTGTAGAAGCATTTTTCCAGGTAAAAAAAACTCCTTTGTTGGCATTCCTATTCTCCAGCCCATTGCTTTTAGTGGCAACCATCAGGCTACCTCTTCCAATGCCAAAAGTGTTCCCCCCTTTTTTCTAGTTCTGGTGCAAGTTGTCTTCATGAATTGAAGTTATTGTAGTATTGTTATAGGCAGGGTGCTGAATCTCCTTAAAGAGACCAGTCCTGTATGAAGACTTATCTCCATGGTATGGAGACTCTATGTGAAATAAATATTCAAAGAAGTATCTCCCAAGACTGAGAACCATCTTGCTAGAGCCATCTATTGGAAGTGGCTCCCTATGAGTCAAGTTCTGACTTTCCAACAAACCTTAGGATTTGAGAAGGGAATGTAGCCAAGCCAGATATCCATCTGTAGACAGCTGTTTCGGGGTACTTGCCCCTCGTCAGTACGGTGTAGGATTCTGGTTTACTCATTGCAATGCCTCCTTCACATCACATTTTTGGTTGGAAATGTCACCCTTGTAAGTTTACCACAGTCATAAGTTTTCCTCATGTGTATTTTGTGCGTCTTGCCAATTATTTTTTTTCCTCTTTATATCTGAACCTTTCCCATAGACATGGAATGTACATTTCATTTTTAAACAAGTCTGTTTTTATCCTTGTTTGAGTAATTCCTAACTCTCCCTTGTGTAATGTAGACAAGTCTTGTTATCGGGGTCAGGAGCTGGTCGCTGCTCAGGGGATGAAGACGTTCTTTAATCCTTCTCTGCTGTAGGACATGTGCTTGCTCATGGTTATACCACCTCAGGAGACCACCGTGAGAGTTTGAAGCAGAGAAATTGTCATCTTTGGGTCTTCCCAGCAGTCACCTGTCTCATTTCTAGGTGTAGACAGCGACACATGGTCTTCGCCTCATAAACAAAGAGAGCAGACTAGATCAAAAGGGCTTGGATTGACTGTGAAGGCATTTGCGGCTGGTGGTTTACATTGTGAGCAGATGCATGATGGGTTTACAATGTGACTAGATAAACAACACAAAGCAGTTAGGTTTAGACAAAGCATCCGCAATAAACAAATATGTAATGGATAGAATAATTATATGGTTAAGAGGACAGTGAGTATGTAGAGTGTTTAGAGATGACGCATCCCTATCTCTTATAATGCAAGTCAATTTCTTTTACTGAAACACCATTATAATAGCATGTGGGTCGGATACCGACAAATCGGTATTGAGCGAGACAAACTCCGTAGAGAGTCCATGGGCCTGTCTTTATTCTATCTTCTGCTGAGAGGAGAGTCTCCTCTTCCTAGTGATCGGTGGTGGTCTCACCACTCGATTCTCCACCAATCAGAGTTTTGATATGTCACTGTGACCTATCAAAAAGTTTTCTCAAACTAAAATACAGTGCTCCCTCAAGATACAATGGTCTCAGGATACAATATTTTCAACATACAACGGTCTTTTCTGACCCATCGTAAGTTAAAACCAGACTCAATATACAATGTCTCAGACTCAGATCCAACCAATCAAGACCACTTCTCTGGTAAAATAGCTGGCTAGCAGCTATTCCTGACTGTTATATGTACAGACTTGTTTTATCTGCCTTAGTTATCTGCTTATTTTTCTTAAATCTTCATTTTCTCTTATCTTGGATGACATTTTGGGGGTTTTGAACCAATTACTCAACTTACAATGGTTTTAATTATTATAATTAAATATTGTAACCTGAGGGACCACTGTACCACTTTAAAGGTGTTTTATGTTTTTTTGCTTTAATCTATTCTTTTAGAGACTAGGAAGCCTACACATTTCAAATATACCTATATGTATGCTCACACCTTTCTTATATAGAGTCTGTGTCTAAAAAAAGCTTCAAAAAAATGTTGTGGTCCAGATTAGTCCTACATAGTAACATAGTAACATAGTTTATAAGGCCGAAAAAAGACATCTGTCCATCCAGTTCGGCCTGTTTTCCTACAAGTTGATCCAGAGGAAGGCAAAAAACCCCTGTGAGGTAGAAGCCAGTTTTCCCCACTTTAGGGAAAAAAATTCCTTCCCGACTCCAATCAGGCAATCAGAATAACTCCCTGGATCAACGACCCCTCTCTAGTTACTATAACCTGTAATATTATTACCCTCCAAAAATACATCCAGGCCCCTCTTGAACTCTTTTAGTGAACTTACCATTACCACCTCCTCAGGCAGAGAATTCCATAGTCTCACTGCTCTTACCGTAAAGAATCCTCTTCTATGTTTGTGTACAAACCTTCTTTCCTCCAGACGCAGAGGATGGCCCCTCGTCACAGTCACAGTCCTGGGGATAAATAGATGATGGGAGAGATCTCTGTACTGACCTCTGATATATTTATACATAGTTATTAGATCTCCCCTCAGTCGTCTTTTTTCTAAAGTGAATAAGCCTAATTTTGATAATCTTTCTGGGTACTGTAGTCCACCCATTTCAGTTATTACTTTAGTTGCCCTCCTCTGAACCCTTTCCAGCTCTGCTATGTCTGCCTTGTTCACAGGAGCCCAGAACTGTACACAGTACTCCATGTGTGGTCTGACTAGTGATTTGTAAAGTGGCAGGACTATGTTCTCATCACGGGCATCTATGCCTCTTTTGATGCAGCCCATTATCTTATTGGCCTTGGCAGCAGCTGTCTGACACTGGTTTCTGTAGCTTAGATTTCTGTTCACTAAAATTCCTAGGTCCTTTTCTATGTCAGAGTTACCCAATATTTTACCATTTAGTATGTACTGGTGACTTGCATTATTCCTTCCCATATGCATAACTTTACATTTGTCAGTGTTAAACCTCATCTGCCACTTCTCTGCCCAAGCCTCCAGTCTATCCAGATCCATCTGTAGCAGTGTACTGTCCTCTTCTGTGTTAATTACTTTACACAGTTTAGTGTCATCTGCAAAAATTGATATTTTACTGTGCAAGCTTTCTACAAGATCATTAATAAATATATTGAAGAGAATAGGGCCCAATACTGACCGCTGTGTACCCCACTAGTTACAGTGACCCAATCTGAGTATGTACCATTAATAACCACCCTCTGTTTTCTATCACTGAGCCAGTTACTTACCCACATACAGACATTTTCTCCCAGGCCAAGCATTCTCATCTTATATACTAACCTTTTATGTGGTACAGTGTCAAATGCTTTGGAGAAGTCCAGATATACGACATCCATTGATTCGCTGCGGTCTAGTCTAGAACTTACCTCCTCATAGAAACTGATTAAATTGGTTTGACATGACCGATCCCTCATGAAGCCATGCTGATATGGAGTATTTGCTTATTTTCATTGAGGTACTCCAAGATAGCATCTCTTAGAAAACCCTCAAACAGTTTACCCACGACAGATGTTAAACTTACCGGCCTATAGTTCCCGGGCTCTGTTTTTGGACCCTTTTTGAATATTGGCACCACATTTGCTATGCGCCAATCCTGTGGAACACTCCCTGTCAGTATAGAGTCCTGTGTAATATACCTATAGGAAAACTGAATGGCACATCTCTGCATCATGTCTGGCAGTCTCTATGCAGCTAATATTTAGACATGATACAGTTTACTTGTACTGATACACTGTAACAAACAATTGAGGGATTTGTGTTGCTGATATGGGCTTATTTAAGGGCTCATTCACATCTGCATTTAGCTTTCCGTTCCCCTGATCCGTCAGTAGAACAGAAAAATGAAAAATCACTGATCCGTCATATTTTGAGCATCAGTTGTGATCAATTTGCATCAGTGTGTTCCATCAGAGATCAGTTATTTTTTAGTATATTTTTGT
This sequence comes from Rhinella marina, assembly GCA_900303285.1. Taxonomy (NCBI): domain Eukaryota; kingdom Metazoa; phylum Chordata; class Amphibia; order Anura; family Bufonidae; genus Rhinella; species Rhinella marina. The sequence continues at coordinate 203,691 of ONZH01006582.1, read as the reverse complement.
AGTGATGGTTACTTCAGCTCTTCTCCCATTCATCGCAGAGAACCTCTCTGACCTTACCTAGATAGGTTTTCATAAGACCGTAATAACTTGATCATTTTACACTGTATATAATTGACTCAGTTATTCTTGGCCTAGTCCCCACTCTGTTATAATTGGTGGAATTGTTTGATTTTAATGATGACATTATTAGTATGTGGGACCCTACAGACCTTATGGACACCTGGGGGTCTTTCATTCAATATGTGTGAAGAAAACACCTATCATGGCCTGTCTGACAAATATAGACTGGATCCAGCTGTTTTGCTGAGGACAGGAAACTGGACATCCTCTCTTCCCAACCAAGGGCTCAACACAGCCTCCCCCCATATGACGGCATCTGCCCCTACTTCCCTAAGCAATGACAGATCCGTCCTTCTGGACAAATATTCTACACCCTCTGGTGACCGTCAGCTGGGTCAGAGTTTAAGAAATTTAAATGCAGGAAATACTATAAAATAAAAAATATGCCTTCTCCACCTCTCTCTTCCAACACAGATACTCCACTAGTCCCCGCCAGTCCTTGTTTTCCCGGAGGGAGAATGTGGCATACATCTGTGTGACCACTGCAGTCAATCCCGGGCCTCAGTGTATGGCACATGACTGCTGAGGCTAGTGGATGTATGGCATGTCACCACTCCAGGTAAATGAAGACTGGTAGGGGGTACAGGTGCTAGAGCGGTAAGTGGCTTAAAGGGGTTATCCCATGACCAATATAAAAAAATGAAACTCAGACATCATATAGTAAATGACAATCTGTTTCTAACAAAGCTAGAACCAGCCTTGTACATCACAAGGATCCAGAGATCTCCTCATTCATTGTTCTACTAGATTTATATCAAGCTGACAGCTTAAGGGGAGTATCTTTTCTGCTGCAGCTCAGGGAGCGTGTCTCAGCTCTCCCTATCACAGCTCAGGGGGCGTGTCTAAGCTCTCCCTATCACAGCTCAGGGAGCGTGTCTCATCTCTCCCTATCACAGCTCAGGGGGCATGTCTCAACTCTCCCTATCACAGCTCAGGGGGTGTGTCTCAGCTCTCCCTATCACAACTCAGGGAGCGTGTCTCAACTCTCCCTATCACAGCTCAGGGGGCATGTCTCAACTCTCCCTATCACAGCTCAGGGGGTGTGTCTCAGCTCTCCCTATCACAGCTCAGGGGGCGTGTCTCAGCTCTCTCTATCACAACTCAGCAGTTGAAAGATGAAACTGAGCATGTGTGGCCTTCTCACTGATCAGGTCAAAGAAGTAAGAAAAAAATTAAGGGCAGGTGGCACTATACAAATACATTTTATTGAATAACTCAGTGGCTAAATTTTTAAATACATTCAATTACAAAAGTATTCAGATCCAGGTGTTGGAAAACTTTAGAATATTTTTCATGGGACAACCCCTTTAACAGGTGAGGAATGTTTGTTTTTTGCATTTTGTACAAGTTCATTCATTTCTTAACCATTTCAAGACTAGTCCATTTTCCGCGTTTTTTTAAGTACATGGGTTAAAAGGTACAGTTGTAGCAAGATTTAAATTAACTCTCAGTGCGCTGTGTAATAATGTAGCACAACTTTCTAATATACTTAATAGCATACAGTGCCGAAAGTAAATTTTCTCATTCAGTTAGTCAAATAATTAGTGGGGTTTTTTATGATACATGGGGGCTTTACTTTTACACCTTTTTTTATTAGCAAACCTCCCATTATAATGCCCTCATGCACCCCACCCCCTTCCCCCACACCACAGTATAAGGTTGTCTTAAAGGGAATCTGTCACTACGTAACTGGAAATAAAACCTTTTGACTGTGCAGATCAGCTCTTGCCAGATGAAAAAAACACATTTGGCCCCATGCAAATTAGGCCCTAGGTGCAACAGGGATGTTGCTATTGCACCCAAGGCACCTGTCAGTTTCTGTTCCCCTGCCTTGACTGACTGACAGACTGCCTGGAGATTGCTAGGCAGATAGAGTCTGTACTGTGCCCCCACATAGGTCCCCCCATACATAGTGATGCCCACTTATTTGAATACTCACATGTGCCACATTTGCACGATGAGCAGGTTTGCTCTGGTCTCCGGTCTGTGGCTCGGCGCAACAGGCGTGATGATGTCACTGTCATGGCTGCCCACGTCCTGAGGACCCAGATACAGTTGAAGTTGGGACATGTAGTAGCTGTCCCTGGACCTCTGGACAGAGGACTGTCCTGCTGGATTCGGGATGGTTGGGACAAAAGATATTGGTATTTTTTATTTTAAATCGGGGACAATATAAAAAAACAACTCTGTTACAGCATGCTGGGAGTTGTAGTTTCACAACACCCGGGGTCTTCAACGTTTGCAGTGATTTATCAGCTTATACATAGAGCACCGTCCTGCAACCTTTACTAGATACATTGTTGTTATTACTATTGACTTAGTTCTTGAATATGACGGGTTTTTATACAAGCTTAGAATATATGAAAAGAGCGTTTGTATTTGTGTGCTCTTCAGGATTCTTTCCAGCCCTGGTTCCCAGTGATGTGTGTATCCTCTATGGCTCTGTGGAGCTCTGCAGTTAAACAGCCAAGCAATTAAGGGGCGACACGCTTGTACCACTTTTCTGCAATGTTGAAGTCATCAGGGTCCTAACAAAGACCAGATGGAATTATATAAACTCATGCTTAACCCTTTTTGGGCTGGGCTGGCGGCGAGCTGTGCTTTCTGTACTGTAAGAACCTCTGCTAGGGGCCCACGTGACTTATTTCCTTGTGTTTCATGGCTTGAATTCCATACATTTGTGGATATATGTTATAGGATATTACTCCTCATCTGTCCAGTTGTGAAAAGATCTTTGCATAAAGACTCTTAGATGTTCCTGTTTCAAGGAAAACTGGTTGGAAACCGATATGGACACCTTAAAGGGGTGTTCAAGATTTTTTAAAAGGTGACCTATCCTTGGATAGGTCACTAGTATCTGATCGGCGGGAATCCCGGGCGTCAGTCCTTTTTTTGGTTCTTTTGTGTGGATTTCCGCTTTTCAAATGCAAAATCAAATCATATCCTCATCAAAAACCACAAGTCGCACATACAGATTTTGGTAATGGATTTGGTGCTGAAATGTACAGAAAACCGCACGTAAATCTGTTCAGATTTACTGTTTATGAACCTGCACCAATGTAGAGGTAGCTCACAGCAGTATGGGATCTTACGCAGCAGTATGGGATCTGGGAATGTATCACTGCAGAGCTGAGAGGACTTGCCATTCAGGAGTCTAGGAAAGCTGGTTGTGAAGGTCTTACTAGAAATTTATAACCTCTGGCATCGGGCAGTTAGGAAACTACAACTCCCAGATTCTTCCATGACAGTTCTGAGAACAGACCAGCAAATGTGCATGCTGGGGCCATTGTAGTTCCAATTCATCTGGAGTACTCGAGATGCCACCATCACCTCCTGACATTATAAGAAAGCTGATAAAGACCAACTTCATCCTCATTCTAAATAAAGCATGTCAGTTAAAAATTACACTAGCCATAGGGGCTATTTCAGACAACCATAGTGTTTTGTGATCTGCAAATTGAAAACCCATTGAAATGAATGGGTCCGCACCCATCCCAACGGATTCAGACTCATTCATACGGTCATCTGATTGAGCCCTAAGGCTCATATATAAGTGGGTATATTACAGTTCTGTGCAGCCTCCATGTATTACAGTGTCATTGTACGGCACCTATAACAGTCTGCAGGGCCCCAGTGTACCTCTCTATTTACTGCCAATAGGGGAGAATATCTCTGTAGTATGGTGGCACCATACACTAGACATGATGTGAGTCATTTATCAAACTGGTGTAAAGTTGAACTGGCTTAGTTACCCCTAGCAACCAATCAGATTACATCTTTCATTTTTCATAGCTCCTTTGGAAAATGAAAGGTGGAATCTGATTGGTTGCTATGGGCAACTAGGCCAGTTCTACTTTACACCAGATTGATAAATGACCCCCGATGTGCCTATAATCTGCTGTGTGAAAAATGCCCAAGGCACTATAAAATATGATATGTGAAGGGTTATAGGTCAGGTTAAGGGGGACGTAGCCTAAGGAAAATGTTTCATAAATTCAGCCCTTCATTGACAAGGATTATACACTGAAGGAATTGTCTTCAACCCATTAATATTAGTCATTAATGACACAAGATCTTGCCTAGAAGGGGGTGTTCCAATGTTGCGGCGGGCGCATGTGGCTAAACCATGCAGTTGCGTCCACAAAATCACATGTCTATTAGCATGATTTTTAAAGGGTCACTGAGCTTTCAGAAAACTTTTGGTATATCATAGTGATTTATGAATGTTTTTGATTGGGGGTCTGAGTGCTGAGACCCTCACCCATCACTTGAAGAGAGTAGTGGTCACATAGCACACTCTCTTTCCTCGCTGCGGGAGACAAAATAGAGACGGGCCCATCAGTGGCATACATAGAGAAGTAAGGGCCCCATAAACCAGGCCCCCCAAACCCTTTTCAATGACCCTTGGGCCATTTTCCACTGCCTCATTTGCTAAAAGTTGTTCCTTTAGAGCAGGGGTGGCCAACCTTGCAGACACAAAGAGCCAGGAAAAAAAAAGTATGACTACCAGGAGCCACAAGCTATACATTGGCACACAAGTCACCGTATTTTTCACTCTATAAGATGCACCTAGGTTTTAGTGGAGAAAAATAAGAAAATTTTTTTTATTTTTTTTTATCTGAACTGATCTTATTTTTCATTAGCAGAGAAAAAAAGAAAAAAATATTTTTATCAGACCTCAGATCGGACTCCCAATCCTCATCTGACTTAAAATATGATCTTCAACACAAATCAGATTCCCAGTGTCAGACCCTCGGTGCTCAGATCTCCCCCCATTGCTCAGATCTCCTCCCATGCCCAGATCATACCCTCATGCTCAGATCTGACCCCCCAAGCTCAGATCTGCCGCCCATGCTTAGATCAGACCCCCCATGCTCACACCAGACCCCACATGCTCACACCAGACCCCCCCCATGCTCAGATCTGACCCTCATGCTCAGATATGACCCCCTCATGCTCAGATTAGGCCCCCCATGCTCAGATTAGACTGTCCATGCTGAGACCAGACCCCCTTGCTCAGATAAGACCCCCCCCCCATGCTCAGATCTGACCCCCATGCTCACACCAGACCGCTCATGGTTACACCAGATCCCTACATGCTCACATTTGACCCTCATGTTCAGATCTGACCCCCCATACTCAGGACCCCCCAATGCTCAGATCAGGCCCCCACCCCATGCTCAGATCAGACCCCCCATGCTCACACCAGACCCCTCCATGCTCACACCAGACCCCTCATGCTTACACCAAACCCTCCCCATGCCTCAGATCGAACCCTCATGCTCAGATATGACCCTCTCATGCTCAGATTAGACCCCCATGCTCAAATTAGACTGTCAATGCTCAGACCAGACCCCATTGCTCAGATAAGACGCCCCCATGCTCAGATCAGGACCCCCCATGCTCAGATCTGACCCCCAATGCTCACACCAGACTGCTCATGCTCACACCAGATCCCCCCCATGGTCAGATTTGACCCCCCATACCCAGATTAGACCCCACATGCTCAGATCAGACCCCCAATGCTCAGATCAGACCCCCAATGCACATATCAGACTCTCCAAATGCTCAGATCAGACCCCCCATGCTCAGATCAGGCCCCCACCCGATGCTCAAATTAGATCCCCCATGCTCAGGTCAGAACTTCCCATGCCTAGATCAGACCCCCATGTTCAGTTCTATAATTTAGAAAAATCTCCTACCTCCCCTGATTGGGCACCTGCTACTCTGCAGGTCTGACACGCTCTCCAATGTGACCTGATGCACACAATGCCAGGTGATAGCATGTGTCTCCACATACCATGTTCTGACACTGTGTGCATCAGGACGTAGTGAGGAGTAAGCTGGAGCTGCAGAGTAGTAACAGTGTTCAATGAGGAAAGGAGATCTGAGCATGGGGTGGAGAGTGTGGCAGCCTGACTGCTTCCCAGTTCCACCAAAAGAGCCACACTTGAAGAGGCAAAGAGCCGCATGCGGCTCAAGAGCCACAGGTTTAGAGGGTAGAGTCCTGACTAAGTTTTCACCCCCAGTAGAAGAGGAGATTATCCCAACTCGTGCCCTGTGCCCCAGTAGTTACACCCCCGGGGCCCATAGACTTCTGTTGAGTCTGTCTCCTGCAGAAAGGAGAGGGCGCGCAATATGCGAGCGAAAACTCAGTGACCTTTAATGGTTATACAGTTTTGTAGGTAAAACTGTGATTTTCCCAGCAATATCACTAGCCAGTTAAAAAGCTATTTGATAACCCCGCACACTGCATGTTGACATGGTTTTGGCCACATGCAGCCACCGCTACATGGGTGTGTACCCTAAGCCCTTGTTCACATGTGCAGATTTTCAAGAGAAAAGCAGGGTACAATGCAAGTACTGCAGTTTGTTCAGCTTTTCACTGTGGAATTCGCTTTTGACCAAAGCCACAAATCTAACATGTGCCATTCCGTAAGCCCATTGCGGATTTGCCCGCTGGACCGTCCTGTCAGCCTTAGGCCTCATGCACACGAACGTATTTTGTTTCCGCGTCCGTTCCGTTTTTTTTTTGCGTATAGGATGCGGACCCATTCATTTCAATGGGTCAGCAAAAAATGCGGACAGCACACCGTGTGCTATTTGCATCAGTATGTCCGTTCCGTAGCCCCGCAAAAAAAATAGAACATGTCCTATTCTGGTCCGTTTTGCGGACAAGGATAGGCATTGTTACAATGGATCCGCAAAAAAAAACGGAAACACGGATGCCATACGGATGTCATCCGTTTTTTTTGCGGATGCGCAATTTGCGCACCGCAAAACACATACGGTCGTGTGCATGTAGCCTTACATCGAGGTTGTTATTGCCCGTTGGCAGATTAATCCTGAATTCCGGACCAGAGGATTGTGGCTGAATTCATCAATGTGCGTTTATTTTGGATCTCTCCATGAATTCACCTTCGATAGGTCAGCGATGAAGGCTACAATTACGGGCGGTTTTCTTTTCCAAGCACTCCCCTTAATTAGAAGCCATAAATCAGACTGTCAGATAATTAGAGCTGCGTGGGTCAGTCCCATGGCTTTTCTTCAGAGTTTAGTCTATAGGGAGTTTAACTATGAGTCTGGGTGATCTCCAGCATAACCCAGCCTCTGAACTTACTATGTGCTACAGGGCAGCGCAGACATTAACCCTTGTCCTGCCAACAGAAGGACATTACGTGGCCGCTGAATGAATGTCATGCACAATGCCAATGTGAGTTCACCTAGATTAGGGCATACATTGCTCCAACATGTAGGTTAGAGAAAATATCTGGCCTAGGGGGTGTGACAATATGGTCATGGCTTTATGGGAAATAGGGTATGGCCTAAGAAGTTTTACACCAAAATTGTACCACAGTTGGGGTGTAAATTTAGTTAGAGAAAAGTGTCCATCCCTGCACCACCTTTATCATCTGGCCTGAGCCCCTGTTGTAGATCTGGTGAAGGTCCAGACAATCTGTCTAAGTTTATGCTGTCTATACAGGGGCAGACTGGGAACTTAACTAAACTAAAACTAAAAGTGGCCCCATGTTGTAGGTGGGTCCAAATTGACAGAATATGGGCCAGAACGAGTAGGCGGGGCCCGCAATACTGTAGTGTAGGAAGGAATACTGCCCCAGCAGAACCAAATACCACAGGACAGTGCAAAATACTGCCTCAGCAGCCACAGTATTTAACTGTATCACTGTCATGAGGACGGTAATACAGTTGAGTTCAGGAGGGCATCTGTAGCCCCTGAGCATCAGGTCATTATTTACCTAGCCTGCGGCCATCAGGAGGGCTTAAGTGGCCTCCTGTGCACAGGCCCTTTGGGAAATTTCCCTGTAGGGTCTATAGCCAATACGCCCCCGGCGTCTATAGGATTAGTAAATCTGCCCCAATGTCTATACTCTCCCATTTGTGACCACCACTTTTCATGAAAAATAAAGGAAAAGTTGTCACAAACCTGTCCCAGATTGTGATGCATAGAATCCAATGGTTGTTTCTTGTCTTCATGAAAAGGAGCGGCTATCAGAGGAGAAGCTGGAAGTGGCTTTCTCTTGGGCCTCATGCACACAAGTGTATAGGCCTGTCCTGTACCTTCATCTTCCTCTAATTTCATGTGAATGAGTCCTCAACAATTGTACGGTTTTAGTATGCAATGCATGCTGTAGCAGACATATAGAAGGTATATTGTACTTATAAGGTAGAATTGTTGATGTTAGGTGCTGTCCTCCCTCGTGCACCTTCATAGCCGATATTCACTTCTCACATCAATGACACGTAGTGCTGCACAGTTTCCAGACCGCGTTTATACAAAGGTGCCATCTGTCCATTCACAATACACTTTCACCACAGCAGCAGAAGTTTACACTGTGCAGTTTCAGAAATAATGCCACCAATGGCCCAAAAGCCAGTAATCATCCCGTTTTGCAACTCTGCTAAATCACCCCTTTTACCCATGACAGTAAGGAGGGAGATGTGTGATGCATAGTTTAACATAGCAGAATATAATATAGTATAGTACAATATATAACAGCACAGTATAACATAGCAGAATATAATATAGTATAGTACAATATATAACAGCACAGTATAACATAGCAGAATATAATATAGTATAGTACAATATATAACAGCACAGTATAACACAGCAGAATATAATATAATATATATAGTACAATATATAACAGCACAGTATAAACATAGCAGAATATAATATATATATAGTACAATATATAACAGCACAGTATAACATAGCAGAATATAATATAGTATAGTACAATATATAACAGCACAGTATACCACAGCAGAATATAATACAGTATAGTACAATATATAACAGCACAGTATAACACAGCAGAATATAATATAGTATAGTACAATATATAACAGCACAGTATAACAGCAGAATATAAATATAGTATAGTACAATATATAACAGCACAGTATAACACAGCAGAATATAATATTAGTATAGTACATATATATAAACAGCACAGTATAACACAGCAGAATATAATATAGTATAGTACAATATATAACAGCACAGTATACCACAGCAGAATATAATATAGTATAGTACAATATATAACAGCACAGTATAACACAGCAGAATATAATATAGTATAGTACAATATATAACAGCACAGTATAACAAGCAGAATATAATAGTATAGTACAATATAAACAGCACAGTATAACACAGCAGAATATAATATAGTATAGTACAATATATAACAGCACAGTATAACATAGCAGAATATAATATAGTATAGTACAATATATAACAGCACAGTATAACACAGCAGAATATAATATAGTATAGTACAATATATAACAGCACAGTATAACACAGCAGAATATAATATAGTATAGTACAATATATAACAGCACAGTATAACATAGCAGAATATAATATAGTATAGTACAATATATAACAGCACAGTATAACACAGCAGAATATAATATAGTATAGTACAATATATAACAGCACAGTATAACACAGCAGAATATAATATAGTATAGTACAATATATAACAGCACAGTATAACACAGCAGAATATAATATAGTATAGTACAATATATAACAGCACAGTATAACACAGCAGAATATAATATAGTATAGTACAATATATAACAGCACAGTATAACACAGCAGAATATAATATAATATAGTATAGTACAATATATAACAGCACAGTATAACACAGCAGAATATAATATAGTATAGTACAATATATAACAGCACAGTATAACACAGCAGAATATAATATAGTATAGTACAATATATAACAGCACAGTATAACCACAGCAGAATATAATATAGTATAGTACAATATATAACAGCACAGTATAACACAGCAGCAAATATAATATAATATAGTATATAGTGCAATATATAACAGCACAGTATAACACAGCAGAATATAATATAGTATAGTACAATATATAACAGCACAGTATACCACAGCAGAATATAATATAGTATAGTACAATATATAACAGCACAGTATACCACAGCAGAATATAATATAGTATAGTACAATATATAACAGCATAGTATAACATAGCAGAATATAATATAGTATAGTACAATATATAACAGCACAGTATAACACAGCAGAATATAATATAGTATAGTACAATATATAACAGCACATTATAACATAGCAGAATATAATATAGTATTGTACAATATATAACAGCACAGTATAACATAGCAGAATATAATATAGTATAGTGCAATATATAACAGCACAGTATACCACAGAAGAATATAATATAGTATAGTACAATATATAACAGCACAGTATAACACAGCAGAATATAATATAGTATAGTACAATATATAACAGCATAGTATAACATAGCAGAATATAATATAGTATAGTACAATATATAACAGCACAGTATAACACAGCAGAATATAATATAGTATAGTACAATATATAACAGCACATTATAACATAGCAGAATATAATATAGTATTGTACAATATATAACAGCACAGTATAACATAGCAGAATATAATATAGTATAGTGCAATATATAACAGCACAGTATACCACAGAAGAATATAATATAGTATAGTACAATATATAACAGCACAGTATAACACAGCAGAATATAATATAATATAGTATTGTACAATATATAACAGCACAGTATAACATAGCAGAATATAATATAGTATAGTACAATATATAACAGCACAGTATACCACAGAAGAATATAATATAGTATAGTACAATATATAACAGCATAGTATAACATAGCAGAATATAATATAGTATAGTACAATATATAACAGCACAGTATACCACAGCAGAATATAATATAGTATAGTACAATATATAACAGCACAGTATAACACAGCAGAATATAATATAGTATAGTGCAATATATAACAGCACAGTATAACACAGCAGAATATAATATAGTATAGTACAATATATAACCAGTACAAAAATAGTATAGTACAATAATAACAGCACAGTATAACACAGCAGAATATAATATAGTATAGTACAATATATAACAGCATAGTATAACATAGCAGAATATAATATAGTATAGTACAGTATATAACAGCACAGTATAACAGCAGAATATAATATAGTATAGTACAGTATATAACAGCATAGTATAACACGGCAGAATATAATATAGTATAGTACAATATATAACAGCATAGTATAACATAGCAGAATATAATATAGTATAGTACAGATATATAACAGCACAGTATACCACAGCAGAATATAATATAGTATAGTAACAGTATATAACAGCACAGTATAACACGCAGAATATAATATAGTATAGTACAATATATAACAGCACAGTATAACACAGCAGAATATAATATAGTTATAGTGCCAATATATAACAGCACAGTATACCACAGCAGAATATAATAATAGTATAGTGCAATATATAACAGCACAGTATAACATCAGCAGAATATAATATAGTATAGTACAATATATAACAGCACAGTATAACACAGCCAGAATATAATATAGTATAGTTACAATATATAACAGGCACAGTATAACACAGCAGAATATAATATAGTATAGTACAATATATAACAGCACAGTATAACACAGCAGAATATAATATAGTATAGTACAATATATAACAGCACGGTATAACACAGCAGAATATAATATAGTATAGTGCAATATATAACAGCACAGTATAACACAGCAGAATATAATATAGTATAGTGCAATATATAACAGCACAGTATAACACAGCAGAATATAATATAGTATAGTACAATATATAACAGCACGGTATACCACAGCAGAATATAATATAGTATAGTACAATATATAACAGCACAGTATAACACAGCAGAATATAATATAGTATAGTGCAAATATATAACAGCACAGTATAACACAGCAGAATATAATATAGTATAGTGCAATATATAACAGCACAGTATAACACAGCAGAATATAATATAGTATAGTGCAATATATAACAGCACAGTATAACACAGCAGAATATAATATAGTATAGTACAATATATAACAGCACAGTATAACACAGCAGAATTTAATATAGTATAGTACAATATATAACAGCACAGTATAACACAGCAGAATATAATATAGTATAGTGCAATATATAACAGCACAGTATAACACAGCAGAATATAATAAAGTATAGTACAATATATAACAGCACAGTATAACACAGCAGAATATAATATAGTATAGTACAAATATAATAACACATGCAGAATATAACAGTATAGTACAATATATAACAGCACAGTATAACACAGCAGAATATAATATAGTATAGTACAATATATAACAGCACAGTATACCACAGCAGAATATAATATAGTATAGTACAATATATAACAGCACAGTATACCACAGCAGAATATAATATAGTATAGTACAATATATAACAGCACAGTATAACACAGCAGAATATAATATAGTATAGTGCAATATATAACAGCACAGTATAACACAGCAGAATATAATATAGTATAGTACAATATATAACAGCACAGTATAACACAGCAGAATATAATATAGTATAGTACAATATATAACAGCACAGTATACCACAGCAGAATATAATATAGTATAGTGCAATATATAACAGCACAGTATACCACAGCAGAATATAATATAGTATAGTACAATATATAACAGCACAGTATACCACAGCAGAATATAATATAGTATAGTACAATATATAACAGCACAGTATAACACAGCAGAATATAATATCATACCTCCCAAGTGTCCCTCTTTTGGAGGGACAGTCCCTCTTTTTGACCCAAGTCCCTCTGTCCCTCTTTTCTCCTTAAATGTCTCTTTTTGACCTAGAGGATTAATGCATACATGTGCATTAATACATTTACTAAATTGCTCCTTACTAAAGTGTCTATACCTATAAATTAGACCAGAACTTCATTATTTGGTGCAATTGGGTCCTTATAATATCTATAATTTAATGATTTATGTGCTAATATTTATATGGACAATGACATGCAAGAAAAAAATTGCCGCAGGGGCTGTAGTAATTATGCTTTGGGCGGAGTTAGAGGTGTGGCCTAGTATGAAAAAAACGTCCGTGATGCACGCCGCATACATTGTCCCTCTTTGCAATTTTCAAAAGTTGGGAGGTATGTAATATAGTATAGTGCAATATATAACAGCACAGTATAACACAGCAGAATATAATATAGTATAGTACAATATATAACAGCACAGTATACCACAGCAGAATATAATATAGTATAGTACAATATATAACAGCACAGTATAACACAGCAGAATATAATATAGTATAGTACAATATATAACAGCACATTATAACATATCAAAATATCATAAAGTATAGTACAATATATAACAGCACAGTATAAACCACAGCAGAATAATAATATAGTATAGTACAATATATAACAGCACAGTATAACACAGCAGGAATATAATTAGTTATAGTACAATATATAACAGCACAGTATAACACAGCAGAATATAATATAGTATAGTACAATAATATAACAGCACAGTATAACATAGCAGAATATAATATAGTATAGTACAATATATAACAGCACAGTATAATACACAGAATATAATATAGTATAGTACAATATATAACAGCACAGTATAACACAGCAGAATATAATATAGTATAGTACAATATATAACAGCACAGCACAGTATAACACAGCTATAATACAAAATATAGATATATATATAGCAGAAATAATATAGTACAATATATAACAGCACAGTATAACACAGCAGAATATAACTATAGTATAGTACATATATACAGCACAGAAAACAACAGCAGAATATAATATAGTATAGTACATATATAAACCACAGTATAACAAGCAGAAATATAATATGTATAGTACAATATAACAGCACAGTATAACACAGCAGAATAATATAGTATAGTACAATATATAACAGCACAGTATAACACAGCAGAATATTAATATAGTATAGTACAATATATAACAGCACAGATAACACAGCAGAATATAATATAGTATAGTACAATATATAACAGCATAGTATAACATAGCAGAATATAATATAGTATAGTACAATATATAACAGCACAGTATAACATAGCAGAATATAATATAGTATAGTACAATATATAACAGCACAGTATACCACAGCAGAATATAATACAGTATAGTACAATATATAACAGCACAGTATAACACAGCAGAATATAATATAGTATAGTACAATATATAACAGCACAGTATAACATATCAAAATATCATAAAGTATAGTACAATATATAACAGCACAGTATAACACAGCAGAATATAATATAGTATAGTACAATATATAACAGCACAGTATAACATAGCAGAATATAGTATAGTATTGTATAATATAAAACAATATACAATATTAGTACAATATAATGCAGCAGAATACAATATAGTATAGTACAGTATGATGTAGCACTGCATAACGTAGTAGAATATAGTATAGTACAGTATATACGGTAACAGCACAGTATAACATAGCAGAATATAATATAGTATAGTACAGTATGATGTAGGACAGTATAACATAGTAGAATATAATATAATATAGTATAGTACAGTATATACGCCAACACTGCGATATATCCTAAGGTGTTATCAACCAATCGTGAGTAAGACCCCACCTTCGATGTGGCTACTCTTCAAATGCTACCCTATTCTAAGTGGATAATATAGAAAGGTTTTCCTTGTGGGTTTTTCCATTATATTTTGGGTTTTAGCTATCTATTAATAAAAGTTATATTTTAATATATTGGAATATGTTATATTAGTAATTATTTGTACAGTATATACGGTAACAGCATCGTATAACATAGTAGAATATAATATAGTATAGTACAGTATGATCTAGCACAGTATAACATAGTAGAATGTAATATAGTATAGTACAATATATAACAGCACAGTATAACACAGCAGAATATAATATAGTATAGTACAGTATATACGGTAACAGCACAGTATAACATAGCAGAATATAGTATAGTACAGTATGATGTAGCACAGTATAACGTAGTAGAATATAATATAATATAGTATAGTACAGTATATACGGTAACAGCATCGTATAACATAGTAGAATATAATATAGTATAGTACAGTATGATCTAGCACAGTATAACATAGTAGAATGTAATATAGTATAGTATATAGAACAGCACAGTATAACATAGCAGAATATAGTATAGTACAGTATGATGTAGGACAGTATAACATAGTAGAATATAATATAATATAATATAGTATAGTACAGTATATATGGTAACAGCATCGTATAACATAGTAGAATATAATATAGTATAGTACAGTATGATCTAGCACAGTATAACATAGTAGAATGTAATATAGTATAGTATATAGAACAGCACAGTATAACATAGCAGAATATAATATAGTATAGTACAGTATGATGTAGGACAGTATAACATAGTAGAATATAATATAATATAGTATAGTACAGTATATACGGTAACAGCACAGTATAACATAGCAGAATATAATATAGTATAGTACAGTATGATGTAGGACAGTATAACAGTAGAATATAATATAATATAGTATAGTACAGTATATACAGTAACAGCACAGTATAACATAGTAGAATATAATATAGTATAGTACAGTATGATGTAGGACAGTATAACAGTAGAATATAATATAATATAGTATATAGAACAGCACAGTATAATGCAGCAGAATACAATATAGTATAGTACAGTATGATGTAGGACAGTATGACAGTAGAATATAATATACTATAGTACAATATATTAAGGCGCAGTACAGTATAGTACAGCATACTATAATGCAGCAGAATACAATATAGTCTACTATAATATAGTCTATGCAGGTAAATGATGTACCTGTAGGACCACTAATACATGGAGAAATAGTGGCACGTTATTTTTTCTGCTCCACAGTGACATGAATTGCTCCAGCAGTGACACGTGCTCCCTGAGGAACTGACCTGTCAAGTGTATTGTGGGGAGTTAATGGGGCGTATCCTTCAGACTGCCGGAGAAAAGCCTTATCTGCAGCTCAGCACAACACCCCATTCATTCTCCATGTGGCCGCTGCTTCCATTTTCCCCATTGTGACTCTTTAGTAAACTATTGTGATGGTGATTAAAAAGTCCTTGGAATATGAATTGTTCTTGATTTTTCTCTCTGTGGTACTGTTGGCGCTGATGGACCATAAAGTAGCAATTGTGCCCCCAGTGACATATTACCCAGTGTGATTCATCATACATGAACCATCTTCATGAATTACTTGCAGAATGCTCTGTGTTTCTCAGGTATGAATCCAGTATTTGATTACGATCTGTGTATTATTTATTGCTTGGTCCAGGTGCATCTATCTATCTATCTATCTATCTATCATCTATGATCATCTATCATCTATGTTTGTAAAGTAATGTACTGTGTCGCACATAGACAATTATAACCATCCTTTGTACAGTGGTGTCAAAGTTTGTAAATCGTTCAGAATTTTCTATAGTTCTGCATAAATTTGATCTAAAACTACATTAGACTAAAACTACATTAGATTTTCACACAAGTCCTAAAAGTAGATAAAGATAACCAGATATTAGTCTTGGTCATTTTTATTCATTGAGTAAAAGGATCCAATATCACATGTCTGTGAGAAGCAAACGTATGTGAACCCTTGCTTTCAGTATCTAGTGTGACCTCCTTGTGCAGCAATAACTGTAAATGTTTGCAGTAATTATTGATTAGTCCTGCACATTGGACGGGAGGAATTTCAGCTCAGTCCTCCATTACAAAACAGCTTCATCTCTGTTATGTTGGTGGTTTCCTTTCATGAATTGCTTGCTTCAGGTCTTTCCACCTGAGCATTGCTAAGGAATATCTGTCTTCACAGTGCAGTACTGAACTGCGAAGACGCTGGGCTTACTGCTGCTGAACTCAGTGCTCTGTAATGAATGTTGATAGAAATGATTAAATGTTTAGATGGTGTTGGTTTAGCAAACATTTCTCCCAACCATATTCTTACTGATCTATACTGTTATATTGTCAATCTGTAACTGCTGCTGCCCCCGCACCCCTTCTTCAGAAGAATTGCTAGAGTTTATGCCTCCTTTGTTTCTGTATTCTGATATTCTCTGCAGTACTGCAAGGGTTAATGCTCCTTAGTTTCTGTGTTCATCTGCTTGACTAGGGGCTAATCAACAATGCTATATATTATGTGTTGTGTGTGTCTCAACCCTTGCCTGAGTAACAGGTTCTGGCTGGTATTTCTAGTCTGCTGGATCCTGTGAAGGAGCTATAATCTATCAGTGTTCTACCTGACTCCTGAGTCTGTCTGCTATCTAACCTGACCTATACCTGTTACCATGGTCCGTTCATCACCTTGTGTTACTTTTCTTTCTGTTGCCTGGATTCTGATCCTGTGCCTTCTGCACTTGTCCTGGGACTTTTTCTCAGATTTGCATATATCCAGCCTGCCTGACCGCGGCCTAGTTCTGACTATATGCTTTGCCTGATCCTTCAATACCTCGCTCTGGTGTCTCTGATCATTGTGGATCAACTACTAACTACACAGGGATTATTCCAGGAGGTAGTGTCCTGGTGGCTCCCTGCAGCGAAGATTCCTGTACATGTGTTAAGGGTGAAAACTAAGGGAACACCAGGACAATGCCCTTAGGAATAGCTGAAGGTCAAACTGATTAGTTGACACAGTGGTTCCACAAACATTGTCCATAACACAAACTGTGCAAGATCATGACCTCCGAGGCAAATATTCTAATCACAGTTGACTTATCAGATCTTATACATAGTTTTATACCATAGATGGAGAGAAACTGTGATAGGGCTTAAAGGGACTGTCCACTTTTTACAATCTATTTTTTTTAGAAGGGTTCCCTGAATATAAGATGATTACAGTTTGGTCTGCTGCTTAGACCACAGTGATCAGCTTTAAAGTGTTTCTGTCATCAGAATTTAGCATAGTATACCGAGTGTCATTTGCAATGCGCAAATGACACCTGATGACAGATATGTTTGTTTTATACTTTTCTGTAAAGTAGTTTGTGAGAAAACTCCGTTTTTAAAATATGTAAATTAGCTCCCCTAGGTGCAGTAGGCGTGAACCCTGCACCTAGTAGCGGCCGTAATTCCTCCTCTTACCCCTCCTCCGTAGCGGTGATTGACAGGGTCAGGCAGCCAGCTCTTTCGGCTCCCGCCCTGTCCGAGTTAGAAATCCCGCGCCTGCGCACTGCGATAAACAATCCGCGCACGCGTGTTGATGAAGCCGGGACCCGGGCGGCCGCCGGCTCTCAACGCGCGTGCGCGGATTGTTTATCACAGTGCGCAGGCGCGGGATTTCGAACTCGGACAGGGTCGGGAGCCGAAAGAGCTGGCTGCCTGGCCCTGTCAATCACCGCTACGGAGGAGGGGTAAGAGGAGGAATTACGGCTGCTACTAGGTGCAGGGTTCACGCCTACTGCACCTAGGGGAGCTAATTTACATATTTTAAAAACAGAGTTTTCTCACAAACTACTTTACAGAAAAGTATAAAACAAACATATCTGTCATCAGGTGTCATTTGCGCATTGCAAATGACACTCGGTTTACTATGCTAAATTCTGATGACAGAAACCCTTTAATCTATGGGGGTAAACAGCAGCAGGTGTCCAGTTCCTCTACAGCACCACTACAGGAGAAACGAAGAATTACATGGTGCCCATTGGAATCAATGGGTTGTCCATGTAATGCATGGATGTGTTGAGATCTCCAGAGAGATAGACTCTCTTTGTGACTTCTGTTTAATTGATAGTGGTCTCCTAAGGAATCAGAATGTTCTGATAGGATAGTTGAAAGTGCTTTTATAAACCACACACTTTATATTTCAGTATTCTTTCCTATGTCATGTCTGCAGAAAAACAAAATCTCTATAAAGATGTATTCAATGGAATAACTGCATATTGTATTCACGGCTTAAACAGTGTTTTAATAGTTTTGACATTGATCGTCTTGGATACACTTGAAAGTGCTTAGAAAGGAACATCACAGGCCAAAGTCAGCAGCATAAGATTTGATGAGGTTTCTGGTGCTGTTGCTTCTCAAAACCAAGTTTCGATCATATCTGGGAAAATTAGTAAAGGATACACAGATCAACTTTTTCACCAGAGGTGGTTCAGTGCCTTCAGCGTCACAATTTTGGCACATTCTATATAGTTTTGACACATACATAGGTTAACAATGGACCAAGAGGTCCAAGAAGTTTGGTCTGTTAATACTTCAGAATGTTTTATGTTGCTCCAAATGAGGGCAATACAAAACCCCAATTGAGCAGTCTGCCAATTTACTGACAAAGCAGAACATTTTTTCCTAACTCCATATGTGACTCTGTCTTAGATCAATCAATTCATCATGCCTTTGTGATTATAACTATTGATACCATTCCTTGTAAGAAATGCATCCATTACTTATTAATAAAGGAGTAGTCCAATCTCCAGTAAATATTTATGGGTGCCAGGAGACGACATTTTGATAGGGCTGATCTTCTAGGGATTTTGTTTTTTTGCAGTTCAGGAAATCTGTTGCGGCTTTGTGGTGGTTTCACACAAAGCATGCCGTTTTTATGTAGTTTTTTTTTTAGGCCAAAGTCAGAAGTGGAAGCAAAAGGAATGGGAAATACAAATGACAGAGGATGAAGATACGTCCAAATGGACATTGGAGACTACATGAACACAAAAAAGAAGGTAGAGAAATTGAAACAGGTCGTGACTAAGAAAGAAGGGGTCCAACAAAGAAGATGGCGAGACCACATTTGCCAGACTTTTTTTTTTAAAACTTGATATAAGGTTTTATAAGGTTTATGTACAGTGGTTGATCCTAGAGGAAGTTGAGGGTGCTAACAATTGGAAGTCTGGTTATTCTGTTAGTTTACAGGTTCTGCACCCTTGATTTGTTGAGCCCTAAGGACTTGAATGAAAACTGCAATTTTAGCAGGATCCTATACCATTCCTAGTGCGAACCATGGTCCAGATTTACTAATCCTGTAGATGGTGTAAACTTACTGTTTAGACCTGGTCTATATTTATCACATGGGTTCAGGGTGGATGATAGATGTGGTGCAGGGATAGACACATTTGTATAACTCTATCCCAGCATTTGGTTGGTTTACTTTTTACAGTTTACACCAGAAATTCACACTTGTCACAAAATGGTGCATCTTGGACTTCACTCCTTTCATTTGAAGTCCCATCTTTTCTGCTAAATCCCACCCCCTCGTCGAGCAAGTTGAAAAAAAGTGTAAAAATCCCAGATGTGCCAAATTGCTCCAATTCACACCACTTTTTAGACAGATCTTAGGCCCAGACACAGTAGTATATCTGGGCCAGTGTACATGATCACGTTATCGATAGGGGTGTTCTCCTTGGTTGTACATGGTCTTGTGTGTGCAAGTATCCATTAGAAAACATGTGGTGTAGCCAAGCGATCTGAGCTGTAAGATTTGCATCCTTTTCTGGGGTTAATTTGTAAACTTCAGATCCTGTTGGTTTCTATTGGAATAGGTACCGCATTTTTCACTTTATAAGACACACCTAATGATAAGACGCACCCCAGGTTTTAGAGGAGGAAAATAAGAAATAAATATTTCACATCACATCCTCAGACCCCCATATCAGATCTTCAGATCAGACCCCAAATCAGGAACTCACATCAGACCCCCATCAGACCTTCATGTGCAATTTCCATCAGACCTCCATACCAGACCCCATCAAAGCTCCATGCCATACCTCCATCAGATCCCCATCAGACCTCCTCCATGTCAGACCCCCATCAGACCTCAGATTAGACTTCCATGCCATACCCCAATCAGACCTGAGATCAGAGTTCAATGCCAGACCCCCATCAAACATCAGATCAGACTTCCATCCCAGACCCCCATCAGACCTCCATCAAATCCCCATCAGACCTCCATGTCAAACCCCATCAGACTTCAGATCAGACTTCCATGACAGATGACTGGCAGCCATCCAAGCTTCTATCCAGCCATCCGCTATTGATCCGTCACTCCCTGGCAGCCATCCAAGCTTCTATCCAGCCATCCGCTATTGATCCGCCACTCCCTATTGTTCACGTTATATATCATCTAGCAAACACTTCAAATATACACAACTTGACTGTACTATCTGTAGAATTTTGTTTATACTGTATTACTATGAGATTTATACTCTTTTCCCTGTTTCTTCTCTATTGAGAAAAATTTGTATTTTATTTAAAAACCCAATAAAATTATTGAACAAGAATTCCATGACAGAAGCCTATGAGACCTCCATGTCAGACCCCCATCAGACCTCAGATCAGACTTCCATGCCATACCCCAATCAGACCTGAGATCAGAGTTCCATGCCAGACCACCCATCAAACATCAGCAGATCAGACTTCCATCCCAGACCCCCATCAGACCCCAGATCATTGGGGGGGGGGGGGTCGGAAAGGGGTTAGATGTGTGTCTTATAAAGCGAAAAATACAGTAATCACATGATATGAGAAACGGGGATGCACCTCTCCTGGCAGAGTGCCCAAACATCTATGTCTTTGGTTGCTGCTTAGTACATTTTGATGGAATATGAATCCAAGATAATCATATAGTTTATTCTATGGACTATCTATTTATTACATTTGTATGCAGATGTTTCAATGAGGTATGCCAATTATCTGTTTGCTGTGCATCATCTGTTTGTGCAGCAGATCTGCAGTATTGAATTGTACCAGCAAAGTGTATGAAATGTCCAGATGTAGCCTAAAGGCCCCCAAACACATTAGCGTATTGTCCGCTGAACCAGCTTTTCTTGGCAGGTTTGGCCACAGTCTAACGTTTATAGAGCTACTTTCGGATTTAAATTTCACTTTACCAGATTTATCAACAGATACTTCTGTTTTCACATTCGGCAGAAAGCGTATGTGTGTGGATGAGTTGGAAGAAATAGCTGTCTGCTGAAAGATTATTTGGCTGACAGCTATTGAATGTGTATGGTAGCCCCCAGAGCATTGATGGCTAATGTCTGGCACTCCAGCTGTGGTGAAACTCCCAGCATGCTCCATTCAGTTCTACGCAGTTCTGAGAACAGCCAAGCAAGTGTACATCTTGGGAGTTGTAGTTTTACCACAGCTGGAGTGCCGGAGGTTAGCCATCACAGCCCTAGAGTATGACCACATGTGGAGTATACACAGAATTGAGTGTGGAAAATCTGCATCAAATACATTAGCGTGTTAATTTATGCTGTGCAAAGGGTGAAACCTGATTCAAATCTGGATTATTTGCTGCAAGATACACCACGTGTGACTGTACCCCTGGAGTAATTTATTGATTGGATATTAAAGCCTGTATCAGAATGGGTTTTCCTGTCAAAAACATAGTTGGTCCCAGTGTGTGTGTATAAGAAATTAGATAGTGAGCATTGGCGTACGTCTGATGGAGGCAGACCTCCCAGAAGCTATGGAGCCTATGAGAGAAAGTCCACCCTGGCCCCTAATTACACTTAACACAACAGCTCCTGAACCCATCCCGAGTCCTTGCTCGGGGCATGGGCCCCACCTTCCAGCCCTCTACGCTGTCTCAAGCCAGTATATCAGTGATTCCATAGCCACATCGGCAGAGTCCGACAAGCGCTGTTATCTCTCTGCTGAGCTTGCCAGTCAGCATTAGTATTGCTAGCAGAACATGATGCTGATTCGCCAGCTTAGCACCCAGCAGAGTGAGCTGAGCCATGGGCCTTTATTTCTCTGCCAACAGCCCAACATGCACTAAGTCAAACTCTAACTGCAGCAGGCACAGATTAGGGGAGAGCAGAGTGACAAACTATATAAAAACAGCAGCAGGTACAGTTTATGAGGGGTATGACGCATTACATGAAAAAACAGCAGCAGATGCAGTTCGTGGGGGTATGGTACACTATGTAATAAGTAGCAGCAGGCACAGTTCATGGGGGTATGGTATACTATGTAATACACTGCAGCAGGCACAGTTCATGAGGTTATGACACACAATATAATAAGCAGCAGACACAGTTAATGGGGGGTATGGCACACTTTATAAAATGCAGCAGCAGGCACAGTTATGGGGGGTTATGGCCATTATATAATATGCAGCAGCAACCACAATTCAACGGGGTATGGCACACTGTATAATACACAGCAGCTGACACAGTTCATGGGGGATATGGCACATTACTTTATATAATATGCAGCAGGCACAATTCATGGGGGGTATGGTATACTGTACAATATGCAGGCACAGTTCATGGGAGGCTTTGGCACTTCATGGAAAGCTTTGGCACAATAAGTACTATGAAGCAGCAGGCACAGTTCATGGGAGGCTTTGGCACACTAAATAATATGAAGCAGCAGGCACAGTTCATTGGGGGATATGGCACACTATATAATATGCAGCAACAGCAGGCAAAGTTCATGGGGGGGGGGGTTGTTGTAAAACACTATATAATACACATCAGCAGACACAGTTCATGGGCCAGAGATGGGTAGTGGAGGAGACCAGAGACAGGTAATAGGAGGGGCAAGGGATGGGGCATGGGAGCCCAATTTAGATTCTTGCTATGGGGCACTGTGATTTCTATGTACACCCCTGATTGTGAGCCCCATTGAGGATGGAAACTGATGTGAATAGTGAACATCTCTGTAGAGCACTGCGGAATATGTCGGTGCTATATAAGAAATGGGAAATAAAGAAATTAATCTAACATTAATGGGACTCTACAGATGTTGGATTTACAAATGATTTACAATTTATTCTAACATTCTGCTATTACTTCATTTTTTATTGGGATGAGACTTGTAAATTGTGAACAAATGACAAATTATAAAAGTACTTGACTACTGTATGCCAGAATAAAGGAATTTCACAGCATTTGTTCATTCAGCGTATTGGTTAATATTCCCTATTGACATCTCGGTCTGTGAGAAGAAATGTGTGGTGCAGCTGTAGGATGGGCCACGTGTTAGTCCCACGCACCAAAATTACTTTATTCTGCCTATTTGTCATCACTGTTCAGGCCAGAATTTATATGCGTTCTGTAATTAAAATCTGCCCCTGTGCCAAGAAGGCAGGAACACATGGAGGAAACACAAGACCTAATTTACTTCATATGGTTAATGTTTTAATACTTGTGCAGCATAATAGCCAGTTTGATATATGTATATCACCCAGAGGAATGTGTGGATGTATAGATAGATAGATAGATGGATAGATAGATAGATAGACAGGCAGCACTCCAAAAATAAAAATAAAGGTCTTTATTCACCCATGTGGATGAGGATGGCCTTTGAGAAAGGCTCTATGGTTGAGCTGAAATGCCGGGTATCCACATGGGTGAATAAAGACCTTTATTTTTATTTTTGGAGTGCTGCATGTTTGCTGTTTATGTACATTGGGCAATAGTATAGTCCCTTTGGGCTTGCACCCGTTTTTCTTTTTCTTTATCTTTTATATAGTGCTGCCAGATTCTTTTCTTTAGATAGATAGATAGTGATAGATAGATAGATAGATAGATAGATAGATAGATAGATAGATAGATCTGTAGAACTTATCAGTACAGATGAGTGAACTTGTGTTTTACAAATTCGAGTTTGAGGTTCGGGTTTTATAGCAACTCCGATATGGATTCCATTACCACGGGCCATAACAGGATTCTATGACGGAATGCATAATGGAAGGTCTTTAAGAGGCATTCCGTTATGCATTCCTTCATAATAGAAATCTGTGGGCCGCATAATGGATCAGTCTGGTTTCTAGACGGATCCGTTATGCGGCCCATAGACTTCTATTATGATACAATGACTCTTAAAGACATTCCGTTATGCATTCCGTCATAGAATTCCGTTATGGCCCGTGGTAAAGGAATCCATATCGGAGTTGTTATAAAACCCGAACTTGTAAAACACAAGTTCGCTCATCCCTATTTATGAGGAGACTGTTTGCTTCCCCCTGCCTCTCTCTGTGGCGACTGACAGAGTATTCATGATGGGAGTGTCTATCTCCCTCCTTCCCTCTCTGCGGTGACCGACAGGCTACTACATAGTTATTTATTTATTTGATGCACTTATATAACGCAGCTATATTAGGGTGACCAGACGTCCTCTTTTTCCCGGACATGTCCTACTTTTGATACCTAAAAAAATGTCCGGGGGGAATTTCAAAATCGTCCGGGATTTTGTTCGACTGCCTCAAACTGTTTGAGGCAGTCGAACAAAATCATTTTAACTGTTAAAATGACCCGAACTTCCCTTTATTATTTTCCGTTATAACATGGTTATAACAGAAAATAATAGTTAAAATGGCCTTTAGGGGTTAAAAATAATTTAAAAAAACTCACCTTTTCCGCTTGTTCGCGCAGCCAGTGTCTTCTTTCTTCTTTCCCCTGTAAAAGGACCTTTGGTGACGTCAGCGCGCTCACCACTTGGTACCAAAGGTCCTTTTGCAGGGGAAAGAAGAAAGAAGACACCGGCTGCGCGAACAAGCGGAAAAGGTGAGTTTTTTTTTTTATAATTTTAACCCCTAAAGGCCATTTTAGGAATCTCTGATCCGGTCAATATAGCCTATATTCCGCAGTGCATATGCACATATATGCGGCAGTCTGTCAGGTCATTGAGAAGCAGAGGGGGTGTGCCCCTTATGATTACAGCAGCCCTTTTGGCTACTTGGAGTACAGACTTGTAGCTGTAATGTGCTGCTCTTATACAAGCCAACATCTTCAGCTGACAGATCTGCTTTCATAGGAATCTTATTATTTCATGTCTTTGGTCAGTTTCCTCGTTCTGTGTCTCGATGTCTGGCTTTCTATCTGTACACAGAGATGTAGCAGAACTGAATCACTTATGGAACTGTAAAGTTAATACAGAAGGTTTACCCCCAGATAAGACATTATGACATGAGACCCCAGTAAGTAGTAGAAAATGACAAACTTGGCTCTGCTACTTCAGCCTGTTTATATATACTGTGTTCCACTTTATCTTCCTGTTTGTGGGCCTCTTATCTGCCTCTTGCTGCCAGGATATTGTGATGATGAACATTCCCCCTTCAACATCTCTCCTGGATGCTGAGACTTATGGTTGCACACAGCGGCCTCGTGCTGGAATTCTGCTTATCTCCTCTGTCTGCAGCTGCTCAACACAAAGCAGATGTGCACTGTACTTCATACGGTTTTAATCCAGTCACAAGATGGCTGCTGAAGATCTTTTTTTTATAAGGCAAACTGGGACAACCGTATGTCCTGCTGGGGTGGCAGCCAATCGTCAGCATGCTGGGGACAATTGTGGTTACACATTGCAGTGTGGGACACTGTGGTCAATTGAAAGTGATGTTTTTTCTCTTAATTCGCTGCTTGCGTGCACAGCTTACTATTACCCATCAGTTCTTTCCCAGCTTCAGTGGTTTTTAGTTCTTGTTTACTTGTCTTGTAAGAATTTTTTTTTATATTTAATTTGTCTATTTCAGTTCATATGGATTCAGGCAAAGCCCTCCCAACTTTTTTCTTGTCAAAAGCTGGAGTCCGCTCAATCGGTGCATTAGCTCAGGAGTCCTCATATTCATGAGTTTCCGTTTCTCCCTGCCCCTACATAGCGTAAGGTAGCTTTCATTTATCCACAGGAAGGTGGAGGTAGCCACTGCTAATGGCTTTTGAGAGCTTGAGCAAGGTTTCTCCAAGGGAATGTGTAAGCAGTTTTGACATTTTGATATTAAACTGCTGACAGCACAAGGTTGCGGCTGGGAAAACATACCCTTTCTGTAACTTTTATCATTAGGAGTAGTGTGAATATGAAGTTTTATTCTGCACGATTCTGCTCCTGTAAGTGCCCAGGAGGAGGTGCTTCATTGTGAAGTGCTCCCTGCATTAAGCCGCTTCGCATACCCTCCCCTTTGCTCTGAGTGACACCTGTATTATCCAACCGGGAGACCACTACAGCCACCACACAGAGCAGAGGGGAGGGGCTGTGAAGATGGCACTTGTAGGAGCATATTCTGGCAGAATAAAGTTTTACATTCACACTTCTCCTGATAATAAAATCTCAGCAAATATTAAAATATTATGTTTGTACTTTTGTCCCCCCATTTTAACTGCTGACAGACTTCCTTTAAGAAATCAATTGGGTCAAAAATGCAAATGACCCATCTTTCACTCTGGGTCTCTGTCACCAGTTTAGGCTGCCCCCAGATAGGGCAGCATAAAACCGATAACAGGCTGGTGGAGGCCCCAGAACAATTGGTCCATTTGATCTCCTGTAATCCACAAATAGCATATATCAATAGTAGCATACATAAAAAAACATACCAATAATTATTAAACAAATGTACAGACAGGGAAAAATCTTCAAGCCTCGGCAGAACAGGTCAGAACAAAGAAGTGAAGGGTTCAGTTTCTATCAGTGAGAAGCTTTCTTTGTCCAGTAGAGGACACCAGTATGTGGACTCTTCATCCTGGACCGCCAAACAGAACGCGCAGATCTGGAAACGGTGCATAAATATTGAGATTGTGAAAAGTTCAGTGTGTTTATCTTGAGCAATACAACCTGAAGACATTCTAGTTAAGTTACCGCAGTGGCTTGGTGCTAATGGACAGACTGTTGACAACTACACTAAGCAAGAGCTATTTATACCATATGGAGGTCCCCTCTAAGCACTACACTCTGAGTCCACTTGTCACAGGTTTCCATTGTTACTGACACAGAACATATGTCCCCTCTGCTCTCCAGGACGTACATCTCTGCTTTCTGGCAATATCTTTTATTTACCTTAAAGGTACGTTAAGATAAATACATCATTTGTAAAGTAAGTCCTGGCTGCAGTTACAGACATTACACAGACTGTGCTCGTGGGGTTAATCCATAAGCTGTACAGTGGATATATCCATTGGTATATACAGGGGCGTAGCAATAGGGGAAGCAGGGGAAGCAGCTGCTTTGGGGACACACAAGGGGGCCCCTCAGGAGGGAGACTAAAAGATTTTATTGTCAGGCCCCCTCAACAGTATTATACAATGACATTATATACAGTGACACTATAGAAAGCGGGTGGAGCGGCTGTCAGGCCTTGTCGGGGAGAGCTCAATCTTGACTAGCCACAAGAGTGAGGGTTGCATGTGAGTTCGGGGTTGCGAGGAAGTTTCTGGGGGGGGCCCCATTCAAAAATTTGCTGTGGGGCCCAGTTAGTTGTAGTTACGCCACTGGGTATATATATATATATATATATATATATATATATATATATATATATATACAGTATATATCAGAAAACTTTAATAATTGCTCTTGATCTTTATTGAAATCATCTGTGCTGTTGATCTGTGGTGGCTACGACACAGCCTCACAATTTGACTAGAAACTTATCTAATAAAAGATATGTGCCTACAGGACAGACCCTTTTAACTCTTATAGTAGTCTGTTCAATAACGCTACTAAACTACTATTACACTCTATTCATACTTGCTTTGTGGCCTGTTTAAGAGGATGGCTGATTGTTCCCCTTTTAGGACTCGTGGCCATAGTTTTGGTCCACATCCAATCTAGTTTTTTTGTGGAATGAATGAGGACCCATTTATCTGAGTGGGGCCACAAAAGATGCAGACAGTACACCCATGTGCTGTCCACCTCTGCACGTCCGTTCTGTGACACTCACAAACAAATTGCACTCGGATAGGATTCGTGTTTTGCGGATCCGCTATTGGTCCTCAGACTGTGTGTTGGTTAACTTAAAATAAATAAAAATATTCTTGATGGTTGCAATTCTCATATAATTCACTGTAGCTTAATGGTTGCAGTACACCCTAAGACCTGCTATTCCAGAACAGAACTTGAACAGCCATTTGAATACAACAGTTATAGCTTTCCCCCCTCATCTCTCTCTGGTTGCTGTTTATTTCATAGGGTCCTCAGACCACTTTTAGGCTCACACAGACCTCCAGACAATGCTTGCCTCGTACTGCTGCTCAGACTGATCACAGTTTATAATTCACAGTTCATCTTAACATAACTTTGTTCGCAGACAGGAGAAGAGTCACTACTGCTCCCAGTTCTATCTTTGTAAGCTTTTGTTCACCTTACCCTTCCTACCATGCTTCCGTGTAGTCCTCCAAGTCTCAGAACCAAACCAACCTGTCCACACTACACGCTTCATGGAGGCAACCTCCCAGTACCTGGCGGAAATCCCACACAACTGTATCGTGACTCAACTGTAGCCCCACACAGGTATGAGTCTACCACTACTCAACCCACCTTGGCTCCCTCTCACAGCCCCAGTGGACTCCCCTGAACTGACCACTCGCTCGGCAGTCATACTGCTTGAGTGGCAGGCCACACAGAGGTCTGCAAATTGGTGGCTTCATGGCCACACTGTCCCATCCTTCTACCCTGAAGTGGAATCAATTACTACTGTAGATGCAGTCTCTTCACAGGTCCCTCATCAGACACTGGTTTCCAGCACACCACCTCTCTTAGAGTGGACAAGCTGCTCCAGCCTCAAAGCCCACCAATGCTCCCCGAATCAGCAAGATAACTAGGTCTTCCAACTCACCGATGGTCCTCTAGTGGACAGACCTAACAGAGGTGTATTCAACACCACACACGGACCATCCACACAGTCCCTTTCTACCAAAATACATCTTTTTTCAGCTCCTTCTTGCCCTATTACATTCCATTTATAAAGAAGCCATGACACACAGCCGGAATTGTCGCACGTTGGGTACCAGCAGCACCTGACACACCCTCTTATGACAGTACTACTGATGGAAGCTCGTAACAGAGTTGCAGACACAGATGTGAACATAGCCTTTTCCCCTTTAATCGTAAACCATCTTTTTTTCTGTTAACTGTTTCTTGGTTACATTTATTAGAGAGTAGTGACAACCAGAATGGCTGAAATTACAGCTCCCACATCAGTTGTCACCCAGCTTGCCAGTACTGAATAGCACATCTACTTATTTGGCCTCATACCATTGCATGACATTGGTAATCAAGAGTCTAGAAATGGTGGGTGACAACCCCTGTGTGAGATGTTACAGTAACCATAATGGTTGTCACACGACTCTCTGAAGCAGAAATAACATTTGACCACATGACTCGCTGATGTATTTAAGATGATCAGGCTAGGTTTCCTGGATTCTGTATGTCGATACTGATTGCGTTCCCTGATTATATCTGTCAGTATCACATATGTGTCTGATTTTACGTATATCATAATACACTCATCTCCCACCATATTATATGCTGTTCTTAGAAATGAATGATGCCGGCAGTGTCCTGACTGAGCATCGGGGGCCCCGGCAGAGCCCAAGAATGTTTACAGACAATCACATGCATATGTAGCTGAGCTGAACTTTTTTTTTTTTTTTTTACCTCTAGGGCTACATTGATTGCTTGTGATAACTATGTACGTTAGAGTGGATAAGATAGACCTACTTTCACATCTGTGGGAGCAACTCCAGCAGGCTGTTCCTGCAAAGTATAATGGTGTCCAGAGAGAGATCCGGTCGCATTCCGGCAAAAATGCAGAGAATCACCTGGACACAAACCACTGCACACTGTGGTTTGTGTCCGGCTGATCTCCACGCCTTAAAGGGCATCTGTCAGCAGTTTTGTACCTATGACACTGGCTGACCTGTTACATGTGCTCTTGGCAGCTAAAGGTATCTGTGTTGGTCCCATGTTCATATGTGCCTGCATTGTTGAGAAAAATGATGTTTTAATATATGCAAATGAGCCTCTAGGAGGAATGGGGGCATGCCATTACACCTAGAGGATCTGCAGCTGCCACGACGTCTGCGCTTGATGACAGGACCGGGTGTGATCACTTTTATACTGCTCGGTCCTGTCAATCAAAATGCAGAGGGCACGGGAGTTGCAGAGAGCAGAACCTCTAGGTGTAACGGCAAAGCCCCTGTTGCACAAAGAGGTTCATTTGCATATATTAAAACATCATTTTTCTCAGCAATGCGGCCACATATGAACATGGGACCAACACAGATGTCTTCCGCTGCCAAGTGTAAATATCAGTAAATTTCATAGGTAAAATCTGATGACAGATGATCTTTAATATTAGGCCATCAATTAACTACCCTCACTATTGATATGATCTAATGGTATAATAGCACCAAATTAGGAACCTCTTGAAGTCCTGACCATTTTCTGGATTGGAGAAGCTGCAGCTAGGAGGACTATGAATATACTTTTAATGATGGACACTCTTTTTCTTACTTTATTTATCTTTTCTTACTTTATTTATGGCGGTACTTTCTGGCTGCCACTCTTTATGTTAGTACACTCTGGCTGGCACTGTTTATGTGAGTACACTCTGGTTGGCACTGTTTATGTGAGTACACTCTGGTTGGCACTGTTTATGTGAGTACACTCTGGTTGGCACTGTTTATGTGAGTACACTCTGGCTGGCACTGTTTATGTGAGTACACTCTGGTTGGCACTGTTTATGTGAGTACACTGTGGCTGGCACTGTTTATGTGAGTACACTCTGGTTGGCACTGTTTATGTGAGTACACTCTGGCTGGCACTGTTTATGTGAGTACACTCTGGCTGGCACTGTTTATGTGAGTACACTCTGGCTGGCACTGTTTATGTGAGTACACTCTGGCTGGCACTGTTTAGTGAGTACACTTAGGCGGGTGCTATTTCTGTGAGCACACTCAGACTGGTGCACAATGACTGGCTCTGTTTATGTGAGTACACTCTGGCTAGCACTTTTATGAGAGTACACTCTGGTTGGCACTATTTATACGTACACTCTGGTTGGCACTGTTTCTGTGAGTACACTCTGGCTGGCACTGTTTCTGTGAGTACACTCTGGCTGGCACTGTTTATGTGAATACACTATGGCTGGCCACTGTTTATCTGGGTACACTCTGCCTGGCACTGTTTATGTGATTACATGCTGGCAGCCACTGTTTATGAGTTCACTCTGGCTGGCACTATTTATGCATACACTCTGGTTGGCACTGTTTATGAGTACACTCTGGCTGGCACTGTTTCTGTGAGTACACTCTGGTTGGCACTGTTTATGTGAGTACACTCTGGCTGGCACTGTTTATGTGAGTACACTCTGGCTGGCACTATTTATTCATACACTCTGGTTGGCACTGTTTAGTCAGTACACCCTGGCTGGCACTATTTATGCATACACTGTGGTTGGCACTGTTTATGAGTTCACTCTGGCTGGCACTGTTTCTGTGAGTACACTCTGGTTGGCACTGTTTATGTGAGTACACTCTGGCTGGCACTATTTATTCATACACTCTGGTTGGCACTGTTTATGAGTACACTCTGGCTGGCACTGTTTCTGTGAGTACACTCTGGTTGCACTGTTTATGTGAGTACACTCTGGCTGGCACTATTTATTCATACACTCTGGTTGGCACTGTTTAGTCAGTACACCCTGGCTGGCACTATTTATGCATACACTGTGGTTGGCACTGTTTATGAGTTCACTCTGGCTGGCACTGTTTCTGTGAGTACACTCTGGTTGGCACTGTTTATGTGAGTACACTCTGGCTGGCACTGTTTATGTGAGTACACTCTGGCTGGCACTATTTATTCATACACTCTGGTTGGCACTGTTTAGTCAGTACACCCTGGCTGGCACTATTTATGCATACACTGTGGTTGGCACTGTTTATGAGTTCACTCTGGCTGGCACTGTTTATGAGTTCACTCTGGCTGGCACTGTTTATGAGTACACTCTGGTTGGTAATGTTTATGTGGGTACTCTTTGTCCAGCATTTAGAATGTCGCTATTTATGGGGCATGCTGGCCTAGCTTTGGGTAAAAACGGCAACAGATAGCCCATAATATAGTCCCTAATAGTCCTTAACCCCACTGTGATAGATCTTCCAAATGTATTATTATAAAATATTTTCAAAAGAATGTTAATTTGAGGTCTCAGAGCAATTCCTTACTAATATAGGCGTCCGGTCAGTGAGCAGGGAGATACTTATGAACTATACTTTATTAGCATTTACTGTATCTACCACCTGGTGATATTCCTTCATTAGACAGGCCGGCTATCCTCCCTCTAACCTGCACCATTACCTTTATTTATGTCTAGACAAAATCTGGAACCACTTCAGAGGCCAGCCTATGAATCTGCTGCTTTAGGGGCCCACAATTTGCTCTTTTCATAAGCAGTGACAGAATCTGCCTTTTCATGACCATATATATGAGTCGGTGAGCGGAGGTGTCACTTTAAATCTGTCAAGGTATTAATGCAAGACAGATCTGTGTGGTGCAGATGGAATTAATCTACCGCGTGCCGTATGCTTAGTTAATGCTCGCTATTATGTTAAGTCCTGGGCTTGGATTGTAATAGTTATGAGAGAATAAAGCATGCAATGATGCAGAACTATATTATGTATTTATAATAGTATAATGGCTCCCATCTGTATTACATATGGCGATTATCCACCTCAGGAGAAGCAATGTAAATCTATGGACTGGACTTTGTATTATTAGACTCTGTGCGAGTATCTCCTTGGATGTCCTGAGTCAATTCAAAACTCAATTTGTAAGGACTTTCTAAATCTTTATTATGGTGCTAATAATCATTGCACATCAGTAAAAATAAGTCAGAGCAACTGGACTTTTAGCTAATCATCTGACTGGCCTTCTCAAGTAGAATTAGCTTGTAAGAGAAGGCTCCAGCATTAAATACTGGTGGCTCATGCCTTCAGTTGTGGAAGTAAGATGTTGATTGTATTTGCATGACTGAAGCTATTAGGTGTGATTAAACTGCCTCAGGAGAGGCATTACAACAGCATTGTAAAAGCTCCTCTACGTATGTGCAACTTATGTGTCTACATGGCAGGAAGCATCCTGAAGGATCTCAGTGACCATGGTAAATCACACAGAATAATGGAGATCTATGTAATGTTCCAGGCAAATCCTAACTCATATTGTGTTATTCAGAATGGCAGAGAAATAGCACTGGCTTCAGGCATGGTCATTTCAGGTTAGGTTCTGTCCACATTACCCACAATGTTCTGCAGGATGTGTCATATGACGGATACCACCAGTGGTCGATAAACTTCCTTGACTTATAATGAGGTCCATCAGGTTCTTTCGTAGTTTTTGTCAGACTGCTGAGTGGTGTGAAAACAGGCTAAAAACTAACATGGGTTGTCCTAGTGTCACCCTATGCTTTCTCGTTAAGAATCTTCAAGTTTGTACCTTGATCTGGGATCCCATATATGCCCTCTACAAAGAGGTCTCGGTGAACCAGAGAAAGATCTCAAATCATTTCCGTAATTTAGAAGTATTAAATCCCATGAATGTCAAAGGAGCAGTGCCCACAGAGGTCCTTTGGTGGGGGTCTCACCTTGTAGAGATGCCTTTGCTGATTGGTTACCACCTCACAGTCTGGTTTCTTGATACAGTTTTGGAAGACAAAACCAGGAGTGAATTAAAAAAAGGGAAGTCGTATCTGTCTTTTATACTTTCTCTCCTTTTATGAGCCACTCCTGATTTTGGCTTTCTAAACGGCATCAAGAAACCTGACCATGTGGCAGTAGTGACTTTGTATCATAAAAGTTTAGTAGTGTTCCTTATAGAAACCATTGTATGGCACATATTATGGTCAATAGATTGGATATGGAAAGAATCCTTACACTGCTACCTAAGAGAACCACAACTCGGTCTCAGGTTGGAGTAGAAGCTTTGGCCTCCTAAAGGTAATAAACTAGATTTCGACTAACTATACTAACATAGTAAAATAGTTTATAAGACTGAAAAAAGACATCTGTCCATCCAGTTCGGCCTGTTTTCCTACAAGTTGATCCAGAGGAAGGCAAAAAAAACCCTGTGAGGTAGAAGCCAATTTTCCTCACTTTAGGGGAAAAAAATTCCTTCCCGACTCGAATCAGGCAATCAGAATAACTCCCTGGATCAACGACCCCTCTCTAGTAACTATAACCTGTAATATTATTATCCTCCAGAAATACATCCATACCCCTCTTGAACTCTTTTAGTGAACATCACCACCTCCTCAGGCAGAGAGTTCCATAGCCTCACTGCTCTTACCGTAAAGAGTCCTCTTCTATGTTTGTGTACAAACCTTCTTTCCTCCAGACGCAGAGGATGTTCCCTCGTCACAGTCACAGTCCTGGGGATAAATAGATGATGGGAGAGATCTCTGTACTGACCTCTGATATATTTATACATAGTTATTAGATCTCCCCTCAGTCGTCTTTTTTCTAAAGTGAATAAAAGTTTACATCTACATTTACACTAAGCTTTATTGTATAATATATGAGGTGTGAAAGTAAATTATTAATACATTAATGTTAGGGGTAAAGGTATCATGTGTTTTGCTGCAGCCCTAGGAAAGGTGAACAAGTATTTCATTCCACGTGCTTAATAAAGTGTGAGGGTCACATATTAGTGGGAAGCAGCTGATTGGGGGTCATGGCGGACAAAGTTGTCATAAGATTAGGGATCATGTTATAGGTTTGGATTCTGGAATTTTCAGACATAATCCCGCAAACTCCATAACTACAAAAGAATAAATGTCCTATCCAGGAGAAATGCTGGCTGGTCGTGACTTCTCCTGGTAAAATCATTCAGATTCAGTGATCAACTGATTGACATCTGCATTCTGAAAGGGATAGTCTCTGATCAGACAACACTTGTGGCTGTCATTATGGCTGTTGTGTCCCTTTAATTGTTTAAAATTGTTTAAAAATGACTTGCCTATGATCCAAGAATTTGTAGGAGGTAATTGAGTTAAAGAGGTGTTCCCATCAGGATATGATGTGACAGGGATCAGCAACCTTCAGCATTCCAGCTGCTGTGAAACTACAACTCCCAGCATGCAAACATACTTGCCTGTTCTTCTAACCCCCATAGAAGTGAATGGAGCATTCTGGTAGTTTCAGAACTGCTGGAGTGCCGGAGGTTGCTGATCCCCTTGCTATGCCATAACATTGTGATCTGTCGAGGGCTGACTTTTGGGTCCCAAGAAAATCTGAAGAATAAAGGGTGCGGAGGCTGTTTGATTTTCTTTTCCCTGTGTATTTTGGCTAGCATCCACACGTTGTGCAGCTGACTTCAACATGGCACCAAAATTATTATTGACCAGTTTTTGGGGACAAACTAATGGTCTGCTGTAAGCCAACTAAAAGTTGGCATAAGTAAGAGAAAAGTATCTGAGATTGTTGACATCTGGGCAGAGGCGTAGCTAGAGGTTCAGCACAGGGGGGGCGAAAATACTTGAGTGGGCCCCCCACTTATTGGCTTCCCAAACGCACGTTTCCAACTTCACAGGCACATACTACTAGTTCTGGTTATAATATTGTATTAGAAAGATGACTGTATAAACTGCAAGATCGTCTATGCTGCTAAGTACAGTACAATAGACTTTCTACATACCCTAGTCTAAATACTCTACCACATAATGCAGTAAAATATAGGATTAATAGGAGTAAAAAACAAGGGGACTCCTATGTTAAAGGAAACCTGTCCCCAGTTTTTACATCACTCCCCTGCCCCCATCAGACCTCAGATCAGCAGAATGTGCCCCCATCAGACCTCAGATCAGCGTATTGTGCCCCCATCAGTCCTCAGATCAGCGTATTGTGCCCCCATCAGACCTCACATCAGCCTACTGTGCCCCTATCAGACCTCAGATTAGCGTATTGTGCCCCATCAGACCTCACATCAGCCTACTGTGCCCCCATCAGACCTCAGATTAGCGTACTGTGCCCCCATCAGACCTCAGATCAGCGTACTGTGCCCCCATCAGACCTCACATCAGCCTACTGTGCCCCCATCAGACCTCAGATCAGCGTACTGGTGCCCCCATCAGACCTCAGATCAGCCCACTGTGCCCCCATCAGACCTCAGATCAGCGTACTGTGCCCCCCATCAGACCTCAGATCAGCGTACTGTGCCCCCATCAGACCTCAGATCAGCGTACTGTGCCCCCATCAGACCTCAGATCAGCGTACTGTGCCCACCATCAGACCTCAGATCAGCGTATTGTGGCCCCATCAGACCTCACATCAGCCTACTGTGCCCCATCAGACCTCAGATTAGCGTATTGTGCCCCATCCAGACCTCACATCAGCCTACTGTGCCCCATCAGACCTCAGATTAGCGTATTGTGCCCATCAGACCTCACATCAGCCTACTGTGCCCCCATCAGACCTCACATCAGCCTACTGTGCCCCCATCAGACCTCAGATCAGCGTATTGTGGCCCCCATCAGACCTCAGATCAGCCCACTGTGCCCCCATCAGACCTCAGATCAGCGTACTGTGCCCCCATCAGACCTCAGATCAGCGTACTGTGCCCCCCATCAGACCTCAGATCAGCGTATTGTGCCCCATCAGACCTCACATCAGCCTACTGTGCCCCCATCAGACCTCAGATTAGCGTATTGTGCCCCATCAGACCTCACATCAGCCTACTGTGCCCCCATCAGACCTCAGATAGCGTATTGTGCCCCATCAGACCTCAGATCAGCCTACTGTGCCCCCATCAGACCTCACATCAGCCTACTGTGCCCCCATCAGACCTCAGATCAGCGTATTGTGCCCCCATCAGACCTCAGATCAGCCCACTGTGCCCCCATCAGACCTCAGATCAGCGTACTGTGCCCCCATCAGACCTCAGATCAGCGTACTGTGCCCCCATCAGACCTCACATCAGCCTACTGTGCCCCATCAGACCTCAGATCAGCGTATTGTGCCCCCATCAGACCTCAGATCAGCGTATTGTGCCCCCATCAGACCTCAGATCAGCGTATTGTGCCCCATCAAACCTCAGATCATGGTATTGTGCCCCCATCAGACCTCAGATCAGCTTAATGTGCCCTCATCAGACCTCAGATCAGCGTATTGTGCCCCCATCAGACCTCAGATCTGCATATTGTGCCCCCATCAGACCTCAGATCAGCAGAATGTGCCCCCATCAGACCTCAGATCAGCCCACCCAGCCACATAAGATAAAAATAAAAAACCTCTCTTACCTGTTCTGCGCTGCGGCTGCCCTCCGGTCCACGCTCCGCTCTCTTCCCTGGCCCGCGCACACTATGACCTGACGCTGCGTGCAGCGTCAGGTCATAGTGCGCGCCGCCAGGGAAGAGAGCAGAGCGCGGACCGGAGGGCAGCCGCAGCGCAGAACAGGTAAGTAAGATTTTTTTATTTTTATGGGCCCCCTTGAGTCACTGGGCCCGGAGCCGTCGCCCCCCTGCCCCCCGGTAGCTACGCCACTGCATCTGGGTTGTGCTTTCCATTCTTCTAAACCAGAGATCTCAAACTCGTGGCCCTCCAGCTGTTGTAAAACTACAACTTCCATCATGCCAGGAGAGCCTACAGCTATTGGGGCATGCTGGGAGTTGTAGTTTTGCAACGGCTGGAGGGCCACGAGTTTGAGATCCCTGTTCTAAACCGTCAGAAGAACAGAAAAATGGAAAATTACTGATCCGTTTTATTCGCCATTTGTTTCAATGGGCGTCAGTTGTGCTCAGTTTGCATCTGTAAGTCTACGTCAACATCTTCGTTACGGTATTCAGGTAGTCTATTCTGGCAGAGAAGCAGACTACCGGAATTACCGCATGTAGAGGTATTTTTCTGGAAGAAAGCCCGACGGATCCCATTAGAGTGATTAGGGATGTGGTGGGCTCTGCCAGATATGGTGATTCCGGTAGTCTGCTCTTCTGCCAGAACAGACTTTACCAGAATACTGTAACGTAGATATGAACCTAGCCTAAGGGCCAATTCACCCTCAAAATCAGCTCCAAAAAACACCTTAAAACAGCCCCCTATTCATTTCAATGGAAACAGCACTTTCTTTTTTTTTAACACATGAAAAAGAAGCATGGAGAAAAGAAGAAAGAGGAAGGAAGAAGGGAAAAGGGGATAAGAGAGATAAAGAATTACTAAGCGCCAGGGGAATACTCTAAGAGATGGAATGGTGTGGGGTTGGACACTAAGGTGGCGCCCTACGTATTCGATTCAACCCAAACGGGTGAACTGTGAATATTTATTTTTTATATTTTATTTTTTTTTATTTTTTAAGTTTCATCTTGCGCTATTGAAATGAATAGGAAGCAGAAAAAAAAACAGCTCCCTGTAAGTCTATATGTTTTTTTTGTCCATTTTCTACGCGGTTTTTGGCGCAGATCTGCTTCCTAAACCTTAAGTTGAAAATTTAGCTTTGTATTGACGTGAACACCCATTGGTTAAAAGCCGCATAAAAAAAAAAAACATCCAAAACGCACGTTTGTTTTTTTTTCATGCCAAATTGTTTGTGCGAATTGGCCAGATATTTGACAAACCTGACGCAAACTGAGCACAACTGATGCTCGAAAAAAAACGGATCCATTTTTTTTTCTGTTCTTTTCTTGAATCAGAAGAATAGAGAGCTGAACGCAAATGTGAACTCAGCCCAACTTTTAGCAAGAAAGACTAAAGCTATCACACATTGTGCAGCCTCTGATAAATTTGGTGTATCTTCAGACCGCGTGGGACAAGTATATGGCCATGTTCACATATCTGTTTACAAACTTTAGTAGTCTCTTACTACAGACCACTGGAATGTACCATATCCAGCATAGCCAGGAACAACCACACATTCCCATTGACTATAAGGGGCCGTTCAGACGGCCATAGTATTGCAGATCCGCAAAAATGCAATATTGCGGAATAGATGCGGACCCATTCACACAGTCGTGTGAATGGGCCCTAATGGGATCCGGAAGGGATCTGGCCGCTTTCTGGCATAAATCCCGGCTTTCGGACAGACAAAAAGTCCTGCATGCAGTAATTTTTATCCAGCCAAAAGCTGGTATTTATGCCAGAAA
Source organism: Rhinella marina (assembly GCA_900303285.1). Lineage (NCBI taxonomy): Eukaryota > Metazoa > Chordata > Amphibia > Anura > Bufonidae > Rhinella > Rhinella marina. The sequence goes on along the minus strand of ONZH01006582.1, from coordinate 163,679 downwards.
GTAGCCGGATCCCTGCCAGACCTCTTTATAGTGAATGAGGATCCAGCGGTGGACGGCTAGTCTGTTCTGTGTCGGAGTTTGTGAATGGGTATATACATGTAGCCTATTAGATGTTACTAAACATGGGCCTACGTATCTTCTCTGAAGACATTTCTCATAAGGCTCTATTTATGGGAAGAATAGATGTAACAAAACTGGCATAAAAAAACTGTAACGCTATACCAAAAAAGTAACCGGTATCATGAAAGCACATGAGGAATGTCTGCAGGAGAGCTTACAGTCTGACCTTCCCCATAGGATCATCATGAATGACAACTTCATAGTTCTTACAGGTCCAGAAGAGAGGACCTTGATTTGCCACTAAATTTAATCCAGGGAAGTTTGGTAGGGAAACGCATGTAGCCGGTGGTTTTCCTATAGACTGAATTCCAGGAACATCTTCTTTAACAAAGATAGGTCTGTTCACTGCAGGAAAATAGCTGGATGAGGTGAGGTTTTTGCTGTGGTCTTTTAGATGTGGTGGCTCCTAGATATGTGAGCTTAGCCTAACAGAGCTACTAATAGACTACTATGGGAGTCATAAGGAAGCGGACATTAAAGGTCCAGTAGGAAAATCATAGCTCCAACTATTTCCTGACCATGCAGTGCAGATTTTAATATCTGTTGCACTTACAGTACATAGACCCGAAAATGCTTTTAGTGCTGGTCATCATCTATAAATGGAAGGGAACCCAAGATCATCTACCCCAAGCCTTTTTTGTATCCAAATAACCTATGAAATGTAGTTTTTGTAGCCACATTGCAGAATCAAATCCTTTATTCTTTTATCCCAAAAATGAAGTTACGTTCTAGCTGTGTATGATACTAACAATGTCACACTGCATTGTGGCTGCAGTAGTTATTACTACCACTCCTGACGGAGCAGTCCAGAAGTATCTTGCAGTCTCTGATAACCCCTTTAACATGGCAGCTGCATATATTTCCCCTGCAGCGGCCAAGCAGAGGACCCATAATAGGGAAGATGGGCAAAGGTATGAGCAGGAGTTTTTGCAGATGGGATCATCCCTTTTATGGCCCATGTGCAAGAACCATTAAAAACTCCTGTGCATGTACTCTGTTAGGGAATATGGAAGTGATAGACGGGTGTCTCCTGCAGGGGAACTAGCTCTATGAGCCAGAACAGAAAACTATTCTGTATGTATGGAGTTTTTTATTTTTATCACACAGCAATTTGCACAAAGATTTGCCAAATTTCCACACTGCCCTCACCACTTTTTTGAAACATGGGCAGAGCTTAGCAGAAGAGGCATGGCCTGACACACTGACAATAATTTATGCCATAAAACTGACCTGCACCTCTAAAGATAGCCACAAGGTTTTTACAAAGACTGGCATATGAAACACCAGTCTTTAGTAAATAAGTCCCTTTGTTTTTTTTTACAAAAACACCACCCTTTTTTATTTGTGCTTTTTGGGGCAAAAAAATGCAGTGGCCAGATGTGATATGCCCTCTAATAGGAAATTATACAATTCCCTATGAACACTGTTTTATATAGTGGTGGTTTTGGATCATAGTGGTCTTGACTACCTTATGCGTCACCCCCAATTCTTCATAGATTGTAAGCTATTTTGAACAAGGCCCTGACTCCTTGTGTTTCAATTGTATATTAGCCGGTTATGTTGTGATGAAGCGCTGAAAAATATGGTGGCGCTATAGAAATAAATATTATTATTATTAAGACATTTTCCCTTAAACGTCACATAAACATTATGTGACTTAGAAAACTCCATTCTGAAAAAAATATCTTGTGAAACCCATTAATTTCCTGGCATTTTTACAAGCCCCCCCCCAAAAAAATGAAGAAAAAGAACATAGCGTGGCAGCACCTTAAAACTGTTTCCTGGATTCTGTCGTATGTCATAAGTAGAAGTCCTTCTGCATCTTAGATGGTCGCACCTTCATTATCTTGCACATTATCACAACTTCTCTTGCCCAAGGCCTTATGAAGAACAATACAAAAATCTGAATCTGTGCTGGGATTGTGAAGAAATACTGCACTCGTGAATTTTTTTATCCGCTATCAGATCTGCTGATTCACCAATGTTATCCTAAGACGTCTGCCGTTTTTTCTTACTCATTTTTCTTACTACAAATATTTAAAATTAAAATTATTATTTTCCTAAAACAATAACTTGTGGTGTTGTTATACCCCAGGCCCAGTGGAGATTAAATGTAGGCTATATCTCTCCTAACAAGGGTTAAATGAAAGAATGTGCCCAGGCCTGGAGCAGTCAGGGAGCCGACACATAAAGACAGAGTCTTGACCCCATTAGCTTGTGTCCCCTTCCACAAGCACTAATTGCTCATTAAAAAAGCTTTAATGAACTTGTGCATGAATGCCCGGGTTCTTGAACCTGCTGCTGGCTTCTGCCTCCTCTTCTGCTAATGGGGGATGTTTTGTTAGTTCGGAGGCAGGGGGAACTCAAGTACCTGGGGAACAGCTGATCACTAACAGTATGTCATATCCTTTGAAGGGTTAACTGCTGTGTCATTTGCAGTTCTTATAAAGAACATGACAAGGACAGAACAGAGACCAGCCTACTTACCGACAGTGCCTTCATTGTCCCAGGCTTGAGCAGAACCAGGGCAGCTCCTGAAGGCATTGTTTCGCAATGGACGTTTATCACCTATCCACAGGACATGTCTGATCGCTGGGGGTAGAATTGAGGTCACACGTCCCCTGTTCCCTCTCACTGGACAAGCACAGTGAGGAGGAGGTTAAATGGAGTGATGCCACTTCCTTCAAAGTCTATGGGGAGGACAGAAACAGCTGAGTGCAGTTGTGTAGTGTGGCTCGGAACATCTGTTCTAGTGATTGGTGGGGGCCCCAGCCGTGTGTGGCTCCCAGCGATCAGACATTTATCATATCCTGTCAATAGTTGCCTGGGATTTGGATTTCAATTGGCACTATGGAACAAAAAGGGGGAAAAAGTATAAAAATCTGGTGCATGGCACCAACTATGATCACTACCTCTAAAAATGTGAGGGATAAAACAAGGGTCAGATGTATAGATGGATAAGGATCAGGAGGGCGCTGGAATAGGTACATGCCCTCAAAGACGGGTGCCCACCTTGCTGGGGGCATTGATAGTATAGAAAGACTGATGGAGAAAATCAGTCAGGTTCCTAGAATGGACATTCATTAAGAGCACAAAAATGATTTTTATTTAATGGTCAGGTCTCATCAAAACCGAAGAATAAGACGAGAATTATGATTGGTTGCCACCGATTTTGATACATCCCTCTAGATTTCGGGTCTATACCTGTAAGAACTGGTATCATTTTATGTCCTTTTCCCAGCTGGTAGTAGGGGAGAGAGGTGTCTTTTACTGTAAGGGGTGCATTTGTAACTACGGCCTTTTGGGGCATCATGATATACATGCTCTTCTGCTTTCATATGGTCCAAAGCTACTAGTTGAATCCTAATTACCGACCACTGGGACACCCGAGGAATGAGAAAACAGGGTTCCCATACCCGGCGTGCACTGCCACTAAATTCATCTCTATGGGACAGTTGGACATACAGTAGCTGAGTACAGTTTTTGGCAGTCCCATGGCAGTACATATGTTCAGTCCTTGCTCCATTCATGTATGCATATATGTGGATAGGAGGTAACTTGTTCTAACAGGAATATTAGTGGCAAATGTCTTCATAATACAGCGATAAGTTGTGCCAGATGATAACCTGTTTGTATGTGTTTAAAAGGGTTTTCTGACATTTTGATACTAATGACCTAATACTTAGGAAAGGTCATCAGTATCTGATCGGTGGGGGTCCAACACCCGTCCACCAGCTGTTTTGAGACGGCACCAGAGCTCCTGTGAGCACCAAGGCCTTCTCACAGCTGACCAAGCACAGTGCTGTACATTGTATAGCGTTTGCTTGGTATTGCCCTCAGCCACATTCACATCAATGGGGCTGAGGTGCTCCTTGGTCACGTGACAGAAGAACATGACGTCACTGGCCTAGGGAAAGTTAAGAGATGGTCTCGGCGCTAACACAGGAGTGCCACTGTCTTCTCGAACAGCTGATCGCCAGGGGACATGGGTGTCAGACCCCATTGATCACATACTGATGACCTATCCTGATGATAGGTCATCAGTAAAAAAAAAATCTCGGAAAACCCCTTTAATGCTAATTTGTATGTTTGGTATTTTTTGTGTGTAGTATCCATTTAGAAGAATTTTTCCATAATTCAGCAGAAGAGTAGTCCCCCAACGTTTTCCTCCCAAGCTGTCATTAAATTGTAATATCCCACAGCCTGGGAGTTGTAGTTTTACACAATATATCATTCTTCAGAAAAGGGGAATTCCACACGGATGTCCATACATGATCCTCTTCTTCTCCATTACCATACAATGTTATTTTCTTTCCAGTGTTATTTTAAAAGGTTGCTGCCCCCCCCCCCCCCCCTCTGAATTCCATTTTCAGCTCCAGCTGAATTTTCCGGGACCCCTGACCCAGCATTGTGATTTTGTGTAATGACAGGAAGCGGGATAAGTGCTGGCACTTGTAAAACTCCACCTACAGTGAGTGCTGGTTCCTGTAATAAAGGACCGCTCAATGTATGTTTGGACCCAGAGTTAAGAGACAATTCCTTTCCTCCTGTTCCATAATCACCTCTCTCACCACCAACCGTTGTGCTGAAATAATGGCCGAGAGATAATATCACACTTACAGATGGTCCATTCTTCTAGCAGGTCAGGCGTATGCTTTATGTTCCAAAATGTGCTTTTCAGCTGCTGGAAAGTATCCCGTCCATCAAAGTCTATAGTCAGTGTGAGCTGGGCGCCAAGCAGGAGATTTGGGCAGTGGTGTGGATGAATTTGAACAATATACACACCCATAGCAAATAGATTTTCCATGCAGTATTACATGCTGACCATTCAGATAAATGATTTAGGGTACAACCACACAGAGTGGTCGTGATCCGTTTGGGTCGTGGCCACCTGTGGTCAAGAACCAATTAGGCCACAGCTTCCTCATATTTAAAATACTGATGGTCATCAGTATCTGATCTATTTATGTATGACACCCGGGACCCCTGCCGATCATCTGTTTGAGAAGGCACCATCACACGGCCTTCTCCATGCTGATAAAGCACAGCGCCAGACGTTGTATAGCGGTATTACACTCAGCCACATTCACTTCTGTTCCTAGGCCATGTGACCGACGAACGTGTCATCTCTTGGCCAAGGAAAAGCTGTGATAAGACTACAGCACTAATGCCTTCTCAAACAGCTGATCAGTGCGGGTCCTGGGTTTCGGATACTGATGACCTATTTAGAGTCTTGTAAGAGGGAGAAACCCTGCTTGACAGTGAATGTCCATATTTGCTGGTAGAGGGAGGTAGAGGATTTCCCCCTATGATGTTCATAAGCTTTGATAGGTCATACGGACAGGAGGTCTCCTGATGGGACAACCATTTTAAAGGATTTGTGCAAGAATGGGGGGAGGGGATATGGCAAACCTGCTACTTTACTGGACTTGTAAAGGGAAGCTTACTTACCTACTTCCCAATGCTGGCTCCCCACCCCTTCTTCTCCTGTAGGCCTGCAATGTTCTTCTGGGCTCCCTTGATGTAAACATCTGGTTTGACATCACCACCGCCAATCACTAGCTGCACTAGTGACTGGCTCCCCTTACGTCATGACAAATGGTCACATGATGCAAGAGGATCCTGTCTCTACCACGGCCAGTGATTGGCTGCAGTGATGTCAAACTACATGTTTACATCAAGGAAGCCCAGCAGAACATCGCAGGCCTACAGGAGAAGAAGGAGCGGAGAGCCAGGGTCAGGAAGCAGGGTTGCCAAAATAGCAACTCCCTGATGTAAAGTTGCAGAAAGCTCCACTATTAATCTATTACATATGACAGCTAGCCATGGAATAGAAGTGAGAATAACATGCGTGCTGGTGTGAGCTGTGTGTGACTTGTGGGGTAGATTATAATGTTCCATATGTCTCATAAAACACATGTGAATGTTGGCCATGTAAAGCTGGGCTCAGTCCAGTCCTTTGAACTATAACTAGAAGTCATGAGCCAAACACTCAATAGCATGATCCCGAGCCAACACCACACATTCCCCTGATTATATATCAGACCGTCTGTAGATTATCACTATTGACCTGAGCTATTGATGCAATCGTGATATCTGTGGTACTGAAATTATAAGGCCTGCTTTATTGGACCACTTAGGCCCTTTTCACACGAGTGTGACGGATTAGGTCAGGATGCGTTCAGGGAAACTCGCACCATTTTGCAAGCAAGTTCAGTCAGTTTTGTCTCCGATTGCGTTCAGTTGTTCAGTTTTTTCCGTGCGGTTGCAATGCGGTTGCAATGCGTTTTGATGCGTTTTTCGCGCACGTGATGAAAAACTGAAGGTTTACAAACAACATCTCTTAGCAACCATCAGTGAAAAATGCATTGTATCCGCACTTGCTTCAGGATGCAATGCGTTTTTCGCTGAAGTCCCATTCACTTCTATGAGGCCAGGGCTGCATGAAAAACGCAGAATATAGAACATAGAACACACAACGCAGAACTGACCCATTGAAACGCTCATGTAAACAGACCCATTGAAATGAATGGATCAGGATTTAGTGCGGATGCTATGCATTCACGTCACACTTTGCAACCGCACGGAAAACTCTCTCGTGTGAAAGGGGCCTTATTGTACAAAAAAAATCCTTGTCTGGGGATTCTCATGTGGGGGCACCAGTATATTGCCCATTTTACCCATTAGTAGTCAGGTTCTTATACAGTGATATGGCCAGAGTTACTATGGCCGGTACCCTGTAGATGTAGTTGGTAATAGATAGTCAACCTGGTCCTGCTTATTAATGTGTTTGTTGTTTTCTAGATTACACTACGGTATATATTAATCTAATTGGTTTCTTTCTTGCTTTCTGTTTTTTACAGGATTCTCAGCAATAATAAGATAACTATATTGAGGAATGGCTCATTTTATGGACTTCTGGACCTGGAGAGGCTGTAAGTAGTAGGTTATTATTTTAAAATGCCATATATGTCGATACATATAGTGGTTCACTAGTGGATTAATGACAAGAGTGTTTGGTGGATGAAGGTAGTCCATGTGACTGTGGTTTTTTTCAATTTGCTGGTTTGGATCCCATTTGGTTTGATTTCTTTCATAGATAGATATGAGATAGGTAGGTAGATAGATCGATAGATAGATAGATAGATAGATAGATAGATAGATAGATAGATAGATAGATTACTGTATTACTGTGGACAGAGAAGAAAGTTGTGTAACTCAAAAAGCCTCTAGATAACTCTGGCCATCTCTGGGACGTTCAAGTCCATAAACAGCACATTGCCTGTGGGAAACTAAACTTAGATTTAGGAGAAAGCATTATAAATGATGGAAAGATCAAGTTGGACATCAGGGCTTGAGAAAGGGGCCTTTAATGCACTTGACATCTTGCCAGTATTTCTACCATTCCACACTATGCACTATGAAGAAGTTACAGTTCCAACTGTAGAAGACATAAATCGCCCCGCATCCATGAACACTGGCGTCATGTAGAATACCCACATTTTTCTCTGATGACTTTGGTCTCATTAATGTGAATATTGGTCCAGGATTGTAAATGCTGATTGCAGTCCTGTAATGCGGATTATTCCCAAAAGCGTCCTTCTAACTCTTCCTCTGGGTAAGGGGAAGCATTTGTTAACACTGAACTATTCATTCACCCTGTAAATGTGGCTTCTCATGGTACTATAAGCCTGAGAACGTGATGGAGGACCTGCATGATGCTGCACAGAATTCTGGATTCTCCACACACGGAGTTAATTGTTTGTATCATCAGTGACTGCACTGTACTGCCTGCTGGGGCACCAGAACAGAGCCCCCTTATCTGCCAGCAGTAGGAGTCTTTATAGCCTGGCCGCCTGTAATAAGCCGAAGATTTATAGCAGAGCTGTGGGTTACATGTATTTATGCAGAAATTGGGGAAAGCAGAAGGCTTATTTTGTCCCTCAGACCCAGAGGGAGCACGGTTATGGGTTCCAGCTGCGAGATCAGGGGGCAGGAAGGGTAATTTTGTTTGATGTATGAAGTGAAGTGTCTAAGGGGTAGCATGCCAACAGTCCTCCACAGCCGTAATCACACAGTACTCTGTTTAGCTGCAAACATTCCTGCAATGCCTTAAAATTTCGTTTTTTTCCTCTGAATTTCAGACAGAAAACATTGAGTTTCCTGGTAAATAGTTTAAAAAAAAGTTTTCTTCTCCATTCCTGTCTTAAGTTACATTCAGAATAGCATTGTGGAGGCTCAGATGGGAGTTTGCATCATGTTTGGAGCCTAGTTTGGTGTGGTAAAATCTCCTGGCATATATACCAAACATATCCATAGGGCTCCATTGACATGATGGAGACCAAAAGGATGTCCTTTTGAACTCCATAGTTGTACGTCGGTGTACGTTTTTTTGTGGTATGGATACTATGGTAGACAATAGAGAAACAGACTGCGCTGTAAACTTTTTTAACACAGTGGGAGCTTATTAGCAGAATATCCCACTGTATGACTGTAGGCCAGCGTGATCCATCACAGACTCCTGTCATACTGCAGGTATATATTGGGAGGTCTTTCAGACACATGACATCAGGCGCCAAACCTGATACCAACAGAGCCTTAGGCTTCATTCACATGACCGTATGTGTTTTGCGGTCCGCAAATTGCGGATCCGCAAAAAAAACGGATGACGTTCCGTATGGCATCCGTGTTTCCGTTTTTTTTGCAGATCCATTGTAACAATGCCTATCCTTGTCAGCAAAACGTTCTATCTTTTTTGCGGAACGGAAATACTGACATATGGAAACGGAATGCACACGGAGTACCTTCCGTTTTTTTTGCGGACCCATTGAAATGAATGGTTCCGCATACGGTCCGCAAAAAAAACGGAACGGACACGGAGACAAAATACGGTCGTGTGAATGAAGCCTTAGACCGTAAGGTCACATCTGACAGCAGAATGAAGATACATTGTTGTCTTTTTTCTAATGGCAACCAAGAGAAGTTAGAAGAAGCTCTGTGTATCAGTAGATCAGTAGCACATTGTCATGTAGGGTAGCTGCCCAGAGACATGATCATACCTTTCTTGTGAAAATCTGTTCCTCCAACCCTGAGAAATGATTAATTTAATTTCATGCAAACAGGGTTTTTGATGCACAGTGTAAAGGTCTTCTCCATTTGGTCACTATTGTTCCCCAGTAACACCACCCTGCGCCTCCCCCTATTGCTCGATTGACAGTCCCTGAGATTTCAGTGCTGGTAGAGATAGTAACATAGTAACATAGTTTATAAGGCCGAAAAAAGACATCTGTCCATCCAGTTCGGCCTGTTTTCCCACAAGTTGATCCAGAGGAAGGCAAAAAACTCCTATGAGGTAGAAGCCAATTTTCCCCACTTTAGGGGAAAAAATTCCTTCCCGACTCCAATCAGGCAAGCCGGGTGAACTGAAAAAATCATTCTCATAAAAATAATCTCAGATTTTCACAAGAAAGGTATGGTTTATGCTTCATGGTCCTACCCTAAATGGTGGTATGCTTACTTTGTAACTAGTTTTGGAGTTCACAGACTCCCTAAAAGGAAATAGTTGTTTTGGACAGTATGATGATCACAAAATGTCTTGCTTTTAAGACCCCAGAGATCAGCTTTAACAGGTTATAGTTAAATGGGCCAACCAACCCCTTAAAACGATCCCCCCACGCCCAATGCCCCGGCCACTTGTGTACAATATACTTACCTGTTTACCGGAACCCGCATCCCTCTGGATCCCTGCAAGGCTGCTGCATCTCCCCGTTGCTGGGATCAAAATGCAGCCAATAGCCGGCCGCAACAGTGACCTTTCTTCCTAGCATCGCGGGTGATGCTAAGGAGAATGGTCACCATTGCGGCCTCCATTGACTGCTCCCCCCTTCACCGGATGTTTTTGATCCGAGCGATGGGGAGATGCATGGTAGCCGTGCAGGGATCCGGAGCGACGTGGGTGCCAGGGAGCAGGTAAGTATAATGTATAAGAGGGGTTCGGGTGTTCATTATAGGGGTTGGATAACCCCTTTAAAGTGAGCCTCTGGATTTACATAAAAGTGTAATGGTACATTTGGAATGCTTAGTAAACGTACCAGTTGACATCCTTTTTGAATTTTTTTTGTCATGGGTCTCCAGGCCCCTCTTATTTCACCCTGCCCCATCTAGTCTGAAAGTACGTGTGTCAATCTCTCCCATGCAATGCAGAATGAAAAACAAAATGTCTCAGATTTAAGTGGAAGAAATTTTAAATGAGCGGAAAACATGTTAACTAAAAGAATTATATTAAAAATGCCACATCTAGCCTCACTCACTTTTTATGCATTCTATGTCCGACAAAGTGAAACACACATAAATATGCAGCTCATTTTGAACACTAGATTTCTCGAAGTATTCATACAAAACAACTGGCATAAATACATTGCCTTGCCTTAATGGAGTTACCATTGACTGAATTAGAAGATGTAAGAATCTGTTTACAGTGCGCTCCCCCTAGTGGTAGCTGCGTGAAAATGCAAGGCTTTTACAGAAAAAGGATTTTAGTGCTGGGTCCCTCCCCATGGGCCCCATAGCAGTCAAGTTGTCTGCCTCCATTGAAGGTACCGGTCTTAGGACAGGCAGAGGATGGCATACAAAGAATATCGCTAGCATCATCAGCACTTTTCCATTTGACAGTAGAGGGATGTCTCAGACTCAGGAGGGCACAAGGTACATTTAATAAACATTCTGCATTGAGCCCCTGAGGAGTTGGTGCAGAGGTTGGGAGAGGTAGTGGCCCTGATAGGATGTTGTGTCATGGTGTACCCCCTCAGGCAGTTGCTCCCTGGATATTAGTGTAGTGGAAAAGTAGTTTGAAGAATCAGGCCAGAAGTAAACATATAAAAGTCTCTCTTTACTTAGTGTATATAACTTATGGCCCATTCGGCCATAGTAGGTACAAGGTGCAGTTTCCGGCACCAGATGAGGAGGTATGGTTACTGGCAGTGTGGTAATTAAATGGCACTAACAGGGACTTGTGGTTATTCTGTAGGTGTCCACTGTAAGATTCAATTAGTATGGCCTAGTGGTTATTCTTGGTGATGGGTGTCTAACCTATTTTCTTTCACCGGCAGCAGGGTCTGAGAATCTGTGGTTTAGCTAATCACTCTGTTGTCTAGGCACCCTGAAGCTTCTTAGAAGCAGTGTTCTGGCTTTGATGATCACTCTGGAGTGAGGGTCTCACAGGAAAATGGAGCAACAAGCTCCCAGCGTAGGAGCTCAGGGATGTGTTTCCTATCTCTTTTGCTATCTAATCTGGAACTCCCTCTCCTGGCAGGAGGTAGGACCAGCCCACTCCTACCAAGAGGGGAAGAACAAGGTGGTTAGCCCTGTTCCTGCCAACCACTGTGAACCATAGTTCTGCTGCTTGTAGTATACTGCATATACAGTGCCTTGCGAAAGTATTCGGCCCCCTGGAACTTTTCAACCTTTTGCCACATTTCAGGCTTCAAACAAAAAGATATGACATTTTAAATTTTTGGTGAAGAATCAACAAGTGGGTCACAATTGTGAAGTGGATCGAAATTTATTGGATCATTTAAACTTTTTTTGTAATAATAAAACTGAAAAGTGGGGCGTGCAAAATTATTCAGCCCATTTACTTTCTGTTCAGAAAACTCACTCCAGAAGTTCATTGAGGATCTCTGAATGATCCAATGTTGTCCTAAATGACTGATGAAGATAAATAGAATCCACCTGTGTGTAATCAAGTCTCCGTATAAATGCACCTGCTCTGTGATAGTCTCACCAGGAACACACCAGGCAGGTCCGTGATACTGTTGTGGAGAAGTTTAAAGCCGGATTTGGATACCAAAAGATTTCCCAAGCTTTAAACATCCCAAGGAGCACTGTGCAAGCGATCATATTGAAATGGAAGGAGTATCAGACCACTGCAAATCTACCAAGACCCGGCCGTCCCTCTAAACTTTCATCTCAAACAAGGAGAAGACTGATCAGAGATGCAGCCAAGAGGCCCATGATCACTCTGGATAAACTGCAAAGATCTACAGCTGAGGTGGGAGAGTCTGTCCATAGGACAACAATCAGTCGAACACTTCACAAATCTGGCCTTTATGGAAGAGTGGCAAGAAGAAAGCCATTTCTCAAAGATATCCATAAAAAAGTCTTGTTTACAGTTTGCCACAAGCCACCTGGGAGACACACCAAACATGTGGAAGAAGGTGCTCTGGTCAGATGAAACCAAAATCCAACTTTTTGGAAACAATGCAAAACGATATGTTTGGCATAAAAGCAACACAGCTCATCACCCTGAACACACCATCCCCACTGTCAAGCATGGTGGTGGCAGCATCATGGTTTGGGCCTGCTTTTCATCAGCAGGGACAGGGAAGATGGTTAAAATTGATGGGAAGATGGATGGAGCCAAATACAGGAGCATTCTGGATGAAAACCTGTTGGAGTCTGCAAAAGACCTGAGACTAGGATGGAGATTTATCTTCCAACAAGACAATGATCCCAAACATAAAGCAAAATCTACAATGGAATGGTTCAAAAATAAACGTATCCAGGTCTTAGAATGGCCAAGTCAAAGTCCAGACCTGAATCCAATTGAGAATATGTGGAAAGAGCTGAAAACTGCTGTTCACAAACGCTCTCCATCCAACCTCAAAGAGCTCGAGCTGTTTTGCAAGGAAGAATGGGCAATAATTTTAGTCTCTAGATGTGCAAAACTGATAGAGACATACCCCAAGCGACTTGCAGCTGTAATCGCAGCAAAAGGTGGCACAACAAAGTATTAATGCAAGGGGGCCGAATAATTTTGCACGCCCCACTTTTCAGTTTTAATATTACAAAAAAGTTTAAATGATCCAATAAATTTCATTCCATTTCACAATTGTGACCCACTTGTTGTTGATTCTTCACCAAAAATTTAAAATGTTATATCTTTTTGTTTGAAGCCTGAAATGTGGCAAAAGGTTGAAAAGTTCCAGGGGGCCGAATACTTTTGTAAGGCACTGTACATAACATAACAATACATATATACATATATGCAAATAAAACATTTGCAGATACCCCCAGGTCTGGGGTCCTGCAATTCCACAATGGAGGCTGTCAAGTCTTCCTTTTTCTTTTACTGGATTGAATGCTATAGAATTCTACACTATTCTGACCATCAGCAATGAAAAGGGATGAGCCTTGGTACCCTGCAGAATGATTGAACTCATGAATTTTGTTGTTGGATATTGATGGAGGCCTAAATTTGAGAACCCCAACAATGTAATCCTCTACCAGGTCTCAACGGCTTGCCAGAACATCCTTTTTGGGAGGATCTGTCTCATCTTGTAATTCCTTGTGTACCATTTACTAATTGTACAAGCGTTTGTGGCAAGAATTAATAACCTTTATTTATTTGTACAGCATATATCAGTTAGAGTGCTTTTTTTAGTGCCGTCTGTTGAGCACATGGTGCACTGTACAGGTTATTACGCAATTCTCCTTGAGCTTATGACAGGAAAGAGGTTAAGATGTAGCAGCCAGACTCCTTGTCTTCTTCTCCCCGGGACATCATTATTTCCTAAGTGGCCCCAGATTCGGAGGTATCACAAGAGCAAGGCTTGGCAAGGGTTAAGTAGAGGCGTTTAATTTAAAACTGTGAAACCTCAATAAAAAGAAAGAAGACAAACACGCTACTGGTGCAGCCAGCACCAACCAGAGGCCTGTTGCCCGTGGGCTACCGTATTCTGTAATATACTGCATGTATTCAGCTTGATGGTATGGAAACTGCCTGGAAGTTGTCCCAGAGACTCCAACATCATTAAAACCACTTGTGAGGGGAGAATCAGGCCTGAGGCACTGGGAGCATGCATGTTACCATCTCATTTATAAGGATTTATGGGGATCTGCTCTGTGGTCAAGGACATCTATGGTTAAGGAGTCGAAGACATTAGTGACATTGGCCCATGATGCCCTTTCCAGGAGAAGGACTATATAAATGGACGGAGCCATGATAATCCGAATCTTCAGAGTTTTAGGCTATAAATATTTATTGGTCTCTGGTTTAGCTTCTTGTCATTCCAGCTTTTAACCCTTTTTTACTGTCATCTTGTAATGATACAAGTCTGCCTCACAGATGTATCACTACAGTTCCACGTGATACTTGGAGACCTGCAGGAGATTGCACAATCTCTACTTGGTTTTGATGGATATATATATAATGTGTGTGATCTGGAAAGAGTACTGGAATATTACAATCACAAAAAGCTGTGTCATAAAGGAGAAATTATCCAGGTATATCTAAGAATACCAGGGATCGTTTGAAATCATGTGATTTATAGGGGAACGACCACATGGTCAGGTTTGGAAGCCAAAACCAGGAATGAATTGAAAAAAAGAGAAGATGTTGCATCTGTCCTTTATACTTTCTCTCCTTTTATAATCCACTCCTGATTATGGCTTCCAAAATGGCATTCAGAAACCTGACCGTGTGGCCATACCCTTATAAATCACATGATTTGAAAGATCCTCAGTATTTTTAGATATATCTGGTTAAGAATGTGAGTTCCTTTCAAGTCTGAAAACCTTATTTCCTGGGGGCATTTGGTTTTGACTTATGTCAACAGTTGTTCATGGTTTCTTTATGCCCCTTTTACACGAGCGGGAGACTCGCATGTCTCCCGCAACGCATCTACAGGGCTGGACTCTGCACTGACAGGGATCGCATATAATGCTATGCGATCCCTGTCAGTGCCGAGTCCAGCCCTGTAGATGCGTTGCGGGAGACATGCGAGTCTCCCGCTCGTGTGAAAGGGGCGTTATCTTAGAACTCAGGTCTTCATATAACACGGGTAACTGCATGAGCTGCCAGGTCATAGCAGACACAGATCTTTAGTGGATCACCATAGACTTGTTACAATCTCAGGGGGCTATACTTTCCATGCATCAGGGGCCAATATGTCAACCCCAGTTACAGCAGAAATCAGCAATAAAAAATGTAATGTTAAATGCCCCCAAAGTTCTTGTATGAATAATCTATAAAAAATAACAATAATAAAGACAAAAGGAAATATAATAAAGAATGCTACCATTGGCCCACACAGCAGGTTCTAGCTCCAACCCCTGTGCTCTGTAAGCTATATATACCCTAAATCAAAATGACTGTAACGGAAAGGGGATGCAATAAAAAATGTGTTTTAGTTGCACTTTGTGCTATTGAAAAAAATACAGTGTCCTAAGTTTACAGAATAAAAACAATAAATAGAAATGAAATATAATAAAAAAGAAAATGACATGAAAGTAAATCCTCATCTAGCACTGAAAAAAACAATAATTATTTAAAGGGGTTATTTCATGAAAATAAATTAAAATCAGACATCATATAGTACAT
Organism: Rhinella marina; assembly: GCA_900303285.1. Classification (NCBI taxonomy): domain Eukaryota; kingdom Metazoa; phylum Chordata; class Amphibia; order Anura; family Bufonidae; genus Rhinella; species Rhinella marina. Next base: position 148,180 of record ONZH01006582.1, on the reverse strand, counting down.
GGCAATCTTTTTCTAACAAAGCTAGAACCAGCCCTGTACCTCACATGGATCCAGAGATCTCCACATTCATTGTTCCAGTTGTTCTGCTCAATTTATATCAAGTTGGGAGCCCAGCTGTGGGAACATGTCAAGGGGCATGCCCTTTTTGCTGCAGTACTCTCCCTATCACAGCTCAGCAGGCAGTTGAGGGATAGAACTGAGCATGTGCATCCACCTCAGCGAGGTGGACAGAGAAATAAAAAAAAGAGCAAACAGCAGGTGGTGCTATACAGATACATTTTATTGACTAACTCAGTGGCTATACAAAATTTTTAACTGCATGCAATTAGAAAACTATTCAGATCCAGATGCTGGTTTGAAAACGTCTGAATATTTTTCATGGGACAACTTTTTTAAATAACTGAACGAAAAAAAAAGTTACGACTTTTAAAGTTGCATTTTCTAAAAAACTATGAAAATGTGTCTGGTTAGAAAGCTGGGTAAATGGTGGCGGTCTTGAATTAGTTAAACTGCTACTAAAAAATAAACCTGATTGGTTGCTGTGGGCAACAATCCCAATTTTTCACTCAAACAGCTTTGATAAATCATTCCTAATTTAGCAAAATATTCAACAATATTTGAGGAAATATACTCATTGAAAGGGTTGTCTCATATTGCCGTTACTAAAGTGAGATGAGAAACAGTCCCGACCACCAGCCGGCAGAGAAAAAACAGAGAACGCCGGCGCTCGTTGCCATTGTAGTCCATAAGAGCTATGAAAACAGTTAACTTGGGAACACCATAGCATGTTGTGCTACCCTTTTTCTGTAGCTGTCATGGACCGCAATAAGAGCTACTGAAACAGCACGCATCGGCGTACGCCACTGTTTCCCGTCCAGCTGCTGGTCGGGACTGTGTCTCATCTCGCCTTAGTAATGGTGAGATGAGACAACCCCTTTAAAGGGGTTATTTCAAGCTTGAAAGTTATCTCCTATCTACAGGATAGGGGATAAGTAACCGATCAGTTGGGGTCCAACCTCTGGGACGAGTGTGTGTCATGCTGCTAGTCCGCAGCGCAGCTCCCAGCCTGACCTGCCAGCACTGCCGGAGGTCACATAGCATTGTATTGATTTATGATGCTAAGTAACCCTTACAGTTCTGAAATGTATTAGATGACACTGACATAATGCTGTCACCCTCTAAAAGTTGTTCCTTTAGAAAGTAGAGTCCTGACCAAGTTTTCACTTCCAGTAGAAGAGGAGATGATCCCAACCAAGACTGGGCCCCCTCCTGCCCTGAGTGTCAGTCACAAACCAGTGTTGGTATTTGCCTAAGGCAGATTCTTAGGCTGGGTTTGCCGGTAATAATAAATCTCTCCAATTTTCCCCCAAGTTTATCATGCTTTTTTAGGTGTTTTTTGAGTGTTTGTTGCATATTACAACGTCATTGAAGTGAAAGCATTTCTTAATTTCCTGTCTGGGGTTATTACTGGAGCTTTTCACTTTTCTATATGTTAAAGGGCCTAGAATGATGTATCAGAGTGCTTAGAGTTTATCAGAGGAGTAGCAGAGGAGACGTTCACAGCACTTTACAAATATAGGCCTGTGTAAGTTCACAGGACGGAGCATGGATGCAGGGGGGAAGGTGAACAAGCTGTTTAAAGCATTTAAGGAAATCTAAAGACAAACAGTGGTTGGTAAAATTATTCATCAGGGATGTGAACCATTCCAGGGCTTGAGATGTTTGACTGGTCCAGAAGGGAAGTGACACAATGAAGAATCCATCCCAACACTTCACTACACATCCTCCCTCTGCTCCTGGGTCGCTGTCTGTTTACTCTGTTCTGTGTGATCTGACTTCACTGCTCGGACTGAAATGGTTTCAGTGAGATGTGGTTTTACTTAGCTTCGCTCTCTCAAGGGAAACTTTTGGAAGGCCTTCTGCCATAGCCAATGTCCCAGTTCATTCTTGTTTGTGATAATGTTGAATATTTTAAGACATTACATACCATAAAGAAACCCTACAGTAAGAGACGTGGCACATTATTATTCATAATGCCAATTTCTAAGCTCCTGGACCAGCCATTGTGAGATGGCACACAGTCATCAGTGGAGAGTCATTGTGAGATGGCACACAGTCATCAGTGGAGAGACATTGTGAGATGGCACACAGTCATCAGTGGAGAGCCATTGTGAGATGGCACACAGTCATCAGTGGAGAGCCATTGTGAGATGGCACACAGTCATCAGTGGAGAGCCATTGTGAGATGGCACACAGTCATCAGTGGAGAGCCATTGTGAGATGGCACACAGTCATCAGTGGAGAGCCATTGTGAGATGGCACACAGTCATCAGTGGAGAGCCATTGTGAGATGGCACACAGTCATCAGTGGAGAGCCATTGTGAGATGGCACATAGTAATGTGTCATCTAACAGCAGCTTTCCAATGTTTACTGGCACCGGTGACTCCGGTGTAATCAGGAGAGCTTCTGTAAGATGGCATAGATTTATCACTGAAGGGCAAATACAGTAATAACCAGTATAGTGCAGTGGAGATAATGCATAGTAACCAGAGCAGTGGGACATAGTGGGACATAGTCATTAGTACAAAACATCTTTTTGATGATACAATACACCAGAGAGCTGCTGGAGTGGGATTAGATCGACATGTGAGTGGGGAAGTTGCTGTGTTATGGTAAGCAATATGCACTAGGGAAGATAAACTGCATTTTGTTACGATTGCAGTCCATACCCTTCACTGCTCTGCTCCTCTGAGCGGGCAAAGTTGCCGCATCTCTTAACCTATCCTGTGTCCTGCCTTACTGGTTTTCTGGTCCCACATGCTCTCATCTGTCGCCTGCAGCAAATCAGTGCAGTGTTCCATGTGCTGGCTGCTGTCCTGTGCCTCTGTTGCAGACCATGGCCTGAATTCCCTTTCCTAACCTATCCCTTAGGGCCCACATTGTTCCCCAAACTATGGCTGGCTGTGACTGGGTATATAGGGCACTTTCTGTAGTGGTAGGATGCCTGAGCTTTAGGTTCCTAGCTAGGTAGTTTACCCAGTGAAGGGTGCTACTCAAACTGTCTATCCATGTACCGAACCTCTGCCTGTTTACTTTGTTGATTCTCAGCTGCCTGCCCAGACCTTGGACCTGTTTCACATATAAGCATGAACTCCACCTGCTCCAACCTCGGCCTGTTTGCTGACTACAATTATTGCCTGTCCCTTCAGTGCTTTGCAACGGTGTCTCTGTCCCCCAGGGGTCAGCTGCAGCTGCCATCTACATCAGAACTATTTCAGGAGGTAACAGCCTGGTTGGTTTCCTGCAGTGAAGTCCAGATTCCTGTAGAGGGGTTAAAGGATGCATACTAGGGAACCACCAGGATAACGCCCTTAGGGATAGCTCAAAGTAAACTGGTTAGTTGGCTCAGTGGGTCCATACTCAATGTCTGTTACACCTTTACAACCTTTACAGTGAAGCTTTACAGTGAAGATGTTACAGTGAATGGCAAAAAAGCACAATGGACTTTTAAAACTGTGTTTTACCATTTGCTGAAAAATAGTAATGATGTTTTGCTTATAACAAATGGTGGGCAGTCCAGTACTCTATAACCCTGACCATGGTATATTTACTGCACAGGATTTAGCCATCTGCCCTAATGATCAAGCAGTTGAACATTGGGTGTGCCACTGTCAAAGACTACGGGGAACTTGAGAGAGAAGGCAAATGAAGATTTTAAAAAATAGCGCTGGATATAGAAAGGAGACAGTGGCACTAACTTCATTTGACCTGATGATCATGTGGTCATGATTGCCAGGATACTGCTTCTACGAGGCTTCTGGGTACAACTAGACCCAGCCCAGTCCTACAGTAGCAGTGACTACTGTGAAAAGTATAGTTAAAAGGGTTCTGCAGTTTTTTCAAACTGATGATCTATCCTCTGGATAGATCGTCAGCATATCACTGGCCTGGGCGGGGCTAAGCTCCGTTCACATGAATGGAGCTTAGCCGTGCCCAGGCCAGTGATAGTAGTCGTGACGTCACTGGGCCTGCGGTAAACACAGAGAAGGCTGCGGCGCTCCTGCAGCGCCGCTGCCTTCTCAAACAGCTGATCGGCGGGGGTCCCGGGTGTCGGACCCCCGCCAATCAGATGCTGACGATCTATCCAGAGGATAGATCATCAGTTTGAAAAAACTACAGAACCCCTTTAAAAAAAATAAAGTCATCCATTGGTTTTATCTGACTTTCGAGGGACAGACCTTCAAACAGATGATCACCGGGGGTGTGGCGTGTTGATCAGATATTTTTTCAATTTATAAGCATAAAATTTCTTAAAAAGCAGAATTTTCTGTGTATAAGAAACTTATGAAAAATATAAATAAAATCATGCCAGCAAATAAAAATGTTATAGCCATTAAAGGAATGTGTGTGAAAAACCGCAACGTTGGCCTAGATTTACGTTGGTGTAAGCTTAGACAGGTTGTTTGGACCTGCATTAAATGTATCACAGGGACTCAGGCTGGATGATTAAGGTGGTGTAGGGACAGACACTTTTTTGTAACTCTATACCAACTATTGGTTGGCTTAATTCGAACCATGTCAGTGTCAGTTGTGCAAATTATAAAACATGTTCTGGTCCTCAAAATGTGGTCCACAGACCCACTGAAGCCAATGGATTTGCAAAAAAAATGCCGATGGCACACAGATAATATTTTGGCGATCCATGGCTTGTGGACTGCAAAACTGATACAGTTATGTACATGAGGCCTAAACAAGCATTTACGTCCTACAACTCCAGCTCCAAAGTTCAACCCTTGGGGCAGAATTCTAAACTATGTACAGTGATCCCTCAAGATACAATTGCCTCAGAATACAATATTTTCAGCACACAATGGTCTTTTCTGACCCATCGTAAGTTGAAACCAGACTCAACATACAATGTCTCAGACTGAAATCCAACCAATCAAGGCCACTTCTCTGGTAAACTGTATTAGTCGCTAGTTAGCAGCTATTCCTGACTGTTATATGTAAGGACTTGTTTTATCTGTCTTAGTTATCTGCTTATTTTTCTTAAATCTTCATTTTCTCTTATCTTGGATGACATTTTGGAGCTTTGGAACCGATTACTCAACTTACAATGGTTTCAACATACAATGGTCGTTCTGGAACCAATTAATATTGTATCTTGAGGGACCACTGTATTAGGAAATTGGAGCACATCTTGACTTCTAGCTGTAGTTAGGCCCCATTCAGACGGCCGCATTATTGCGGACCCGCAATAATACGGGGGCCGCCCGGCGTGTGTTCCGCACATTCGGAACACACGCCAGGCAGCGCCATTCAAAATGTCTATACTTGTCCGTGCGTGCGGACAAGTATAGGACATGCTTCATCAGAGCCACGGCATGGAGCTAGCTCCGTGCGGCGGCTCCCCGCTCCATAGAGGTGAATGGAGCCGCATCTATTCCGCAATATTGCGGAATAGATGCGGCCCCATTCACACGGTCGTGTGAATGGGGCCTTACATAGAAATTTTTTTAATTTAACATGAATGAACTATATTTTGGATTTTGTGAGTTTTGGTTATTTGAGTATGTACACCACAGGCTCTTCATGTAGCATGCATGAAATATGGAGAAAGGGAATTTCAGGTGATTTGGGGCAAGAAGGTTTTCCCATCATACTCTAGTGTCAGGGCACTGACCATCTGGAAAATAAATGAAAGAGTAGAGTAATATGCAGAAAGATACATACCAGTCTCCAGATTTCTTGTGGAATTTAAATTTAGCAGTTTGTTTGTGACAGAAAATAGAGCAAAGCTCCTTTACACGTCTGGTCTCTAATGATGTCTCCCATTCAAGAGCAGTGACTGAAGTGCCGATGTTGTCACCGAGGAGTGTTTATCTGCTTAATTTATAAGCTGGAGTACAACTGTCATGTGTAATAAACCCTTTTTTGCTCATAATAGCTGGCAGAAGAGGCCGCACTTGGCACTTGTACCGAGGCTCATTAATGTGGAGTACAGCTTGTGTTGTTTATTTTAGATCCTGGTTGATGTAGGACATGTACTTCTACAGAGGAGATGAGGATTACCCCCTGCATCTGACTTTTACATGGTATTTATTCCACTTCACAGCTTTACAATCCAGCTGAACTTTACTGGACCTGGATCATAGTGAGCACAATTCTGTATGGACTTGAGATGCTGAAGTCTTTGTGATTATTTGGAGCATTTTTATTATTTAGTGTGGATGTGTGATCCATCTCATATAAGTCCAGGTTTGCAGACTTCAAGACAAGTGACCAAACTGCAATGAATAGTTTACCTGAAGCTTAGGAGAGTTTCAGAAGGTCATAATAAGTTTGCATTTTAGCATCCATATTTTACAACACAGCACCCTGTAGACCAGGGATCTCAAACTCGTGGCCCTCCAGATGTTGCAAAACTACAACTCCCAGCATGCCCTGGTAGCCGAACAATGTCCAGGCATGATGGGAATTGTAGTTCTGTAACAGCTGGAGGGCCACGAGTTTGAGATCCCTGCTGTAGACTGTCCAAAATGTTGTTGAGCTTTAACTTTATTCTTCTAAGAATAATAATGCACACCCAGAAATAATAGCTAGTCCTGATGATATCCAAGGGCCTTCTAGTGTCTAAGGAGTGCTTGTAAAGAATCCCAATATTTTGTCCACAAGGTGGCACCTACTACCAGGAAGATCAGGGAGTGGTGAGTAAAGCCAACACCTGCTATATTCACCACTCCCCACTTCTACTCTACTAATGAGTGCTTCCATAATGGAATGGCTTGTTAGTATTTGCTTCATAAGACACACTGCCATTTTCCCCCATGTTTAGGGGGGGGGAAAAGTGTGTGTTATGGAGCGAAAAATATGCACACATTTATATATTCATAAACATAGGAAAGACTGCAGCACTCCCAGGTCTTAAAGGGGTTGTCCGAGTTATGAAAAAAAATATATAGCACTGTAAATCTGATGGGCAGCAATATATAACTAAGTTAAGCAAGTTTTAGGCAAAAAAAATCCATATTTCCTAATTTCCCTGGTTCTCTTCTGGTCTTTGTTTACATGCAATAACAACAATCTCAGCCCCTCCCCTTCTCCCCCCCTCTCTGCAAAGGGAATGAATACAAGTGCTGAGTGACATGTCTGCCTGCTGGAATACTCAGCAGCATGTTGTATGTGTAGGACTACAAGTCCCAGCTGTACAATGACACTGCTGATACACACAGGAAATTCTCCCTACCTGTTCTTGTACAGTACAATTCCTCTACAGCTCTTGTGCCCAGCATTTGTCTCCTCTCACTGCTGCAGCTACTGTTTGTTCTAAAGCCTTGAGCCCTCAGTGTGTTCTGGCTGAAGGGGTTAATGTTTTATCTGAAGGAATCTAGGGAGAGTAGATAGCAGCCGGCAAAGGAAGGGGCGTGGCCAGTGACGTCTCGTGTACAGACTGTTATCTGAACTCTGAAGCTTGTGAACGAAACATCACAGAGCAGAGAGATAAGGTGACATCACAGGTCATGTGACCCTCAGTCAACTCTGAGAAACCAGCAGCTTTGGAAACACAAAGTATATGGGAAAGTTGTTATACCTGACAAGTTAGAAACATATAAAGAACAAAAAAATAACTCGGACAACCCCTTTAAGCAATTCTGATTTATTCAATAGTGCGACGTTTCGACCTTACATGGTTTTCAATGCTTTTTCAATCCCCTTTACCTATACCACTAATGTAGATATTACTGTGCAATCATAGCTTCCCCCGTATGAGCGCATGCCTTACATTATTGAATATAGGTGACTTTCCTTGAGAAAATACCTGTTGTCCTCCTAGCTGTAGCTTTCCTTTCAGCACCTGTACTGTACCTGTACTCTGCTACATACTCTGTAATCCTAGTGCTTTCTTTTGTGCACTTGGTTATATTCACCAAATGTTCTGCCATATCTGAATATTGAAAGGGAACACATTATGGGAAAAAGCTAGTATTTCAATTTTGGGCATTTGGAAATTAGAAAAACCGACTAAGATAAGAAATTTCATTGCTTGATCACTCTTTTACTTTACTCAGTTTTAGTCATTTGAAAATTATTGCACATCATTGTCTATATTTCAGGTGTAAAATGTACTGAATATTAAAAGAAGTCCTCCACTTAAATTTAGCATTAGAAAAATCTGATTAATAATACCGATTGAGGTGGGAAATTAAATTGCTTGATCGCTCTTTTACTTTACTAAACTTTACTCAGCATCTTCAAGGAATACTCTAGTAACAATGGGGTTGGTTTTTGAAAGTGCCTTTCTTTTTCATAGCAACCAATTGCAGCGCAGCTTTCATTTTTCAAGAGCAGAATATGAACTGAAAGCTGTGCTGTGATTGGTATCTGGTCCTGGGGTGGCACATGACTTGGATTGAGAGAAAACTAAGGGCTAGTTCAAAATATTCTTTTGAAAAGTATTGGCTGTGGAAGCTGTAGCAGAAAGCAGAGGCTGAACCTTGGATTTCTGCCACGGGTGTGTGGCAGGGTTGCCAACCGTCCAGAAACTTTTGGACAGTCCATAAAAATAGGCAACTTTTTTCTGTGTCCGTGAAAAAAAAAATAGATATGTCCGTGATTTTTTTGAGGCTGGTGGTAATTGACTATATTATTTTGGGGGTAATTATCATCATTTTACAGATCACAGGAAATGCTAAGTTCTTATCAGTATATTGATCTATAGACATGTATTACTTATAATCTTTATCATTCTTTATGGTTTTCCAATTTTTCCGTAAAAAGTGTTGTCTGTCCGTGCCAGAAAAAAAGAAAAATTCTGGTTGGCAATCCTGGTGTGTGGCCACAGATTATGGTTTCAGCCAGAGATCGTAATAACATTTGTACTGTTCAGGCCATTTTACTCCTTGAAAAACGTCTAAGGCGCACCAATACGAGCAAAAAAATGTGTTTTTGTTTTTACGGTGAAACTGTATGATGATGGATGCGACATCTGAGGCATCCGTTTTTTTTTTTGTGTCTGTTAAATGTGTGACAAAAATGTGAGGTGAACCCACCCTAACTGACAGGAACAGAGCTGAACAAACCACATTGACTATGATGGAGTCAGTTCCCTTTCCTTTCGGGATCCTGTCTTTTTACTAGACAGAACAGTCCTGCATGCAAGCTTTTTTGTCCAGTCTTTTTGACAGAATCGGCAACAGAGCCCTGTACAGAGCCTCCAACGCTGATGTGAACAAGCATAAGCCTACGTATTATGTATCTGAATTACTGCAACTTTTGGCTAAAAATACTCCTCAAAAATGATAATAGCATTTTTAATCCTCCAGAAAAAATGTAGTGCGACCTCCGATCTCAGCGTTTCAGACGAGGAAAGATAAGGCAGGATGTTCCTTTTTTCTGAACGCTGAAAAAGAAGCACTGATCACTACGTGCCACTGAAAACAGTGAGAGGAAAATGTGAGGGATTTTCCCCAGGCTGATTCTGATGTGGTTTCTGCATCAGAATCAGTGTAAAAAAGCCTTAAGAGAGAAGACCTGTGTCATGCACCCCCCTTTAGGCCCTGCACTAGACATTACCCAGTCATGTTCTTTCGAAATTTAGGCATGACTGCTGTTAAAAGGGTTATCCGAGACTGTAAAATGCCCCGCTTATGCCGGCAGTGACGCTAGGGAGGCTCGGCCGCTCCCCCTTGACTCTGGATGTTTTCATCCGCACACGGGGAGAAGCAGCAGCGGCGATGCAGGGAGCGGCGGAGGGAGCTGGGAACCTGGTAAGTAGATTCAGTGTGACGGGCCCGGTCATATGGTGGGCATTTTATAGTCTCGGATAACCCCTTTAATCTGAATATTTTTCTCTTCATCTGAGGTTGCATTCACATGACCCTATATATTTTGCAGTCCGCAAAACACAGATCCCCAAAATACAGATGATATCTGCATGATGCCCATGTTGCATCCATCCTCCATGTGCTTTCTGAATCCGTATGTCCATTCCACAAAAGGATGGAATATGTCCTATTCTTGGCCGCAAATGCGAACCATGGCACTGCCAAAAAAACGTATGCAACACAGACATCACCTGTATTTTTTGGATCTATGTTTTGCAGACTGCAAAATACATACAGTTGTGTGAATGCACATTTATACTCACAAAGATTTAGGAAGCTAAGACGGGAGGCTCCTCAAGCTTTACAAATGCCCACTTACAGAGTCTGTACAGATTTTTACTGGTTACCAAAATGTGCACAAGGAAATATAATGCAGTTTTGAGGACCCATACAAACCACCTCCCATATCTCAGCTTCCTGCATGCCTGTGAGTGTGATTTGGAGGAGGGGGGGAAATATTGAGGTTAACTACAGCCGCATCAGAATTTTTACGTTCTGAGTGAAGTGTTAGTGTCATATGGTGTCAGCAATGTTCTGCAATGTTACGGAACAATCTACTGGTATAGTCATTCCTAGAGCCCAATGCCTGGAAATCAAAAATCGCTGATGTGACAAATTGTGGGAAACGTCTGGCGCCCCAAATAATAACCTATTCCATAAGCTGAGAGCAGGAAGGTTGAAATATGCAGGGGGCTGTGAGCTCAGCTCTGCCAGAGCAATGTAAATCTGAGGCCTATCTCTCATTTCTTGTTCTTCCTGAGCATTCTGTTTTCGTTGGAAGACAAGCGTGTAATTCCTGCCAGATACATCCATTTCATCAACTGCTCTGACCACAGCTAGAAAACAGCGGGATGTGCAGATGTGAGTGAAGAAAATAAAGGGGGTCCATAAGCCCATCTCTTAGGGCCTACATTAAAGTGTCTCAATTAATAATAACTATGGAGACCCTACTGTGCTGTGCATTGATTCTCCTTTTTATGGCTTCCTCAGCAGTGGTGAAGGCTCACATAGGACCCTAAACCTTACAATAAATGCTATTTGGTGTAATATATTTGCTTTGTTGAAATGTACACATTCCTAATGGGGCTCTGTGGTTTGTGGATCCAGGATTTGCAGACCACAAAAACGGATGCGGTCGTGTGCAGGAGCCACTGAAAAGTAGGAGAGACTCATTCAAGGTTCCAGGTGAAGTCATCTAGGCTTGTATAGTAACGTCTTGTAGGCAGAGGATTTGTGGTACTTCTATACTGATTGTCTCTCCTCTGGATAGGCCATCAATATCAGATTGCAGGGCATCTTATTCACACGAGGAACACAAAAAATCTACCTTGTTTAAGGGTTTTGTTCAGAGAAAGAAAATATGGTTAAAAGTGGTCAGAATGTTGGAAATGAAAAAAAGCTATACTTACCTCAACAATTCCCCGCTGTTCACAAGCTGAGGCTGGCTGGTTCTTCACCGTTGTCCACTTCCAGATGTCCCAAGAGATATCACCATTGCTGCTTACTTCTTTTTTGGCTACAATTTGATAGATGAGTACCCATCCATTTACTGATCCATTTACCATTACCAATGCCTTTAATGGGGGACCACTGTGCTGCCTACAGGCCCTTTTTTGATACTAGTAATTGAACTCTAATCTTGGACTAGGCTTTTTAGTAGTCTAGTAAAAATATAAGAATTTCCATTTTATGTCTCTGTGTTTCACAGCCATACTATGCATCGGCTGCCCCACAAACCTAAAGAAGCAGAGAAAGGGGAAAGGTTGAGCATGTGTGTCCACCCCAGAACATTTGCTCAGAAGGACACAGAAAAACTGTAAACTGTTCAATAGAAACACCAGGTGGTGCTATACCAACATTATTCCTGGAATATCTAGAAAATGTAAAAAAAAAGTGTATATACCAAAAATGTATATTGTTACGGTGTAGATTTCAATATAAACAATATTCTTTGTGATATAACCCTTTTTTATGTCATTGAGATGGGCCTCAGATCTGGAGATTTCAGTATTATTGACTGACAACCTAATGTGGGGGCCTAACATGTAGATTTTGCAATTCTGGTTTATTTCCCTCTCCAAATGAAATAAACATGCACTCTCTGTTGCACTTCCATTATTATAATTGAGTCAGGTGAAATCGATGTAGTAGACCTGAACTATCTATCTTTGACATGGTTGACCATATATCTAAATAGCATTCATGTAAAACTATAATTTCCTGCAACACTAGAGAGTCCAGGAGCCGAACTCACATCAGTCAGTTTCATATATATGTTAATAAGTTAAAGGAGTTGTCCCATCACATCAATACTAAGGTGAGATGGGACTAAACACCTACAACCAGGTGGTCGGGAAACAACGGAGCAGACTGCTTCACCATCTCCCATTGGAGCTACTGGAACAGTGGAGTGCTGGCCTGCTCCTCCCGCCTACTTGGTCCCATCTCACCTTAGAAATGGTGAGATGAGACAACCCCTTTAAATATACGTTGAAATAATACAGTAGCATGATTGTCAGTTGATCGGTGGATGCTATCATTCCATTCCTAGAGAGTGGTACCCATCAAGTTATAATGTCATAGGTTCACCTTTAGTAAAAATCAAGTCTTTAGAATTCCTCTGTTCTCTAAGATTAAGAGCAGATCATTTAACAAAATAGTCGGCACAGCTGGAGGCAGATACAAAGAAAAAACATAAAAAGAACTCTAAACAACATAGAAGAAATCGAACTTAGAAACAAAGTATACTTTTACTAAGCAAGAATATAAAAGCTGCATGTGGGAAGTTAAGGTCTAGGACAGAGGTTCTCCTATGTTAATGTGCTATGACCTCTGAAACGCCTGCAGGGAACATTCCCAACAAAGGTACAATAGACGGTTTCAGTGCTTGGGTTCGTAGGGGATCAAGTACGCTACTATTTTTTTGATGCAGTGGGGTTTCCATTCAACTCGCTACAACCAAACCCAGGTATTTAAAGGGTCTGCATAAGTTGGTGGATGAAAACAATCTCTGGCCTTTCTTCCACGTCTTCTGGGGCTCATTCATCATGTTGTCCCTCTGAAACATCCTTTGTATTCCCAGATGATGACATCTGTGACTACATGTGTGTACTATATTAATCCTTCCTAGGTTTCCTCCTTACTCAGGCTCATATATTTCATGTACAGTATGTGTGTTTATTTGATAATCATTTCTATTTTTTTAAACTACGAGCAACTAGCTCGTAGTTTACAGTCCTTCTGTCCTTGCTGTAAAGGAACTTACCTCTCCAAGCTCTAAGCTATGGATTGTGCTTATACATTTAGCTCCCAGATCTTCAGTCAGAGGTGGATCATGGCAGATGTTTTAGAATACACTTCAACCACCATCTTTGGTACCTGCCTATGACTCAACCCAACTGCAGTGTTTTCATCATTTCCATAGATTTTGAATACAGTAAGAAATTCTCTCCCGCTCCATTCAAACTCCTTTTTACCACAGTGAAGATTTTTTTGAACTTACCAGTACTTCTGCATTATTGTGATGAAACTGAATACTATGACCTGCCCAGAAAACATTCATCACCTGCCGGACTTGCTGCTAGCTACCCATTTCCTTAGCAAGAGCTGGTGAACTTGCCCCGCAACTCCCCTATCACTACAAGGGCCCTAGCAGCCTCAATAGGGGCGATCCCTCTCAGGAACAAAAATAAAAAATTCTGGACAGTCCCTACAGATGGTAAGAAATTCTATCTTGTGTTCAATGGGTAGCTGCAAGCAGGTGGAGTGAACAGGTCAGAACCAAAGGGGATATAACATGAAAGCTGAATCAGTAACCAGAATCCACAACAGAAACAAGCCGAGTCAAAGCAAGTGAGACAAACAGCACAATAACAAAAGACAGAAGAGTAGTCAGGATAAAGGTCCGAGGTTATACACAGTAGCAAATACAAGGGAGAAGGCAAAGAGTAGTTGGGTAAATGATCTGGTCTAAAACACACAAATACTTGTAAAATGCACAGAGCGATCTAGCATACATAGGAACTAGGCTATATGCTCTCCTACCTCTTTGCCTGTCTTCTGGAGCAGAGATTGTTAAAATTACATGGACATTTTCTTTAAAAGACTAATTATTCCTGTAGTCCAAGAACCATACTATGTCACCTGGAAAACAGCCCAAACCACTACGAGTTTACAAATCTGTACTTTGGGTTGACACCATTTTAAAGGAAGCTTGTGAAACAGGTTCCCCTTAGGGACCAGTAATACGCCTTTTTACTGACATAAACAAAGGAGGTTTAAGCTAAACAGCTAGGTTTAATCAGTGATTATATGTACCCAAAATAGTGCATTAAAAACTAGAATTTGTCCTGCAAAAAATAAGCCCTCGTATAGGTACATTGATGAAAAAACGAAAAAGTTCTAGCTCTGGGAATGCGATACTGAAAAAATTTTGGGGTTAAACGTAAACCACTTTAAGATTACTAAATCATGATCATTCCTATTAAAGGGGTTCTCCAGGATTGTGATATTGATAGCCTATCCTCATGATAGGTCATCAATATATGATTGGTGGGGGTCCGACTCCAGCCATATGAAGAGTCCACGGCTCTCTGTGAGTGCTTAGGCCTCTTCCTTGGCCATGTAACGTTCACCAGTCTCATGAACTACGGTAGATGCAGCTCGGTCTCATTCAAGTGAATGGTGCTGATCTACAACATCAAGCGCAGCTATCCAATGGACGGTGCTGTGCATGGTAAGCTGTGAGGAGGCTACAGCACTTATAGAGCTCCAGTGAGCGCAGAGTGTAGAATTTAAAAATGGGTGGACTTTATGCAGCAGATTAAGCTGAGGTCAGTAGATCTCACTTCCCTGCACATGTGTCAGGTGCCACCAGAGCTGACTTGTAATGATGTATCTAGGCCTGTGGGGCACCAAACAAGTAAGGACCGCATGACTCTAAAGCCCAGGACTGCCCACATGACTCTTTTTAGGTAATTTGCATACAGTGTATATTGTATTTTAAGTTGTTTTTATATGTAATTCTAAAAAAGGACGCTTTTGACAGGAGCTAGTGCCCAAAAATGTATATGTTATATGCTTTGAAAAGCCAGCCATGCAGAAAACTAGAATATAATAACTCAGATGAGTTGTTGCCTTTTCTATTTCTATTCAGTACATATAGAGTTAAAATGTCGGGTCTTTGTGGGATTAATACAGATGGGGTCTTTTGCTTCAGGCTTGGGAAACGCCTGGGCCTGTTTTGTTTGGATGACTTTGGGTACAAACCAAGCTATGAGGTCAGAGTGACATACCGACCAAAACATTTTCCTATCATGAATCTCTGTCTCCTGCGCTGAGCCGTCCCACCCAGTAAGTGTAAAGCCTGCCTTTGGCTCCATAGATTCACCCAGTACAGTCCGGGAGGTGATGTCCTGTGTGTGTTGGATGACTTTCTCATTTTCTGAGAGGCGTAGAAAAACTCCACCATGTTGTCCTAAAGAGGCCTATGGGTATAAGAGTCTCTTAGAAACTGACAGCCCAGCAAGAACACATTCTTATGGAATTGGAACTATAATACATGTGAGATAAACCTAAGGAAATTAGGTTGTGAGCCCCCCTTCCCCTGGACAGGAACAAATGCAAGCTCTGCAGAATTTGTTGGTGCTATCTAATATTTTGTGCATTTGTCTTGTACCTATATATTATACTCATTACAGAGTGATGTACATATTAATGGAGATACTTTTTATATATTAAAGGTAGTCTTAATCCATATGCAAATTAGCAGTTAAGTGCCCCAAGGGTGGGCCAAAGACACACTATCCCTCTGCCATCCCCCTCTGCTTCTTGCTTAACAGTGCCTGACAGGATGACTATGTAGGAAACTAGAGAAGGAGGGACTAGCAGTGGAGGCAGAAGTTGCAAGGGTGCACAGAGTGACTTGGGTCCTTCCTTGGTGCACTTAACTTCTTATTTGCATATGCTTTTTCTCCAGAATTGAGCAAAGGATCACTAAGTGAAAGGTATGCATTTAGTTTTATAAGACTTTGAGGGAGATTTATTGAGACTTGCACCTTCTGCACTGGTCTTGATATCCGCTGAGCCACTGGAGGATGCTCCTAATTTATGTCGAGGCGTTGATTTATGATTAGGCGCGTCCTCCACCAGTCCATGTGCCTAAACAGAAATCTATGGTTGCTCTGAGCTGCCGTAGATTTCTTAAATGAATTGTTCCGACTTGGTGACTGCTTTTTTCCAGAAACAATTTGGGAGAGAATTATCAAGACTGCCGGTTTTTACGACAGTCTTGATCCCCTATGCACCAGAGTGGTCACATCTCTGGACCTCAATACCAGTTACAGTAAGTCCATTGGGCAGCGTGGCACTTCCCCCTCCGCCAAGTTCATCCCCTTTTCACACCACTTTAGAAAAGTTGCAAATTATGGCGCAGATATGCCACAGAAGTAGCACTGAAGCATTAGTAAATGTCCCCTTTGCCCATAGGCTGTGTCTGGTAGGTATACGATATCTTTTTTTAAAGCGCTCATATGTCATACTCACCTCTCCAATTCCCTGTCTCTTCCATTCTAGTGATTCCCGGCTCCGCCAGTGGTTTTTACTTCCTTCCCTCTCGACTCACCCATTCAGCCAATCACCAGCCAGTGGCCAAGTGTCATTTCCTGTGAGTCAAGAGGGACCAGGAAGCAGATAGCAGTAGAAAACCCATGAATCTTCGTAACAGAAGCAGCAGGGGAATTGGTGTGGTGGGCATGATGTTTTGAGTTTTTTGCACCATTTTCAGAGAGTTCAAAAAAATTTCAGCTAGACAATTCCTTTGAGCATTCCTTCATTTTGTATTCATGGCTAGGGATAAGTGAACACAAACTTTTTCACTAAAGTCTGGGTTCAGGTTCGGTGTTCGGGTGATTTTATTATTTTCCGTTATAACATGGTTATATTGGAAAATAATAGCATTCTTCAGACAGAATGCAAAAGAATATGGCTATTTAGGGATAAAAAAAAAACAACCTCACCTCATCTACTTGATCGTGCTGCAGCAGTCTCTTCTACCTTCACTGAACAGAACCTGCCACAGGACTTGCGATGATGAGGTCACCATGTGGACGAGACTGCTGCACAGCGATCAAGTGGATGAGGTGAGTTGTTTTTTTTAACCCCTAAATGGCATATTCTTTTGCATTCTGTCTTAAGAATACTATTATTTTCTGATATAACCATGTTATAACGGAAAATAATAAAGTGAAGTTCGGGTTCCCAATGGACTTCAATGGGGTTCGGATTCGGGGTCAAGTTTGGGTCCCAAACCCGAACTTTGACCTGAAGTTCAGCAGAACCCGAACTTCCGCAAGTTCGCTCATCCCTGTTCATGGCTACTGATTTGAGTTGTGCTCTATAGTTCATAGTATTTTATGGCATCACATCAAAGGTGTAGGCAGACAGACCTCTTTGATATTTATGGAAGAAACTGTCCATGTATTTCCAGCAGATTTTATTATTGGCCTAAGAAGCGTGAAACGTTACAGAGTATTGATGGCCGTCCCTCTCTTTCCCACTGCTCTTTCTTGCCATACTTTGCTTCTTCTCTCCCTGTGACAATATACAATATAGCAACTGTTGTGCTGGAAGTTGCTGGACAAATCAGATCAATGAAGCCCTGTTTTTGCTGACACCGAGGGCATCTCCTTCTTTGATTTTTGGCCATGCCTTTATCTTCTCGGGTGTCATATGTGACCCTATGAGACTTTCTTGTGCCTGAGAATTCTGGATTCTCCTGACCCGCTCCACTTAATCAACAAGCTTGTCTACACCCGGAAGATGAATACTCTTTGCAACACAATCCCATCAATCCTATGTTGTATCCTAAGAAAAGTCATCCGTTCAATTCATTTTAATTATCCACCCGAAAGGGTCATTGGTGGTTTACAGATGTTATGCAGAATCATTTGTAATCTAAAAGGGTTTCCAGGAGTAGAATACTGATGACCTATCTTCAGGATAGGTCATCAGTATCTGATCGTCGAGGGTCTGGCGCCCGGAACTGCTGCCAATCTCTCGTTGGAAGAGGGGTTGCTGCCTCCTAATAGCATACCAAGCACAGTGCCGTACATTATATAGTGGCTATGCATGGTATTGCAGCTCAAGTCTATTTACTTGAATGGGATTAGGCTTTAAATAGGCCATGTGACCATTGAACATGACATCACTGGCCTAGGAAGAGGCCACAGCTGATCAGCGGGTCTGTTGGGAGTTGGACCCCCACAGAAACCCCATTAACTCTTTTTGGTTCTTTATCAATTTTTGCAGCATTATACAGCTACAATAGGTTATAGCACTGTAGACATTGGTTGCATATTGTTAAGATATGGCATAGGCATGAGATCGGTGAACACCTGACGGCTGTAAGAGGCACCAATTATAGCCATAGACCATCCCTGCAGCTGCCTGGGAAAAGATACGTGGAGGCAACGGGAATAAAAGATTTACTAGAGCTGAACGATCTTTGTAGCATATACTAGTAATATACATAGTTGCCAACAGTCCTGAATTTGCCGAGACTATTCCTGATTTTTAGAGACAGTCCTGAGCTGAAAATGGGTTGGGCTAACGCAAAGCGGGTGCTCCTGGGCGGTCTTGGGGCATTCCTGGGGGGTGAAGCTTAGATGCCCTAATTTACCAACTAAAATGTTGGTAGGTATGAATATGCCTCCTATGATGAAACGACCGATTTAAGATGATATAATGTAGATTATATAATAGGTTCCCTGGCAGTCTTAGGTTAGAGTCATACAATGATATGGCTCTGCTACTGTGCACATGTACAGTATATTACACTTACTGTTTAGGCCCTGTGTGTGTATTATACCAACAACTGTGATGAATTCACATGTACATTATACACCACTAGGTAAGTTAGAATTTGGAAATATCTCCAGGTTAGGGGTGTCTCATATAGTTAATGGGGCCAGAATGCGTTATTGTGAAACTAGCCTAAGTACTGGTAATGAATTTGTCTCCATCAGAACAGGATGCCAAGAACCAACACATGACAAGATTATGGGGACGGCCATCTTGCCTGAGCTGTTTTTAAAGCGTTATTCCCATCTCAGACAATGAGGGCATATCGCTAGAATATGCCATCATTGTCTGATAGGTGCGGGTCCCACCTCTTGGGGCCACACCTACATCGAGAATGGATCCCTGAAAGTTGTTGAGGACACATCTCGCATGGGCAGCTGCCCTCCATTCATTTCTCTGGGGCTGCCGAAAATAGCTGACTGCTGGCTTGGCTATTTCCGTCGGCCCCATAGAAATGAATGGGAGTGGTGGCCGCACAAGCCAAGTGTGCTCCCATTCACTTCTGTAGGGAGAGCGCTTGGTGATGGCCGGACCCCGGAAAACCCGGGATCCTCCGGCCACCACCCTCCCCACTCTGTTCTCTGTGTAGGTGAGGGTCCCAGAGGTGGGACCTGCACTTATCAGACAATGGGGGGCATATCCTAGTGATATTCCCCCATTGTCTGAGATGGGAATACCCCTTTAACAGCATTTATAGATCTGCTTTACAGCAGACACATGGATGATTGATGGAATAGACAGGAGGGGGCTCATTGGCTTCTGTGGGAGAGTTTTGTAGCTCTGTCACCTATACAGAGATGTGGCATAGGTTGGTATTTTTTCCTTTGAACCAGTTGATGCTGGTCATGAGATCTACTATCTAACACTATATCACCCGTATGATGTATGCTCTCCTGTGTCATGATGATGATTAATTCCCTCTGGTTATTGGATCTCTGGAAGTATCTGCCTTTCAAGTGGAGCCAGAAGTAAAGGAACATCTTTTTTTATTAAAGGCAGAAAAATGGGCTCAGCTTTTTTGGCAGGATCGGAAAAGGGGGTCATTATTTAAATAGTTACAGAGAGCAGGACATGCCCCGTTCAGATTTTATTGCATTCAGTGAGTAAGATTATCTTAAGCCTCTTCATATTTCTGTCTTGGTGACAGGAGCCAAAAATACGAGTCAGGGCAGCGAAACCGAGATAGTTCAGATGTTCAAAGACGCTTATCAGAACCTGATCACTGGCCAAAGGGCAAGAAAAACAATGACGAGCGATCAGATATCTCACCCATCAACATTATAATAACATGCGGGGTTATATAATAACCAGGGTAATAACATGCGAGGTGAACTAATAGCACACAAAACACATGCCATAGGGAAAGGAGCCCATGTGTTCCTCCCGGTTCTCCTTCCTTGAATTTGTGATAACTTCTCATTGATTTTTAAAAATTCATATATCGGTTTGCTCTAAATAAATATATGGGGGAGATTTATCAAACGGTGTAAAGGAAAATTACTTAATTGCCCATAGCAATCAGACTGATTATTTAATTTTCCAGAGGAGCTGGGAAAAGGTGGACTGTGATATATCTCCCCCAATGTCTTGTAGGTAGGGTGGCAGATGTCCGGTTTTCAGGCTCCCTGTCCTCCGTCCGGAGCAGGGCCTGGACGGACGCAGGGATGTCCACCTTTTCAGTAGCTCACGCTCAGACAGCAGCATTGTGTTGTCTGAGCGTGAGCTGCAGCAACTGACTAAGGCTTCTCTCCCTCCCAGTCAGTCACTAGAGCCCGCAGACATGGCTCCCTGTGGCTGACTGAGGGAGAGAGAAGCACCCCCAACTGCATTCCCTTCATAAATTTCTCCTCACCCCCCCCCTTTTTTTTCTGTCCTGCAGTGGGGGCATGGCTTCATGGACCCGGGGCGTGGTTTATCCGTTTGGACGTGTGGTCGGTGAGGTCTGGCTTTCTGAGGTAAAGCCAGTGGTCACCCTACTTGTAGATCTAATTAAGCTGAACGTAATGATACCTTTCATTACTTAGTGATCCAGTGCTTCATTCTGGAGAAATAAATACTTTTGTTCCATATGTAAATGAGCAGTTAAGTGCGCTGGGGGAGGGCCTTCCTCCCTCAGTGAACTCCTCCTGCTTCCTGTGCCAGCCCCTCTCTTTCATTTTTGATTGACAGGTGTGGTTCCTGCATAGTCAGCTCACCTGGCCCTGTCAATCAAGGAGAGGAAGGGACTGGCAGAGGAAGCAGGGGGAGCAAGGGTGCACAGATTGGCTTGGGCCCTCCCTCAGTGCACTTAACTGCTCATTTGCATATAGATTAGAAGTCATTTTTCTCTGCTAAGTGAAAGGTATCATTACATTTAGCTAAGCTCGACCTACAAGACATCGTCAACAATGAATTTCCCTGATTTCCCTTTAAAGGTGAATTTCATAAAGACAACTCCTTTTGGCTTCCGCCAATCGTCATTTATAGACAGGGCGAGTCCATCAGAGTAGATTCAGGAGGAAAACCTCTGTAGGATGTAGTTAGACAACAGCTTCACTGGAACTTAGCAGAAAATAATTTGAGGTGAAGCCCCGTGTTTGTCTCCATCAACTCATCTGGAGTCTTTGCCATGTTTCTATTTTGCGGTTGTTTTCTTTTATTGTGCGGAAAGTAGAAAAACTGCTGCTACCTGGAAACTGTCAACAAGCTGCTCTTGACAAATCTGTCATTTTTATGTGTCTGTGTTTATGTCTTGTGTATGCCGTGTCCTGCTGTGAATGAGCTGGAGGCGTAATTGGCTACCATCATGATACCCCCAACAGCTCAGCCCATAACCACAAGAATGCCTAGCTGGATATTCATGTGTTAACCAGGCTTCCACTGAATAGAAAGTGAATATACTTCCACCTCTCCAGTGACATTGTGATCAAGGAGCTTCAATGTACTCCACAGACACATGGATGCTCAACTTGTGGCCCTCCAGCTGTTGTAAAACTACAACTCCCACCATGCCCTGCTGTAAGCTGATAGCTGTAAGCTGTCTGGGCAGGCTGGGAGTTGTAGTTTTGCAACAGCTGGAGGTCCGCAGGTTGGGCATCCCTGCATAGATGAAGTGCACATAAGGGTAGGTCAACAGCAGCTAGCTGCTTGAGGATGGTTTCTAGGTTGTAACTACCTATAACAGTGGTGGCTAACCTCTGGCACTCCAGCTGTGGTGAAACTACGATTCCCAGCATGCTCCATTTATTCCTATGAAATTCTGAGAACAGCCAAGCAAGTGTACACCTTGGGAGTCGTAGTTTTACCACAGCTGGAGTGCCGCAAGTTAGCCATCATAAACCTATAATAACATTTCTGGAACATCTTTTCTTATAACTCTGTTTTGTAACGTTCATCTGTTATTCCTCTGGGAATTTTATGCAGAAATTGAATGTGAGTATGAATAAACAATGTGACATTACCATTCCCATTGCAAAAGGGTCATGATGTCCCTACACAGTCTGACAGTGGCAGCACTGATTAGACAGTGCCAGAGTGTATAGGGACACATTTCCAGTTGGTGACACCGAGTTGTAGATTTATTCATAAGTGTCTAGTAGTAATAACTGAGGAACGGGACAACGTACAATTCTTATATTATAGAGAATACAAGTATTTACTTACAACAGACATCTCAGGAGATCTTGTAATTGTACAGTGCCCCTAAAAGCGGGTTCTCCAGAAGCAACAGAAGATTGATTGCCTTTCGTTTTCTGTTTATTAGTGATTTGAAGAACAACTTGATCAGCAAGATGGAACCCGGAGCTTTCTTGGGACTGCCTGAGTTGAAGCGCCTGTAAGTATGTAGAAATGTCAGAGGAATCCAGAGCTGACAGAACTGATCAGTGAATTGCTTCATTTAAAATTCCCCAATAACATTATCATCATGTCTCCGTTTAGCCATGGCTGTACTCCAGTAGAACATCCCAGAAAATTCTCATTACAAATATGGATTCTCCTTTGTTTTTTCTTAAAATTTCCTTGAAAGACTGTTTTTGGATTTTTGTTATGCCTAAGGCCTCATTCACACATATGTATTTTGCAGCCTGCGAATTGCGGATCCACAAAATACAGATGTGGTTCGCGTGCCGTCTAATTGGTAGCACAAAACCCATATTCAATCCAATAAATTAGGCCGCAGTGTATATTAAATGTCATTAAGGTCACTTCAATAGGTCAGTGGTCCACATTTTGCGGGCAAGTATAGGACATGTATAGGGCCCATCAGGGGCGGACACAGACAGCAGAGGGCCCTTGTGCAAGGAATGTGTTTGGGCCCCTCCCCGCCGTTCCCAAACCAAATTCTCAACCTAACCTATGGTGTCCTAACATTACATACAGCAATACAAAACATACAGGGTAAGGCTACTTTCACACCTGCAGCACTACGCTCCGGCCACCTGATTTGGCAGAGAATGCAAGAAATGCAGAGGTTTGTGTCCTGCTGATTCTCTGCATTTTTGCCAGATTGTGGCCGGATCTCTGCCTGACCCCATTATAGTTAATGGGGCCGGCGGGCATTCTGTCTGCATCCAGCAGTGCCAGAGCGGTGAATTCCAGAAGGCTGTTCTCTGCTGGACCAGCCTGCCAGAATCACCAACTCAGATGTGAAAGTAGCCTAATACAGGTCCACATACCTCCTACATCCAGTGACGTCTTCTTAGATGTAGACGTTCTCTTTCCTCATCTTTTCCTTTCAGACCAGACTGCCATGATGATTTCTTCCAGCCATCTCTTCTCTCTGTGGAGTTTGACAAATAGACATCTTAGATTCCTACTTTTCTATCATTCTTCCACCTTCTTGAACTCCTCATCCTGCCACTCCCCAATACTGTGCCCGCTGTGCTCCCCAAAACTATACTGCAGAAACAGTCCCCCTCAAATACTACCGCCTTCAGTAATTAAAATAACTGCACCCAGGAAAGTGTCCCTGACACTAAATTATAACCAAAATGTTCCCCCAAAAATAACTGTGCTAAGCTGATAGTAATAGTCCCAACAATAGAAATAATTAGTGCCCCCGGCCAGCCAATGCCCCCATAGTGCCCTCATAATGTGCCAATGCCCCCTACTATGTACCCAAAAACCCTCTTAGTGCCCCTATACAATGACCCCAATAGTGCTCCTCTCCCCCCCTTCTCCATAGTGCCCCATGTCTGCCAGAATATAAGATAGGGCCCCCATAGTGATCCTCGCCCTCCATAGTGCCAGTATATATATAGGGCCCCCCATAGTCGTCTCCTCCTCCAGAGTGCCCCCCATAATGCTCCCCTCCATAGTGGCCCCCCATAGTGCTCCTCCTCCATAGTGGCCCCCCATAGTGCTCCTCCTCCATAGTGGCCCCCCATAGTGCTCCTCCTCCATAGTGGCCCCCATAGTGCTCCTCCTCCATAGTGGCCCCCCATAGTGCTCCTCCTCCATAGTAGCCCCCCATAATGCTCCTCCTCCATAGTGCCCCCCCATAGTGCTCCTCCTCCATAGTGGCCCCCCATAGTGCTCCTCCCCCCATAGTGCTCCCCCTCCATAGTGGCCCCCATAGTGCTCCCCCTCCATAGTGGCCCCCCATAGTGCTCCCCTCCAGTGGCCCCCCATAGTGCCCCCTCCATAGTGGCCCCCCATAGTGCTCCTCCTCCATAGTAGCCCCCATAGTGTTCCTTCTCCATAGTGGCCCCCCATAGTGCTCCCCCTCCATAGTGCTCCCCCTCCATAGTGGCCCCCCATAGTGGCCCCCCATAGTGCTCCTCCTCCATAGTAGCCCCCATAGTGTTCCTTCTCCATAGTGGCCCCCCATAGTGCTCCCCCTCCATAGTGGCCCCCCATAGTGCTCCCCCTCCATAGTGGCCCCCCATAGTGCTCCTCCTCCATAGTAGCCCCCATAGTGTTCCTTCTCCATAGTGGCCCCCCATAGTGCTCCTCCTCCATAGTGGCCCCCATAGTGCTCCTCCTCCATAGTAGCCCCCCATAGTTTTCCTTCTCCATAGTGGCCCCCCATAGTGCTCCTCCTCCATAGTGGCCCCCATAGTGTTCCTTCTCCATTGTGCTCCCCTCCAAAGTGGCCCCCATAGTGCCTCTCCTCCATAGTGCTCCTCCCCCATAGTGCCCCCACTGAGTGCCAACTTAAATAAAAAAAAAATTAACAGTTATACTTACCTCCTTGCCTCTGTCAGCGACGCGATGCAGGCCTCTTCCGGCCTGTGTCCCGCGCTGTACGGCTCAGGCGGCGCGATGACGTCATCGCGCCGCCTGTGCCGGCCTCTGATAGGCTACAGGCCTAGTGCCTGCAGCCTATCAGAGGAACGGGGAAGGGACACGCCTCTCCCTCCCTTGCCCCGCATTATCCATCTGTATCGCCGTCCTAAGGACGGCGATACAGATGAATATAGAGATGAGCGCTTCCAAAATGGAAGCGCTCATCTCTACCTGCCGCCGGGAAGAAAGGGCCCCCCTCCGGTCCCGGGCCCCGGTGCAGCCGAACCGGCTGCACCGCGGTATGTCCGCCCCTGGGGCCCATGACTGCTGAGACCAGTGATTAGCTGGAGCAATGATATCACATACCACATAAACATAGCCCAGCAGGGAGGACTGGAGAGGGTGACACTGGAAGCAGCGTGGGATGAAATATGTTAGAATATATTTATTATTTTACCAGCCTGCAGTGTGAACAAATACAGTGGGCTCTAGAAAACACCACCCCCTAATATGTCATCATTCTGCCACCCAGGTGTCACCTCTGTCTCCTGGCTATGCCATCACTGTCCCTTGTATGCATCACTCCTCTGGGTGTCACTACTCTGCCCCTTGTATTACCATAGTGAAAAAATAAAATTGCCTCTAGAAAACCCAACTTGATGGTCATTACTTTCATTTTTCATGAGGCATTAGAACACAAAATGTGGAAACATTTTAGCAGGATGAAAATCCTCCCAGGGCAGGAGACATAGACCCCATTCTACATTTTTCTTTATTATTTTTTATTGTTTTTTAGTGATTTCATTTTATTTATTTATTTTTTTTTTTTTTGCTTCCCCCAATCTATTACTAACTGTATCCAGGCACTGACCTTCACACAGTGATAGACCCTCCATACGTTATTCACTTCTTCAAGAAGGAGATGCAAGGCAACCCTCTCTTCACCCATGCTGGGAGCGTCCCTACTCAATACCCTACTACTGACGCAACTAGACCCGCTTTACACCCATGCTGGCAGAGTCCACTACTCAATATGCATAGAGTAGACGGGAAAGAAAGTTATTAAGTTGTGGACTTCTGTCTAAAAAAAAACACTGTTTGTTGCCATAGAGCTCAGCTTTTATTTCTTAAACTGTTATGGTAAAATGAAAGTTGTACTATGATTGGTTGTTTTGGACAATGAAAACCTTTTTCTTTTAGACAGATTTGAAAAATCTGCTCCACTAAATACAGTATGTATGTGAAACAGCACTTTTATTTATTGTCTGTGCAGGGAGATGAGAGGCAGGCTGTTACAGTTAGCACTATGCTTATTTGTTTTAACCTGCTGCTGATTGGCTGAAGTGGTTATTCCATGTGACCGCTGCAGCCAATCATGAAAGAAGTGACTCACTGACAACAAGGCTTGCCTTTTATATATTAGTATGATGCCCATTGCTGCGGGGAGATGAGAGGCAGGCTAAGAAGCTGTGACGCAGCAGTTATAGTTAGCACTATGCATATCTGCTTCAATCTGCTGCTGATTGGCTGAAGTGGTTAAAGGGAGTCTGTCACCTCCATAGCCCCTATAAAGCATTTTATAAAGCATTTACATAGCCCCATAGCACAAATAATGACAAATGTAACTGTACCTGGGGCGCTTTCCTCTGACTTGTAGAAGCTGTAAAAACGTACTTTAATCCATATATAAATTAGCTGTTGGAAGTGCTCGGAGGTGGAGCTCACCGCCGTGGAGCCTGGGCTCGTCTGCTTTTTTAAACGCTCTCCCCGCCCCTGTCACTGCTCCTGCCCGCCCTCCTCTTCACTTGCGTCCTCCATCTGTTCCAGTCTCTCCCCGAGCCGGCGCATGCGCACTGCATTGCCCATTGTGGGCACGGCATCGGCGTAGCCACTGCGCATGCGCCGGCTCGGGGAGAGACTGGAACAGATGGAGGACGCAAGTGAAGAGGAGGGCGGGCAGAGGCAGTGACAGGGACGGGGAGAGCGTTTAAAAAAGCAGACGAGCCCGGGCTCCACGGCGGTGAGCTCCGCCTCTGGGCACTTCCAACAGCTAATTTACATATGGATTAAAGTACGTTTTTACAGCTT
Organism: Rhinella marina; assembly: GCA_900303285.1. Lineage (NCBI taxonomy): Eukaryota > Metazoa > Chordata > Amphibia > Anura > Bufonidae > Rhinella > Rhinella marina. Next base: position 121,141 of record ONZH01006582.1, on the reverse strand, counting down.
CTACAAGTCAGAGGAAAGCTCCCCAGGTACAGTTACATTTGTCATTATTTGTGCTATGGGGCTATGTAAATGCTTTATAGGGGCTATGGAGGTGACAGACTCCCTTTAAACCATGTGAACGCTGCAGCCAATCAGAGAAGAAGTGAGTCATTGGTAGCAAGGCTTGTCTTTTATATATTAGTGTGATGCCTTGGGGGAACTTGTTTTTATAACTTGGACGCCTATAAGAAGCACCATAATTGCCTGACTGCATAGTACAATGTGTCTCTTTTACTCTCTTTTTTGCAGGGACATCTCCAATAACAGAATTGGCTGTGTAATTCCTGCTGCATTTCAGGGTCTGACCAGTCTATCCCGCCTGTAAGTATACATAGCACAGATAGGGTATGCATAGACCAGACAGTGACATTAGATAGATAGATAGATAGATAGATAGATAGATAGGATAGATTTGTAGAATTTTTTTAGATCTTTGCTCCTTGTTCAGCACAGCTGACAATCTAGTTTTGACATTGGTAGCAGAAGAACTGTATTCATGCCTTTTGTGTACATTGTGCAGAGAAGAAGATCTAGGAACTGTGCAAGTTAAAAATACAAAATAATAACATTGGCTTTGGATTCATGCTGAGCTTAGAATAAACCCGCTTATTTGAGTAACCACAAGGCAGAGAGACAAGTACCCATTCCTTAAAATATACCACTATTAAAATGCCAGCACTCTGTTGTCACTTGCATGGCTATAAAACATTCTGATTCAGCATTTGCTGGACCCAGCTCTATTTTGGGACAATACAGTCAAAGTCCGTCTTGTTTTCTCCTCCTCAGCCCTCTTGTGCTATTTGTAGGCACTGAGGATTGACTGTCTGTCGCCGGCGCAAGCACATGGCTAGAGATCTGGCTTATAGCCTAATGATCCATTCACAGAACTGTAGGCTGCAAACGGTGGTTCTGCAATATACGTGCACCAGCCGTGTGAATCTCGTATCACAGATGCAGACCCATTGACTTGAATGGATCTGCAATCCTCAAGATACAGCGCAGTGCGGAGTGGAGGCACAGATCAGAAGCACTCGGAAGCGCTTTCGTGGACTTTTTGGTCTGTGACTCTGCACCGCAAAAGATAGGACAAGTCCTATCTTTTGCTGTATATTGCAGATTGCAGACCCATTCGAGTCAATGAGTCCGCTCCACAATACAGGATTCACACGGCTGTTGCCTTGCAGACCGCAATTTGCAGTCCGCAGCACGGGCATGGACGGCTTGAGTTCTTGTGAATGTACCCTAAGGATGAACTGCAGGCTCTCATGCAAGTGTTATTAGAACGCCACCCTCTTTACCTGTGGTACTCTATGGGTACTAACTAGAGATGAGTGAATCTGTTCTCATGAATCAGCTATCCTCATTGGCCAAACTTCTTCACCTGTGGGGGCTGTCCTCACAGGTGAAGAAGTGCCCACCTGCTGTATGATTGACAGTGCCAGACATCCCGTCCATCTTGCCTGTGCCACTGCCAAAGCTCAAATTCGACTTCAGGAGCAACCACTGCACACATGCCACTACACTTAGCTTATCTCTAGTACTAACCTGTGCTGTGGTTAGATGTGCAACCACCAAGAATTATCCTAATTAGTAAGCTCTTCTCAAGAGGTACGACCACCAAGTCAGGTTTCCTGATGCAGTTTTGGAAACCAAAACCAGGAGTGAATTCAGAAAAGATTAGAATTTGTTTCTGTCCTTTAGACTTTCTCTCCTTTTATGATCCACTCCTGATTTTGGCTTCCAAAACTGCATCAGCAAACCTGACCGTGTTGCTATCCCGGAAGACTATATTTTTTCCGCATTCTCAAGTAGGCTCTTTGTGTTAGACTATGATGTGGCTAGGAGCCTCTTTGGAAAGCCAGAACCTTAGGCTGAGCTCACACCTGTTCATGGTCTCCATTGAAGACTCCATCAATAATATCAGACAAAAAAGGCCTACGTGCAGGAAAATCTGGTAAATGATGGATTCTCTGAAGGAAACCCAATGAACCCCATTACAGTCAAAGAGTTATAATGGTCAAATAAAATAGAGATTTGGATTCCTAATCTGAAGCACTACTCATGTATTACCACAAATAATAGTCTAAGATCGCGCTCACAGACTCCTTTTAAGACTTTGAGTAGATTTACCATTCTGAATTCTGGGTTATTGGCTGATTTTTATGCAACAACTGAGCCCATATTGCATTTCATCCAGATTTACCAGAAATATATATAGGAAAGGAAAAGGATAGAACATGTAAAATGACTGCACACAAGATGATCACTCAAGGGCGTATATTTGCCATTGATGTTTTGGGTGAAAATACTGTTTATTCATATATTTCATATATAGTCCTACTATCTTTCTGCACATATGTTGTAGAAATGAAAACTTGCTCTAATTATATACATTTGACTCTTCGTAGATTTTTGTCTGGAAATATCTTCTCTACTCTCGGTCCTGAGGTGTTTGATGAGCTTCCTTCCCTGAAACTTGTGTGAGTATTTGTACTGTGTAGTCTCGACATGTCGTATTAGTGTCCATCCAAGCAAATACTGACGGATACTTGTCTCTGTCTAGGGACTTTTCCACTGATTTCCTAACCTGTGATTGTCACCTGCAATGGATAGCTGCCTGGGCCAGAAATGGTTCTGCTAAGATCTCAGATAGGACGTTTTGCTCATACCCAAGTGCACTTAGAGACCGACCATTGAGGAACCTGAAGGAAAGTCAGCTAACTTGTGGTAAGGAGTCCATATGATTCACTTATGTCCTGTTGGGGTTATAGTAAACCAACCAGTTTTGGGACATAAAATAATGATGGTTTTTGATTATAGGAGGGACTCCAGAGCTCCACACACACCAGCTCATCCCATCTTTGAGACAAGTTGTGTTTCAGGGTGACCGAATACCTATTCAATGTACAGCAAGTTACTTGGGTAATACCAGTAAAATCATCTGGTATCATAATGGAAAGCGGGTGGAAGAGGATGAAGAACAAGGGATTATACTGGAGAAGACAATTATCCATGACTGCACCTTCATTACAAGGTATGTGGCAGCTTCAGAGCTTTTTAAGGGCTTGTCCATTTTTGTCATCATGAGGTCCTCAATAGGTTTGAATTATTTGGTGTGCTAATTACAGCCCCCAACTAAGATGTCAGTCTAAACTTTCAGGTAAGCTCTTATACAAAAGTATACATTTGATGGCACATAAATATAAGGGAGTCTATCAGCAGTTTTAAAGGGCATCTGTCAGCAGATTTGTACCTATGACACTGGTTGACCTGTTACATGTGCACTTGGCAGCTGAAGACATCTGTGTTGGTCCCATGTTCATATGTGCCCACATTGCTGAGAAACATGGTGTTTTACTATATGCAAATGAGCCTCTAGGGGCAATGGGGGCATTGTCATTACTCCTAAAGGCTCTGCTCTCCCTGCTGCACACTCTGCACTTTGAATGGCCTGGGCAGTGTAAACAAGATCACGCCTACCTGGTCCTGTCATTCCAAGTGCAGAGGACGGGGCAGTTGCAGAGAGAGCAGAGCCTCTAGGAGTAACAGCAATGCCCCCGTTGCTCCTAGAGACTCATTTGCATATATTAAAACATCATTTTTCTCAGCAATGTGGGCACATATGAACATGGGAGCAACAGAGCTGCCAAGTGCACATGCAACAGGTCAGCCAGTTTCATAAGTACAAAAGCTGCTGACAGATGCCCTATTCTTCAGTCATGCATCGAGGTATGTTTAAATAGCTTTACCCCTCAGCTATGTACCTCTCTCAGAAGTTTTAAGAGGTCATAACCGCTGGCAGACTCCCTTTAAATGCTTGTGTAATGTGGTATACACCACATATATTACTATTGTATATTAGCGTACCTGAGACTTTAGACTGACATCTAGGTGAGGGTCTAGTATTAGCACACCAAATATGTCAAACTGGTCGAGGACCCCATGATGACAAAAAAGGAACCAGTCAAAACTGCTGACAGACTCTTTTAAAATGCTTGGGCAATGTGGTATACATGACATATATTACTACTGTATATTAACGTATCTGACACTTTAGACTGGATTCTTCTAGGTGGGGGGCTAGTATTAGCACACCAAATAGTTCAAACCTGTTGAGGACCCCATGATGACAAAAAAGGAACTAGTCAAAACTGCTGACAGACTCTCTTTAAAGAACACCAAATTGAGAATCCCTGTGGCATGCCCCTTTAGGTTATGCATTCGGCAGTGTATCAGTTATTGTATGTGCGCTATGTGACACATGAAATGCATGCATGATGGGGACATGCAGCTCTGGAGCATGTTCAGCTTAGGGAGCGCAGGAATGTCTTGTTTACATTCAGTGTCTGAGTTTAAATTTAGCAAATGGTTCTGGTATTACGGCCCCGCATCCTGCCGACTCCAGCCCTGATAAACTGTTTATTCCTAGCTGGCAAATCAGCCGTTTCCTCTCAGCGTGGAGGCACATCCTGTGCGTTCAGGGACTCCTATCGGATGTCCAATTCCCCTGCCAAGGTGCACCAAGAAACTGAGCAATTGACGGCATATCAGAGTCACTTGGCCCACCTAGTCTGTGCATGTTTAATTGTTATAGTGCCGGCAAAATAACACTTGGAAATGAAAACATTGTACAGACATTCTTCATCCGAGTCCACCCGAAGACTGCAGTGCGGTGTGTAAACTATTGTTACCTTTTGCTTATTACAGTTCCCTGTAGAACCCGTCCTTAAAGGGGTATACCAGGATTGAATCCCCCTTAGGGGCCGTTCAGACGGCCATAGTATTGCAGATCCGCAAAAATGCGGATCCGCTATACTACGGATGCCACCCGGCGTGTGTTCCGCAATTTGCGAAACACACGGCTGGGCACCCCGTTTAAAATGTCTATTCTTGTCTGCTGTTGCGGAGAATTATACAGCAGGCACCCAGCTGTCATTGCCAGGATCGGAGATAATTCCTGTCCTGGCAGTTTAACTACTTAGTTGTCACAGTCAATAGTGATTGCAGCATCTGATTGGTTAGATAGAGGGAGGTAGATCCCTCTGTCCTCTGATCGGCATCTTGCGAATGCATTTTCTGTAGGGTACCAGGCCTGCCATGTCCCAAACACGACTACATTCTGCCTCTAATGCAGTATTACAGTGTAACACCCTGATCCAGGGTAATAGAACATTATTTAACCCGCACGATGAACACTGTAAAACAAGTCGTTTCTGGTCAATTTTGGTTGTTTTTTTTTTACCAGTTGAAGACTGGCCCCTTTAATCCATTCTCCCTGGCCAGGCACTTTTTTTTTTTTTTTTTAGTACATATGCCTTTTAAAACCATCATTTATTTCCATTCAGTGATGTAAATTTACGTAAATTATTTTTGCACCTTTTTTTATTTTTATGTCATTTTTATTTTAGTATTTTTTTTTTGTTTTATAAAAAGGAACAGTTTAAAAAAAGGGTAAAATAGTGTTTTCACATTTCAATTTTTTTCATTATGTCCCCTTTCCATAACAGTCCTTTTGATATATGAGATGTATGGGTTATGGTTGCTGAGGGCAGGGCTAGAAGCTGTGGTGTGGCGTGGGGTGCCATTTTTTTTCCATTTAATTTTTTTTTGTCTTTATTTTATTTTGTTTTTAATTTTAACCCCATAAGGTCATAACATACTTTTGGGGGACATTTATCTTAACATTTTTTATTGCTGAATCTTGATTGCTGAATCATGACAGATTGATCTCCAGCCCTGCCCTCATCAACACCCACACCTGTGTTAATGGAGCAATCACTGAAACGATGTTAGCTGGTCCTTTTAAGGCAGGGCTGCAATGATGTTGAAATGTGTTTTGGGGGATAAAGTTCATTTTCTAGGCAAATATTGACTTTGCAAGTAATTGCTGTTAAGCTGATCACTCTTTATAACATTCTGGAGTATATGCAAATTGCCATTATAAAAACTGAAGCAGTAGACTTTGTAAAAATTAATATTTGTATCATTCTCAAAACTTTTGGCCATGACTGTACACTACAACATGTGTCACGCGGCATTGATGTTGCACCAACGTGGTGCAATATTTTTTATAATGATCGTCTATGTTGTCGCACTGTGACATGCTGCAACTAGATGGATTTTTTGCAACTGTTGTGTCGCAGCATGCCTCAAGTCATAGTCGACACCATGGACTATCATTGTAAAAATTGTCGCGCAACTGCCCTAGCCTAGCCAACTGTCATTATATAAAAAGACACTTTGCAAGTAGCTATGATGAGAGCAACAAGAAATAAAAAAGAACCATAGTCAGCGCTGCGTACAATCTGTACCATCACAAGCTGCTTTCAGGCTAGGCTCTGTTCAGACCGCTCTCCCTGGTTATGTTCGGCTCGTGCATCTGGAAGGTATCTACATGTATACTGTATGACGTATGTGTATCTAGATGTATCCCCATGGACTTCTATAGGCCAGATGTTTTTGTCGTATGTTTGGCTGCTTCACATCTAGATACCTTAATGTAGCCGAACTGAAATGTCTACGCAGCAGGATAGCAGACAAAGAAAAAACCTTGATGTGTGTACAGTTGTATAGGATTAGGCATGTATATATAGGAAATGTTTTTTTATATTTTAACTACCCCATATTCATGGCCAAACTTTCATATATCTCAGAACAATTTATTATTTTTTTTATTGGTGAGACCAACTAGGTAGATGAGTTGAGAGCGCCTCCATGTGGTGAGCTGAAAAATACCATCAAAGAGGCAATATGAATATATGTTTATAGGATAAGAGTAGTAACTGGAGTAGTTACTGGTATACAGCTGATATACAGTCCAGTACATCCTGACAAAATCTCTCCACTGGCCACAATCATATTGGGAACAGTATAGAACCAAGTATGATGAAGAGAAAGCTGGCTTCTGATTAATTACCAAGGACAAAATCATTATGTAGTAGTTTCATAGCAACCAATCACAGCCCAGCTTTCATTTGTCAAGGGAGCTATAAGAAATGAAAGCAGCGCAGTGATTGGTTACTATGGGCGACAAAGAGAGTCTTTCTTTTAGACTCCCCCCAGTTTTGGTTAGCACCTTTATACAGAAACCTCTTAGTATGAACTTTATCACTTTGTCAGATTTTACATTAAATGGAATATAATGGGGGAGATTTATCAAAAGTGTTGTAAAGAAAAACTGTCCACAGCAACCAATCAGATTCCACCTTTCATTTTTCATAGTGCTTTTGGAAAATGAAAGGTGGAATCTGATTGGTTGTTATGGGCAACTAAGACAGTTTTTTTCTTTGCTCCACTTTTGATAAATCTACCCCAATGGGTTTCATAGCCATGAAAGAAGAGCGCTGGCCGTTTTCCATGTATTGCCCCTTATTGTAAACCAAGCAACCATTTCACATATTTCTTCCCGCTATTCATAAATGTCATTAACTGGCTTGGCCGGAGACTCTGTGATACATTTTTAGTTTATCCGGTTCCAGTCTGCTTTCCAACAAACCTTTTTTCTCCCTCATTGTGACACAATCCTGGTGCTCAGACAAAACGTATACATCATATGGAGTTTATGTGTAGCAGACAATGAGAGAGCGGCTGCCAAGGCCTCCAGACTACTACACAGAATCATTGACACCAGGCTTCACGTCCAGTTCAGTTCGGTTCACATGTGCTCAGCGTTTCATTCTGGGCAGCAAGCTGTGCATATATACAGTCTGTCCGTCCGCTATCGTATCAGGAGACGGCTGTCACTTCATTTACTCTAAATGGTGGAATATATGAACCCTTTCAGCCCGGAGGATTGTCCTTTTTTGCACTTCCGTTTTTTACTTCCTTGATCCATCCATTTTTTTTTTTCTGTTCCCATAACCATATAAGAACTTGTTTTTTTGCGGGATAAGTTGTACTTTCATCAGTGGGCCCAATCTCTAATACCATAGTCAAAGATACTGGAGGAAAAAATAATTTCCTCTGGTGGGCCCTGGGATCTCCAGTCTAAGGACTCATGCACACAGGGGTTGCTGTAGTCCACAAATCGAGGATACCGGCTGAGAACCTGCCATTTTTTTGCACTCCTTTACAGATGTCCTATGCTTGTCCGCAAAATGGACAAGAATAGGACATGTTCTATATTTTTGCTGGGCCAAGGAACAGACTTACAGAAGCGGACAGCACAAAGGTGTGATTTCATCATCTTTTGCGGCTACATTAAAGTGAATGGGTCTGCATCTGACCCCCAAAAAATGTGGTTTGAATGTGGACAAAAACCACAGTCATGTGCATGAGCCCTAACAATGTACTTGTTGATGACCTATCTATAACTTTTTCGGGCTTTCTGGATTACAGAATAAGAAATCTGGCTAGTTAAAGGGGTTGTTCAAGACTTGAAAAAAGTTGGGGATGGCCAGGCATGGCAAGAGAATAAAAAAAACACTATCCTAGGCCCTGGTTCTCTTGTCCTCATCTGGCTGGAAGTGTGACATTCTGTCTACATGCACGTCACCATTCCTGACAAATCAGTGACCTCAGTGGTGACAGCAGTCACTTGCCACCGTCATACGTCCCTGCGGAAACCATTGCTTGACTGGCACCGGTCATATGCAATCATATGTCTCTCATTCCCATAACTAGGCAGAGGGGCAGCATGGTGGCTCAGTGTTTAGCACTGGTGCCTTGCAGTGCTGGGGTCCTGGGTCCATATCTAACCAAGGACAACATCTGCATGGAGTTGGTATGTTCTCCCTGTGTTTGTTTGGGGTTTCCGGTTTCCTCCCACACTCCAAAGATATACTTATAGGGAACTTAAATTGTGAGCTCCATTGGGGACAATTTGATGCTAATATCTGTAAAGCACTATATAAGTGCATAAAATTTTCGCCTGCACCTCAAAAACATCTCTAGAATACGTCCCTTTCTCGCTATGAAAACAACAAAAACTCTCATTGTTGCCCTGATCCATTCCTGTCTAGATTACTGTAACTCACTATTAATTGGCCTCCCCCTCACCAGACTCTCCCCACTCCAATCTATCCTTAATGCAGCAGCTAGGGTCACCTATCTGTCCAACCGCTACTCTGATGCCTCCGCCCTGTGCCAGTCACTGCACTGGTTGCCCATTCAGTATAGAATCCAATTTAAACTGCTTGTCCTCACCCACAAAGCCCTCCACAGTGCTGCACCTCACCCACAAAGTCCTCCACAGTGCTGCACCCCCCTACATCTCCTCCCTTATCTCTGTCTACCACCCTACCCGTGCTCTCCGTTCAACCAATGACTTACGACTGACTTCCACAAAAATCCGAACCTCTCGCTCCTGGTTTCAAGATTTCTCCCGAGCTGCACCGGTTCTCTGGAATGCCCTACCCCAAGAAATCAGACTAAACCACAACTTGTACAGCTTTAGACGCTCCCTAAAAACACACCTTTTTAGGTTGGCCTATCACCTCCCCCGATCTAACTCTTCTCCATATAGCCCATTTATCATTCCCTGAACATGATCCTCCACTAAACTCTCCATCGCACCCAGAAGCACTTTATACACTAGCTGGTGACCGGCTCATACAGCTCTACAGTATATCTGCTCGCCTATTTTCCCAAGATGGCTGGACCATTGTACAAAACAAGCGCTTTTACCTTTATGTCACCCCTATCTCCTCATAGATTGTAAGCTCTTGCGAGCAGAGTCCTCATTCGTCTTGTAATAATGGACTTGTCTGTTGCTATGTTATTTATGACTGTTTGTACATGAACCCCTGAATTGTAAAGCGCTGCGGAATATGTTGGCGCTATAGAAATAAAGATTATTATTATTATAAAATAAGTGAAATAAAATAAATTTATCATTCTGGAGTCCTGAAAAACAACCCTAATGGAAGCTGCAGTGGTTTCCCAGAAGCACTTATGTCTAAGAAACAGCTAAATCTTGAAGTAATGGACAAACATCTCAATTAGGTGCTATATTAAGATTATTATAAAACTGCCATTCACAATCTATATCTCATTAGTTTACAGGGGAATTTGAGGCGGCGCTGTCAGGGTCAATGTCTTCACCCTGCTTCCTTAAGGCGGCTGGAATGGTAGCTGGTCAGGAGTCTTGGAGAGAATTATGTGAAGGAAGGAGAGTTAGGAAGGTTAAGAGTTTTTATTTCCTGAACATAATATCACATAAATCACTAGTCAGCGCTCATAGATAAGCTGATTTTGTGTCAGGCCTCTGAACAAAGGTGACCTCACTCATTTTTATAGTGGCAAAAACATAGCAGTCTTTCGAGGGTTAACTCAGGACAATCTGGTTCTTAGCTTTGCAGACTTGCCTGTGCTTGACTTCTTTACATCTCATGATTTTCTTTAGAACTTTCTAAACTTCTGTACTTAGCCCGGGCCGGGCTGGGTGAAGACTTTTTGTAGCACTGCTGATGATTTGAACTATTCACTGGCAGCTTGCAGCTGTATAAGAGTATATTCACAAGTAGCAGTTGAGGTGTGATAAAAACTGATCCCAAACTGCATGAGAACAGCAACAGCATCAAAAACGCAGCAAAATCATATGTGTTTTTTTTTCAATTACTATGTGTGAATTTATCTTAAAGGGCTATATCCATCTTAAACACTAATGGTATGTCGCTAGGATATGCCATCAGTGTCATATAGGTGTGTGTTCCACCTCTGGGACACTCTTCTATCATCAGAATGGGGTCCCCAAATTTAAGGAGAGTGCACTATACTCTCCATTAACTGCTATGGGAGTTCTGAAAATAGCCACGTGAGCACACTCAACCGTTGTCAGAAGTCCCATAGCAGTGAATAGAAAACACACCGCACATGCACAGCCATTTACAGTTATGGGCCAGCGGCTATTTTCAGAACTACTATAGCGGTGAACAGAGGGTATCTGCGCTGGCACGTTCTCCTTCACTTCAAGAGGCCTATTGTGGAGAAAGGAGTGGATTCCAGATCTGACATTGATGGCATATCGTAGCAGTGTGCCATCAATGTCTGAGATGGAAATGCCCCTTGAACAGCCCTTTTGTTCTCATGGGCAAATTACAGTTCCATACTACCTCTGAGCTATACAGAACTTATACAGCACCCAAAGACTTCTGTTCGGACCAACTGTACTGTCCTATGCCCCTCATCTCATACCTATGGAGGCTTTTCTATCATAAAAATATCCATTAGATTCTATATTATGGAGCTATTCTTTACATTGCTTCTAGGGGAGAATAACATTGAAATACGGATCCACATTTATGATGGCGGCACATGGATCCCTGCGGATCCCTTGGTGTACCTCACTGCCACCTCCTGTACGTAGCTCTCCATGTCCATGAGGCCTAAATCTAACATAAAATGTCAAGAATAACAAAAAAAACAATTAATGAAGCAAACAAATAAAAGTTTACACTGTCTTATCAATGTACTTTTCCACTGGTACTATAACAAATGCCCTTTGGGGGAAAAAACATGGGAACCTATAGGATTATCAGTTTGAGGGTTTTTTCAAAATGCCGCAGGAGAAATGTATGCCTACCGCAGCATCTGTTTCAGAAGTGGCTTGAGCTAGTGTGTCTCTCATTTGCTGAGTGCTCCTTTATAAAAGCTTGGCCAGTGACACATACAGTATACCAAGTAAGGCTAGTTTCACACTAGCGGCTACACGGATCCGGCAGGTGAAGGGGCCCGCCGGATCCGTGCTGCCGCAGGTGCACGTGTGGGACTTGAACCGCGCTCTGGCCCCATCCACTGTAACATGTTGTATTTTCATTCTGGCCGCCTCTCAGCAGGGGTTAACGTGATGCGTCCGGATCCGCGGCCCGCCTCCATTACAGTAAATGGGGCCGGAGCGCTGTTCCGGCCCCACACGTGCACCTGCGGCAGCACGGATCCAGCGGGCCCCTTCACTCGCCGGATCCGTGCTGCTGCTAGTGTGAAACTAGCCTAATGAATTCCATATAGGGAAAAGGGATCCATCTTTATATCTTATGTGTTTTATTTCCAGAATTCCCAGGATTCTTTTTTCTTTTCGCCCAACTATGCTAGATTTATTTGTATGCCTCCTGGTGGTGACTTCCCTTTTGCAATGACAAAAATAGGTCATGTTCCTCAAATTGTCTTTCATACTTTCTGTTTTACTTAGACATTATCATAAGATATATCATTTTAAACAATGGCCTGCACTCACTTCCAGTGGATCTAGTGCCATATTTACAACCTCATGGCCCTCATCAATCTGCCTCTAACCTGAGATATAATGGAAAGTTAAAGGGGTTGTCTGAGTGTTTTATACTCATGACCTATCCTCAGCATAGGTCATCAGTATATGATTGGTGGGGGTCTGACTCTCGGCACCAGTGCCGATCAGCTGTTTGAAGTGGCCGCGGAGCTCCAGTGAGTGCCGTGGCCTCTTTCTAGGCCAGTGATGTCACATTCATCAGTCACGTGGCCTAAGCACAGGCGAGTCCATTTCAAGTGAAAGAGGCAGAGCTGCGAAACCAAGCACAGCTGCTATACAATGGACAGCACTGTGGATGGTAAGCTACAAGGAGGCCATGGTGCTCACCGGAGCAGCACGTCCTCTTAAAACAGCTGGTTGGAGTGCTGGATGTCAGACCCCCACCGATCAAATTCTGATCATCTAATCTGTGGATAGGTCATCGGATTTAAAGGCTATGTACACCTTTGGAGTCATTTTTTTATGATTGCAATTAACTTATTTTTGGCTAAAAATCATATTTTTAATAGGTCTTTATTAAAAATATCGAGCTTTTCAGTCGCAAAGAGTTAACTCTTTTTCTAACTGTGTGACTAGTACTTTCACTTTCACTTCATGCTGGTCATCTAATTACCCTTATCTGTAAACTACTAAGAGGTCATAAACATAAGCCACATTCTTATCAGTAAGGTAAGGATTGAGCTTTAATGAGTGTTCATAAGGTCAGAGAGCAGAGATAAGAAGCCCATCTGCTCCTCAGATGATGGTGAAAATAACTATAATGCAATAATAAAAAAGAATTGCCCCCAAAGGTGTACGTAGCCTTTAAACCCCTTTAAAGAGGTTCAGCTAGAAGCATGAAAAATTTTGTAGTTGCATTTTGGTATTTTGATCTCTTTTTGTAACCCAATGTAGGAGTGGTGGGATATAAACAAATGGACTTCCCTGTGCATTTCGGAGCAGTAGAGAATAGATGTGTCATTCCTCATCTTTCTGCTTGGTTCCAGATATCCTGAGATGAATGGCGCAAGGTGACAGTCTTGTGTTAAAAGAGAGGAACGCAAAGGTTGTTCTTTCAAATCTGGACGTCTTGCGCTACTCATCTCTGGATATTAGAACAAAAAAAAAAGGTAAGGAAAGATGCATCTGTACTTTGCCCACAGTGCATATAATTGGCAAGCCAAGCCGCATTTTATCAGTGGATGCAACCTCAGTTCCAGCCTCTTGTAAGTGACGTTCTTGATGATGTCCTGTATATTCAGACCCATAACTGGACAGAGGGAATCATGGTAGCAATGAACAGAAGAAGACGTGTCAGGGTCAAAGCATACTGCATAATATAAGAAATGCCAATCACAGTGAAATGTTTTCAGACAACCACTCATATTTGCTGTGAAAAATATGTCTCTAGAAGATGGTCTTCTCAAAGGAAGAGGCCAATGTACATAGGATATATACAGAAATAAAAATCTGACATGTTGTCTAGATTATAGATATGGTCTTTTGCCGAGGTCTGACTGTGTATTGATTTTTCTTTAAAGGAAGTCTTTCACCTCATTTTCACCTATATAACTAACAGCACTGCCCCACAGAAGATTGCATACACATCCCAGACATACCTGTGTGCACTTTGTGTCTATATTACATGTCCAGGAAAAGCACGTTTATTCTGCTGAAAAACAGCTCCCAAGTGCCCAGCTCTGCTGCTGAAAGTGACCAAAGCAACCCAGACTGAAAGCGGGGGAGGGGGGGGTGGCTGCTTTAGCTGCTCTTATCTTGGGATTGGTAGCAGATAGAAAAATGACCTTCTTTCAAAGCTGGTATTCCAAGCTTTCCAATGATACCAAAATCACAGCATTATATCCAGTATACCAGAAGATATAGCTGTTATAAATCAAGTTGGGAGAGAAAGCTGTTTGTAGTTTCACTTTCAGTTTGGGCACGTGGGAGCTGTTTTCCTGCAGAATAAAAGTGCTTTTCCTGGACATGGAATACAGACACACAGTGCACACAGGTATGTCCGGTATGTGTCTGCAATCTTCTGTGGGGCACTGTTGTTAGTTATAAGGGTGAAAAACAGGTGAAAGATTCCCTTTAAAGGGAACCTGTCATCAACTTTATGGTGGCCTCACTGAGGGCAGCATAAATTAGTGACAGAAATGCTGATTTCAGCGGTGTGTCACTCATGAGCTAAAAGCAAGTGGTTGCTGAGAACCAGCATCATAATTATTGCAGCCCAGGCCTTGAAAATCTGCCTGAGAAGAGTCATGGTTATTCATAATCGCCTGCTCTCCCGCCCATCTACTGATGATTGGCAGTTCCCTCCTAGAGGTAAAGGGAGAAAACTAGGTAGAAGCCTGTCAGTCATCATCGGGGAGAGCAGGAATTCATGAATAACCATGACTCTTCTCAGGTGGCCCTGACTCTTTTCCAGGCCTAGTCCGCAATGGTTTTTCGGCAACCACTTACTTTTAACTTATAAATAACAGACCGCTGAAATCAACTCACCTGTCTCTACTTTATTCTGCCGTTAGTATGGGCTGCATAAAGTTGATGACAGGTTCCCTTTAATATACTTTACTTGTGCTGCAATATGCTTAATCCATAACATGGCTACCTGCAATGTATGGGTGACATCTTGAATTAGTTTGTCTTGATTTTGAGAGCTTTTACCATATCTTTCTCACCAACCTTCTTTCCTTAAAATGTTTCCACAGTGGTCTGATCCTCTCCAACATCTTGCTTTCTGCTAACGGTGAGTGGGAGTGTAGCGTATCCACCGAATATGGCAACATCAGCAAGAAAGTGGAGCTAGTGGTTTTGGAAACTTCTGCATCATACTGTCCAGCAGATAGAGTGACCAACAACAGAGGAGACTTCAGGTACGGTTTCTCCTTCAGTCTAGCCATAAGTCTGCTGTCATAGAAACCATCTACTTCATATAACATTAAGATCAACTGAACCCATGGGGTTAACAACTTTTAAATAGGTGAAGACACAAGGACGACTCTTTTTTTTAAAAGAAGCTGGTCCTGGTGGGTGCAGATTCTGGCTTTACTTTCAAGTGAATGGCTTTCCAAGTAAAGGATAGACAGGCCAGATTTCACATAATAGAAGCTATGTTCCTCTATGACAACGATACATAGGTTTTCTTGATGAGACAATCTGTTTAAGAAATTAGTTTTAGTGTGTATTCATATTTAAAGATGAAAGCTATAAGGCCTTCTACATGCAAACACCTGTGCCTGTGGTGGCTTTGCAAGAAAGTTCTACTACTGAATAGAATTCTTTCAAGTTATAGTTGACAAAGTGGATGAAAAGCTATAGACACCTTTGACATGGAAAAAATATTTTACTCCTGTTATTGGTTACCTTGAGTAAAACAAAAATGTGAAATCTTCATTCCTTTACTCATTTTAAATCCATGTATTCATTCAGTATGCAACCTGCTTGTAGTTTATTTATTGTGATGTGTCCCTCCCAGTTATATATCCTGGATCTGTGATTCTAGGATGCTGCTGCTCACCCTACATACCCTACATGTGTATTTTACTCCATATCTACAGCCTCTAAACTGGTTTCTTTGGATCATCTTCCCCCTTTCTACATACATCTGCTGTGTACAACCTCCTGCTGCTATAAAGTGATCTTATATAGCCATATTCTTATCAGGTCAGAAGATTAGAGATAAGAGTTCTACATGAGCTGTCATCTGACCAGACTTTGAGTAAACTGCCCCAAAGGTGTCCATAGCCTTTAAAGGAGTTGTACACTTTTTATATTGATGACCTAGAGCAGGGGTAGGGAACCTCCGGCTCTCCAGCTGTTGTGAAACTACAATTCCCAGCATGCTTCATTCATTTCTATGAGAGTTCTTAGAAGAGCAGAGCGAGTATGCTTGCTGGGAGTTGTAGTTTCACAACAGCTGGAGAGCCGGAGGTTCCCTACCCCTGACCTAGAGGATAGGTCATCAATATCAGATCGACAGGGGTCCGACTCCCGGCATCTCCACCAATCAGCTGTTTGAAGAGAAAGCAGCGGCTGTCTTTTCTTCACTGATGTGATGGAAGTTGCGACAGTGATCAGGTGTAATTACATCTAGTCGCCACTACAGTTGCAACGGCAAACAAGCAAACAGTGAAGAGAAGGCAGTGTCCGTACCAGTGCTGCTTACTCTTCAAACAGCTGATCGCTGGGGGTGCAGGCAGCAGGCTCCTGCTGATCTGATATTGATGACCTATCCTGAGTTTGGTGCAAAGTAAGCCAACTAATAGGTGGTATTAAACAGTCTGGAGAGACAAGATGCACTAGATTTACTGTATCATCCAGCATCAGCCACTAAGATAAATCAGGTGCATTTTTATTTTTATAAAGGATAGAACTTTACTTGTATAATGGATAGAACTTAAAGGGAGTCTGTCACCTCATTTTCACCTATTTAACTAACAGCAGTGCCCCACAGAAGATCCCAGACATACCTGTGTGCACTGTGTGTTTGTATTACATGTCCAGAAAAAGCACTTTATTCTGCTGGAAAACAGCTCCCAAGTGCCCAGCTGAAAGTGAAAGTAAAACCAGCTTTCTCTCCTGACTTGATTTCTAATAGCTATATCTTCTGATATACTGGATATAATGCTGTGATTTTGGTATCATTTGAAAGCTTCCAATGCCAGCTTTCAAAGAAGGTCATTTTTTTTTATCTGCTACCAATCCCAAGATATGTGTCAGGTCTGGTCACCGGAGAACATAGGTTTTCTATTTTTGCTTGGTATTCTGAGTTTTTGTGTGTTTCTGTTCAGTGCCTACGCCTTGCCTTTAACCATGTTCACACTGTGGAGTTGTTTTGGAGCCAACGCCCATCTTCATGTTTTTGTTTGTCTACATAGGGTTAATACTCAGGTGCTGGGCTGAGTGGCTTCTCGAATCTGGTCCATTCAGAACCTGGGGGTGGGATATCTTCCTGCATAAATACCTGCCTTCTTCTTTGCTCTTTGCCGGTTTTTGCAAATCCTTGCTATACCTGCTTGTGCTCTTGTATCGTGTGTATCCTAACAGCTTATATTTGACCCTTGGCTCATACCTGACTACTCTACCGTCTTCTGATTTGTACTTACGTTATCTCTGGTTTTCTGACGCGGCTTGTTGACCATTCTTCTGTGTTTTGTTCGTCTGTTTGTTGTCCCTTTTCCCTGCACCTTAGTAAGTGTAATTGCAGTCCTCGTGGTTGTCGCCGTGTCGCCTAGGACACAATTAGGCAGGGACAGGGGTTGGGGAGAGCTCAGGGATCACATCTCCCTTTTCTGTGTACCCCAACCTTGACAATATGAGCAGCTAAAGCAGCCCTCCCCTCTTCAGTTTGCTTTGCTTTGGGCACTTGTAGCAGCAGAGCTGGGCACTTGGGAACTGTTTTACAGCAGAATAAAAGTGCTCTTTCTGAACATGGAATACAGACACACAGTGCACACAGGTATGTCTGGGATGTGACATGTAATACAGACACACAGTGCACACAGGTATGTCTGGGATGTGTATGTAATCTACTGTGGGTCAGTGCTGTTAGTTATATTGGTGAATATGAGGTGACAGACTCCCTTTAACTTTTGACAGACGACCATTTTTTACCCAAGAACTGGTAACATATTGGAGATTAGTGAAAGCCACCATTTAGGAATCTGATTACATCCGCCTGTTTCTTACAGCAGTAGTAATACCCTATTTTATAGCTGTTCTTCCGTGCGCCACATTAATTTGTATGGCACTAATATCAGATGCGGGTTATCCCTGTGACAGAAAAGAGGTGCTAATCTGCTGACAGTGCTGGGGAAGGGTCATTGCCACATTTACAAGCCATTTTATTTTATGACACAGTGAATCATAGGGTAAAGGAAGTAATTGTACAGAAGATCTGAAATTTGTAGCCTGTGCTGGCATATGCTTAGTATATTAACTCCAGGGACAAAAGGAATGTAAAAACTCAGTTACGGTGTTTTATCATAAGGAAATGATTGGGGTAAGTGGTTCACTCTCAGAGGACCTTGTTGACCTCACCCCCTTAATAAAAAAACAAAACATGAAATAATGTAAAAAAGAAACATGACTGAAGAGACCCTTTAATGGATTGCGGAGCAGTTGGTGTTGGCATGGAAGGTGTTAAACTGGGCAGGTTTGATCCCATCTGTAAGCTATTAACAAGAATGCAGTGAAGGCTCTTTTCACATGCTCTGTCCTGGCAGAAGGCGCAGGGCGTAAAACTCAAGGTGTTGGAATTTCGCTTGGCCATAGAATAAAGGCCTATATGCCGTGTGGAGCAAGCGCTCTCTGTTGCTTTATGGAATATAAATTATCAGCACAGCCAATGTGGCTTCAATTAGCCGGTCCCCTCTCCTCCCACCGCGCTCCTTTCTTGTGCCTTCTGAAACAGAGAAGGATGTAGGAGTAGGTACCAAGGGAAATGAGAGATTTGCAGAGTTAATATCCAGGCAGAAGCCGTTACCAGATGTTACATCAAATCCTGCTTTATCTTCCTTTGGCGATGTTGGACATGCGACAGGGTTCAGAGACCAGGTGCTGACATTCTTAGGGGCCCACGATGGATTTTGGATAGAGGCATCTTTTCATCTTTCTCCATAATTGTTCATAGTGCCCCAGTCACAATGGACATGCATGCTGCACCTACAGTAAGTGGATCATGGTGCAGAGGAATGTATAGCACTGTTCATCCTGAGCTTCCTGGCTGGTTTTACACTTAAAGGGAATCTGTCACACCGATTTTGGACTATTATCTACAGTAATACATGAGTAGTACTGCAGATATGGAGCCCAGATCACTAATTTTAATTTTCCTACTGCCTCCCATTCCCCCGCTGTCAGTGCTCAGAGCTGCACAGAAATACATTGTCAGGACTGCTGCACATGTGCACGTGAGTCCTCTCCATCATGATAGAACAGCACAGCAGTCCTGACAATGTATTTCAGTGCAGCTCTGAGCACTGACAGCGGGGAAAGGGGGCAATAGTAAAATAAAAATTAGTGATCTGGACTCCATATCTATAGTACTACTCATTAATTTCTGTAGATAATAGTCCAAGATCAGGGTGACAGATTCCCTGTAAGGGAGTATTTTCATCTAGGACATTTATGGCATATTGATAGGATATGCCATAAATGATAGGTACAACTCCCACCTCCAGGATCTGCTTCTATATTGAGAACTGAATGGCGCTACTTTTGCTATTTTCAATATATATAAAAGCTACTAGCAACTGGGTGCACAGCCCTAAATAATACACACAAATCAAGTGGGTGCTACACTATATGAATGACCAAACACACAAGAAAGATGAAAGGCAATGAGTTGTCTGCACACTAACAATGTATAATAATCAACTTTATTTAAAAATTCATATAACAAAAAAACATTAAAAAAAAAAAAAAACAGATCCTGTTGCACCAGTTGTCATCCGTTTGAGCCATTTCCGTCTGAGATCCGTTTTTTTTTTAGATGGAAACAGAAGTACTGCCTGCAGGACTTTTTTCCCGTCTAAAAAACGGATCTCAAGCGGAAATGAAGCTTAAATGGATGACAACTGGTGCAACAGGATCCGTTTTTTCTTCAAGATCCTGTTTTTTTCCCTCTCTCTCTTCTTCTGACAGATCAGGGGACATAGGTGCATAATGGGGCATGACTTTTACTATTCAGATTTATGATTTTGTGCAGCATTTAGCAGTGTTTTTTGCAGTGTGTTTACCATGATATTTCCATGCAGCCTGATGCTAAAGAAAAACACCAAAGTGTCCCACCAGCCCAAGAAATTACTATTAAGGAACTACTGTATGGATCCTGCTAACCCTAATATGCAAGATCTGTATGCATTGTATAAGATGGCAATTAGTGGTTGTGACTTTTTGGAAAATTCTGAATAATTAATGGCAGTGTATCATCAGAAATATTACTTAAAGGGTTTCTGTCACCAGTTTTTTCGGTATGAATCAGGCTGACATTAGAGATGTGCTAATGTCACCTGATTCCAAATATATATCTGTTTTATTTACTGACTGATCAGTCACATGGTTTAGGAGGAGACAGGCTGTTTGTGTGATCCTAACCATGTGACTGATCACATGGTCATGACATCATTGAAGGTCCTTGCAAGCTATGGTGAATGGAGTGTTTCTTCTCTGCCTGATCTTGTCAATCAACAGAGCCTCTAGGAGCAGGGGTAACGCCCCTTGCACCTAGAGGCCTTATTAGCATAAAATAAAAGTTAATTTTATATAAAAATGGGGGCACCAGTAAATAAAACAGATATATATTTGGAATCAGGTGACATTAGTACATCTCTAATATCAGCCTGATTCATACCGAAAAAACTGGTGACAGAAACCCTTTAAAGGGGATGTCTAGTATTATAAAAAAAAAAATAATCATGGCTGCTTCTAAAAACAACACCACCACCGTCCATGAGCTGTGTCTGGTATTGCAGCTCAGCTCCATTGGAGTCAGTAGATCAGAGCTGCAATACTACATACAACCTGCGGGCAGGGTGGTGGTGCTGTTTTTGAAGGAGACAGCCATGTTTTTTTCTAATCCTCAACAACCGATTTAAAACAGGTTTTTATTATAAACATATTTTTGTACATGTTGCTCTATGATTTTAGTTGTTAGGTAACTGGAACTGAGAACCAAGTTCTTTTCTGCAAAAATCATAAGACAATAACAATTGCTCAAAATCTTGCCTGTTTTAGGAAATGATCTAAATGTAAGATAGATCGGAAGCTGTCTTACATTTAGAACTGGCGCTGGATGCAGCAAAGTTATGGAGAGACCTGCGCCTCTTCATAACTTTGGCGAAATGGCCGCAAACTATGGGGCTTTAATAAGACTGGCGTCTAAAACACTGGTCTTAATAAATGTGCCCCTTTGTGTATTTCCGTAGCCTTACTGAAGGCTTAGCCTGTATGCAGTATGCAGTTCATAAAAGCACACCTGCCTTTAAGTCTATTTTATTTTAATTGGGTTTCTTAGGAAAACTGTATTCTTTGCAAAAATAAAAAATTACACCATTTGTTTTTTTGTGTATGGTTAATTTAGTCTCCAGTTCAGGTAATAGTCATTTAATTTAAATGTACAATCAATTCAAAATACAACCCTCCATGTATTAACAAAGAGAACTGCAAAAATTGTGTGTTTCGCTGTTTTCTGTATGTTGTTGAGGAGTTAACATTTTTGCTGCTTTATGAAATGAAGGCGATGATGGCAGCTTGTCTGCATAACATTTTCTTGTCCTTTGCTCCAGTCGGGCCCCCTGGTGGCTGTAACCACTTTAGCAGCGCGGCGCAGTGCTGGCACGATGACATATTTACTCTGATTTATTCCAGACATTCCAGTGCTCCGAGTATTATTTACTTGGGCTCTGCAGGAAAAACGATCAGTTTGAAATCAGTAACATCCCACAAAGCTCTGCCGCCAGTTCTCTTGATCAGAGTTTTCCATCTCAAACCTTTAAGATCTCGCCAGAGCTCCATGATTCTTCTGAGTAACAGACAATCAAAGTGTTTTTCCATTATATATAAAAACAGTCGTGGCAGATCCAAGAAGTATTTTTATATTACACGTACAGTCAGCGTCATTGTGCACTGGTAGTGACCTGTCCTGGACGGTGGGCCATAGGTACCTTGTCTTTTATACTAATAATCTATGTAAAGTTACTCTAGATATACGAAGGGTGTAACCTTTGCTATCATATGGCACACACTATAATTTGTTAAAGGGGTTGTTCCATGAAAAATATTCTAAATTTCTCAAAGAATATGAATACTTTTGTAACTGCATATTCTTAAAAGTTTAGCATAGCCACTATTCAATAAAATCTGCTGTTTTTTTTTTTCTCGTATTTCTCTGTCCACTTTGCTGAGGTGGTCGCACAAGCTCAGTTCCATCCTTGGAACTGCCTTATCAGAGCTGCAGCAGAAAGGACATGCCTGCTGAAAATGGACAACCCCCTGATCTTCAGCAGAAAGAACATTCCCACCTGAGCTGCCAGCTTAAAGGGGTTCTCCGGGAATTAAGAAAATGAAAATACTTAAATATTACTTTATTAGAAATATATTCCCAAATACCTTTCATTAGTTATAATCGCTCATTTTGTCTCAGGAGCAAATATCAGGGAAAATAAAATGGCCACCGTCCTATTAGTACACACAGAACCTGTCCTAAACATACAGGAGGACAAGTTACTTCACAACAAAGTAACGGGATGAGGCAGCTCTTTTTCTCAGTGTTGGGAAGAATTTCACAAGAAAAACAATGGTGTGCTTGGTTTTAACATAACTTTATTCTTTCGTGAATTATTTACAAGTTTCTGACCACTTATAAAATGTGTTCAAAGTGCTGCCCATTGTGTTGGATTGTCAATGCAACCCTCTTCTCCCACTCTTCACACACTGATAGCAACTCCGCAGAAGAAATGCTAGCACAGGCTTCCAGTATCCGTAGTTTCAGGTGCTGCACATCTTGTATCTTCACAGCATAGACAATTGCCTTCAGATGACCCCAAAGATAAAAGTCTAAGGGGGTCAGATCGGGAGACATTGGGGGCCATTCAACTGCTACATGATGATGTGTTTCCCTCTTTATGCACTGAAGCTGGCACGTTCCCTGAGTTTTTCCAACAAGATGGTGCACCACCATTATGGGTGTCAGGTCCGAGCATTCCTAGATGAACAGTTTCCTGGAAAGTGGATTGGTCGTCGTGGGCCAGTTGAATGGCCCCCAAGGTCTCCCGATCTTAAAACCAAGCACACCATTGTTTTTCTTGTGAAATTCTCAATAAGTTTGATGTGTCACATGACCCTCTTCCCATTGAAAAAACTAAAGTTGGATCCAAAATGGCTGATTTCAAAATGGTCGCCATGGTCACCACCCATCTTGAAAAGTTTTCCCCCTCCCATATACTAATGTGCCACAAACAGGAAGTTAATATCACCAACCATTCCCATTTTATTTTGGGGGATCCATATAAATGGCCCACCCTGTACACCTATGGCTATCAATCACTGAAAGAACCACCCACCGGACTCCTAAGCATAGAAAGAGCAGGGTTTTGAATGAATTAGATTCTAAATCATTCCTGACAAAATTATATATATCAATCTGCTCTGCTCCTGCCGTATACCATGCCGCACGTAGATTGCACTGCATTGCCAAGGTGACAGGTTCACTATAAAAGGGTTTTCCAGCTCAGTAAGTGATGGCATGTCACTAGAATATGTCACTACTTGCTGGTCAGCGGGAGTCAGGACTGACATACACAGTAGTGGGCCCATGTGGAAAGACAGTATATGGGTCCCGTGCTCCCCCAATAGCTCATCATAGAAGACCCCCATTATTCCTATCTAAAAATCTAGCTTTGAAATTCATTATCTTAAACACCTACATGCAATCTAACAGACAGCAGAAGGTCGATTTTACAGTGACGGTGGGCCCTTTCCCCTACCTTCCATAGTGGTTTTAATAGACTGCACATATGGTTTGCCCCTGGTGAGAGGGTGCTACCGTAAACGCCAATCAGGGCAGAGACCCCTTTGGCATTCTCTCTGCAGTAGCCACAATAGACACAGTGGCAGGACAGATGGGCGGCATGTTGGCTCAGTGGTTAGCACTGGTGCCTTGAAGCGCTGGGGTCCTAGGTTCGAGTCCTATTGGGACAGCCTGATGCTAATGTCTGTAAAGCTCTGCGAAATATAGTAGCGCTATATAAGTGCGTCAAATAAATGGGAAAAAAAAAACATATCAAAAATACAAATGTGCCATGTTTCCTTTATTCAAGTGATCAATGGCCGTCCCAGTGGTCAGAACCTCATTAATGAGCAGCTGGTGGCATATCCCATTTAAGTGGAAAGACCAATCTTGTCTTTAAATCCCTCTCTAGAAAAATGCCGTATAGAAATCATTTATTTTTCACCTTTGTACAGTGGCGTCATTTTGTCACTCAAAAAATTTCATTGGAAGCCCATTAACTTCAAAGGGGGCTCAGTGGCATTTCTCATTTGGAATATGTGATGTGAGCCTCATTACAGGCACACTCTTCTTTATGGTCTTCAAACATGATCCATTTCAATGTACTTTGATGTGTCCGCAGGTGGCCCCGCACGTTGGCTGGCATTACTGCCTATCAGCCCTGCCTCCAGTATCCCTTTATGTCGGTCTCACCAAACGGACAGGAGAAGAAAGCCTCACGCCGCTGTGATCGATCGGGACAGTGGGAGGAAGGGAACTATTCCAACTGCCTGTACAAGAACGACATCACCAGGGTGCTGTTCACCTTTGTGTCGGTGAGTAGAGCCAGCCTGTGCAATACTGCGTGTTTGATCCATCTAGAGCACCCATCTACATGACTGAGAATCTAGGCACTGATGAGAGTAGTAATATTTTAGATGGTATATTGGAAAATGTCTTCCTATATTTCAGAAAGGAATTTTCTTTTATAACCCAAAATGTGTGCTGAGATGGTTTAATATCCTGGGTAAGATGGCAATGTACATGTATTACTGCCAGACAGTACTGAAATGGATTGTCCAGGATTTGAAAAACATGGCTGCTTGCTTACAGAAACAGCATCACTTCTAGGTGCAGTTAGGGTGGCCACTGGCTTCACCCCAGAAAGCCAGACCTCACCAGCCACACCCCCGAATCCATGAAGCCACGCCCCCATCGCCTGCAGGGAAAAAAAGGGGGATAGGAGAGGGATGAATTTTCTGAAGGGAAGTTGAGCTGGGGGTAGTCGGGGGTGCTTCTCTCTCCCTCAGTCAGCCAAAGGGAGCAATGTCTGCAGGCTCTAGTGACTGGGTGAGAGAAGCCTCAGTCAGTTTCTGCAGCTCACGCTCAGACAGCACAATGCGCCTTTCTGAGCGTGAGGTACTGAAAGAGCGGACATCTCTGCGTCCGTTCAGGGCCTGTGCCGGACGGAGGACAGGGAGCCAGAAAACCGGACTGTCTGGCCTAAAAACTTCTGGCCACCCCAGGTGCAGTGTGTGTAGTTTTGCCCCTCAACCTCATACAATGCAATGCCACAACCAATGGACAGATGTGGTGCTGTTTGTGGAAGAAAGCAGCCATGTTTTTGTTAGATTAGAAGAAAGGGTTTGCTGCTTTTTCTTCCTTATAATTAAGGAAGGAAGCTGCAGTACCTGACACAGCCCATGTTTGAGTGGTGCTGTTTCTGGAAAAACAAACCTTCTTTCCGACAACCTATTTAACATGCTGTCCCCAAGAAGGTGGAATTGTGAGGGGCAATCTGACATCTCCAGCCCTGATCCTGAGGCTTAAATGTTGTCTGTCACCAGGAAGTCTCTGTTGCCAAAGCCTCGTAGAGCTAGCTCAGCTGAATGTAATGATACCTTTCACTTAGTGAAACTGTTGCATCATTTTAGAGAAAAAAGTACTTTTAATCCATATGTAGATGAGTAGTTAAATGCACTGAGGGTGGGCCCAAGTCACTCTGTGCACCCTTGCTCCTCCTCCTTCCTCTGCCAGCCCCTCCCTCCCCTACTTGATTCACAAGGACAGGTTCCTGCAATAGTCTTCTCACCTGTCCCGGTCAATCAAGAACAAGAGGGAGGGGCTGGCAGAGGAAGGAGGCGGAGCAAGGATGCACAGAGTAGCTTTGGCCTGCCCATGGTGCACTTAATTGCTCATTTACATATGAAGTACAAGTATGTTTTCTTCAATGTACAGGCAAAAAAAGGTATTGTTAAAGGTATCAGAATGATCAACCCTACCAGGCAGTATGTCTGTTTTAATAGGGTTGTTCATGCTGACAGATGCTCTTTAAAGGGCATCTGTCAGCAGATTTGTACCTATGACACTGGCTGACCTGTTACATGTGCACTTGGCAGCTGAAGACATCTGTGTTGGTCCCATGTTCATATGTGTCCGCATTGCTGAGAAAAATGATATTTTAATATATGCAAATAAGGCTCTAGGAGCAATGGAGGCATTGTTGTTACTCCTAGATGCTCCATTGGTCAAACGTTATGCAGCCAGTTGGGTTTACACCTTGTGTATAACATCAGACTTTTTTCTTTAGATGCCGATCAATGAATCTAACGTGCTGACGCTGGCTCACCAGCTGCGGATGTATACAGCAGAAGCGGCCAACTTCTCAGACATGATGGATGTCATCTATGTGGCTCAGATGATGGAAAAATTCATTGGTTTAGTTGACCAAGTGAAGGAGGTAAGTTGTAGATTTTTAGGGAGACAAATTAAAGAACATGTTGGCCAAAAAAATAAATGTTTTTCCTTGTACCAAACAATTTTTCTTTCAGCTTGCAGATGTCATGCTGGAGATGGCCAGCAACATAATGATGGTTGATGACCATATCTTGTGGATGGCTCAGGTGGAGGACAAAGCTTGTAGCAGTATTGTCCAGACAGTGGAGAAGATTGCAGGCCTGACTCTCAGTGGTGATTCCCAAGACCTGTCTGTGGTATGAGTTCCTGCAGCAATTTTTATGGGGATTCATTAATAATAACTAGCTTCTTTTTAAAAAAAAATATGGTGTTGAGTGAAGGCTGTAAGGAATGGAGAGTGAGGTAAGGGGACAGATGTGTATACCTATATAGACATATAAATAGAGGAGGATTGTATACCTTCACACACTAGGCCTCATTTATATATTGTTTTGTTGCCCCTAGCAATCAGAGAACAGCTTTATATTTCCAGAGCAAAAGAAATGAATGCTGAGCTCTGATTGGTTGTTATGGGCCGCTTTGATATTTGAGGCTCACTTAGTTTACTCTAATTTTCAGTGACATTTTTTGTGGCTGTTTTTGTTAAAAAAAAATCAGAGGATAGGTCCTAATTTAAAATCCATACTAAAATATTCAAAAACTTGCACTGGCTGTTGGTGGTTTTGTAATATTTTGGGACGGGTGACTTTTTAACTACAGTAAACGTATTCTTTCTGATATTTTCCAAAGGCTTCTCTATAGGACATGTGTAGAAAATGTCACAAATAAAAAGGGCCACCAAAGTGTGTGTGAAAGAAGCTTTATGGAAGTTACAGGAGGAGGCTCTGGGTCATGTTTTGGGGGACCTGGTGCTTCCATGCATCAAAAAGATAGCCCATTGAGTTAAAAGGGTTTTCCATGACTTAAATACTGATGACCTACCCTCAGGATAGGTCATCAGTATCTGATTGATGGGAATCTGACACCCGGGACCCCCGTTGATCAGCATTTTAAGAAGGCAATGGCACTCCTTTTAGCGCTGCGGCCTTCTCCGTGCTTACCAAACACAGCGGCTCTGCTTGGTATCACGCTCAGCCCCATTCACTTCAGTGAGGCTGAGCTGCATCTAGGCCACGTGACCGATGAACGTGTTGGCACTGGCCTAGGAAAAGCTGCGAGAAGGTTGTGGCGCTACTGTTGAACCACCACTGATCAGATACTGATGACCTATCCAGAGGATAGGTCATCAATATTAAAACCCCTTTAATGGTTCTTTTTACTTACTACAGGGAGTCCCAGCAATAAATGACAGTAGTAGTTTTGTGATAAGCAGTGATTGGCAGCAGTAGTTTTATACTACGTAGTGATGACTAGCAGCAGTAGTTTTTGGGCCTAAACATGCTCCTTTCATCTTACAGAGAGGATTAATTATATACTCGGCTGGCAAATATTGATATGTTGGTGATTATTTTTCTTTATTTTACATGCCAATTAATTTCATTCTCTGTTCTTACAGAGCACAAGGAACATTGCCTTAGAGGCCTTCCTCATCATACCCAACAGTTTTGTTGGTTTAGGTTGCACAGCTTTCCAAAGAAAAGATGGAGGACGAGGTAACCACAAAGCAGAGAGAGACAGGAAAGAACAAGAGACCAACACACATACTGATCAGAGACTAAGGTTCCGCTGTACCACCGGGCAAACCAACATCTCCCTGTCCAACTTCCATGTTAAGGTACCTAAATCAAGTCTTTGTTTCATTGACTCTGTACAATGGTGTATACATATTATATGCAGCTCTAGCAGGTGAATGTACAACGCATGGATGCGTCTTGGCTGATGGGCAGTTGCATGGAAACCTATCATGTTTTACACAGTGTCTGTGATTCTGACTCTCTGCTGCATAGATTCGCCTAAACTCTGCCTGTCCTGACCATGTTTCCTGGCTCTGAGTAATGTCTGACCTTGCTGCTTCACACCTGTGTCACTGACCCCCATGAGTCAGCTTCCATCTACACCAGGACTATTCCAAGAGGTAGTGGCCTGGTGGCTGTCCTGCAGCGAAGTCCAGATCCCTGTATTGTGTTAAAGAGGAAGATCTGGGGATTACCAGGACATCACCCTTAGGAATAACCCAAAACCATTGTCTTTTACAGAATCCAGGATTATATGCCCATCATGAATTATCTTTTCTAGAGAGTTTTCAATTCATCATAATGAAATTGCTGGCTACACTAGTTCTTACATGTAACTCATGGTACCCTGTTATGTAGCAACTGTAGGCGGCATAATACGACCTGTTTCATCATTATTTGTAACTGTTGTTGTTCTCTCCCTCTAGAACAGCCTTGCATTGGCCTCTGTTCATCTACCTCGAAGTCTCTTTACTTTGTCCTCACCTGCAACCTGCAAACTGCAAGTCTTGGCCTTCAGGAACGGAAAGCTGTTTAGGAGCGTAGGGAACTCCTCGAGGTTGGCAGAGGATGGGAAAAGACGAAGTATCTCTACCCCTGTCATATATGTTGGAACACGTAAGGAGGCAACATTAAATTTATACTTAATCCAGTACATTTATTGGTGTTTTTGCATTTAGGGCTTTGAACATATATCAATTAAAATTACTTAGGTGTGTACCTTTAAATGCAGAAATGGAAGCTGTGCAGAAGAAGAAATATACTCTGTGTAGACTGACATTTTTCTTTGACTATTGAGTTATTATCCATTGAATACCATTATATGGTAATGATAATAATGTTCCACATAAGGCTGCATTATTCTGATATCTGATATTGAAGGCCAATCCTAAGGAAAGTCCCAGAAACCCCTGTAAACATCAGAAATATTGTTAATAGGGAAATGGTTTCACTGATTCTGTTACTGGTATTCTTTGTCAGGAGGCTGTGGTATTAGTAACCTTACTGATCCGGTTACGGTTACTCTCCGGCACTTGGTGAAGGGATCCGAACCACTTCCAGCACAGTGGAACTTCAAAGCCTTGGAAGGATATGGCGGCTGGAGCTCAGAGGGCTGCCAGCTTCTATCAGAGGAGCCAAATATCACCAGCATGCAGTGCTTACAGCTCGGCAATTTTGCTATCCTGACGGTAAGGTCAAATATGTAATCACTTACTGACGTTACATATAACACAATGAAACCATTACTTAATAAGCTTACAGCTCCATGTTTGCCCAGATCATCTGCATTTTAGATTCTGTTACTGCTCCTTAACAACACACTATAAACTACTATATTGTCATTAGGCCTGTGCAGGAAATCACTGTGGAAGTGGAGCTAGTTATTAACACCCCTTTACATATAGGGAGGGATGTACTCATCAAAATGTGCCAGAGTTCTGGCATAATGTGCACCACAAATTGTGTACATGCTTTGGACCACATTTATTCTACATTCAAGTGATGTAGCAACTTTTTTTCAACTCGTTTGACAAGGGTGCAAGGTTTCAGATGCACCAAAAATTATTCTGCTGTAAAGTAAGCCAACTAATCAATGGTGTAAAGTTAGACTAGACAGCCTAAATGTACTTGACATTTATCATCCAGCAGCTTTAACAAATCTGGTGCATTTTTTTAGTTTACACTGTCTAAAAAATAGACAGCATTAGTAAATCTGCCTCACTGCATTAAATGAACACTTTAAATAGCGGTCATGTGTATCTTTAAAGCAGACATTCATTTCACAAATATTGCTTGCTTTGATTCTCTTTTAAGTTTTTTTGTCCAAAAACAGCGGCATTCTTGCATAAGGGCAGTGTCTGTGAAGTGAATGGGGCTGAGCTACAGTACTGGGCACAGACCATGGATTAGAGTGGAACTCTCTGGGAAAAAAAAAAAAGTAGACACATTTTTCTAATGCTGGACAACTGGTCTTATTTGCGTTTTCATCAATACATTGTAGAGGTGAATATTTATATATGTGAATATACATGTATTTCGTGGCAGGAACTGAACACATTCCCACCGCTACCGACACATGGCACCGACATCCTACATCCAGTTATCTACTGTACAGCCATACTTCTGCTCTGCCTGTTCACCACCATTATTACGTACATTGTAAATCACAGGTAGGTGATATCTGTGGAAAGTTCACTCATTAGAATAATAGTATTGGTAGAACTGAGATTACGATAATCTGTAGACTGTATACAGTATATATCTTTCCATTAGATGTGAGCAAACATAAGAGTGCTTAGATTCAGTTTCATTGTACATACACTAACCTGTTTTGTGCTTGCTCAGCTCCATCCAGATTTCCCGGAAGGGTTGGCACATGCTGCTTAATATCTGCTTCCACATTGCAATGACGTCAGCTGTGTTTGCTGGAGGAATCACTCTTATGGGATACCTCATCGTCTGCCAAGCTGTAAGTGTTCTGCACACCGTAGTCGTTTAGGGAATTGAAAATGTATTATTATTATAAAATATATGTAACAAATATAAAATACTGATCTGCAGCATTTCTTTCATGTTAACCTGATACCATGTGTATATAACATGCATTTTGGCAGGTAAAAATGGTAAACTTTAAAGGCTATGTACATCTTTGGGAGGATTTTTTTATTATTGCATTGTACTTATTTTGGGCTAAATATCCTTTTTTTTTTAATTAGTCTTTTTTTAAAAAAATATGGAGCCCATTTTTTCTGTACAGAGCTGAGATACTATAGTAGCAGCCTGTAGATTTTCTGTCTTTGCTGTCATTTGGGGAGCTGATGGGCTCCTTATCTCTGCTCTCTGACATTATAAACACTCATTCTAGCTCAGTTCTTATCTTACTGATAATAATGTGGCTTAAATAAGTATTAAAGGCCTCTTAGTAGTTTAGAGCTAAGAGTTATTAGATGACCAAAGTGAAAATGAAAGTACCAGTCACAGTTAGAAAAACAGTTAACCCTTTGTGACAGAACGGCTCAATATTTTTAATAAAGGATAATTGAAAATATGTTTTTTAGCCAAAATGAGTAAAATGCAATCCTAAACAAAAATTTCCTCCGAAGGTGTACACAGCCTTTAAAGCAGGACATCTAAGGACGGGTTCACATCACCGATTAGTTTTCTTTTCTTTTGATCTGTCAGAACAACAGAAAAAAACAAACAAAAAAACAGATCCTTTATTTTGTGCATTTGTTGTCCTAATTTTGCATCCATTTTTGTCAGTTCCATCAGAGATCTGTTATTTTTGACGGGGAAAAAAATTCCTCCTCCCAGAACTTTTTCTCCAGTCTGAAATAATGGATCTCAGATGGAACTGACAAAAAAACAGATACAAAATTACAACGGATGCTCAAAATAAAGGATCCATTTTATAAAATTAGTTTTTCTGACGGGTCAGAAGACCAGAAAACTAAACAGCGATGTGAACCCGGCCTAAGGGGTTTTGAGAAACATGGTTGTCTTCTTCTAAAAACAGCATCGCACTTATCACCGTTTTTTTTTTTTTTTTGTGATATTACAGCTCAGCTCTATTCATTAATAAGGCAATAATAATCTTTAATAAGGCTGAGCTAAAATAACAGACACAATCCACTGATGGCCCCTTTAAGCCAGGACAGAGAGTTACAGTAAATGGCTTTTACCATATCTATTGGGATTTCCTGGTCCTACCAACAACTAGTATGCTGAGCTAATGAACTACAGGGGTTGTCGACCGAAAGCAATTTTAATTATGGCTCTTAAAGAGATTAGCATGAAAAAACACTCCTGTATTGACTGGCAGTCCATTCCAGTGCTGTGGGCCTCTTCCCACCGAAAGAGTGATGTCCTGTTATCATGTCTACTGCTGTAGAAACAAACTGCCCTCCGTGGTGACCTGTTCCCAAGCACCATGTGACCTCTGAGAGCAGTGAATTGCTGCTACAGTCAACGTGATGGCAGACTACACCAGAACCAGTGATGAGACCCTCTGCGCTGGAAAGGAGTGCTGGTAAATAACGCAAGTGCCTAACAACATCCTTTCAAATGTGGTAGTGGTAGTCAGGCAATTTTGCCATAACCAGTCTAGTTGATCACAGAAGCAGAAGTGTTATTATGCTATACCATCTGCTTAAAACCTGTTTTTCCAGATTGTAAAAAACACCCCAAATCAGAACATCCCATTAAAGATGAGATACTGTATTAACAGATTTTATTACTACAGGTTATACAAATGACTAATTCTGCAATTAAGGTCCATATGTTCCTTCTTAGGTCAGCATCATTCTGCATTATTCTTCCTTGTCTACTCTTCTTTGGATGGGTCTTAAAGCCAGAGTAATCTACAAAGAGCTGACCCACAAACCTCAACCACAGCAGGAAGGAGAAGTGACGCAACCTCCTCACAGGCCGATGCTCAGGTAATTTCAAGGAGCAACATGTATTATTTGTGGGGGAAGATCTTCAGTGATATTCCAGAGATATTGTGTTCTCCAACCTCTATAGGTTTTGCACATTTTCTGCTGATCATATTTGTATATAATAGTATAATAACATATACAGATGAAATGTACTAATTGTATGGAAATACTATGATAACATATAGCTGCCTGAACATCTAAAGACAGTAATTCCAAAACTGTGGCAGAACTCATCACAAAAATTTCCTCCTATAGGGAGTCCTTACAACTTGAAGATGAAATATCCTGCTTATACTAGTCTCCTTAACAAAATGTTCCTCTCATGGAGTACTACCCCATCCACAGGCAGACACAGAAAGCAGAAGGCCCCTGTTCAAATACACTATGCAGGCCCTAGCTGCAGTATTGGACTGAAGTCCTTCGGCCCACCAAAGGAAATGATTCTGAGGGCCCACCCATTTTATTAGGGGTCTATTATTGTCAGAGCTTGGCCACATCAGAGGTTCCTCTGGTACTCTAGTGGGCCAGTCCGACATTGCCTACCTGTGCAGTAGGTCAGCTTAGAGTACCCTCTTATGCCTAAAAATCCACGAGTATTTGTGAACCATGAAATTCAATAGCCTAGTCTCATATGCAACTCAATACACAGTAAGAAGCTGAGGGCACCTTTAACTACTAGGCTGCTGTGCAACTGCACAGGCTGTACATGTGGTACGTCCACCCAATACTCCATACCCACTGCATAGGTATCAACTCTTGATGCTATTTTCTTCTGGGAAAATCCTAACCAGGTTCCAAGGAGCTTCAGTTCCACAAAACCCTAATGGAAAATAGTAATCTAAGAGCCCAACCTTGGAGGCAGTACATCTGGAGGATCTCCCTACGCAAAAGAAGGCTGTGACATGTTCCACTGTATAGACATAGCCATACATTTACTGTATACCTTTATAGTAATTGTTGCATTGTAATACACAATTCCATACTGCAAGAAAGTATATTGGACCAACAGACACCAAAAGAACTCACCATCAGGTGAATGAAGCCCTGTGTATTACATAAGATGGGGGTATTAGACAACTAAGGCTAGTTTCACATTAAGCAAAACTCACAGAAACAAAGAGATAAAAAACATCCTGCATGATGTGATAATGATTGCGGATGTCAGTGGCTATATATATCAAAATAAATCACAGAAAAATAATATTAGTGCACAAAAATAGATGCAAACAATATATACTGTATAAACTAAGACCTCATTCTGATATGATAAAATCTGAGACTCTTAGCCAATATATTTTGATCAAAACACATCTGTGCCCACCTACCCAGCGTCACGGTGGTCTCAGGTCAGGCAGGTCCTACGCTAAACCTAACTATGCCGTTGGGCATCTATATCTAGGAGCGTGGACACTGCACACATAGGTGTGTTGCTCCTAGTGACCTCTATGTGCATACAGCAACCAATGAGAGGAGGAGCAAACACACCTATATGTACCACGCAATCAAGACGCTCAATTTGATAGGAAGAGCAAAAGTGCACAAGAATGCTACTCATGATAAGCTAAGAGCGCATTCACACCTGAAGGTGCCACTCCCCCAGGTACACGTTATAAACTAAGCAAAACTCACAGAAACAAAGAGATAAAAAACATCCTGCATGATGTGATAATAATGATTGCGGATGTCAGTGGCTATATATGTGCACTTTTGCTCTTCCTATCAAATTGAGCGCCTTGATTGCGTGGTACATATAGGTGTGTTTGCTCCTCCTCTCATTGGTTGCTGTATGCACATAGAGGTCACTAGGAGCAACACACCTATATGTGCAGTGTCCACGCTCCTAGAAATAGATGCCCAACGGCATAGTTAGGTTTAGCGTGACCTGAGACCACCATGACGCTGGGTAGGTGGGCACAGATGTGTTTTGATCAAAATATATTGGCTAAGAGTCTCAGATTTTATCATATCAGAATGAGGTCTTAGTTTATACAGTATATATTTTTTGCATCTATTTTTGTGCAATAATAATCTTTTTCTAGTTTCACATTAGCGGCAGTAGATTCCGGCAGGCTGTTCCAGCAGTTGAACAGCCTGCCGGATCCGTGCTGCCGCTGGTACACGTATGGGGCATGTCGTACTTTTGTTCCGGCCGCCTCTCGGCAAGTTTGCCGTGCGGCGGCTGGATCCGCGGCCCGCTCCCTTTACAGTGAATGGGGCCTGAGCATAGTTCTGGCCCCACATGTGCACCAGCGGCAGCACAGATCCGGCAGGTGAACAGCCTGCCGGATCTGTGCTGCCGCTGGTGCACATGTGGGGCCAGAACTATGCTCAGGCCCCATTCACTGTAAAGGGAGCGGGCCGCGGATCCAGCCGCCGCACGGCAAACTTGCCGAGAGGCGGCCGGAACAAAAGTACGACATGCCCCATACGTGTACCAGCGGCAGCACGGATCCGGCAGGCTGTTCAACTGCTGGAACAGCCTGCCGGAATCCACTGCCGCTAGTGTGAAAGTGCCTTAAAATAGCATAAAATAATTATTAAAATTAGCAAAAGCTTACCCCAAAAAAACCTGAAAATTATATATTTTTGATGCACTCCTGCACTCCTAATTTTTATGTTGATGCTCTTCGTTTTTCAAGGTTCTACTTGATTGCTGGAGGGATTCCTCTGATCATATGTGGGATCACTGCTGCTGTGAACATCAACAATTACAGGGAGAACAGTCCTTAGTAAGTATCCTGCACAGTGATGGAGCTGTATGATGTATATATAATGATGTATGTATAACTGTATGGTCCATTCTGGTGCCATCCTATTAGATACTAATGTGTGTGTCTTTTCCTTCAGCTGTTGTTTGGTTTGGAGGCCAAGTCTAGGTGCTTTCTACGTACCAGCAGCTGTCATCCTGCTTGTTACATGGATATACCTTCTTTGTGCCGGGATAAATTTAAAGCGACAGCCTACTGACCAAAAGGATCTTGCAGAGGCCAATGATGCACAGCAAGGACATGGCGGAATAAGTCATCTTCTGAGTGATTCCACTTCCATATCAGTGACCCTTAACTCAGCATCTCCGGCAGACGTAGACACTGTGTATTCCTTGCAAGTGCAATTCTGGTCTCTGGTGATTGTCCATATATTGTACATCGTCCTTTGGATTTTCGGAGCCTTTGCAGTATCACAAGGATGGTATTTAAATGTTATCTTCAGTTGTCTCTATGGAGTAACAGCCGTGGCTTTAGGGCTGTTCATTTTTATTCACCACTGTGTGCGACGTCAAGATGTCCAGCGTTCTTGGTTTTCTTGCTGCCCGTCATACACAGACTCATTACCAATCCAAGCCTACGTGCACACTAGCTCCCCTGTAGATGACTCACCTCAGGTGTATATTGGGTGCAGCCCTGAAGTAGAGCACTCTGTTAAGTCTACATCATCCCCAAGCAACAGTATTAACTCTAATACTGGACCTTGCAAAATCACAAATCTACAGGTGGCACAGAACCAGGCAGAAATCTGCCCACCCAAGCCACCTAGCTGTGAAGATAGTGAGCCAACCAACAATAAAATTGTGACTGCTCCGAGTCGTTATGTGAACAATTTGCATGGTCGTAGAAACCATAAAAGCAGAACTAAGCAGTATCGGGAAGGGAAGCACCATAGGTTAAAGGTGCTACGTGGGCCTTCTTCCGACCTGCCTTCCAGTGAAAGTGGCAGTGTCCACAACAGCCATTCTGAAAGCTATCATAGCAAGAACAGCCCTTTGAACAATGGCAGGGGGGTGGCAGCTAGAGAGCCAGAGGGAGCACTTACCCACTCTGAAGGAAGTGACAGCAGTGGGCAGCAGGCACAGGACTTTGCTAGAGCGCAGAGAAAAAGTGCCAGTCGGGACAATCTAAAACAAGCAAACAGCATGGAACGGGAGACCAAGCGGAGGTCCTACCCTCTTAACACAGGCAACCAGAATGGGGTTTTAAAGGGTAGCAAGTATGAAATCAACCTTGCACCTGCAGAGAGCACTACAGTTATGAAGACAGGCCTCTGGAAGAGTGAAACTACTGTGTAGTTTATGAGTAAGCAAAAATAAAACAAAAAACAGCATGTGCCATACAAGGCATAGATCGAATTGACCCAGATGGCAACACATGCTAGGAAATGGGCTCTCCCCAGCCATGTGTTGTGATCATAGATTGGTTGGTGCAATCGCCTTGGACCTGACCTACACGAACGCCTAGAATATATGTGCCAAAGTGTGTGTGTAATGTCAGAGATCACCTTGGCTTATGGAAGTGTACACACATTGGTTTGAAGCCTAAGGATTGTGTAAATGTGTTGTACTGAGGATTTGCGTTATCTAATTACGAAAAGTTGAAATATCAAGGAACTAAACTGGATTCATTTACAGTGTTTCATACCTTGGAGAAAACTTAAGACTTGTGAATTCCTGAAGGGATCCTGGTGACCGAAACAAAACTCAAGGTCAGCACCCCATAGGAGTCAACAGGCCAGCCGCGTCAAGTAACTGGCTTTTCTCATTGGACAGCCAAGTGCCTTCTAAGCTTCTTCATTTCCTCAATTAGCACTTTCTCTACTCCGAGGCATCCATTGGATGGTGCACTTATACAAATCCCCCTTCAAGCTTTTAATTTGCACCTTCTTGTAGATTTCACCCAGTCACTTGGGCCAGTTTCTGTCCGGAGTTACTAGAGGTTTAGTATTTTTGCAACGTGCCATGATGTATCCTTCAGAAGGAACTGAAGAGTATGCAACACCTTCATATTTAATGAAATGCATCTTCATAGTCTACAATCTGTTACAGTGACCAAAAATGACCGTTTTTGACCATAGTTGTGCTTCAAAAGCATCTGAATTGTTTTGTTAACTTGTTTCTATCATACAAAATTGACGACAATCCGGACAGACCTTCACGAAAATCACTTCTGCATGTTATGTGTGTAAAGGGTTATTTTTAAATGTGTTATATCAGAGGGAAACGTTTATTTTTCAAATACAGAATTATATTGTATATTGTATAGACAGATCAGGATCACTTTTTTGGAGACCTGTGTAAATCACCATATTGCTATTAAACTCTATGTATGAAAACGCAAACTTTAATTGTTAAAAAAAAATGTATGTGTAAGCAATGTGATATAAAGGCCTCCGGATGTGATCAGATAGTGTGGAGGGGCGAGAAATCCCAGAAAACGCTTAGGATTACATTCATACGACTGTATATTTGGTCCGCGTCCGATCCGCATTTTTTCTTTGCGGATTGCATGTGAACCCATTCATTTCTATGGGGCCGCAAAAAATGTGATGTCATCTGTGTGCTGTCCGCATCCGTTTGGCTGTGCTGCAAATGATAGAACATGTCCTATTCTTGTCTGTTTTTCAGACGAGAATAGGTATTTTTACAATCAGGCCTATGAAAAGTGCGGAATGGACACAGACTGCATCCACATTTTGCGGATCCACGATTTGCAGACAGCAAAACATATACATTCGTGTGAACGTAGCCTTAATCTACTTACACACTAGCATTTACATTTTCTGGTATTGAGACCAGGCAGATCTCAATACTGGAAAAAAATGCTTCCATTTTGTCCCCATTCATTGTTAGTGGAACGTCTTTTCTTAGAACGCTGCTTTGTGCGATTTCCCTATAATTCCTGCTGGAAAAAGTATCCAGAAATTGAAAACTGGACGTTACCATTCTCCTAATTAATAGGGTGTGTCCCTACAAAGTCTAAGGCTAGGGCTACATGGCGACACTGGCCGCACAACACCTGTCGCGGCCAGGATCGCGGAGTAGCGGGGATCCCATAGAAATTAATGGGATCGCCACCGCAGTCGTAAGAAGTCCAAGAGGGCTGAACTTCTTGCGAATGTGGCGGTGATCCCATTCATTTCTATGGGATCCCCACTACTCAGTGATCCTGGCCACAACAGTTGTTGTGCGACCAGTGTCGCCGTATAGCCCTAGCCTTCAAACCTTCAGCAGTGATGACCATGTCATGTAGTAACACCCAGTTATATTTTAAGGGAATACATGTATTTACTATAACACACGTTTCAAGAGATCCTCATTAAATGGTCACTAACTTTTCACAAAACTTTTGGATTGTCATAAAGATATATCAAAAGTTTAGATCAGTGGCGTCTGAGCAGTCAGATCCCCACCGATTCCTAGAAGGAGGGGAGAGAAGGGCTCACATATCGAGTTCTCTCTCTCTTCACTGCTAAGAATGTAATTGAGACGGGCCCATAGACTTCTTTAGAAACCCTCTTGTGTATCGAGGAGAGATAGCGCAGTACCCATGCACTTCTCATCATGAGGATCTGAGCGCTCAAACCCCCACCGATCTAAAGTTTTGATTTGTGTCTATGACATATTAAAAGTTTTGTGAAAAGTTAGTGACCCTTTTTTAAATATGTACCAAAGATGTCTCCAAAGCAAAAATTGTCTTGCAGAGAGAGACTCTCATACTAAATTCTTTAGTCTTTAGACACCTGGTTCAGCTAGAGTCATACACTATACTAGAGAATAGATCACATACAGGAGAATGTGTATTCTCTGATCATTTGCATTTTGGTATAGATAAGGAGACCAGAAATGTATCATTTTCCTGAACAGCATGCTTTTTAACAAATATTCTTAAAAAAACCGAGACTGTTATCACAGTGGCTCCATCCAACATATGAAACACCAATCTTAGTAAATCCCCCCCATAGTATTCAAGCATTATTAATGCAGCAATGTAGAACTGCCCGGCTTGTTGGCGGTATAAATCCTGTATAAGTCTACAGGTGTCAGACGTTAGAATTTCCCAAATTTTGTAGCACTTACAGCATACAGTATGTCCCATGTCATTTGACTAAAGGTGGCCATACCCATTAGACATAAGTGGGTTGATGGTTGAACGAACAATCATCTGGTTAAGGGCAAGATCACATGCCGGCAATTGAAGTGAACGGGACCGCACCTATTCCGCAAAATTGCGGAATAGGTGCGGGCCCGTTCACTTCAATGGCCGGCACGGGATCTTGCCGAGCTGCGGCTCCGCAAGAGACTATGAAACATGTCCTATTCTTGTCAGCGATAGTGGACAAGAGTAGGCATTTTCAACGGGGTGCACGGCCATGTGTTCCACAAACTGCGCCGGTCGGCATCTGTGGTACTGCAGATCTGCATTTTTGCGGATCTGCAATATCATGGCCGTCTGAATGGCCCCTAAGGCTACATTCACAAGTGAAATAAGGCTGAATAAGCTGTTTTTTTAGCTGCTGTCGCATGGCCATTTTCATAACCGGTTGAAGTCAATGGGGCTATTTACATTTACATTTTTTTAACGGGCAGTAAATAGCGGCAGTAAAGAAATCATAAATTTTTAGCTGTTTTCATGGCCAGATA
Source organism: Rhinella marina (assembly GCA_900303285.1). Taxonomy (NCBI): domain Eukaryota; kingdom Metazoa; phylum Chordata; class Amphibia; order Anura; family Bufonidae; genus Rhinella; species Rhinella marina. The sequence goes on along the minus strand of ONZH01006582.1, from coordinate 80,904 downwards.
AACCCTAATAAAATCAGTGGGACCGTTTTTAACGGCTTTTTATATAGGAGTGCGCCATCTAACGTCCATTTAAAACAGGTACACTAGTGAAAAATGGCCTTTGTGCAGAGACAGTGGCTCCTCATTTGATGCATAAGGACCTGCGCACCCAAGGTGATTATGTCACCACGCACTCTGGGAATGCATGGTGATGTCATCATGCTGAGACAGCAGGTCCTTCTGCAACAACTGTCCCTGTTTGTGCACGTGCAGAACTCTGGGCACTAATGGGGGCATTAATAATTCCGGGGGGCACTAATGGGGGCGTTCTTTATACTGGGGGCCATTATTCACAGTGGGGGGCTATTGGGGCCATCCTAAAGTTGGCCAAACCCATAGTTATATGTCAGCCGAAACCCACTGATGTCAGCAAAACCAGTCGACCATCTAATGTGTAGGCCTCCCAAATCTCCCTGACAGCAGATGTCAGAGGAGATGATATAGGAGCAAGTGAAATTTAAACTGCCAAATCCTCTTGTTTGGCAAGTTCCCTCACTTTCTTTAGAATAAGAAGATATGTTTGCTTGACCAAGCCGAGCAGGCATGTGCATGAGGGGATCGGGAGTGATAGCTGTCGGCCAACGAAGCTATCTTCTGCGTACAACCTGCCTATGGTACAAATCTTTACCAACAGCCTGAGAGTTTGATTCTAGAATTAGCACTCATATTATGAAGAGCCCATTGTTCTGGAGCCCCATACAAGTCTACCTGCTACTTACCAAAGCTGTTTGACAATCAAGGGATCATGAAGATATTATTTAGGGTTCCAGAGCTAAGGAATCACTCACATGACCATACTGTGGGACCACACAGATCCCACAAAGTACGCTATGGCACTACAATAAAATTCAGATGTTAGACAGTTTGCATAGGAAATTACAGTGATCTTTTATGTTTACGTGTGTGGGGTTCTGTCAGATTCTATATGGTTGTTTCCATGTTTCTTAAATACAGTATATTGTGCCAAAGAAATGATGTCCAAAGTATGTTTTTTGTATTATGCGAATTCACCAAATATTTTTTTAATTATATTATACTTTGCAAAATATAGAGTTATGTCTTCTATAAAAGATGGCATTGGGTATTTATTTTTACAATTGTATGTATTACGTGTTATGTCTCCATTATACCCGGAGTAATGATCACAGTGCTAAGAACATGTTATAAACGTCAATAGACACTACCAGCTTAAAGGGGTTCTCTGGGATATTTTAACTGATTACCTAACTTCCATATAGGTCATCAGTATCTGATCGGTGGAGGTCTGACAACCACGATGCCTATCAATCAGCTGTTTGAGAAGACAATGCCACTCACAGTAGTGCAGCAGCCTTCTTGCAGCTTTGCCTAGGCCATTTGACGTCATTCTCATCGGTCACGTGGCCTAGGAGCAGCTCACCCCCATTCAAGTGAATGGATCTGAGCTGTGATCCGAAGCACACCGCTATACGATGTATGGCACTGTGCTTGGTGAGGAAGGAGAAGGCCGCAGCACTACTGCGAGCACCAGTACCATCTCAAACAGCTGATTGGAGGAGGTCCTGGGTGTTGGACCCCCGCTGATCAGATACTGACGACCTATCCAGAGGATAGGTCATCAGTTAAGAAATCCCAGAAAATCCCTTTAATGAAAGAATTGCACGCTGAAGAGATCTACCTGAGGGGTATCAGGACAGGTGACACTTGTTACTACCACTGTCACATCCCTGGAGAACAAGCTGTTATGTAGACACTACCTCAGCATGCTACAGAAAGCTTCAGTCACTGCCTCCTTTGTGGTCTGTCGTGGTGGGCACCGCATTGTTGGGACCAGATATCCACTTCCAACAGAGGCTGGGAAGGCTCCTAGACTACATCATAGGGACTGAAGTCTCTCAGGCAGGAGACCTGTAATCTGCCTCTGTTTACTGGATCTGCCAAATGACATGGGGCAGCCATTGTTCCAGCTAATCTCCTGGGCGCTCCCAGTGCTAAAAACATTGGCAGTGTTATGCATTACAGCGTCAACTTCAGCCCAACGCTCCACATGCTCATATTGAGGTTGCAACGCTTAGGCCTTATTCACACAGTCAGTGTTCGGTCAGTGATTTCCATCAGTGATTTTGAGCCAAAACTAGGTGCGGCTCTAAACAAAGAACAGGTGCCACAATCTTTCCCTTATACACACATAGTTTTTTGAAAAACATTTTGAGGATTTTCAGCCAAAGCCAGAAGTGGATCCACCATGAAAGAGAAGTATAAATCATTCCTTTATATTTCTGATTCTTTTTAAATCCACTTCTGACTTTGGCAAAAAATAAAATCCTGCAGGCAAATCTGGCTCAAAACCCTGTCCAAAAAACTGAATGTGAACCTACCCTAAAGATAATCCACAGATTCTCAATAGGATTGCCGTCAGGAGATAGTGGCCAAATCATGATGGAGACCATGATGTTTTTGTAGCATGGAGCGGTGAATTGTCTTGCACGAAAATGATTCTTTGTATACTATGGTAGAAAATACTCAGCTAGGAACTCCACGTGTTGTTCAGAGTTGATGTTGACACCCTCAAGGACCTACCATCTCACTTCCCAATATTCCAACCCAAATCATCACTCTGCCACCTCCTTTTCTGAAGTCACAGTCTTGTAGGAACAGGTGGCCTTTCCCCAGCCATCCAAAACTTCAGCTATCAGGACCATTCAGTATAGCACAGAATGAATGGGTGAATAAAACTGTTGGAATAATGCAAACTCTGCTCTTTGTGAGCTTTGGTTAGGGGTGGCCGAACTACAGGTTAATGCACAACTACAGCCTGTGACACTCCAGAGACACCAGTAGCTTCAAGTATCTGTTTGATACTCATCAGTAACATCCTTACATCGGCTTTTACCAGGTCGTATTCTCTTGTGCTGTGAACTACTCACATATCTTTTCACAGTTTGATAATCTCTCATTAGATTTGGTGAAATATCAATTTTTTTTTCATGCATTTTGCAAGACATTGAACTAGTGATGAGCTAATGGAGTCCAGCGAATCTTATCGTCTCATACACTTGGTAGTGTAGTGGCGCATGCGCAGTGGCTTCTCCAGTGTCGGAAGCAGAGCCTCTTCACTTGTGCCATTACTCAGCGCAGTGGTACAGGCATGGGATTGTGAGGGCCGGGTGAGATGTCCAGACCTTTTAATCAACTAGCAGGTGGGAGCTTCTTCACTTGTGGGGACAGGAATTCTGGCTTAATTTGTGCCGAAAAACTAGCGTAACTTTTAATCAAATTTTTATGTAAAGGATAAATGGACCATATACAAATTGCATTTATGTGCTGACTGAGATTTCCATGAACTCGCTGAATAGAATGGGGGCATTCTGTCAGCAAAATGCACCAAAGTAGTGTATGCTATAGCACCTATACACCATGTTCCAAATTATTATGCTGATTATATTTATCTCTGATTTTCCTAAATGGTCGGTGCAAATGACAGTCAGTATAATAAAAGTCATCACCCGTTAGAGTATACATCGAATTTTATTGAACAAACCTCTCAATGATAACAGTATATTCTTCAAAAATTAAAAAAACTCAAAATGCACTGATCCAAATTATTATGCACAGTAGAGTTTCTAAACATTTTATATGTTATCAAGAACTGAAAATGTTCATTTGTGGAATTTGCAGCATTAGGAGGTCACATTCACTGAAATAAAAAGCTATTTAAATCCAAAACATCATAACCGGCCAAGTTACATGTTAACATAGGAACCCTTCTTTGTTATCACCTTCACAATTCTTGCATCCATTGAACTTGAGTGTTTTTTTTTGAGAGTTTCTGCTTAATTTCTTTGCATGATGTCAGAATAGCCTCCCAGAGCTGCTGTTTTGATGTGAACTGCCTCCCACCTTCATAGATCTTTTGCTTGATGATAATACAAAGGTTCAGGGGAAGATTGTGGCCACACCATGAGTTTATCTCCTTTTATGCCCATAGCAGCCAATGACACAGAGGTCTTCTTTGCTGCATGAGATGGTGCATTGTCATGGATGAAGATGATTTTGCTCCTGAAGGCACGTTTCTGCTTTTTGTACCATGTAAGAAAGTTGTCTGTCAGAAACTCTATATACTTTGCAGAGGTCATTTTCACACCTTCAGGAACCCTAAAGGGGCCTACCTGCTCTCTCCCCATGATTCCGGCCCAAAACATGACTCCTCCACCTCCTTGCTGACGTCGTAGCCTTGTTGGGACATGGTGGCCATCCACCAACCATCCACTACTCCATCCATCTGGACCATCCAGGGTTGCACGACACTCATCAGTAAACAAGACTGTTTGAAAATGAGTCTTCATGTATGTCTGGGCCCACTGCAACCGTTTCTGCTTGTGAGCACTGGTTAGGGGTGGCCAAATAGTAGGTTTATGCACCACAGCAAGCCTTCAAAGGATCCTACACCTTGAGGTTTGAGGGACTCCAGAGGCACCAGCAGCTTCAAATATCTGTTTGCTGGTTTGTAATGGCTTTTTAGCAGCTGCTCTCTTAATCCGATGAACTTGCCTGGCAGAAACCTTCCTCATTCTGCCTTTATCAGCACGAACACGTCTGTGCTCTAAATCAGCCACAAATCTCCTCACAGTACGATGATCACACTTAAAGGGAACCTGTCATCTCCGAAACACCCCCGGAACTAGAGTAAGCGGTGTATAGTGTAAGTGATGCTGAATCCGAATATGTAAGTTTTATCTTCATACTCACTTCCATTCTGACGCTGTGCTCCCACAAACCAGCAGTAAAATGCATTGAGAGGACTCTTCTTTGAGTCCTCTCCATTATGTGAGTGAGCACCGGAGTCCACTGAGTGCATTTTACTGCAGGTTTGTGGGAGCACAGCATCGGAATGGAAGCGAGTATGAAGATAAAAATTACATATTCGGATTCAGCATCACTTACACTATACACCGGTTATTCTAGTTCAGGGGGTGTTTCGGGGATGACAGGTTCCCTTTAAGTGTTCGTGAAATATCTAATGTTTTCATCCCTTGTCCAAGGCATTGCACTATTTGATGCTTTTCGGCAGCAGAGAGACCCTTTTTCTTTCCCATTTTACTTGAAAACAGTGGCCTGCTTAATATTGTGGAACATCCAGTTTTCTTTAATTGGGCTCACCTGGCAAACTAATTATCAAAGGTATTTGAGATTGATTTCAGTGATCCAAAGAGCCCTGAGACACAATACCGTCAATGGGTTTCATTCAAAAACAAAAAGTTAAATCTTTATGACACTTAAATCCAATTTGCATAATAATTTGGAACATGGTGTATATACAGTACATATATATTATAGTCAATGGGGACCCAGCAATTTTTGCCTATGCTACATATGGTAATGCTGCTGATCTGTTCCTCTGCTGGGACAGACTACAGGAGTACCTTTACCACAGATATGAACGTAGCTGGTTCTCCAGGATTTTCATATTGATGGCTTATCCTCCTTATTGATAGGTCCAATGGATGGTTGTTGTGTTTGGTATAGCAGCTCAGTCCCATTCACTTGGCCTACGTGACTGATTAAAGGGGCATTCTTTTGTTTAAAGTTATCCCCTATCCCAGGACCTCCACTGATCACAAGAACAGGGGCCCTGAACCGTCTACAGCCCCCCTAAACGAACGGAGTGGCTGCTTCATTCATTTCTACGGGAATTTAGGGGACAGTTGCACAGCTAGATGCATTTCACTCAGAAGCAGGGTGTGTCTCCTTTCTGTGCACTGTACTGCAGTGAAACCACATCACTTACATACCACTATGTTTCTTTTCTTCTAGGGAGCTCAGAAAGCTGATGAGGAAGGATAAATCACACTTACAGACACACAGGAGCTTCTATGTTGCTCAGAAGCTGTGTAGAAGCAACTGCTTTATAAGGCTTAGGAGCTCAGATAGCTCTGACACGCCCCCAACTTCCTCTCAGCCTTCTTCTGAGTCTTTGTTACCAGGGACGGATCTTGTCTAACAACAGGCAGTGGACTGCAAATTAGATGGACCATGACTTTATACCCTTTTTTCAAGTGGATGCAGACAGATTTTTTTTTTTAATGAAGTTAAGAAATTTTGCTAGTTACACCATTCTACAGGGTGGGCCATTTATATGGATACACCTAAATAAAATGGGAATGGTTGGTGATATTAACTTCCTGTTTGTGGCACATTAGTATATGGGAGGGGGGAAACTTTTCAAGATGGGTGGTGACCATGGCGGCTATTTTGAAGTTGGACATTTTGGATCAAACTTTAGTTTTTTCAATGGGAAGAGGGTCATATGACACATCAAACTTATTGAGAATTTCACAAGAAAAACAATGGTGTGCTTGGTTTTAATGTAACTATATTCTTTCATGAGTTATTTACAAGTTTCTGACCACTTATAAAATGTGTTCAAAGTGCTGCCCATTGTGTTGGATTGTCAATGCAACCCTCTTCTCCCACTCTTCACACAATGATAGCAACATCGCAGAAGAAATGCTAGCACAGGCTTCCAGTATCTGTAGTTTCAGGTGCTGCACATCTCGTATCTTTACAGCATAGACAATTGCCTTCAGATAACCCCAAAGATAAAAGTCTAAGGGGGTCAGATCGGGAGACCTTGGGGGCCATTCAACTGCTACATGATGTGTTTCCCTCTTTATGCACTGAAGCTGGCACGTTCCCTGAGTTTTTCCGGCAAGATGGTCACCACTACATTATGGGTGTCAGGTCCAAACATTCCTAGATGAACAGTTTCCTGGAAAGTGGATTGCTCTTTAAGCTCTTTGAATCTTTTGGAACAAATCATTAGTGTTAAGATGCACTACCACATAAACTTCACTATCCTTACTTGCAGCATTGACAATATTTGCAATATGTCTCTTTTATTCCTATTGACTGGGGGGGCTCTATCAGCACATACACATCCTGTCCTAAATCAATGCCTCTTTCACATGAGCCTTACAGATTCTCTCAGGGTCTGTTCAGGAAAAAAAAACCCCAGATGGTTTCACACGCAAGGTTCAGTCAGTCTTGTCAGCATTTCAGGTTTTTCCACGCAGGTGCAATCAGTTTTTAATGCGTTTTTCACACGCGTGAAAAAAAAAAAACCTGAAGGATAACAATCTACTTCTCCTAGCAACCATCATTGAAAAACGCATTGCCTCTGGATGAAGCCCCATTCACTTCTGCGTTTTTCACTCAGAATATAGAACATGTAGCGATTTTTCCTGAACACAGAAATGATACGTGAAAAAACGAAGTTCATGTGCAGAAACTCATTGAAATGAATGGGTCAGGATTCAGTCCAGATGCTATACTTTTGCTTCATGCATCGCACCCTGATGGAAAACTCGCTTGTGTGAAAGAGGCTTAAAGGGGTTTTGCTATAACAGACAATTGGGGCATATTGTTAGGGTATGCCCCCATTGTCTGATAAGTGCGGGTCCCACCTCTGGGAACCGCACCTATCAGACAATGGGGACATATCCCAGCGATGTGCCCCCCATTGTATGTCATGGGAATATCGCTTTAAGATGTCTTCTCTTTTTGGTCATTTCATCAACTTCCCCCAGCTGGTTAGTAACACTTCATACATTATATAAAACGACCAATCCCTTGGAAGCCACTTTCCTGCACATCAGCAACTACATCACTATATCAGAGGAATAATACAGGATAGACCAAAATGAGGAGGTTTATGGTTCACACCTTGTAATCTCCCAGAAGTAACAGTTGTCCACCCCATCCTTCTACTCTGAGGCACTTATTTCATGTCTCATATTGAGCTGCCAGCACCGTCCTCCCACCTAAAGTACCGCCTGTAGAGACGTTGCTGCAACCTCAAATTGTACATTTAAAAATAAAGAAATAAAAATTGTGGCCATTAATGCAAAAAGAAGAAAACTAAAAAAAAAAAAAAAATTAACAAACATACACAGATTTAATAAAATGTACAGATCATAACAAGTCTTTACACATGGATTCACTGACGCGTTCCAAGCTGAGCCTGTAGCTGCTGGAAGCAAGCCACCTCATCTGGTGTCCTCAGGTACTGCTCTATCTCACTGTCTGAAATGTCCTCATCCCCGGTAATGTTTTGCAGCTTATCGGGAAAAGCTGTAGTATATGGTCTTTTTCTTGGCTTGGTCACGCATGGAGGAAGGAAAGCAGCACCAGGAGGCTGTTGATCAGAAGAGCTGCCTTCCTCTGACTGTGTGGTGGACATCTCCACGGCTTCTAGAGCCTTCCTGAGAAGATAAGCCTGGTGTTTTAGGATGTCACCCAAGTGATATACCACAGTTTTGTTATTTAACGTCTGCATCTTCAGCCATGGTAGTTGTGTGGCCAGCTTTAGGCAGCGTTCTTTAAGTTCTTTTAATCGCATTACCGCCGGGGAAGGCAATTCTGTTTCGGACAACTTGCAAAACCGAGATAAAGTGCATGACAGCCGTTGGGTGGGTTTAAGGGACTGCCAAGAAAGGTAGACAGCTGCCGTTATTATGGGTATAGGGTGACGTCCAGTGACTAGCCATGTCTCACTGGCTAATTCCAGAATTTGTAAAGTCCGCTCCAATACTTTATCTAGATCCTCTGCATATCCTTCTGGGGCAGATGGGCAATTCCGGAATAACCGAAAACTGCAAATAATGAAAATATGAACATTAATGTGCTAATAACGGGAAACATGTACATGCTAGAACCATTGTAAAATACTCATGTGACGTCACTACTTTTACAAATTTCGAATAATAGAACCTAACAGATTTTATTTTCAGTGTATACACAGACATGAACCAAAACACTGGTAATCAATTACATGGTTTTGTTAACTTTGTGAACAGCTGATTGGAAACTGCCTAGGGTGGGATACCGGGCACTGTGGCCGCACTGCACTGGATTCACAATACTGAACCACTGGGGAATGATATTAAAAAAAGTTTATCATCTTCCTATTTTAGATACATAAACAGATCTAACCCCTATTTTAACATTTTCAACATTTACTCCCCACGTTCCAATAGCCAAAACTTTTTTTTTTCTGTTCACATAGCTATGAGAGCTTATTTTTCGCAGGACAAGATGCATTTTTTTAATGCCACCATTTAATTTCCCATATATTGTATTAGAAAAAGGGGAATAAAATTCTGTGTGGCAAAATATGACATCACAGCATTCACTATGCACTAAAATTGACAGAACATCCTTATTCTGTGGCTCAATACGAATGCAGCTATAGCAAACTTTTTATTTTTTTAAAAGTACTAAAACGAAAAAAAAAAAAAAAATATTCAGTCTTTGGAAAAATCAGGGTGGGCCATTTATATGGATACACCTAAATAAAATGGGTATGGTTGGTGATATTAACTTCCTGTTTGTGGCACATTAGTATATGGGAGGGGGGAAACTTTTCAAGCTGGGTGGTGACCATGGCGGCCATTTTGGATCCAACTTTAGTTTTTTCAATGGGAAGAGGGTCATGTGACACATCAAACTTATTGAGAATTTCACAAGAAAGACAATGGTGTGCTTGGTCTTAATGCAACTTTATTCTTTCATGAGTTATTTACAAGTTTCTGACCACTTATAAAATGTGTTCAAAGTGCTGCCCATTGTGTTGGATTGTCAATGCAACCCTCTTCTCCCACTCTTCACACACTGATAGCAACACTGCAGAAGAAATGCTAGCACAGGCTTCCAGTATCCGTAGTTTCAGGTGCTGCACATCTTGTATCTTTACAGCATAGACAATTGCCTTCAGATGACCCCAAAGATAAAAGTCTAAGGGGGTCAGATCGGGAGACCTTGGGGGCCATTCAACTGGCCCACGACGACCAATCCACTTTCCAGGAAACTGTTCATCTAGGAATGCTCGGACCTGACACCCATAATGTGGTGGTGACCATCTTGCTGGAAAAACTCAGGGAACGTGCCAGCTTCAGTGCATAAAGAGGGAAACACATCATCATGTAGCAGTTGAATGGCCCCCATGGTCTTATCTTTGGGGTCATCTGAAGGCAATTGTCTATGCTGTGAAGATACGAGATGTGCAGCACCTGAAACTACGGATACTGGAAGCCTGTGCTAGCATTTCTTCTGCGGTGTTGCTATCAGTGTGTGAAGAGTGGGAGAAGAGGGTTGCATTGACAATCCAACACAATGGGCAGCACTTTGAACACATTTTATAAGTGGTCAGAAACTTGTAAATAATTCATGAACGAGTAAAGTTACGTTGAAACCAAGCACCATTGTTTTTCTTGTGACACATCCAACTTGTTGAGAACTTCACACGACCCTCTTCCCATTGAAAAAACTAAAGTTGGATCCAAAGTGTCCGACTTCAAAATGGCCGCCATGGTCACCACCCATTTTGAAAAGTTTCCCCCCTCCCATATACTAATGTGCCACAAACAGGAAGTTAATATCACCAACTATTCCCATTTTATTTAGGTGTATCCATATAAATGGCCCACCCTGTAATTCTGACAGCCATAACTTTTTTATATTTCAGTCTACAGAGCTATATGAGAGCTTGTTTTTTGCGTAATGAACTGTAGTTTTTATTGGTACCACTTTTGTAGTATGTATGACTTTTTTGGGGACACAAGATGACAAAAAAAAAAAAAAAAGACAAATCGCATGGTTTTCATTCTCTGTTACAGAGTTCACTGCATAGATTTTAATAGTTCAGACATTTTCAGAAGCGATACCAAATATGCTTATTTTTTTATTGTTTATATATTTTTATATGTAAAATTGGGAAGGGGGGTGATCTAAACTTTTAATATATTGGTATTTTAATTTTTTATAACAATTAGACCCCATAGAGTGCTAGTACATGGATTTTTTTTACCACCTCTCCTATTCACCCTAATAGAAATATGTTAGAGTGAATAGGATTTTTACAGTCTCTATTCTGCCTCATGCATAGCTCAGTATGGAGATTGCCATGGATCTGGCTTCAGCAGTGTCCAGTTTGCCATGGCAACCGATCGGAGTCCAGCGATTTCACTACAAAGGCTCTGATCGGAAGGCAGAGGGAACTGCATCCCTGTCTTCGGCACCTCAGGGGTTAAATGACAGGGGTGGCACGATAACCACTCCCAGTCAGTGCGCCTGAGCGGTTTAAAACAGCCGGCACCTGCCGCGTATGGAGCACTGCAGTGGCCCACTCCATACACCCACAGACGCATAACGCAGTACATGTATGGCTATATGCATTAAGGTGTTAAAAACAATGTCTCAGGCAGATATGTAAATGATGACAGGTGTGGTCTGATTAGACACTGGGTCTTGCCACAAAAGCAAACACAGTTTGATTTCCCCACTGCCCTATAAAACGGCTCTCAGAGGCTACTTCTGGGTATTGTACTTCTTGGTGAGAGATCGTTGACTGCTAGACATGCCTCTACGATGCACTATAACAAGCTCCGAATGGTCCAGTAGATTTGTTGTCCACCATCCAGACACAGGTGGCACCTTCAATACACCCCTGTCTCTGCCTGGACCATTTCCAGGCCCTTAGTAGAAGGAAATTTGGGCTCATGTCACCAATTATGTGTCCTGACATTGACAGTCAGACACTGTTGCCATGACTGAGAAACCTGGACTGCTACCGACTGGAACTGTATTGTCTTTGGTGATAAATCCAGGTTCTGAGATTCAATGACAGATAGGTTTGAGTAACAAGGCCTTGTGGTGAGCGCTTCTATCCTGCCTTTGCTGTGGAGTGACACACTGCACCACTTGCTGGTGTGATGATTTGGGAGCCATGGCATCTGACAGTCAGTCACCCCTAGTAGTGATACACAGGACACTGACAGCTCAGTGATATGTCCACATGTTGCCTCTCATGGTAGGGCTTCCCACTGGGATTTTTCAGCAGGATAATGCTCGCCCACACACCGGAAGGGTTTCCCCAGGAATGTCTCTGCCAGATTAAAACACTTCCTTGGCTGCCGGGTCAGCTGAGCATTTATGGGACTAGAGGGGGCCTAAAAGTGTGCAGGAGCTACAGGCCGAGCTGTAACATCTGTAGGCGAATGTGCTGTGGGACACTATACGGAACCTGTGTGCCTCCATTACTAACCATAACTCATCTTATATCCAGGATAAAGGTGGCCCAACTGGATACTACAGCCTCCTTTCAGTCATATAGTGTTCCCCAATAAACTTCTCAGTTTGCGCTAATATTGTAATTACTTACAGATATCATCATTACATTCACGCATAGAAAGGTTCATTCGATTCCAATTTTTAAAAAAATAAATTAATTTTAGAGTGTACAAAACAAAAAAAAAAATCTAATTTGCTAAATTTTCAATATTTAATAATATTTGCAAAATGTCTTTAAAGGGATTGTCTCACTTCAGTAACTGGCATTTATCATGTAGAGAAAGTTAATACAAGGCACTTACTAATGTATTGTTATTATCCATATTACCTCCTTTTCTGTCTGGATTCATTTTTCCATCACATTATATACTGCTTGTTTCCATGGTTACAGACCACCCTGCAATCCATCAGTGGTGGTCGTGCTTGCACAATATAGGAAAAAGCACCAGCCTATGTGAGCTCCTATGGTCCCGGCCACCAGAGAGGCTGATGCTTTTTCCTATATTGTGCATGCACAACCTCCGCTGATGGATTACATGGTGGTCGTAACCATGGAAACGAGCAGTGTATAATGTGATGGAAAAATTAATCCAGCCAGCAAAGGAAGCAATATGGACAATCACAATACATTAGTAAGTGCCTTGTATTACCTTTCTCTATATGATAAATGCTACTTACTGAAGTGGGGATACCGGCATATGGGAAGGGGGGGCAGTTTAAAGTATTGGATAACCCCTTTAAGGAGCATTCCCATCATAAACTGTTAAAGGGGCTCTCTAGCCACAGGTTTTTGTTTTTTTTTTGACACAGCTTATAACAAATGGAGTAATATTCACCTTACCAATCTCCTTCTACTCCCAGGCCAACGCTTCCTTGGTCCCCTGCTAAAGCCATGAGGTGTCAACACCAAAGGCTGCCTTGGACACTGAAGCCAGGTAAACAGAGACCGGTGGTGGACCCGGGAAGCGTTAACACAGAAGCAGCAGCCTGGTAAGGTTTTTTTTTTTTTTGTTTGTTTCATTTATACAGTCTTTAAAACCTCCTTTAACCCTTAGGATACTGGAGGTTTTTTTCATTTTTGCGTTTCATTTTTCTTCCCTATCTTGGTTGAGCCATAACTTTTTTATATTTCCGTTCACATACCTGTATGAGAGCTTATTTTTTTGCAGGACAAGTTTAACTTTCTAATGCCATCATTTAATATGGTATACAATGTAGCGTGAAAGAGGCTCTGTCACTAGGTTGTAACCTATGTATTTATATACATAGGTTACAAGTCCTAGTGAGAACTTTTAAAATCATACCTTTCATGCAGAGTTCTGCGCAGCGGTCGCGTAGAAATCTAAACTTTAAAACATATGCAAATGAGCCAGCGGCCTCTTTCCTCTGGAGCACTGCTCCATCACTGCCCCCCCCGGGCCCGAGGCACATCCCCTGTCTCTAATCACGCCCCCTCCTGTATTTGATAGACAGCACTAGACTGGTAAGTCTAGCGCTGAACTCTCGCGCATGCGCCCTAAAATTTTCCCGGCGCATGCGCAGTAGACACTTCAAGCGCTGTCTTCTCTTCTGCGCTCGCGCCGTCACTCCCGGGACTAGCGAAGTGACGGCGCGTGCGCAGAAGAGAAGACAGCGCTTGGCGCCGGCAAAATTTTAGGGCGCATGTGCGAGAGTTCAGCGCTAGACTTACCAGTCTAGCGCTGTCTATCAAATACAGGAGGGGGCGTGATTAGAGACAGGGGACGTGCCTCGAGCCCGGGGGGGGGGGGGGGGCGGTGAAGGAGCGGTGCTCCAGAGGAAAGAGGCCGCCCCCAGTGCTCCGATGGCTCATTTGCATATGTTTTAAAGTTTAGATTTCTACGCGACCGCTGCGCAGAACTCTGCATGAAAGGTATGATTTTAAAAGTTCTCACTAGGACTTGTAACCTATGTATTTAAATACATAGGTTACAACCTAGTGACAGAGCCTCTTGAAGTGACAAAGTCCAAATGGGGTGTAAAAAAAAATAAAAATAAATAAAATTGCAATTCCTCCACCGTTTTACGGGTTGCGGCAAAACTGACCCAGGCCCCACATTCTCTGGGTCATTGATACCACATATGTATAGGTTTTTAGGTCTTAATAGTGTAAAAATAAATGTAAACTTTGAGATTTTTTTTTTCCCCACCATATTCTGACCCCATACTTTTTTGTACAGTTATAGTAGTTATCTACAGAGCTGTGTGAGGGACAATCTAGTGTGTGTGACTTTTTCATCACTTTTTGTTACATTTTTGTGGGTAAGAGAAGTGATGAAAAAAATGGCAAATTGCCCATTTTGACTCTTTATTCCGTTACGCCATTTGCTATACTGGAAAAATAATTTTTTTTTTATTTTAATAGTACGCCCTTTTTTTAGTCGTGGTGATACCCATGATTTTTTTTTGTTATTTACATATTTATTTTTTTATTCTATGGAAAAGGGGGTGATTTGAACTTTTATATTTTTTAAATTTGTTATATATTTAAAAGGTTTTTTTTTTAAATGATTTTGAAGCTCGTATTTGAGCCTACAAAATCCAATTATTATTATTTATTTATTTTTTAATTGTGAACAATCATGGAATTTTTAGATCCATTAATTGTTCAGAATTGCTCATGTCTTATGTTGGCCTGCCTCAGCGAGACCCAGCGCATTGAAATCAATTACTGGCATCCTCATTGGCTGCCGGAAAGAAGCCCAGAAGAGAGGGCATCTAAAAATAATTTCCATGAGGCCTCATGCCGTGGCCCATCTTGTGGGCCGCAACTATTCAGTGAATGGGTCCGCAATCTGGAAGGTCGGTGCAGAACGGAGTGCTTCCTTTGGGTTTCTGGCCATGCCTCCGCACGCATGCACTACTTTTTTGCGGTGTGGACCTTCGGATCCAGATCACGTACCCCACTGAAGTAAATAGGTCTGTGATGTGCCCACATTCATGTTCATGAGGACTTATTCTCAAAGAGCTTCAGCAGGTGTGAAACATGACAAAACTCTGTTGCGTCAGTGGAGTTGTTCAAAAAAACGTGGTCAGGTAGACGACCGGCCATCATATTCTAAACGTAGTTTGCACTCTGCATTCTAAAACCTGCCACCATACACCTTAGATTACCTTTGGCAGTGACTTTTGGCCAGAGCCTGAAGACTCATAGATGGTACATCCACCTTCAATGCTTGAACCAGTTCCAGGAACACACTGGTGACGAGTTCATACTTGGAGTAGAGCAGCGAAGAGATGGTGGCAATAGTGAGAGGCCAGCCATGCTGCCTACACGTTATGTACACGCAGCACCCCATGATGGCCTCCTTCTTCTCCTTTCTGGCAGAGTGGCACAGTGGGAGGTAGAAAGCGCTTTCATAGTAGGACACTGCGGTATCTGCAAAGGTGTCTGGAAGTCGGAGAACTCTACAAAGGTTCCTGACACGGACGATACCTGGCGGGAAGGAGAAGAATCACACAAAAGTGGTCACATGGAATCACCACAAGAGACCCTCAAAACTGCACAAGTATCTGTGACCGCCAAAAGAAAGCAGAAATAACAGATAATAACCAAAGTGTAGACGATGGCTTTACTTCTGATAGAACTCTACACACAGTTCTGGAGTTTTTGTGGAAGTCTTCTTTAAAAGGGTTCTCCAGGAATGATTTAACCCCTTCCTGACACTTCTTTTCACCTTAGGGACCAGGCCGTTTTTTGGAAATCTGTCACTTTATCTAGTAATAGCTCTGAAACACTTTTACTTATTCACGCCATTCTGAGCCTGTTTTGTTGCGACACATTGTACTTCATGTTAATGGGAAATTAGCGGACCATGGATATATGTCTATTTTCGCCCAGGCAGCCCCTCTCATATAAGCATCGGAGCATTTCATGCAAGGGCTGTTTTTTTTTTTACACTGCTAGGAGGAGGCTTCTGCCTAGCAGTGTTCACAGTGACGTCGCTGGCACTGATGGACAGGCTTCAGATCACCTCTAGCCGTTTTACAGGCTAGGGCAGCGCTAAAGCCCGCCTATTAGTGTCAGTGACGGCACTGGGCTCACTGCTGGGCAGACACATCCGCCTAGCTTACCCATGGAGAGCCCAGTACGTCACTGGATCTCCAGAAAACGCGTTTGCCCTGCGCTGAAGCATCTGAGCATACAATTCTCTGGGGCGCAGGTCAGAGGGGCTGCCTGGGGGAAAACGGCGATATGTCTGGGTTCAGCTCGGACATTCCCCATATGTTCATTTTATGTTGTCATCATTTTGTAAACGTCATTTTATTATTATTTCTTTTTTTTAGGATGTTAAAAGGCTTAGTTTAGAAGCAAGTTTTAAAATTTTCAAGAAAAGTTCAAGAATAATTCTGTTATGAAGTCACTTTGAGGGGCTTACCTAATAGAAACCACCCACAAATTACATTCCGGCATATAAGGGGTTAATACGTCAGCATCGGTGGTTTCACCAATGCTGGCGGATACAGCAGATGTCCGGCTGTCAGTAATAGCTGGGCCCCCGCTGCTGATGGAGTGGACACAGCTCCTGCTTCCGCCTGATCAGCGGGCTGCACATGTAACGAGCTGGTCTTTTAGCCACTGCCCACGGTGCCGTACATGTATGGTGGTGGTCGCCTACGCTGCGCCTGAACAGCTGCCTGGGGGGGGGGGCGAGGTCTCACTACACTGCTCTACAATAGATGCTTATCATGGCTGAGTAGAGTGTAGTGATGCCGACCCCTCACCCTCCTAGACAGATCTGCAGGTGGAAGCAACCAGTCCTGCTCCCATTCTGGGACAGGTTGCCGGTGGCCATTTTAAATCCTTCCCGGAAAACCCCTTTCATGGAAAAAAAAAAAATTGCTCACACTTCCGATAGCTAAAAATTGCCACGAGGAGTGCTGCAGACGCCATAGGGTCCATCAGAATCACAACCAGAACCAAGTGCTGCACACAACACGACTGACACGTGGAACTTACCTCGTAGTTTAGTGCGACTGATTGTCTCATTCTGTCCAGTGCTCACTGTAAATGTCACCGCTGGGGGAAGAAACAGAAAGTAAGAAACCAGAGTACAAGGGAAGCGGAAAAAAAAAAATCAGAACCTTTACTAGAACAATAACCCCTTCTACTCCCGGCAATTTTATGTTTTTATTTTTGCATTTTCATTTTTCACTTCCTGTCTTGCCAGAGCCATAACATTTTTATTTTTCAGTTCACATAGCTGTAGGAGGGCTTTTTTTTTTCTTTTTTGCAGAAAAAGTTGTACTTTCTAATAGCATCATTTATTATTTCATACAACATAGTGGGAAGCTGGAAAAAAAAAAATTCCAAATGGTGAAATTGGAAATAAATAAAATAAAAATTCTGCCACATGGGTTATGGTTTTGTTTCTACCGTGTTCCCTAAGCGGTAAGACTGACCCTTCATTCTCCAGGTCAGTACGATTACAGCAATACCATATTTATATTTAAAAAAAAAAAAAAAAAAAAAACCTCTGAAAATTTTTTTTCTTCTGACCCTCATAACTTTTTACTAGTTATGTCTACGGAGCTGTGTGGAGCTCATTTTTTGTGGGACAATCTGTAGTTTTTATTTATACCACTTTGGTGTGTGACGTTTTGGTCAATTCTCATTCAATTTTTTTTTTCTCTTGCGCTATTCGCTGTATGGGATGAATATTTTTATATTTGAATAGTACGGGCTTTTTTGCACATGCCCATGATGTTTATTTTTATTATGGGGAAAGGGGGTTGTTTTTAATTTTTAATAACCTTTACTTTTTTTTTTTCTTTTAGGCCACCCAACAACCTAAGATCCTGCAATCTTTTGATTGCCACTTCTATATATCAAAGGAAATAAATCCATCGACAAATAGGAGATTCAGTATGTTGCAATGTAGTGCTGCCACCTGCAGTCCTACATTGGAATATACATGTGAAAGGAATCAAAGCCTCAGCAGGCCCTGGTCTTTCACAGGCAACAAATGGCTCCCCTGCTTGCTGCGTGGGGTGAGCCGTTTTTCAGCCCAGAAGCAAAGCGCTTCCAGGTTTTGCGCTCTCAGATGCCATGGTCACATTTGACCACAGCATCTGAGGGGTTCAATGCCTGCGATCGACATTACCCACCGATCGCAGACATTAGCCTCTCATGTCTGCTGTCGCTAGTGGGCGCCATCTTTAAAGACCCAACTTCCGCTGTACTATTACGATGGAGGTCGGGAAGGGCTTTAAGAGGGCCCTCCCCACGGAACTTTGCATATCTGACTGCAGCAGTGACCTGTCGTATACCTCACATGACAGAAGCAGCCAATCACTGGCATCAGCCAAACAGGGCAAAGCTGCAGTACCATGCAAGGCCGCTGTGAGTCTTATGTTTATCACCACATAGCTCTAATGGAGTAGTCCCTCCTAGTGACCAATCACATGACCGTACAGTCCCTGCTTTCAGGTGCTGTCCCTGAAGTATGTCCTGAGGACTGAGAATCCAGTGGTGAAACAGGAGGTGTCCGCTCCGTGCTCCATTATTCAGCTCATGACGTCACCTCCTCGGCAGGTGTAATGCGGTGAGGTCATCGTACCACACAGGCTGGGAATTATCCCCAGCCAGGGGAATCCTGTGCACGCTCCTTCTCAGCTCAATGTGTCATTGGGGGCAGCAGGGTGTGCTCCATTCATGGGGGGCCTCAGGACTAGGTGTGGGGGTGCTAAGGGGGCATCCTTACTCTGTGGGGAAATGGGCAAGACTGGAGGATGTTTACATTTAGGCATTGGGTAGAGTTAGAGGCGTGGCTTAGTGTCAAAATGCTATTCAGTGCTATTCTCCCTCATTGGGCTGCTCAGTAGTTGAAGGTATAGATGACCTCTTTCACTAGGTGACCTGCACCGTTGCTGCAATCTGATTGGTTGCTATGGGCAACTCCTAAGGTCAGGCCCGTTCCACCCAGTTATCATTCCAAGCCAGAAGTACAAAACGTTATTAACAGCCTAACAGCACACCTCCAAAAACGTGTAGACCGCGGTTCTCCTACCTTGCTGGAAGCCCTCCTCTGTCTGTGTGGTTGTCAGCGCCCCCTCTGTCAGGATGAAGCCGCAGTCTGCACACACCAGCTGCTCCTGGGAGTAGTGCGCGTCCTCCACAATCTCACAAGACCCACAGTCCGGACACTTAGTAGTGCTCGACATCGTGAAACCACAGACCGCTTTCACTATACTGACATAAAAGATGTGCTGGTCACCAAGGAAACAAAGTCCCTTCTACTTATACTTCCGGGTATCGATATAACTCAAGCGGCGCCATTTTGTCTTAGCTCATTCCGCTGTCAGCTATAACAACGGGCTTCATAAAAATGGCCGCCGGGGCGTCACTTCCGGTCTTGGGAGCAGAGTTAGGTAATGAATAAAAAACTGGGCGTCTTCTAGTTGCAGTTTTGGGGGACAGTGCGCAGGAAATTTGGGAAGCTGTGTAGAAACTAGATGCGAACTATTATTTGTATCATTTTAATATAAAGTGGGTGCAGTAAAAAATCAGTGACGCTAGGTGGCGCCATTGTATAAGATTTATTGTGGTTCTGAACGGATGATTATGTCAGATATTACATAAAGAGGAATACAAGTGTAGCCTATAGACTGGGGATTCCAGTCTCAGCCAGTACATCTTCTCCATTGTATAATTAAAAGTTATACAATTTTCTAATGTACTGTCAATATGAATTATGTAAGGTTTTCAATATCTCTGCTTGCGGTTACAGTCAAAAAAAGATATCCTTGTCCTGAGGGGTGCACCTAGCCTTTCTGCTGTCTGAGGCGAAAACATTGCCCATGGCCCTTCCGCTGCCCCCCTCTTGCCCCTGCCTGGTGCTGCCTGAGGCGATCGCCTCACCTGGCCTCATTGGTGGTGCACCCCTTGCTTGTCCTTACAGTTATCAAAGCTCTTATCACTAGAGAAGCAGTCGGCTCTCCTGCAGGAGAAAAGCGTGCCTCCTAACTGTTATGGATATGGCAGGACGGTCCCCAATTTAGGGCGCTGTCGTACAGTCCTGGAAAAGGTTGCAGCATATACCGATTTCAACTGTATCCATGTCCTGAGTTGAATACGATCCCTGCTGCACCATTCCCCCTCCTGTTCGCTCCGCAGTAGGTAGGTGCAGTACAGTGACATCATCAAGCCTGCTGAACTGAACTGGAGAGAGCAGTCCAGGAGATGATGTGCTCTGTTCAATGGGGACACAGGGCTAGGTGACTAATACTTTTTTTATTTTATGAGGAGGGGCAGCACTATTATCAGAGGAAAGGGCCATGTGAAGTATTTTCCATGAAAGCAACTTGTATTTGTTTGGTATCATTGTGAAAGCAGTATGGCGCGCATACTAATTCTTCCAATCGATTTGGCACCACACAAAGAAGGCGAAATCGCGAGAATGGCGATGACAAGGGGCATTACTATTATTAGAGGGGCACTAATAGGGCATAACTACTGTGTGGGAGCACACAACGGACTTGGCAGGATTGGACGTGTATAGTGTTGGGCAGAGTTAGAGGCTTGGCTTAGTGTGAAATAATTTGCTGCAGCATGCTATACACACTGCTTGTCTTTCCCTAGGCTTTTCAAAAGTTGTGAGGTATTAAAGGGGTATTCTCATCTTGGACAATGGGGGCATATCACTAGGATATGCCCCCATTGTCCTATAGGTGCGGGTCCCACCGCTGGGACCCGCACCTATATCCAGAACGGGGCCCCCAAAGTGAAGAAGTGCACACCGCGCAAGCGCGGCCCGCTCTCCATTCACTTCTATGGGGCGCTGGCTTGGCTATCTCCGTCGGCTCCATAGAAATGAATGGGAGCGGTGGCCGTGCATGCGCAGTGCGCTCCCATTCATTTCTATGGAGCCGACGGAGATAGCTGAGCCAGCGCTCGGCTATTTGCGGCGGCCCCATAGAAGTGAATGGAGAGCGGGCCACGCTTGCGCGGTGCGCACTTATTCACTTCGGGGGCCCCGTTCTCGATATAGGTGCGGGTCCCAGCGGCGGGACCCGCACCTATAGGACAATGGGAGCATATCCTAGCGATATGCCCCCATTGTCCAAGATGAGAATACCCCTTTAAGAAGCAGTGCAAAGCACCTACCAACAACCGGTCTTTAGATGGAGAGTTGGTCTGACTCGGTGTTCACATCAGGTTCTTGTCCCATAACGTGTATACATGACATATACTAGAGATGAGCAAACGTTGCTGTAATTGAAGGCATCTTGCAATAATACAATGCGTTCACTAATTCAACTGAACTTATGAACTGTTGAAAACATGATGGTTTTTTTTTAGTTTTACAAAAAAAAAATTAGTTGGCTGGTTGTCCATACAAATAAAAATCAGTTTGTGCCAGGAGAGAACTTGGCAGCAAGCTGTATAAACTATGAACCACTTAAAGGGGTTTTCCAAGTTATATTTATTGATGACCTATCCTCAGCATAGGTCATCATTATCAGATCAGTGGGGGTCCGACACCCAGCACCCCTGCCAATCAACTGTTTGAAGAGGAGGCGCACACTGTGCCCAGCTGTTTACATCTTAGCCGTACATGGTAGGCAGTGAGCAGGTGTAATTACACCTAACCACCCCATTCATTTCAATACAAGTGTATGGGAGCGATCCGTTCCATTGAAATGAATGGGATGGTTAGATGTAATTACACCTGCTCACTGCTACCCATGTTATGGCTAGGATGTAAACAATGAAGAGGAGGCAGCGATAGGACAACGCGCGCCTCCTCCTCAAACAGCTGATCAGCCGGGGGTGCGGATAGGTCATCAAATATAACTTGGAAACCCCTTTAAAGGGAGTCTGTCGCCTCATTTTCACCTATATAACTAAGAGCACTGCCCCACAGAAGATTGCAGACACATCCCAGACATACCTGTGTACACTTTGTGTCTGTGTTACATGTCCAGGAAAAGCACTTTTATTCTGCTGGAAAACAGATCCTAAGTGCCCAGCTGAAAGTGAAAGTAAAAACAGCTTTCTCTCCCGACTGGATTTCTAACAGCTATATCTTCTGATATACTGGATATAATGCTGTGATTTTGGTATCATTTTAAAACATGGAAACCCATGGAAGGTCAGAACCATTTCCCAATCCCAAGATATGAGCAGCTAAAGCAGCCCTCCCCTCTTCAGTCTGGTTTGCTTTGGGCACTTGCAGCAGCAGCAGAGCTGGGCACTTGGGAGCTGTTTTCCTGCAGAATAAAAGTGCTTTTTCTGGACATGTAATACAGACACACGGTGCACACAGGTATGTCTGGGATGTGACATGTAATACAGACACACAGTGCACACAGGTACGTCTGGGATGTGACATGTAATACACACACACAGTGCACACAGGTATGTCTGGGATGTGACATGTAATATACACACACAGTGCACACAGGTATGTCTGGGATGTGACATGTAATACAGACACACAGTGCACACAGGTATGTCTGGGATGTGACATGTAATACAGACACACAGTGCACACAGGTATGTCTGGGATGTGACATGTAATACACACACACAGTACACACAGGTTATTGTCTGGGATGTGACATGTAATACAGACACACAGTGCACAACAGGTATGTCTGGGAATGTGACATGTAATACAGGACACACAAGTGCACACAGGTATGTTCTGGGATGTGATGTAATACAGGAACACACCAGTGCACCACAGGTATGTCTGGGTGTGACATGTAATACAGGACCAACACCAGTGCACCACAGGTATGTCTGGGATGTGACATATAAATACAGGACCACACCAGTGCACACACGGGTATTGTCCTGGGTATGTGACTGAATACAGACACACAGTGCACACCAGGTATGTCTGGGATTGTGACATGTAATACAGACACCACAGTGCACACAGGTATGTCTGGGATGTGACATGTAATACAGACACACAGTGCAACACAGGTTATGTCTGGGATGTGACATGTAATACACAGACACACAGTGCACACAGGTATGTCTGGGATGTGACATGTAATACAGACACACAGTGCACACAGGTATGTCTGGGATGTGACATGTAATACAGACACACAGTGCACACAGGTATGTCTGGGATGTGACATGTAATACACACACACAGTGCACACAGGTATGTCTGGGATGTGACATGTAATACAGACACACAGTGCACACAGGTATGTCTGGGATGTGACATGTAATACACACACACAGTGCACACAGGTATGTCTGGGATGTGACATGTAATACAGACACACAGTGCACACAGGTATGTCTGGGATGTGACATGTAATACAGACACACAGTGCACACAGGTATGTCTGGGATGTGACATGTAATACAGACACACAGTGCACACAGGTATGTCTGGGATGTGACATGTAATACACACACACAGTGCACACAGGTATGTCTGGGATGTGACATGTAATACACACACACAGTGCACACAGGTATGTCTGGGATGTGACATGTAATACAGACACACAGTGCACACAGGTATGTCTGGGATGTGACATGTAATACACACACACAGTGCACACAGGTATGTCTGGGATGTGACATGTAATACAGACACAAAGTGCACACAGGTATGTCTGGGATGTGACATGTAATACAGACACAAAGTGCACACAGGTATGTCTGGGATGTGACATGTAATACAGACACACAGTGCACACAGGTATGTCTGGGATGTGACATGTAATACAGACACGCAGTGCACACAGGTACGTCTGGGATGTGACATGTAATACAGACACACAGTGCACACAGGTATGTCTGGGATGTGTCTGTGGGGCACTGCTCTTAGATATATTGGAGAAAGACAGGTGAAAGACTCCTTATAATGTTCCTTATTCTCTATGCTAATCTTTCCCCGATAAAATCCTAAAATCTACCCAGTGTGACCCAGTGTCCCCAGTACAGCTTGATTATGTGCTTGTGTCTGCTCTGCAGTGGCTTTTTGGCAGACACAGCCACAACACATGCTCTCGGGTCACATGTGAAACACAGAAGGACGTTCTATTGCTTCCTCAGCAGCAGGAGCTGCCAGAATTCTGCCTCCACATTATTTAAAATAAAATGGCACTTGGTGCTGTTTTTGTGTGAAGCAAATCACAAATACTTTGGATTTGTAACAAATTTGTTTAGAATCAATTTACTCATGTCCAACGTATACCATACAGTGGCATCTAGAGATGAGTGAAGATGATCCGAAGTCACTTCGCAAAAAAATGTGTTATAATGCTGTATGGAGATCCTTGTCTGTACAGCATTAGAATGTACTGCCTCCGATGAGTTGAAGTCTGTTATTCATGAAGTTGTGCGCGAGACTCCGTTGAATAACATCGGTGATTATTACAGTGAAAAACCAGCCAAGAACGAAGCCAAATCTGAGTTTGGTTCCAAGTTTTGAAGTGGTTTTTCACTGTGATAATCAATTACCGAAGTTATTCAAGGAAGTCGCACGTGACTTCATGAACTGATAGTAACTCAACACTGGAAGAAAAGGCTGCTATTTAAGACAGCAGGAGGTATGGCAGAAGGTTCTAGCCTAACAATTAATGTATCCTGCTCAACAGATATCGCTGTTATATTACTTTCCCCAAACACCACCATTTATCAAAACTGCCTTATTCTAACATTATTAACCTACCGCACCCTGTGGAAAATCAGTTTAGATTTTCAGTTGCTGTTGGTTACGTCCTGTATTGGAGCCTTGTAATGTAGGACATAGTAAGCCTCATTGGTAAGAACAAGAGGCATGGTTAGTGTCACATGATCTGCTGATGGCAGGAAACATCTCACTGCACTAAGGCATGATGGGATAGCAGACACATGACAAACCAGGAAGTAGGTTTTAAACATGGGGGAAAAGAGAAAACTGCAAATGAGGTAAATTTGAAAGGAGGAATGATAGCCAGAGTAACTGATGAAAATACACTTTAGAGTGAAAAGTAGTTTATGGCACAACACAGACTTTAAAGGCGTTATCCAAGACTAAAAAATGTACCGCATATGCCTGGGCCCCTCACACTGGTGCGGGGAGCCAGGTACAGTAAGTATATTCAGTGTGAGGGGCTCGGGCATATGCGGTACATTTTTTAATCTTGGATAACCCCTTTAATAATTCCCCTCATGATAAATCTCTGCTGTATTCTTTCTGTCTCACGTGGATAAGTAAGTACACCGCTGATACTCTTCTAACCACAGAACAATAAAGCTCTGCTTGTTTTTAATAAACATCAATGAGAAACCAAAAAGGAATAATTAATGGGACAAGGCGAGGTCCAGCGAGATTCCTGTCTTAGGCGTCACACATGAGGTTGTTGGTTTATCTGCAGCCATTGTGTAAGGAGCTCCACATGACGTCTTTAAGATGTACAGTTCCTTTCAGCCTTTGTGCCTGTGGTACAGGATACACACTGCGATTCCTCTGAAAAGCCACTTACCTACAGCTCTCTACATGTTCATTGAACGATAACCCAGAAAAGCCATTCTATTCTTCAAAAAAGAAAAGCAAGATGCGCGCGTAATAATTCTGAAGACTCAGGTCTGCAGATGCATTGTCTCTGGGACATAAATAGGAAAGGCTGAGCCCCACTGCAAACTTATGACGCCCTCCTCCCAAGTGTGAACATTTACCAGCTCCATGTGAAAAGTCAGCGGGCTGTTCAACCTACATAAACCCCTTCACCTTCCATTTACCCCCTTCCTGACCAGGCCTATTTTTGCAAATCAGACGTTTCACTTTATGTGGTAATAACTTTGGAACGCTTTTACTTATTCAAGCCATTCTGAGATTGTTTTCTTGTTACCCAATGTACTTTATGTTAAAGGTAAATTTGAGTCGGTATGTTTTACATTTATTTATAAAAAAAAATCTAAAATTTACAGATAATTTGGAAAAATTCACTATTTTCTAAATTTCAATTTCTCTGCTTTTAAAGTATTTTAATTAAAGTTTTTAATTAACATTCACCATCTGTCTACTTTATGTTTGCATCATTTTGTGAATGTCATGTTATTTTTTTACAATGTTAGAAGGCTTAGATTTTTAGAAGCAAAATTTCTAAGGAAATTTCCAAAATCCACTTTTTTAAGTACCAGTTATGTTTTAAAGTCACTTTGTGGGGCCTACATAGTAGAAATCACCCATAAATGACCTCATTTTAGACACTACACCCCTTAAGTTATTTAGAACTGATTTTACAAACGTGGTTAACCCTTTATATGTTTCACAAGATTTAAAGGAAAATGGAGGCGAAATTTCAAAATTTCACTTTTTTTCAGATTTTACATTTTAATCAATTTTTTTCCTGTAAGGCAGAAAGGGTTAACAGCAAAACATACCGCAATATTTATAACCCTGATTCTGCAGTTTACAGAAACACCCCACATGTGGTCGTAAACTGCTCTATGGGCACATAGCAGGACGCAGAAGGAAAGGAGCGCCATATGGTTTTTGAAGAGCAGATTTTGCTGGAATGGTTTTTGGGCGCCATGTTATATTTGAAGGCACACAAAGATACCCCACAGTAGAATCTCCCAAAAAGTGACCCCATTTTGGAAACTAAACCCTCTTAAGGAATTTATTGAGTGGTGTACTGACCACTTTAACCCACAGGCTTTTAATAGAATTTAGAAACACTTGAGTGTGGAAATTAAAATGTTAATTTCTTCCAATAAAGCACTGCATTTTTTATTTTCACAAGGGGTAACAGGAGAAAAAAACTGCCCAAATTTTGTTAAACTTTTTCTCTTGAACACAGCAACACCCCATATATAGTCATAAAGTGCTGTTTGGGCACACGGCAGGAATCAGAAGAGAAGGAGTGCCATATGGTTTGTGGAGGAATGGTTTACAGGCAACGTGTGGCTATTGATCAACCTCTGGACACAAGTACAGCCAGTTTCTGACAACTGAGCTTTATCATTGGTCCTGATTTGGGGTACATACAACTTTTTGATTGCTTTTTATTTAGCTTTTTAGAAAGCAGGATAAAGATAAGGTGGTAACTCTGCCATTGCTTTATGGGATTTGTTATTGGGGCGAACACTGTGCGGCAAAAATGACACATTATCTTTCTTTCTGCTGGTCCATAAGATTACAACGATACCAATTGGATATAGTTTTTTTTTATGTTTTAATACTTTTGCATAAAGCATTTTTGAAAAAAAAAATACTGTTTTGTGTCACCATTTTCTGAGAGACATATTTTTTCATTTTTCTGCCGATCGTCTTGTGTGGGGGCTTATTTTTTGCACTTTTTGACTGCTCGCTATTACGCTTTTTGTAAGGCAAAGTAACATTGTTTTTTTTTAGATTTATTTTTACAGCATTCACCTGAAGGGGTAGACCATTAGATATTTCTATAGAGTAGATCATTACGGACGTAGCAATACCTAATATGTCTACTTTTTTTTTTTTGTTTGCAATATTACACAATAAAAGCATTTTAGAAAAAATGCTGTTTTTATGTTGCCATATATTTTATATATGTAGTTATTTTTATTTTTCTGCTGATCATCTTGTGTGGGGGTCATTTTTTGTGGGATGAGGTAACGTTTTCAGGGGTACCATTGTGGGGTACTTTGTACTTTTTGATCACTTGCTACTAAATTTTTTGTTATGCAAAGTGACCAAAAAATGGCTATTTTGACGTGTTTTTATTTTATTTTTTTCACGGCATTCATCTGACAGGGTAGATCATGTGATATTTTTATAGAGTCGGTCATTACAGATGCGCTGATACCTAATGTCTGTTTTTCTTTTTTTATTCTAGTTTTTTACAATGTTATATGTATTTATTATGGGAAAGAGGCGTTATTTTGTTCTTTGTTTTTTATTTTTTACTTGAATTTTTTATGTTTTTATTATGAAATACACTTTTTAAAAACTTTTTTTAACTTGTTATTTTTGTTCCATTGTGGGACATTAACTTTTGGTTGTCTGATTCCCTGTACTATGCATTATAATACATGTGTTTCACTGGCTTATATAGAAGCCCGATGCGTACAAAAGGTATTAGGCTGCCTTCTCAGCCTTCAGGTCCCTGTCACCGCAGCAAGGGAACCCAATGCTGTGGTTAGCGCTGAGGGTTAAAGGGCCGGTATTGGTGTATTCACCGATGTCAGGAACAGCCGGACCCCTGCCGCTAATGGTGCGGGTGCAGCTCCTGCACCTGCCCGATCAGTGTGCTGTACCTGTATGGCGGCTGTTAGGAAGTCACTTCCAGATGCGCCATGCATATACAGTGGATCTCAGGAAGGGGTTAAAACGCCTTTACTTATCAGACCTCAGTTCACACCCCTTTTATAATAAGACTCGAGAAAAACAGATGCCAGATCAGAACCCAATGTACCCACATCTTGGGCATTGTTGTTCCTCTTCACTTCCAGGCACCTCTTTGATGAAGCTGTTGACACTGGCAAGCATCAGAATATTGTGTGCCTAGTTGGGTCACCACTGGAATCACAGAGCCTGTAGCACCTGTCGTGACTACTATGAAGATAGTTATACCACTAGACATAATAGAACAGTATTTAATTTCACAATAATATGCATATAATGCCTCATTCCTCTCAGTTCTTGAAGCAAGTTCTTAGAACGAAAAGTGAAAAAGTATAGCCTGGCAAAAGCTGTGACACTGACAAACGGAAGGTGCAAGTAACCTGCACAGGGAAGTTTTCTCAATACAGAGCTAATAGGTCCTTACACTATGCCACCCCATATTTGCCTAGTTATTCTCTTGGCACCTTATTAAAGGGAGTCAGCAACGGAGTTCACATTGAAGTATGTCTTCCTATGACTTAGGAGTTCTCAAGATTCCTTACACAGGGGAGTGGTGGATTTTATATCTGGCATCACAAGTCCAGAGGTCTTTTTTTCTCAACTTGGCCTCAGAGTTTTGATATGTCAAGTGAAATGTATTATTGCCGAACCCACAGATAATCAAATGTGTATGTGGAGCTCCAGACGTTCTCCCAAAAGATGATGTTAGGGCAGAGATGGATTGGGCAAACTGGTAATTTTTCACCCAATCCTTTTGTTCTCCTAGCTTATTAGACTCCGCCAAAAGTGTGTAGTAGCCACTTTCTCCTCTCTCCCCATTCAAAATACACATGCTCAGCCGAACTGAGTGCATATGGGGGGCTCAAGAGGGAGCCTGGAGAGATGTTGGCCGACAGATTATTCACTCAAAAGCTATTGAAGATGTATGGACATCTTAAAAGGGGTTGTCCCACAATATATATTCTACAGTTTTCAAACCAGCACCTGGAGCTCAATACTTCTGTAATTTCATGTAGTTAAAAACTTAGCATAGCTACTGATTTATTCAGTAAAATGCTGTTTGTATTTTTTTCTTATTTCTTTGATGGTCGCACATGCTCAGTTCCATCCTTCAGCTGTCTCCTGAGCTGTGATAGGGACAGCTGAGACACACCCTCAGAGCTCCAGCAGAAAAGACACTCCCCTTGAGCTGTCAGCTTGATATAAATCTAGCAGAGCAATGAATGAGGAGATCTCTGGATCCATGTGAGGTAAAGAGCTGGTTCTAGCTTTGTTAGAGATTGTCATGTACTATTTTCATTTTTTTACATTAATTGTGGGATAAAACCCTTTTAAAGGGAATCTGTTGCCCTGATTTTGGACTGTTATCTATAGTAATACACTATAATGAGCCAACAAAGAGATGTAACTGACTCCAAAATCCCAAATTGTTAATAGTTTTCAGAACGATGCAGCACTCTTGAAATTACTAAGATATTGGGGCGTGATCGAAGAACCATCAAATGCGTTGTGGTAAATAGTCAACAGGGTTGCAAGAAACGTGTTGAGAAATAATATGCTAATTATCTGCTAAATATTTGAGAAGAATCAATTGTCAAACGACCAAGAAGCCATTATCCTCCATTGCTATCATATTCCAGAACTGCAACCTCCCTGGAGTGCCCAGAAGTACAAGTTATTCAGTGCTCAGAGACATGGCCGAGGTATGGAAGCCTGAAACCCAATCACTACTGAAGAAGACACAGAAGTTTAAACTTCAAGACTGGGCCATGAAATATCTGAAAACAGATTTTTCTAAAGTTTTATGGAATGATGAGATGAGAGTAACACCACATGGTGGGCCTGTGGCTGGATCAGTAACAGGCACAGAGCTCCACTTTGACTCAGATGCCAGCAAGGTGGAGATGGAGTACTGCGATGGGCTGGTATTATTAAAGATAAGCTAGTTGGACCATTTTGTGTTGAAGATGGGACTCAAAATCAACTCCCAAACCTACTGCAAGTTTTTAGAAGACACTTTCTTCAAGCAGTGGTACAGGAAAACCATGATTTTTATGCAGGACAATGCTCCAATGCATGCATCAAAGTACTTCACTGGATGGCTAGCCAGTAAAGGTCTTAAAGAAGAAAGAATAATGACATGGCACCTTCCTTAAATGACCGAAACCCCATTGAGAACTTGTGGGCCCTTCTTAAATAGGAGATTTACGGTAAAGGAAAGGAAAGCAGCACACCTCTCTGAACAGTGTCTGGGAGGCTGTGGTTTCTGCTGCACACAAAGTTGATCGTCAGCAGATTAAGAAACTGACAGACCCCATGGAAAGAAGGCTTATGGTTGTTATTGAAAAAAGGGGAGCTTTATTAGACTTTTTTTATTTGGAAATGACAGAAATTTGTAAATTTTCAGTAGTTTGTTTATTATTCTCACTTTAACCCTTTCCCGCCCAGTGCCGTACATGTACGGCACAGGGTGAGTCTGGGTGCCTGCTATTTTAAACAGCAGACACGGGGCTAATGTATGCGATCAGCAATAACATTGATCGCATACATTTAACCCCTGAGACACTGTTAGAGCACATAAACCCAGAAGTGCGCACTTCCGGGTGTGCACCGGCTCCCCCTAGCAGTGATCAGGGCAGCCTTGGTCCTCCTGAATGATCCAAGGCTACTGCACATACTTTAGGTTCATATGGAGACCCTACCTGTGGGCTTATGTGGTTTAAACACCGCTGGAGTGATGCCCCTGGAGCTCCAAACCACCCCCTCTTATATTGACAGCGCTAGACTTCACATCTAGTGCTGAGTTCCTGCGCGTGCCTTTGATGACAGGAAGTGGAGGTGACTGCAGATGAAGCCGACGGTGCCTCCACTTCCAGATGTAATGATGCCAACGGTGTGTGTGCACACTATTGATCTTCACTGCTCGGCAAGCAGCAGAATACGGGCGCGCACGTAGCGTGTGAAGTCTAGCGCTGTCAATCTAAGGGGAGGGTGACGTGTTTGGAGTATCAGGGGCGACGCTGGACTGGTGCTCAAACCGCATAAGCTTGCCTCTTGGTGCTCTAATTGCTTTTTTTTTGCATAAAAATAAAGGTCTAAATTTCTGTACAACGCAGGGATCTAGAAAGACAATACAGGTATCGTTTTACTCAACCCTATATGCTATATGTCTGATTTAATAGGGTTGATCCTGGTGACAGAGCCTCTTTAATTTTATTACCGTATTTTTCGCCCCATAAGACGCATTTTTTCCCCCAAAAAAATGGGGGGAAAATGCCCCTGCGTCTTATGGGGCGAATGCTAATGAGCGTGGGTGAAGAGGAGCGTTGTCGTCCAGGAGCAGGAGAGGTAAGTGGATTTATTTATTTTATTAGATCTGAGGCTGTGGGCTGGCATGAGGCTGGGGGCTGACTACTGCATGTCTAGACAGCCTTCTGATCTCATCTTAGGTCTAATAAGGAATGGGAGTCTGATCTGAGGTCTAATGGGGGTCCAAGGTCTAATAATCAGAGGGTCTGATTTGAGGTCTAATGAGTATTGGGGTGGGGGTTGTCTGATCTGAGGACTGATGAGGATTGGGCGTATGATGAAAATTTTTTCCTTATTTTCTTCCTCTAAATCCTAGGTGCGTCTTATGGTCCAGTTCTTCTTATGGAGCGAAAAATACAGTAGGTGGGGAAGAAAGTAACAAATTTGGCATACATTGTTTTTGTGAAAGTTGTGATGCTGATGTGGTTACCTAGGTATGTAGGTGTACACTAGATTTTTCAACTGCAACTGTTTCAAAAAGTCACAAAAAAAATGTAATCTGACGCTGGTTGGGGCGGCACAAAAACTAGATTATCACAAGAAAAAAAGTGTTTAAAAATGCTCCAAATTTATCAAATGTGTGGTACAAATTCTGGCAACACAGACTTCAAAAATTCCCCTTGTGATAAATGATCCCTGTGTGTCCAAATGGAGCCAGAAAAATTACCTGTCTGTGGTTTAGACAATTTTAGGCTACAGTCACACGGTCGGCAGTCTCATTAGATAGTTTTGAAAAAGTGTCTTAAGAAAAAAAAAAAACCTGGATAGGAGACATGCACCCTCATTTATCATACAATTTTGCTTTGGATTTCTGGCCATCTACTACTAGCAGGGGTGCACATAGCCTTTCTGCTGCCTGAGGCGAAAACTGAAACGGCGCCCCCTCAAGATTTCTTGACCTAACCCCTTCCCTTCATCCCATGGCCCTTCAGCGGCCCCTCTCTTGCCCCTACCTGGTGCTGCCTGAGGCGATTGTCTCACTTTGTCTCATTGGTGGAGCACCCCTGCCTACTAGAACAGTGGTAGTGATAAATCCCCCAGAGTTGTGCCCTTGTGACAAATATGTATTAATAATGGATGTGGAGAAGCCAATACTTTTGCTCACAGATGAGTTACTAGGTTCTTTAATGATCATTCGCATCCAAATGCCGTCGGTTCAGATACAGTCAGTGGTGGGAGGGACGTTGGGTCAGGTCACCAGATCTGATCATTAGAGGATTAACAGATATTCCAGCATTTAATCATAGCGTGTGCTACGCATGAAGTGTACGGCATATTCAGCTCCACCCAGTGTTGGTCTGATGACGGCTTATTGGTTCCTGTAATTACTCGTATAACTCACACATAACAAAGCTAAATTCAGCCATTTACTTAGTGAACAACTACTATGACGTCATATCTGAACATTCACCTCACCTGATCCCTTTGTTTTCTAGTGTTTCTCAAGGAGGACCTTTGTAAAATGGAGTATCAGTGCGATACCCTAGGACCGTGAGGGCGAAACTTTTAGAGACAGAGTGCCCAAACTGCAACCCAAAACCCACTTATTTATCGTAAAGTGCCAACACAGCAAGGTAACCTGAATACTACAGTCCAGTATAGTTATCTTCCATGTACTTTATCATGTAGCTATAATATCCTGCCTACATTCAGTGCACTGCCTGTGCCGTTCAAAATGCGCCCTGTGCTGATAAATGGCAGGAAAAGTCTGAGGCATATTGATACACTTCGACTCTGAGGGCTCTGACTGCAGCCTCTGGCACCCATGACATAGGTTCGCCACCACTGCCCTAGGAGATTTTCACACATTGGAAAATGCAAGTCGGCAGAAAACGGAGGCTGACCCTCTGATTTTGACTGCCCGTTTTTAATTTACATTCTCCAGATCTGCCTGCAGATTTAGCCCCATTCAACGTGGCTAATCCACATAGTGGAAGACAAAGACTTCGCATGTTCTCTTGGTGCTGTTTCTGTGACGTGGAGTCCAAATCTAAACAGCATGACCTACAGCTCGGATTCTTATTGCAATCAGTGGGCAGGTAATGTTAGGCTATGTTCACGTGGTCAAAATTTGCCACTAATTCAGCAGCGGAAAATTAGCATTTTCAGCTGCATAACCCACATTCAAAACGCTCAAAAAAAACAAAAAATTTTCAGCAGCGTATTTGAAAAACAGTTGAGAAGTGGCATGTTACTACTTTTAGGGCTCATGTACACGACTGTATGTATTTTGTAGTCCGCAAAAAAAAAAAAAAAAAAAAAAAAAAACCTAAATGGATGTCCGTGTTGCATCGGTTTGTTTTGCGGATCCATTGTAATAATGCCTATCCTGGTCCGCACATGTTCTATTTTCGGAACGGATATGCAGACACTGAACACACACTAAGTCGTTTCCTTTTTTTTCAAGCCCTATTGAAATGAATGGTTCCGTATACGGACCTGTAAAACAAACAAAAAAAAAAGGAACGGAAATGGAAGAAAAATAAGTTAGCCCTTACGCAGATTTGATGGTGGATTTCCATTTTTTTTGGTGGTAAAACAGCAACTGTTTTCAGTATTGTAAAATTTTATAAAGGCTTTTCCACTCCCATAGAGATGCCTAAGGAAAAAATAAAACACCTGAAAAAAAAAGGCTACGAAAATGAAAGAACCCTACTGAAGGTACATTGAAAATGATCTCTCTCAGCCTAAGGGTTCATTCAGTCGGTCGTATGCTGTCCGCAAAAATGCGGATCAGTTTTTTTGCGGATTGGATGCAGACCCATTCACTTCTATGGGGCCCTTTTCTATTGTTTCATGGCTCCACAAAACAAATTGAACATGTGAAAATCAGGACGTTGCCCCATTGAAGTCTATGGGTCCACAAAAATGCAGAATGCAATTCATTTTTTGTGGATATGCTGAACTGTTCGCCAAAAAATGGATCCATATTTTTGCAGACAGCCGTCTGAATGAGCCCTAAAGCACTAATACTAGTGAGGGTAATGGCATCCACTAAACAGCCAAGGATAGAAAAACGCTGCTGGGTTGTGTGAAGACATCTGGTACATGAGATGATCCCTCTCGGCAGCTCTGTGAAGGATCACACAGCACTCAGACCGCATTACTTGAGTCCTTCTCAGAGCTGCCGAGAGGGATCATGTCACCCAACAACCTTCAATAAGATGCCTACTGCTATACACCTCCTGTTGTCACTATAATGCCCAACATAACTGAAAACAATATTAAAGGGGTTATCCATGAATTTTTCCTCAGGATAGGTCATCAATATTAGATTGGCGGGGGTCCAACTCCCAGCACCCCTGCTG
Organism: Rhinella marina; assembly: GCA_900303285.1. Classification (NCBI taxonomy): domain Eukaryota; kingdom Metazoa; phylum Chordata; class Amphibia; order Anura; family Bufonidae; genus Rhinella; species Rhinella marina. The sequence continues at coordinate 45,836 of ONZH01006582.1, read as the reverse complement.
ATCCACTGTTTGAAGAGACCACTGCACATACCAGAGCACCGGTGAGCTCTGTGGTCTCTTCACAGCTTACCAGGCACAGCGCCGTCCATTGTACAGAGGCCACACTTGGTATTGCAAATCAGCCCCGTTTACTTAAAGAAGAACTCCCGACAAAAATTTTATTCCATGTCCTGCTAGAAATGTACATGATGTAATCTGTAGTGAATGTCATTTTCTCACCAGTGTCTGAATTTTTGACTTCTATCATCCTGAAGTTTCTTATCTGTGTCATGTGACCAGCAATTAGACCCACCAACTCACACATAGACTTATGTGTGGACAGGAAGTCTAATTCTCTATGTATTCCCATGAGACTGAAAGTGAGGCTCCCATAGGAATGAATAGAGCAGGGTCAGTTGGAGGTCAGGGAGTTGGTCACATGACCCAGCTACAATAAGAAGAGAGGTTTTTACTCACAGAAACAGTCACTGATAAGAAAATGACATTCACTACAGATTATATTATGCACCTTTCTAACAGGTCAGAGAATAAAAAATTTTGCGGGAGTTCTTCTTTAAATGGGACAGAGCTGCGCCTAGGCCATGTGACCAACATACGGTGATATTACTGGCCTAGGTGGTCACTGAGCACCACAGCCTCCTTGAAAAGGTGATCACCAGGGGAGTTGGACCCCGACTGATCTGATATTGATAGATAGGTCATCAATATATATTACCAGATAACCCCTCTATTACCTCTGTAAATAAAAAGGAATAACCAAACCATGGCTACTGCTGTAACTTCTGATATAATATCTCCACTAAAGATGTAAAATGGTATATATACCAGCAACCATCAAAGAAATTTCTAGGAGGAGTAAAAGACACACAAGCCTTCCAAATTTCAAATACATATTTATTAATTTTATAAATATATCATCACTACGAAAAGAGAAACATTCCAGCTTATAATATCAGTATATACTTCATAAAGTGCTGAGGGGCCAGCAGGTGCTGGACAGTATGGAGGCCACTATAAACCAGCATTGTTCTCATCAAGTAGAGGCACAAAGGCGTTGTTACCCAGATCAGTGTCTTGGGAGCAGCAGGATCATTCAGTAATAACCTTGAAGAAGTCCAGGACATGATGGCCCATCCTCATGTGTCAGGTGCTGTGCCTGGTAGTGATTCTAAGGACAGGTCTTCATGTATATGTCCAAGACATCACCTATAGGCTACAGTGATGTGAGATCTGAGCACAGGTCACCTAGGCTCCCTTTGTGGTCTACAAAAGTGTGTGGGCCTGTGTCTCATAAGGCACGTTGGTAAGTTATATTGCCTGAGGTGTAAGGGTAAAAGGAGGCTGCATATTGTGAGGCACTTAAAGGGCTCTTCCAGGCTCTTGATACTGATGACCGATCCTCGGGATAGGTCATTAATATGTGATCACACTCTGCACCTCCATCGGTCAGCTGTTCTCTGCAGCATCCGATCCTGGAACTAGCACTGTGAATGGAGCAGGAAGCACAGCGCCGTTCAAAGTGTAGTGGCCATGCTGGGTACTACATCTCAGCTCTCATTCATGTCAATGGACGCCGAGATGCAGTACCCAGCATGGCCACTAAACTCCTCCAGTGCTCCATTCAAGCGCTGGAGGCTGCAGGGAACAGCCAATTGTGGGACTACCGGGTATTGGACCCTAGCCTATTGGATATTAATGATCTATATTGAAGCTCAGTCATTAGTATCAAGAGACTGGAAAGCCCCTTTAACTATTCAAACCAGATAAGACATCTAAAAATCACATCCCAGGGGTCCAGGAGCTGAGCAAGTGACCCCCAGCTTTCAGCGTTATTGGTGAAATCCTAATATCTTGTCTTTGGAATACCCATTGGACACGGACAGTCACGCAGCTGGCATGCCAGACAGGGCTAGCCTCTTAGGCTAGGCATTTAACTAGCAAAGAAGATTGTCAAGCTGGCTACATCTTAATATACTATACATTAGTGAAGTGCACCCGATATTCAGAGATATAAAATTATACGAGTTTCATCTGACATTTAAGAAAAAAATATTTTTTTAATATTATATTTATATTTTTAAAATTATATAATCTGCCACCTATCATTTCTCATCGATGCCAGATTCAGTGAATTTTACTGTCCCCGTGATCGCATGCCGTATCATTCATAGGGGTCAGTCTTCACAGTGATATATTGAAAAGATCATTCGGGTTCTAGGATTTATGGGATCAGATTGGCACAGAAAGCAGAAATAACAGCAATAAAACTCTGTAACAGTCTAATAAAGTTCTCAGCACAGATTGTCCTTGAAATATGGCGCCTTTTCCGGCAGCGTACCCTTACTTTATTAGTGCACGTCAGTATAAAATTTGTTCGTGAAAAGAAAAATACATTTGTTTTCCAGGTAAAATATTGATATTTATATAGAAATATAGATTGTCTTATACATCTCTCTGCTAAGAGGAAGGCACAGTGCGGCCCTGGGTTCAGTATATACAAGACACATAAATATACACACACATCCAGGGGATAGTAGGGAAGATGTCAGTACGGTTATATGGTAGAGACAATTTCAGATTTGATGGTGATAAGTAACACCATCTCGGGAATGGATTTGCCATTTCTTTGATAGGATGTGCCGAGGTTCACAAGCCATCTACATACAGAAGGAACGCGAGGATAGAAAAGGAGGTGGGAATAGGAATAAAGTGGACATCCCCTTTAAGTACCATGAATCCAGTGTCAAAACATTTGCCACACGCAACCTTCAAAATGATCTCCTTGGTATTGTACATTCATATACAGTTCAGTGCATGGGTCTTCTTGGAGGTTAGATCCGGCCGGCCTTCTTACTGGCGGATCTCAGGATGTTGGGAGTCGCCTCCATGACCCGCACCAGCAGGTTGTCGATGTAATCCTCCAGCTCTCGTACCTGACTATCCTTCTTGCTGATGATGTCCTTCTGCTTCAGTACCAGTTGGATGAGCTCGTCGTGTGTCAGCTCAGCGTAGGCAGAAGCAGGATCTGAGGGGTCGTATTTCTGTCAATGAAACAAAGACAGAACTGGTTGAGCCGAGTACCGCATAGAAGTCACAGGTGACACAAACAACGATGCATCATACACATGGCTCCGTGTACTGGAACCAACAGTACAAAATGGTAAAAGGTTAAAACAACAAAAACAAGTCTCATCCATATCCTGCGGAAAAACTGCCATGTGGTGTGGATTTTAATTCTGCAGCACATTAAAGGGGTTGTGCAGCGACTTCATGACCTATCCTCGAAATAGGTCATCAATACCTGATCGGCGAGGGGTCCACAACCTGGGACCTCTGCCGATCAGCTGTGGGCTACTTCCTGGTCATTACACTGTACATCTTCTCGGAAGTGCAGTGTAATGACAAGTACTCGCTCCATTGACTTCAATGGAGAGAGTACTTGTAAGTACACTACCCCCCCCTGCTCCAGAGAAGACGACGTGTAGTCTAACGGAACAGGAAGCAGCGCCCACATGGAGCGCAGTCTCTTCTTCAAACAGCTGATCGGTGCCGGGGTCAGACCCCCACAGATCAGATATGAATGACCTATCCTGAGGAAAGGTCATCAATATAAATTGCTGCACGACCCCTTTAAGTATCACACAATAGGATTGAACCTGCAACAAAATCTACATGCAAAACAGCTTCATTGTGAAATCCTTTTTTCGGTTTCCCCTGGACATAACCCAAGACCTAGTTCACACGTCAGTGATTTCCATCAGTGACTGTCAGCCAAAACCAGAAGCGGAGCCCATACAGAGATAAGGTATAAGGGAAAGATCTGCTCCTGTTCTGAGTTTGTGATCTGCACTGGTGGAAGTCACTGATTAAACACTGACTATGGGAACGTGTGCCGGCCGTGCCCGCGCTGCGGGCCGCATACGGCGGGTCCGCAATAAACGGGCACCGGCCGCATGCAGGCCACATCCAGGAGATGCGGAGCGGAGGCACGGATCGGAACACCACGGAAGCACTACGGTGTGCTTCCATGTTTTTTCTGGCCATGCCTCCGCAAAAAAGTAGCGCAAGCACTACTTTTTTGTGGTGCGGACCCTCGGATCGCGGATCCCATTCAAGTGAATGGGTCCGCGATCCACATGCGGTGGCCTCACGGTCAGTGCCCGTGCATTGCGGACCGCAGTTTGCGGCCCGCAGCACGGGCATGGCCGGCACACGTTCGTGTACGTGAGGCCTAATACTCATAACTCTAGTGGACTCCATTTAATAGTGGAGATATACTAAAGAAAATGTGTCCGAATTCTGCCTTGATCTGTGCCAAAGACTGGTGTGCATGTTTTGCACCACATTTGTTAAATGTTTTAGACATTTTTTTCAGTGTGTCTTGCAAAGGGGTGTGGTCTAGTGAAAAAGAGGCGTGGCTTTAGTTGTGATAATGGGCACCAAATAAATCTCAAAACTGCGGAGCAAAATTTTGTCATAAAGTAAGCCGACTAATAGGTGGTATAAACTTAGCCTAGACCGTCTTAACGGCGCCAGATTTACCATCCACTTTTGACACTCTCTAAAACGTAGTCGCGCTTAGTAAATCTGCACCAGTGCAATTTCTGCAGAATGAACAGGGGACATGTATATAAGGTTTGTATATTGCAGCAGCAGATACATGCAGCTTGTATCCTGTATATACTTTGTATCTGATGATCTCTCCTCACATCCTGACTTCACGGAAAGCACGCTGCCCATTATTTCATTAACTCTCCTTCCAGAGTGACTACAGCAGAAGAAAGCTCATTCATCGCCTTTTCCGTCTATCATTTATTTCTTTGCAAGGAACATTAAATCTAATTATAATTATTCAACTGTCCCTTATTACCAGTCCCCAGGATCATGGAGGAGATGCCTGCTATAATGTTCTATTAAGACAGGCGGCACAGGGCGTATGGGACACTGGACACGCCGGTTTCTTAGACATGCTCCTTTAGGTTCTCACATTTCCTCAATGGTGCAGTAGGGCTGAGAAATCCCAGAAGAGGGGCAACCAACCCACTTAGAGAAGTGTCACTGCCTCCTGACGCTTTAGGCTGATTTCAAGTCTCTGGAAGTTCTTATTACTGGGCCACTAAAAAAAAAGTGAACTCGGCTCTTGGCTCTTAAAGTTTACAGTATTTTCTGACATTAACCTACAGTATCGAGGAATCACTACATTCGTAAAGCTCATTATTGGTACATAGCAGACAGATTGGCGTGAGTACACAGTAAACGAAATATCACTGACCTAAGGGTGTGGGTACAACAACAGAGTGACGTCATTAAAGCCTTTAGATGTCGTGATCAAGTGAGATCATGGCATCTAAAGGGTGAAAAACCCGGAAGCGCAAGCTTCTTACTGGTATCCTCTGCAGCCAATGAGGATGCCGGTAATTGGTTTGAACAAAGCCCTAAGCTGGCAGTGGTCCGCCGCCAGTTCTAAATGTAAGTCTGCTTTCTTGCGGTCTGACATTTAGACCATTTTCTACGCCTAAAACAAGTGTAGAAAATGGCAAATAAGACGGGTTTCCCGTCCAGGCCACACCCACAGTTTTAGACCTGGTGTGAGCGGGGAGAAGTCACAGATTGATAAGTAACCACCTACGTCTTGACCGTTTAGTAGTGCCACAAGAGCACAGGTATAATATGCCCATAAAGACCAATTTACACTGCCCGATCGTCAGGGACGTATGCTTGCTCCGGATAACCTGCCCGTGTAAAGGTGATGCAGATAAACCAATGAACTAGTGAAACAATCGTTCATGCAGACAACTAAATTATTGTTTCAGGAGTGCGGATCGTGCTGTCTAAACAGGGATCAGCTGCCGAGAAACAATGCAGCTCTATGCGGATAAGTGATAGCAGTAGCCATCCCTCGTCCTCATACTGTGGAGGTGATCGTTGCACGTAAATGCTGTTCTTCACCTCCACTAATGAGCAGTCTATTGTGGCCCCTTCCGACAATTGTGTACTCCATGCAGCGTCTTTGCCTCTTTCCGTCACATTACCCTTCATTAGCACTTTACAGGTACACTGTACCCCCCTACCTGCCTGGAAAGCTATATAATAACCCTATATATGTTATATAATTAGAGCCACTCTCCGGGACAGCTTGTGGTCTGCATTGCAGGTGGACATCATGACCGTACCTTGCTGTTGTAGGCGTTCAGTGTATTCTCGTGACTTTTGATCGGCTGTGGGAAACTGGAAAGATTTTTGTTCTGTGTGTTCATCGGTTTCACTGGATTTGTTCTGTAGAGACATTAAAAAGACAATGACAACCATTTCTCACATCAAACATTATCTAAACCATTTCTGGTAACATCGCAGCTCACACAACCAGACACCAACAGAACGGTTACATAATGACACAGAGTCCATAGAAGAAAATTAAACTTAAGACACCCCTTCACATGAGATACATCCTTCACTTACCAGTTTCTAAAGTGGTAAGAAAAGGGGGCGGGGAGGGGGAGGCCAGCAGGGCCCGCACATTTATCATCTTAATTCATGCCAGGTTTGCTGTCACCATGAAAATGCAAAGTAGTTTGCGGGCAGCATGTTCTACAGCAGGGTTTGCTGAGCAACTGTATATATAGTGTTCTAGGGAAAGATCCAGTAAAATGTGTATTTTATTCATTTATATTCCTGCTCTTTTTGGGCTTTGCAGTCCAGGAGGTGGTCCTATCAGTGATTGACAGCTATCTCTGTATACACAATCATATAGGGCAGGCTGTCAATCATGGATAGGACCGCCTACTTCACTTCAAAGCCCAGAATGAACAGGAATCTAAAGTAATAATCTACAAATTATCCTGAATCTTTTCCTACAGAATTATATATGAATCTGCTCAGCTCCTCCTGCTCTATAAAACACTGCCTGCAGGTCAGATATCATGTTCCATGTGACAGATTCCCTTTAAGACTGAGGCGGTCATAGATTTTAGTCCATCACCTGCACCTCTGCATAAATTTGGCGCACCCTCAAGTGGGCAGTTGAGGCTGGCATGGAAAACGCCAGTCCTACAGGTCCAGTAAATTGGTGTCTGCTCTGCCAGCACACATTAATGAGTTTTCTTCATGCCTCATTCCCTCTGAGGTTCAGCAGATTTAATTTGTTTCGGGAAGAATGGCTCCCATTTTAATTGAGGATTATGGAGCAGAGAATGACTAATGCTGTTTGGAATGAAAACCAGAACATGAAGCAACTTCTCTCACTGTGCCAATATGCAGAGCAGAGAGTGAAGGAAAGCCTTCTTCCCCAGGATTCACCATTACTCTTCTGTCTGGATCATTCTCTAACAGAGCGTTCACATGAGTCATATCGGTGGCGGATTCTCATACTTTTCATTTTTCAAACTACATCAAATTATTTCAGGTTGTAAAAAATTGCGGCCACAAAAACTGCAGTAAAAAAGGCAACAAAATCCACCACAAAAAACGTCTCATGTAAATCCACAGTACAAGAGAAAAGTACGCATAACGTATAGAAGAAATCGTCCAGCACCTGCAGGACACAGGGAAACTAGATGCAAATCTCCTGCTGACTCCATTCCTGTAAAAGGACGGGCAGGCGAGGACAGTCTCCAAATGGAAACACAAGACTGAACGGAAAGGAGGAAATTAACCGCACTTATCCCAGTTTCATTCTGTAGCAATGTGATAACTACATGTCATGCACATGGTTCTACCCTGGAGCCACGCCAACGTTCCCATCAGAACTGAGAAAGGTAGTCGAACTCCTAATACTAATATCTGCGATTATTAGAGCATTTCTGTACTTCTGATTGTACAACCGGTGATAACATGCGGTAATTAATGGAGGGGGATACATGTCTGGCTGCACTTTGGACCGATCTAATCTGCCTTACCCGCACAGAAGGTCGCTGATCCCAATAAATGAAATAAGATGGTGGCTTCCTGCTCTCTGCACAGTTCTGGTAAATTAATCCATTAGATATCTTCATTTACTCTTCATTTACTTTACTTTTTTTTTTAACTGGCCGTAGCGCTACTGCAAGCGCCGATGAGTTCTCAATCAGCTGATTGGCAGGGGTTCCGGGTGTGGCACACTCCCACCAATCAGTTAAAAAAAATTCTGAAAAAAACCCTTTTGGGTGATATCTAATATACTAAAATAAACAACCCCCCCCCCCCCCATCCTCTCTACATTGTGTCCCCATACTCTACACCAGCAGTCCCCAACCACCGGTGTGCGGCCGAGGACTGGGCCCTGGATGGATGTTTGCCAGGCCGCAGCAATCTGGGCCCTGGTCACAAGTGGAGGGTGGCAGGGCACAGGGAGATGAGTGCATCCAGTGTGGAAGTGCTTATCTCCATAGTCCTCAGGACAGCGATACAGATGCCTGTGCTGCTGCGGGGCAGGGGATGGAGAGGCGTCTCCCTTCCCCGTTCTTCTGATAGGCTGCAGGCACTAGTGCGATGAGGTCATATCTGGAGGACGTTCCTCACTTCTGGCACTATAGGGGCATCTACTGAGGCCACAAAGAAGGGGTATTTTATATGGGGGGACTCTGTATAGGGGCATTTTATGTTATATTTATATATTTTAATATGCACCTTGCGTGACTCAGTCAGCGCCAACCAGCACCCCCCTCCCCATATAAAAAAAATTGTCTTTGGGGAAATGGTCTTGGGAGAAACCGGTCCTTGGTGCAAAAAAGATTGGAGACCACTGCTCTACACCATGTATTGGGACACAGTCTTTATAACCATTTTCTAATACAATTTTTTAGCAAATGCTCATTTTTGAATGAATAGCCAATGTGAATGTGTTCCACGCTCTGCTATCACCCCAGTGAGACAAACCTCTTTAAGGCAACTCTATTTCTGAATTAATTTAGGAGATTTGTACTAAAATATTTGGTGCTGGAAGCACTGGTGCGAAGACCTATCACATCCTTAATGTGCAGTACAAGAGGTTCCAGCTTACTGAGTGTTGTATATCTGGGGGACGTTCCTCCCTTTTTGTGGGTGGGTAGAAGCTCAGACACTTGCTTCTCCCAGGATGCATTGTACTCACATAGCCTCAGAGATACATAAGGGATGTAGTGATATAGCTGTATATTTCTATTAAATTTGGCAGTAGGGCAGAATGAATGGAAGGTGTCTGGGCTTCTTCACCATCACCACCACCGAGAGGAAGGGAAAGGAGCAGGGACGCTACTGGGCATGTTAGTCCAGTATGCCGGAGAAGGTGGCACTACCAAGGGGGCGCTACCAGAGAAGAAAATGTAATGTACATAGATTCATTTCTTGCTACGTTTTGGACTTTGTACTGTAGATTTCTCGGCAGTGAAGTCTGGCCGAGCAGGAGTACGGTATTCAGCCGCCAGATTACCTCAAGATACAAGTACATTGTTCACGTGTCTGCAGCCTGATCCTTCATGTAAGCTGTGCCTTCAGCTTCCAGCGCCAGAGATTGGCAGACTTCCCCGTAATTTAAAGCTAAACAAATCTGTATAACACTAGATCCTCCCCTCCCCCAGTCCAACGCACACAGGACATACAAGACCTAAAGGCCCAGATGAAATATGGTGATTGTATCAATACATTTTTTTATCATTGACTGTGGAGAGCGGAGCATAGAGATGAATGGTGGAAGCGGAAAATACAATTAAAGCAGAATAGCTCCTGGTAGAGATGTATTAAATGGTCTAAAAGTAAAACAGAATTTGTTGCCCACGGCACCCAACCAAAGCATTGCTTTCATTTTTTTATAGTACTCTTGGAGAAAGAAAAAAAGCTGTACTGTGATTGGCTGCTCTGGGCAGTAAAGACCATACTTTTACACCTTTTTATAAACCTGCCCAATGGGGTTCATTGGGCTCAGAGCTGTAGAAAAATTTTAGGGAGTGCTCCAGGCATCGACCGCCAGGGGTGCTCCAGGCATCGACCGCCAGGGGTGCTCCAGGCATCGACCGCCAGGGGTGCTCCAGGCATCGACCGCCAGGGGTGCTCCAGGCATCGATTACTTTTGTTTTCCATTCTCTCCACTGTGTTACTGCTGACCTGGCACAATACTGCAATGTTCTAGACCAGTGGTTCTCAACTCCAGTCCTCGGGACCCACCTGCTAGTCAGGTTTTCAGGATTTCCTTAGTTTAGACCAGCTGATATAATTAGCGTCCATCCATCAGGACTTACCACAGGTATTCATTCTGTGGGATATTCCTAAATCCTGACTGGCAGGTGGGTCCCGAGGACTGGAGTTGAGAACCACTGTTCTAGACTTACAATTACGACCATTATCCTCTTAAGGACAGGCCAATTTTTAATTCTTGAAGTTTCGTTTTTTTCATTACTACCTTCCAAAAGCCATAAGAGGGCTTATTTTTTTTGCGGGGCAGATTGTATTTTTTAATGCCACTATTTAATTTACTGTTTCTTTTATTGAAAAATGAGGAAAAAAAAAAATCTGCGGGGTAACGCTGAAAAAAAAAAAAAAATACAAAAAAAGTTTTTGGGTTCTGTTTTTACAGTGTTAACTGTGCTCTAAAAAGGATATGGTGGCCTTATTCTGCAAGTAAGTAGGATTATGAAGATCACAAATTTACAATATACTATGTTTTACTACTTTTTAAAAAAAAAACAAACAAAAAAAACAAAAACATTTTTGATATTTTTCTTTGCATGACTATGTTCTGACACCCACACCTTTTATTATTTTCTAGGGCATGTTTTTTGCATGACAAGTTGTAATTTTTATTGGTACCGTTTTGGGGCACATTTCCCAACAAAATGGAAAATGATTTTTTTTCTATTATGGCGTTCACAGCCCATGATAAATATTTTTATATTGTAATAGTTCAGAAATTTTCAGAAGTGGCGATTCCAATTATGTTATCCCATCAAGCCCTGTTGCAGGCTGCCATAGCTACCAATTGGAGCCCGGCGATTTCACCATGGGGGCGCCAATCATAGGGAGCCTCTTTCATCTGTCTAACCTCTCAGATGCTGCAGTCGCTATTGATCGAGGCATGTGAGGGGGAAAATGACTGGCATTGGAGTCATCTGCAGATGCAGTCATTGCGGCCAGGTGTCGGTAGTATTACACAGCTGGCACCCAACGCATATGGAGAGGGCTCCGCTTCTGAGCCCCCTTCATACATCAATTGCATGCAAATTACACACAGTTATGTCATATTGTGTTAAGGGGTTAAATGGTTTTCCACTTACATTTCTTTTGAACATACATTTTTCACAAATATTGTAGAGTTCAGGTTTTTATTAAACTCTGATTAAATTATGATTTTTGATTGGTTGCTAAAGATTGTAGATCTGCAAATCTTATATTCTGTGCAGATGTACGTGTTGTATTATGGAGAATTAAACGAATTAACCAGAAGGAAGAAAAGCACCGTTTTCTCACCTTTGCCGAGAAGACACTGTTCCACCACTCTGCACTGTAGGGATTGGATGTGTTTCAGAGGGTGAAACCCATGCCCGCAGCAGCTTCTTCTTGCCAGAGCCTTCCACTTTATCAGAAACGTCAATGGTTGGGGTTGTCGTTGACTCTACCCTAGGAGCACTAGGCTTATCACTTGGAATAGAAACAGAGGGGGAAGAGCTAGGAAAGTTTACAGAGGACACGGTTTCAGGTGAAGTCTGGTGGGCTGATTCACTCATCTCAACTTTTACTTTACTATGAGAAAATTCTCTTCATCAGAGGTCAGCTTGTCAGCCGTGTCCTTGGTCTTGTTGTATGAAGTCTTTTCTGACAAGTCCCTCATGACCTGACTATCTTCTTTATACATTCTCGAGTCACTGTTTGTCTTCACTGAGGAATGTAGATTCTCCTTCTTGTCATCTAGCTGCTCATCATCTGATGTTCCTTCTGGATTTTCAGGAATGACTGGAAGCTCATCTAATCTGTAACTATAGTCTTCAACCACAGGAATGGCTGTTTTCATGTTGGTCAAATTCTGTCCAGCATGAACCAGACTATCAATAGGTGAAGCACCCACACGAGAAGCTTTCTCCATGACACTGTCAGATGGCAAGTTCTCCTTAGGTTGAGGAGGTTGAGTGGTAGTTGTGCGATCAGACACAGAATCTTGAGTTTTGTTATTCTTGGGGCTCTGGGTGCTGGCTTTGGTGGCACTGGTTTCTCGTCCTCAGATTCTTTTTTAGGGGCAGTCTGTACTCTTGGGGTTGGCTTTGGGACTTCTTTTACATAGTCATTGGATTTTTCTTCTACTTCAGTAGATACTACTGTTGTAAAGTCTTTTTGATTAGTTTCATAGCCACCAAACCCTGACGTAGAGTTATTCTCTGTTACAGTTTCAGGTTCTTCATAAAAAGATGATGTCTCAGAGAGTACAGGTAAGATGCCTCTCACCAAGTCTGCATCGACTAAATTTTCATCCTCAGTCTGTGATGATTTACCTTTGAGTTGGTCAAGAAGAGTCTTTACATAAGTCTTTTTTGGTTTATTTTTTTCTGTAAACGGGGAAACAACATTCACTTCCTTAGATTCTGACTGTTTTGAACTTGCGCCTGATCTCCAAAACAGAGGTGCTGAAAGCTTTTCAGGCTCACCAGTTGATTCCTTATTTCCTTCACTTAACGTTGGGCTTTCTGGAGGGGGAGAACCCTTACGTGAATGAGAGATGTAAGTGCTCTGAGGTACGTTACTTGGATCATGCAAATCAGCCTCGGGGGAGCCCTGCCCACCATAGAAAGAAGCAGCAAGAAAAGAAGTGCCAGAAAGAGATGAAGAAGAGAGCTTGGCTTTGGTTTCAGCCTCTGAAGACACGTCCAGTCTGCAAAGAGGACAGAATAAAAATAAATCTGCAGGTCCGCTGACTCGCAGACACCAATAATACATTTCTCTTTATATTTAAAGCAACATTTGTGGAATACAGTCAAAGCTCATGGAGCAACCACAATATCTACCAAACCCCTAAAGAACTTACCATCTAACACCCAAAATGTATCATGCGACTCCCATCATGGTTAAAGTGCAACTCCGATTAGAATAATCTATCCATCCATCGTACAGGTCTATGAATGTTTTTTTTTTTATATATCCAATTAGGAAAAAAATGCTTCTTTCTCCACTTAACAGAACCTTAAAAGGGGTTTTCTGGGAATTAAGAAAATGAAAATACTTAAATATAACTTTTTTATTACTTTCATTAGTTAGAATGGCTCGTTTTGTCTCGGGAGCAATCATCAGGGGAAACAAAATGGCCGCTGTCCCATCAGTTCACACAAAACCAGTCCTAATCGCACATGAGGACAAGTTACTTTACAACACTGAGGTAAAGATCTGCCTCATCCTCCTCTCTGCTCTACTTGTCAGGGATTATGGTCCTGAATACAGTTTAATATGATATTTAGCTGAATCTCTGGGGAATTTAGTTCACGAGGAGACGAAGTACAGAAAGGACGGACAGGACAGACTGTGGTAATGGAGACTGTATACAAGTGCTGCTGCTCACTACCCACACCTCACCCTCCTCTCATGTCCTCATCTTCTCCATTCCAACAGAGATTCATCTGTATTCAGGATCATAATCCATGACAAGCAGAGCAGAGAGGAGGATGAGGTAGCTCTTTACCTCAGTGTTTGAAGTAACTTGTCTTCCTGTGTGATTAGGACAGGTTCTGTGTGTAATAGGACGGCGGCCATTTCTCCTAATCATTGCTCCCTAGACAAAACAAGCCATTCTAACTAATGAAAGGTATTTGTGAATATATTTATTATAAAATAATATTTAAGCATTTTCATTTTTTTAAATTCCTGGAGAACACATTTTCGGCCTCAATGAAAGATCAGCTTATACTTGTCAATACTATGGAGAGGGCAGGTGCAGGACAGTAACTGAAATGATGTCTCCCATATATAACATACACAGAAAAGAGGAGCTGCTCCTCTAGCTTCTAGCCTAATAAGTGGCAAAAGAGGCATTTTTTTCTAATAAGATATATTACAAACTTTCTGATCTTCTCTTGTGCTATTGATTTATTGATAAGAGGAGCACTTTAAGGGGGTTGTCCACGATTAGAAAAACATGGCTGCTTTATCCGAAACCAGCTCCATACCTGTCCAGAGTTGTGCCTGTTATAGCAAGGCTGTGCTGTAATATCACACATAGCTAGTGAACAGATGTGGTGCTGGAAACCTCTAATATAATTTTTAAAGTAGCAATGGGCATTTTAGCAGCAGTCGTATTTTTAATTACAATCACTGACCTAGTTACATACCATTGGAATAAATGGTATGTCATGTATACACGTGATCTTACTACATCTGTAGATACAAACAAAATAAAATATGCAAAATCCAAGCAGGTAACACAGTAAACAGTTGGTCATGTAGCATCTACTCTATTGTAAAAGTGACCTTGGGATATCATAAAGGAAATGTGTCATTGCTCGGAGGGAGACTGCTGTGAAGACGAGAGAGCAGAATAATCAGAGGAGGTATGAGACAGGAATAGTCTGATTAGGACTCCACAGAATACAGAAATCTTAACCTGCGTACGCCACCGATGAAGAATGCTATGTTGCTATTCCGCTCTGGATAGTCACCCACCGCAGGGCCATGCTCATCGGACAGCTATGAGAGCTTTCTACATATTCTCTAATGCTGAACAATGGGTTAACAGAAACCAGTAGAACAAGAAGCAGTTGCACTTCCTTATTACTGCATAAAACACAGGCTTGGCGTGTGATCTGGCCTTCCTCCCAGTGACCTCATACCTGTGTAAATGATTAACACTAAGCAGCCGAGCGCACCTCTCCCAATGAAGAAGAAAGCTGCAGTATTAGATTACCATATGGAGTGAGAACAACCTTCAGACATCACCTTTAAGACATTATATTCCTCAGGCGAATGTTTTATGCGACTCCAAGCTGTTGTTGATGCAAGGCTGTTCCCATAACCCCCTTTCTTACCAAAAAACCCTCCAAAGGTTGTCAAACCAGCTTGACCAGAAACGTAGAAAAGGCATGTGGGATCGGAAAATTCCCTTAAAGGGGTATTCCCAGGGGTATTGTCAGATAGGTGCAAGTCCCACCTCTGGAGCCTGTCCTATCTCCAGAACGGAACCCCGCAAACGGAACAGACAAGCAGCCGCGCATGTGCGGCCACCCTCCATTCACTGCAATGGGAGTTCCAAAAATAGCCAAGCACTGGCCCAGTGGTCTCAAAGTGGTGAATAAATGCTGGTCATGTTTGTGCTGCGCACACTCCGTTCATCACTATGTGACTGATATACCATCACTGTCAGATAGGACGGGCCCCAGAGGTGGGACTGGCACCCATCTAGAGAATGGTTCCCTTGTAGTGAATACGTGCACACCGCACATATGAATACCACTATGGAATTTCCGAAAACAGCTGCTCGTTCATCGGTTTTCTGTACTCCCATAGTTATGAATAGAGAGTGCACCACTCATGTGCAGTGTGCGTTCCTTCACTTCGGGGGTCCCGTTCTCTACACAGGATGGGTCCCAGCCTATCTGACATTGATGGCATATCCACTTTAAAGGGGTTGTCCCACGAAAAATATTTTACAGTTTTCAAACCAGCACCTGGATCTGAATACTTTTGTAATTGCAGGTCATTAAAAAAGTTGTACAGCTACTGAGTTATTCAATAAAATGTATCTGTATAGTGCCACTTAATTTCTTATTTCTTTGACCTGCTCACTGAGAAGGCCGCACATGCTCAGTTTAATCCTTCAGCTGCCCCCTGAGCTGTGACAGGGAGAGCATGGACACGCCTCCTCAGTTGCAGCAGATAAGACACTCCCCTTGAGCTGTCAGCTTGATATAAATCTCGCAGAGCAATGAATGTGGAGATCTCTGGATCCATGTGAGGTACAGGGCTGGTTCTAGCTTTGTTAGAAAGGTATTGTCCTGTATTATATGATGTCTATGTTCATTTTTTACATTATTCGTGGGATAACCCCTTTTCTGCACAGGAGGACACATCTAGAATTTTAGAACCTACGTCTAGAACAGGCATGGCCAACCTGCAGCTCTCCAGCTGTTGTAAAACTACAACTCCCACCATGCCCTGCTGTAGGCTGATAGCTGTAGGCAGTCTGGGCATGCTGGGAGTAGTAGCCTTGCAACAGCTGGAGAGCCTCAGGTTGGTCTAGAACAGGGGTGCACAACGTTTTCTGGGTGGGGGCCACATTGTCCGACTGAACCAACGTCAAGGGCCGAAAATAAAATTTAAAGGGGTATTAACAACTGAAATACTGTATTTATGGCAGATTGAACACACAGTGTATACCATTAATGTCTAGTTACAGTTCCAGGAGTCCCATCTAATGGGAGAAATACATGAAAAATGCATGTTAGCAGCCACAAAACATGGACATACATGTCTGTTACCAGATGGATGGGGCCACACAGAATGGTATCAAGGGCCGCTTGTGGCCCCCGGGCCGCAGGTTGTGCACCCCTGGTCTAGAAGAACAAAACCAGTTTGGAGACTCATCTGATTAAAAGCTATAGTGACATACTTGGCACTGACATTTTGATTGCATTGGTATCAGTCTCCGCTGATCTGCCGATCAGGTCCTGCTGATGCCAGGTGACAGGAATTTTAATATACTTAGCAAAGTGTGTATCTCCTATGGAATATCACTCCTCTGATGTGCACAAAGTGTTGATCACCAGTGCAAGCTGTAGACAATAGGTCGGCCTAGGGACTGTACACTTGAGAACCATTTTAAAATTCCTAAGGATGACGGAAGTTGGACCTATTCATACCAACAATGTAAGAAGGTCTTCATGTCAGGTGGATTCCAGGTAAGAAGAGGTGGTAGGGGTTGGTATTACTAGACAATGATCTCTCTATGACAGAGTTATTAATGTTGGCACCAACGGGTACTGAGCACTGACAGACATATGGACCACAGCATTCCAGAATTTGTACAATGTGTATACCCAGTATATTGGCCAACATTTTCCCGTAGAAATTCTGGCTTACCAGTTCCTGTAGAAAACACCACAACATTGTTCAGTCAGACAAGGAGGAAGTCATTCAGTAAATCATAGGAGATACTAACCTGGGCTTGACAGCTGAGGTTTTTGCATTCCTCTCTGGAGGAAAAGGCTCGGATTTCTTTCCCTCTTCAGTATCTTCCTCAAACGGATTAGAGGAGTTCTTTTTGGTTCGCGTATCTGCGGGCTGTTGTGAACCATTTCTTTTTGGTTCTTCCTTCTTTAGAGGTAGGTCATTGACTTGCTGAACATCAGGGCTTTTAGGGGCTTCTTTCCTTCCAGTGACTAGTGACAGTAAGGAGGACATCTTGTTTTCCTGCTTTTTACTTTCCTTGGGCTCTTTCGGAAGATCAGAAGTCACCTGAGGAACTTTGAATGTGAAAACTTCGGCTTGTGAACTTTCAGATTTTGACAATTCATCAGATTTGAGAGAAGAACTGGAACTGGAAGAGCTCATGCCTTTATCAGGAAGGTTACCAGATGTCGTAGAGGTTTCCTTGGGTAGCTTATAAGACAGATTTTCAGCTGATGCATACATGGGATTTCTTCGGATAACCTGTGGAGAATTGGTCAGAGAATTGTCCTTGGGACTGTCACTTTTTGGTTCAGACTCTTCCATGTACACGTGATTGCCATTAATACACAAATTGGAACGAGTGATGGGGTCGTTCTTTGACCTCATGCCGGTGAAGAAGGAAAGTCCCTCTTTTTTGTTTCCTGAAGTCACCTGGTTCAACTGCTTGGTGTCTGCACTTGCTGTTCTTTTGTGTGTCAGTGTAGGAAAGTTAGGAAACCGCCCTGTTAATCACAATCAAAAATACAACAATGTCAGCTCCACTTCACACTTCTAAAAAGACTACGGAAATGACAAAAAGCAAACAGTTTATACTTTAGAGCTGAAATTCCCTAGCATTCCCTGCTTATTCAGTGTCTGCAATGAAGTTAAAATTGTTCACCCAAGGTGGACAAGAAAGTATTCTACTAGAACAATAATCTTTGTGCTGGGTAAAGTGAAGGCCTCATGGTAGCTAAGCCATATTTTCTTGAATATATAATAGAAAGTAGTGGGACCACTAGTGCTTCTGGTCAGTCCTTCATTATGAAACATTTCAGAAGTAACACAATACTTACTCTCCGACACTGGAGATCCTGAGGCTTGGTTGAATTCGGATGAAAAATCACCGGGCCTAAGCACCGTTCTTTGAGATGGAGATGGAGATGGAGGAAGTGTGGGCAAGACAGACATGGACTGAGACATGGAATTTTTCTTCAGTCCTGGTTTAGAAAATAAGTTTTTCAGCTTCGATTTCTTCTTGTCTCCACTAGGCATTTCGTCATCGCTTTCATCGCCGTATTGATTCATGCTTGGAACAATGGCTGATGCAGTATCTGGCAGCCCATCTGAGCGCTTTCCTTTAATCTTCTCCTTGAGCTTCCCAAAGGGAGAGCGAGACTTTTCCTTCATGGACAGGTCAAACATGCTAGCAGTCATGTTGTTCCTTTTGAACTCTACTTCCACTTCAATCTGGCCACGGTCTTTTTCCTTCTTTCCAGGCTTTGACTTCAGGGGATACCATCTAGATAAAAAAGTTACAATTGAAGTATTAGGACTGTCACAGTTATTAGTATAGGTTTTATGATTGGACAGTGTAATGCATTAAATACATCAAAGTAAATGCTCTCCAAGGTACAGGACTCAAACTGGCCAAGAACTTCTGGAGACATCTCCACTTGCTTTTCAAAATCCCATTGATCTTCTAACTATGACTAGGTCCCTAATTTGCAAAAATTCCCCCCCCCATACTTCTCATGCTATTTTATGGGGTTGTCTCTAATAACGTAGAGTAATATTCACATTCACAACGCCAGTCGCACACTTTGGTGGTAGGTCTACATTTACTAGTGTAATTGGATCTAGAATGTGGTGTAAAATGCACCAAATTTTGGCACATTTCTGAAGGAAAATGTAAAAACTTTATAAAATAAAGGCGCCAATAAGAATAACTCACTGCACCCCACCTGACTCTGGGGGGGAGAAGGCTTAGCGGAAAGGAGGTGTGGTTTAATTAAAAGGGTTGTGACCTAATATGTAACAGCTTGCACCAAAAACTGCATCAACATTTTAGTACAAGAAACTGTCAGAAAGTAAGACTAGTGTCACACTAGCCGGATACTCCCTGTCGGAGCCCACTGACTATAATGGGACCCAGCAGGGATCCGGCATTAGTGCCGGGACTCGGCGGACAAAAATGCTGCTTGCAGAGATATTTGTCCTGCTGAATCTCGACACTAATGCCAGAAACAGGCTGGAGCCCCTGCCGGGTCCCATTATAGTCCGTGGGGTGTGGCGGTGCTCTGGCAGTTTCTGGCTATGCCGGATGCGATGAACTCCAGCAGACTGTTCCACTACTGAAACAGCCTGCCAGAACAATTAAGCCCTAGTGTGATAAATGGAACAGATCGGTAATAGCAGACATTTCTGAAATAAATCAGCTGAGTGTGAATTTACTCTTACACCATCTGAAAGCATTCTAGATCTCCTACAAGGAAAGAGCCCACCTTTTACCATCAAGATCAATGATGGCAGTGAACCTGATTTACCCCTTTCGGCTTCATTCACCGGACGCACAGTCAGTTTTTCCTCGCCATTTTGCATTGCAGTGTGCGCGCGCATACATTTTCTGCCCGTGTATCCGTTTTTAATGGCCATTAGACAGGTGCATTCAGGTCTAAATGGCCATTAAAAAGTGCCATTGATTTCAATGGAGTCCATCTGGCCTGGGAATACGGCCAAAAATAGGACGTCCTATTTTTTGACAACCGCTATTTACTGGCTCCAGTGAGGTGTTAAGGGGTTTTTCTCGGAGGACCCATCCTCAGCACCGCAACCCCATCAACTGTTTAAAAGGGCTGCAGCACAGCGTCCTCACATGGGCCTGTGATTGGTATTCAGGTCCATTCACTTGAATGTAACTCAGCAGCGACTAAGCTGTGTGACCGATAAATGTGGCTTCACTGCCAAAAAAAAAAAAAAAGAGGCGCTCTGGCGCACGCTGCCGATTGGCAGTGGGTGCTGGGATTCAGACACCCATCAATCATATATTGATGACCAATCATCTACATTACACTCTCTACAGATATCAGCCATGCTACTCTCTGGACCCTGTAGAGATAATTATTTTATAACGCAGTTTTATTGTGCGGGTGAATCAAGGTCATGTTGTACAAGGTTCATTTGGGACGTTGCAGTAATGACAAGCTGTATAATTATAACACCTGTTCCAGGTCACCTTTGTGAGCCGGTGACTGTGGTGTCAACACAAACCATGGTCATAGTCTCCATGTCTGTGGAAACAAACCTGATAAGCCGGTCACTTTCAAGGCAACTGTTTGGCCCCTAAACAACCCGATCCTATTCTGTATGACTACAGTTGTCAGGGAATTAAAGGGGTTGTCTCATCTCAGACAATGGGGGCATAACGCTAGGTCTATATCGAGAACGGAGCCCCGAAGGTGATAAAGAGCGCACTGCGCCATTAATTTTCTATGGGGCCGCCACAAATAGCTGAGCACTGGCTCAGTTATTTCTCTGGGGCCCATAGAAGTGAATAGGAGCGGTGGTCGGTCATGCGTGGTGCACTCCCATTCACTTCTATGGGGGCAGCTCTTGGTGGTGGCCGTACCGGAGTGCTCCAGCCACCACTTTGAGGGGCTCTGTTCCTGATATAGGTGTGGGTCCCTGTGGTGGGACCTGCACCTATAAGGCAATGGGGGCATATCCTAGTGATATGTCCCTGTTGCCTGAAATGAGACAACCCCTTTAAAGGGAACCTGTCATCACCTTTATGCTACCCATACTAACAGCAGAATAAAGTAGAGACAGGTGAGCTGATTTCAGAGGTCTGTCATTTATAAGTTAAAAGTAAGTGGTTGCCGAGAACCAACATCACAATCATTGCAGATTAGGCCTGGAAAAGAGTCAAATCTTCATGAGAAGAGTCATGGTTATTAATGATTTCCTGCTCTCCCTGCCCACCTGCTGATGACTGACAGGCTTCTACCTAGTTTTCTCCCTTTCTCTCTAGGAGAGAACTGCCAGTCATCAGCAGATGGGCGGGAGAGCAGGAGATTAGGAATAACCATGACTCTTCTCAGGTAGATATGACTCTTTTCAAGGCCTGGGATGCAATGTTTGCGATGTTGGTTCTCAGCAACCACTTACTTTTAGCTCAAGAGAGACACACCGCTGAAATCAGCATTTCTGTCACTATTTTATGCTGCCCTCAGTACAGTCACCATAAAGTTGATGACAGGTTCCCTTTAAGGCAGCCACAGAAAACAGATGTAGACAGCTACAACACCCATCCTCCCCACTATCTCAATGCTGGTGCTCCCAAAGAATTAAAAAATTAAGTATACAACATAGTTAAGTCTCTATTTCTCGGGTAATATATATATATACACACACACATATATGAGTGATTATTATTAGTTGGGGGGGGCAGCTTGGGACTGCTCCGACAACAGGCTTTTCTCCTAAATGGAGGTTCAAAAAGAACAAATGGTTAGATGAATTAAGTCCAGAAACAAGATGTGCAGTCATTCAGAACAAGGCCGCAAGGAATGCAAGCCATCGTATGGATGACCGCTTCTTAATTTGAGACTCGAGAAGGAGAAAATCTCTACCCATGTTATAAAGAAGCCAGTGTCATTATATATATATATATATATATATATATATATATATATATATATATACATATACACACATATACATACATACATACACACACCGGAGTTAGCACAATGTACCAGAAACAAACTCCACGAGCTCTACAACACTGGTGAGGACCATCCTGGGCAGAATTATTTGGCCATGACCTACTGATCATACTTATGATACTTATCAGAACATAGTTCTTAGGATAGGGGGCGCTGACTGTACAGAACTTGGTTGCTCCTTCTCAAGCAGCTTTCTAAGTGAAATACCCAACCAATAAGGTAGCCATGTTCTTTTCCTGAATGGTTTCCAAATAAAATACGGCTGTGATTGGCCACTTTGGCACTATTCCAGTGATGACCTCACATACGTCCATGAACATGTATGTTACGGAATGGAACAGAAAGAAAATCCGTTTGTGTGAATGAGCCCTTAGACTGTATGTATTTTGTGGTCCGCAAAAAAATGGATGACATCTGTGTAACGTCCGTGCTGCATCCTTTTTTTTTTGCAGAACCATTGTAACAATGCCTGGTCCTGTACGCAAAACGGCCAAGAATATTACTTTTTTATTTTTTTTTTTGTGTGGAAAGGACATGTGGACATATGGACACAGAATGCAGTTCCGTTTTTTAAAGCCAGCCCTATTAAAATGAGTGGTTCCGCATATGGACCTGTAAAAAAACGGAACGGACACTGAAAGAAAATACGTTTGTGTGCATGAGCCTTAAGAGTCAGGTACGTGGGATTTTCCACAAGGAGCAGATGGGCCGTGCGAGTACTCCCTCCTCGTGTAGGAGGCTTAAGGGAAGCAAATTACATTCTTTGGAAAATAGCTGACAAATGTAACGTCCCAGGGAGCGGCAGGCTCCGTCTGATAAGGGGGCTCCAAATACATAATCGCTCTCTGCTGAAATTACTGAGCGACAGATCGTTCTGCAGGGTGGGCACAGGGAATTTCCCACCTGTGGTAAAACGCCCGGTCAGGAAGGCTACATAGCAGCCACCCGTTGTGCCCTATGTGTAAAGTGCAAATAAATCAGGAGAAGTGCACCTTTTATATGGCATCAATTGGATGATCAGGAAAATATTTTTACGGATGCAGCCTAAGACTCGGGGATATAGAATTTAATTGGCACGCAAGGCCGACCGTAACGTATACTGAAGGAAGTGTGCGAGAGTCCCATATAAGCAAAAGGAAGAATTTCCGCTCATAATACCCACAGTACAGCGTTATTCACATGTCTCACAGGATCGCACAGCAATAGAGTTATGTGATGAGTAATAGCCAACGTAAGACGTCTTGGTTCTTTATAATGTCACACCCTAAATGACAACGCAACGGCCACAACTAAAAATAAACAGCGCCTCATCGCCCGCGCCCAGTGACGTCACCAAATACTGCACAGTCGGCATGAAAGGCACGAAAGCTAAATAAAGGGGGCATTCAGGGGCAGTGTCTTTTTAAATGCAATGCCATCAAGATGAAACTTTTTTTTTTTTTACAAAAGGTGGAAATGGCCAATTGGAACACATTAAAGGGGTGGTCTCAGAATGAAAACAGGATGTCTGGTGGGGGGCTGACCACGGGGACCCCTACCGATCACAAGGACAGGGGGTCCTGCATCCCCTATTAGAATAGAGTAATGGTCAAGCATGCACACTGCCATCTATTCAATCTCTACGAGACTGCCAGGGAGAGCTGACCACTGTAGCTGGCTATCCTCGGCAATCCCAGTGCACATGCTCGACCACCTCTCCATGAAAACCAGGGACCTAGGACCAGCACCAATCAGACGTTTGGACAACTCCTTTAAAAGGGATATTCCCATCTCACTCACTCGTGCTGGCCAAGATGGCTGGAGTCAGTCCTCATGCATACGATCATAGGTGTTATGTGGTCCAAAAATCGTGGCTCCACAAAACACGGACACCAGACGTATGCGTCCCTGTTGTAAAAATGCCTACTCCTGTCCTAAAAACGGATGAGAATAGCATACCTCCCAACTTTTGAAAATTGCAAAGAGGGACAATTTATGCGGTGCACATCACGGCAGTTTTTTTTTCATTCTAGGCCACACCTCTAAGTCAACCCAAAGCATAATTACTGGAGCCCTTGCGGCAATTTTTTTCCAGCATTTCAATGTCCATATAAATATTAACACATCATTCATCAGATTATAGATGTTTTAAGGTACAAATTGCACCAAATAATGAAGTTCTGGTCTAATATACAGGTAGAAACCATACAAACACTTTAGTAAGGAGCAATTTAGTAAATGTATTAATGCACATTTATGCATTAATTCCCCAGGTCAAAAAGAGGGACATTTAAGGATCAAAGAGGGGCAGAGGGACTTGGGTCAAAAAGAGGGACACTTGGGAGGTATGGAATAGGAAATGTTCTAGTTTTTTTTTTTTTTTTTGTGGGACAGACATACAGCTGCATGGATGACATCCTTGTGCTGTCCCTATTTTTTGTGGCCGTGTGCGAACCAAGCGAGGTCATAAGGCTTTGTTTTTATTTACACAATAGCGCCACTCTTACCCATGGGTTGCGTGTGGTATTGCAGCTCAGCTTCAGGCACCTGATTTGGTTATTTTTCTAACCCTTGAGGACCCTTTTAAAATGTCTGGCAATTCTAATAGACAAGAGCAGCGGCCTCTTTATAAGGGCTCATGCACACAACTGTATGTATTTTGCGGTTCGAAAAAAATACAGAGGACGTCCGTGTGCATTCCGTATTTTGCAGAAGGGAACAGCCGGCCACTAATAGAACAGTCCTATCCTTATCCGTAACGTGGACAATAATAGGACATGTTCTATTTTATTGCGGAATGGACACAGAATGCACACGGAGTAACTTCCGTTTTTTTGCGGATCCACTGAAATGAATGGTTCTGCATACGGCCCGCAAAAAAGAACAGAACGGACACAGAAAGAAAATACGTTCCTGTGCATGAGCCCTTAATTGAACTCAGTTACTCATCTCTGGATAATCTGTGGTGAGAATGGGATGAAGAACAATCCGGATAAAGCGCTGAGGATAATCTGTATGAGCTGCAGTCACACCATGACATACCTAGTGACACAGTGCGTGTGTATAATGGAGGATGTGCTGGAAATGAGCCATTAATATTAATTCGCCACCTAGGACATATCATAGGAGTCCGGCGCCATGTGCAGACTACTGCTCGACAACACCTTAGGAGTGCCCAGAGTAGTCACCTGCTAATGCCGCTAGTCCCAGTGCACAGACTGTACTCTGTGGAACAATGGGTTAATAACCTGTCGCTCAGTGTTATGTAAGTAACGTGGAACCATTTAGAATTAAAGTAATGCAACTTCCCAGTTTATTTTCAAATCCTCACCATCGTCAAGATCTCTGCTTGCTGGGAATGAATAGAAATCTTGGCCTTACTCACACAACTGCTGTATAACTGTAGGCAAGACCTACTGGTCTGCAGTCTAGGTCACTGATACACTGTAACAGACCGCAGCTGTGTGACGGCAGGACTAGAGCTGCAAATGAAAGAAAGTAAAAACAGAAAGTGCTGGAAATTTTTTACGACAACGTCAAATAAAATGTGAACAGTATAGAAACAGGGTAGTAATAAATCCAGTGATGATGTGGAGCCCGGTGTCCGGCAGAAGACCTGAGGACGACACGTGCTGCAGCCTGAAATCCGCTGACCAGCTGCACAGCTCTGTATAGAGAAGCCTCCAGAGAAGAGGCGCACGGCCAATATAGCACCAGCCCTGGCCTCATTACAGCAAATGGGCGTCAGAGTCCCCTGCCCCGGGCCCCCCGCTATGATCCACAGCCGAGACCCCTAACAAAACAGCAGCTCGTTCAGGTGGACTCATGTACTATCCCCTATGATCCACAGCCGAGACCCCTAACAAAACAGCAGCTCGTTCAGGTGGACTCATGTACTATCCCCTATGATCCACAGCCGAGACCCCTAACAAAACAGCAGCTCGTTCAGGTGGACTCATGTACTATCCCCTATGATCCACAGCTGAGACCCCTAACAAAACAGCAGCTCGTTCAGGTGGACTCATGTACTATCCCCTATGATCCACAGCTGAGACCCCTAACAAAACAGCAGCTCGTTCAGGTGGTCTCATGTACTATCCCCTATGATCCACAGCCGAGACCCCTAACAAAACAGCAGCTCGTACAGGTGGACTCATGTACTATCCCCTATGATCCACAGTCGAGACCACTAACAAAACAGCAGCTCGTTCAGGTGGACTCATGTACTATCCCCTATGATCCACAGACGAGACCCCTAACAAAACAGCAGCTCGTTCAGGTGGACTCATGTACTATCCCCTATGATCCACAGCCGAGACCCCTAACAAAACAGCAGCTCGTTCAGGTGGACTCATGTACTATCCCCTATGATCCACAGCTGAGACCCCTAACAAAACAGCAGCTCGTTCAGGTGGACTCATGTACTATCCCCTATGATCCACAGCCGAGACCCCTAACAAAACAGCAGCTCGTACAGGTGGACTCATGTACTATCCCCTATGATCCACAGTCGAGACCACTAACAAAACAGCAGCTCGTTCAGGTGGACTCATGTACTATCCCCTATGATCCACAGACGAGACCCCTAACAAAACAGCAGCTCGTTCAGGTGGACTCATGTACTACAGGCTGCAGCAGACTCTACCCCAGGCACAGTCAGCACAAGACGCTGAACCTGTGACATCTGTATGCGACTGTCTGTTTTTCATGGCCATTTTGTGTGTGCCCAATCTTACGGTGTCCCCTAATATAGGTAGTATAGTATGGCTCCCATAGTACTGGAACCCCTATATAGATAATGGTCCCCTTTGTGCTCCCCAGTATAGATAATAGCCCCAAAAACAAAACAAAAAACGTTAAGGGATTATCCAGTAAATGATAGTGATGACCTATCCTAATCTTTATCAGATCAGCTGGGGTCCGACACTCGGCACCCCCGCCGATCAGCTGTTTGAAAAGGAGGCGCGCGCCGTATCAGCGCTGCCTCCTCTTCACTGTTTACCTGCTCGCTGTAACATCCGCAGCGGTGAGCAGTGTAATTACACCCAAGCCGTTCCATTAATTTCAATGGGATGGATCGCTTCTATACAAGTGTATTGGAACGAGCCGTATAATTGAAATTAATGAGACAGTTAGATGTAATTACACTGATCACCACTGCAGATGTTACAGCGAGCAGGTAAAAAATTGAAGAGGAGGCATTGCTAGTACGGTGCACGCCTCCTCTTCAAACAGCTGATCGGCGGGGGTGTCGGGTGTCAGACCCCCGCCGATCTGATATTGATGACCTTTTCTGAGGACAGGTCATCCATAAATATAACTTGGACAACCCCTTTAACACCTGAAAGGCCCTTGTAGCCATTTGTAACATCTATTGGCTGTTAAAAAAACGTGCCCATTGACTTTAAATGTATTGGTCTGCCCATGAAAAGGGCCAACAATAGGACATGTCTTATTTTTTGCTGGCTACTATTCACTAGCTGTTAAAAAAAACCCCAAAAAACCAGCCATGTGAATAGGACCATAGACGGCAATTGGTTCTTAAAACGGCCGTGTGAGGACTGTTACAAAAATGGGTGTTTTTCATTGCCTAAGTGCATTTCCACAGCAAAGTTTTAAGGAAATGTGCATAGTATCTATAAGATATTAGAGGATATGTGTAACCACCGTATGTGGGTCCACCCATGCTAGCACTGTATGTATGTATTATTTGTGTACTGAGGATCCTGACGGTGCCTGCAGTGCGGGTGATTAAATGTTCTAGATGCCAGTGTATGGATGTAGTCTGCTAGGAATGTCTGGGGGAGGTGCCCGTAACCAAACATCTACGTTCAGAGAGATAAGCCGCTCAGGGTTACTGGAAAACAGCTCCCAACCTCTGCACCGTGTCCAAAAATCAGCCGAGAAAGTCGGACAATTCACTGGAAGTAATGGCTCACATGAGCCTATAGGAGCCTACAGGAAGGCCCTGATCCTGGTCACAGGACGGGGTTCATATACTTATTCCACAGGACAACATGGCAATTACATGTCAGTTCTAAATTCTTGCTGTCAGCTGTTTCTCCTCCACTGACATGAAGCAGAGGGCTCCTATTGTCCTGCTGGAAACCCAGAGGATCAAGTTATTCAATGAAGTCACAGGACAAAAGGCTGCAGGATCCCATGACAACACCCCCTTACCTAGCACTTCAGTCTTATCATGGGGATTCTCTGGTTTCATTGTAGATAAGGAGGTACCTGACAGAGGCCTATTCTACTTTCTTAAATGTGAAGACATGAATGAGCCTTACGGCAAGCCATCTCTTGCCGTAGCATATGGGTGCCCCAGAGGTTTGCTCCTAAATCACCCTGTATACTGGTTAGGTAACATACAGCTAGACCTTCAGCCAGATATGAGCAGAGCAGGGTGATCTGGAGATGGAACCTACTCCTGCTCTGGTTTTATTGCCCTAAGTGTTGTTGCTAAGGCCCCTACGCGTTTTGCTAGTCTTGTCAGCCAGCTGGTCAGGGAACAGTCTGGCATGCTACGGTAGGTATCTGGTCAATGCACGCTGCTGTGAGTGGGCTTTTTATACTCAAGTGGCTGTCTCACCTCCCTCCGATTGAAGAAGAGACTTCAGATGGCTCTATTTAGGTAAACTCTTAATGCTTCAGCATACCAAGACATTTTGGACAATTGTATGCTTCCAACTTCGTGGGAACACTTTGGGGAGAACCCTCTTGTGTTCCACCATGACTGTACATAAAGCAAGGTCCATAAGGGCATGGTTGGGAGAGTTTGGTTTCAAAGTACTTGACTAGCCCTCTTATCATGGTTGCCATTTTGGGGCTTTGGAACCGATTACTCAAGTTACAATGGTTTCAACATACAATGGTCCTCCTGGAACCAATTAATATATATACAGTGGTCCCTCGAGCTACAATATTTCCCACAGACACAGAATCTTGTTTGGGAAAGACTTCCCAGAAGAGTGGAAGCTGTGGTAGCTCCAAAAGGGGGACCAACTCCATATTAAAGCATATGGATTCAGAATGGGGTGTCATAAAAACCCATAGACTTGTATTGGAGTGATCCATCCCTTTGAAGTCTCTGTGTAGATGTCCCAAAGGCCAGAACAGGAATTACTGTACTGTCATGGAAGACCTGTAGGCTTTAAAGGATCTCCAGCCACCAAAATATTTTATGGGACTTTTTTCTCCCAGCTTCTTCACTTTTTGTTCTGCCTTATACATGGAGTTGACCTTTCAAAGAAAATGAAGTTCATGGTAGGATGCAAAAAAAAAAAAAAAACCCACCACAACATAACAAAAGCCTCAGTAGAAGCAGCTGGCAGGATATACACGGCATAGAATAAGTGCCCCATACACGCAGATGAAGAACTGTAACATGAAGGCCAAAAGGAATGTGGTCTAACCTGTTACCTGTGTAATAGGCGGACACTTGTGTAACCTGCAGATACCAGAGGCGGCTCCTCCGAGAACATCTTACTATATAGTTCACTAAACAAGAAGGTGTGAACACAGATCTATTTAATGTGCTGTGTATTTATAACCCAGGAACACCTCACCCAGAAAATTAAGAATTATGGTTATGTCACTTAACGCAGGTGTGCGTCTACTATAATTAGACGTGGACATCATGTCTTCTGTGGAAATATTGTGCGCTGGCATTTATAGATGTCTACAAATAGACCATACCACGTGATAGCTGACTGCCATCATCATGGTGGTCCATTACAGACACCAAGTTTTTTCCACTACATTAAAAAAAAAAAAGTTTCACAAATGTGCCACGTCTTATGCAGGTTATTCCAAGGACAGTACAGGTGCAGCTAGCCACAGACAACAAAGATACCTGCCGACAGATCAGGCCTGCGAGACTCAAGTAATGGCTGCTGATGGGGGAAATGTACTTCCCAACACTAGAATAGGAAAGCATGCACAAAAAATAAAAAATAAAAATATTCCAGCACTTCTTCATGCTGTATCCTATATTATAATTAAAACTGAGAAATATATAAAGAATATTTCTCAGTGTGTCCCAGAAAGTCAGCCATGTCTCTTTCCTCCTCACGGTCCTGTGTCTGGCTGTAAGATAACTGGCTGGAGAAGAGGCCTCCCTGCTGTGTCCATTCTGCAGTAGGACACAGGTCGATTTAGACTCACCCTATAATACTTTCTTCAGAGGAAAATGGAACAGGTCAGCGGGGGATTAACCCTTGTGTTCTCTGTGGGACTTCTACAAGACTGTGTCAGGATCATGCAGAAAATCCTGTAGGCTGGCAAATAGTTCTTGTTTGCCCCATTCCATTACATCCAGGAAAAGCCCAAAATAGACAGGAAATACTTTTGTGCCCACCGCTTTATAAATCTAGTTTGTGGGACAGTCTAGAAAAAAACAGCAGGATTAGCAAGTTTTAGAAACAAGGTTGGATTCTTCCTGTGTGGCCCCGCTGTATCCCCTGACAGGTGCTAGTAACATACATGACCAGTCATTGGAAGCGGTTACCGAGGGGATGATAGCCCTTGAGGCTTTGGCTCTCTTGAAATGTTAAAGGTGGTTTTTCAAGATTTTCACATTGGTGGTCTATCCTCAGGTCATCAATATCTGATCAGTGGAGACCTGACTCCCAGCACCCCCGTTGATCAACTATTTAAAGAGACCATGGCCCTCCAGTTATCTCTGCGGTCTTCTTCTAGGCCTGTGACGTCACCTTCCATGATCACATGGCCTAGCTGCAGCTCAATGGATGGTGCTGTGCTTGGTATGCCACGAGGAGGCTGCAATGCTCACAGGAGTGCCGCAACCTCCTCAAACAGATGATCGGTGGAGGGTGCTGGCAGGATAGATCAATACAAAAAACCCTTTGAAGAAATAGTGCCACCTCTGTTCACAGGTTGTCTCACGTACTGCAGCTCCATTCCACTGACGTACCTGTAAGCAGCCATGTTTTTCTAATTCTGTACAACCCCTTTAAAGTCTGAATGTCTGACTGCATGTTCTGGTGTGATCCGTGACCCGCCCAGCCATGGTGTTCTCCTGTGACGGGCACACTGGGTGTGGTAAGGAGTTAGTACACAAGGCAGGATCCCAGCGTCTAGGCCCAGAAGAAGATTTGTGTGTCTCATCATTTGTTTGGTCTGGCTCATACAAGGAGGTGACTATTACAGAACCCCAATAGAAAATGTATGGTGTCCAAAATAAAGATATCCAACACCTCCAGGATCCGGCTGCCCTCTCGTCATGAGACAGCCCCTGGACTGAAGTGCAGTGCTCTATATGCCCTCATGAACAATAATGGAGGTCTCCATGAGAGTACGGAGAAATAGAGTAGTCACCCACTCCCTGAAGAACCATTACAATAGGAAATTATGGATCTTCCCTTAGAATAGACTGAACAGTCAACTCCACTGGTGAAGATCCAGAGGTCACCACATAATGGAGTATGGGGGGAGGGCAGGTCATCTGATGATACGCTGTGTGCAGCCAGAGGATATGAGCTCGCGTGTCATTCATCAGACAGGAAATGTCAATATGTGCACACAATGGCTATACAGCTATATATAGGCGCTCATCTCATGTATACCATTATAGGCACGGGCGCGCCTTCACGGGATTACGTCCTAACAAGTGGCCTTTTCAGGTCAGATTAGCTTCTGCTTGCTTTGGAACATTCTGTTCGATAAACTTCAAGTGCTTTCCGTGTGTCTGCGCTATGTGGCGGAAAACTGGTTTATACTATGTGCTGGCTGGAGCGTGCAGGTATTGTATATGGGCAAGCAAACTGGAGACGTTCTAGGAAATGATCCAAGGACGGCTGTTACAGGGGTTGTCTCACTTCAGTAAGTGGCATTTATCATGTAGACAGTCACCGGTTTTTCACCAATATAACTAAGAGCAGTGCCCCACAGAAGATTGCAGACACATCCCAGACATACCTGTGTGCACTGTGTGTCTGTATTACATGTCACATCCCAGACATACCTGTGTGCGCACTGTGTGTCTGTATTACATGTCACATCCCAGACATACCTGTGTGCACTGTGTGTCTGTATTACATGTCACATCCCAGACATACCTGTGTGCACTGTGTGTGTATTACATGTCACATCCCAGACATGTACTGTGTGTGCACTGTGTGTGTGTCTGTATTACATGTCACATCCCAGACATACCTGTGTGCACTGTGTGTGTATTACATGTCACATCCCAGACATACCTGTGTGCACTGTGTGTCTGTATTACATGTCACATCCCAGACATACCTGTGTGCACTGTGTGTCATGTATTACATGTCACATCCCAGACATACCTGTGTGCACTGTGTGTCTGTCATGTATTACATGTCACATGTCACATCCAGACATACCTGTGTGCACTGTGTGTGTATTACATGTCACATCCCAGACATACCTGTGTGCACTGTGTGTCTGTATTACATGTCACATCCCAGACATACCTGTGTGCACTGTGTGTCTGTGTATTACATGTCACATCCCAGACATACCTGTGTGCACTGTGCACTGTGTGTCTGTATTACATGTCACATCCCAGACATACCTGTGTGCACTGTGTGTGTCTGTATTACATGTCACATCCCAGACATACCTGTGTGCACTGTGTGTCTGTATTACATGTCACATCCCAGACATACCTGTGTGCACTGTGTGTCTGTATTACATGTCACATCCCAGACATACCTGTGTGCACTGTGTGTGTCTGTATTACATGTCACATCCCAGACATACCTGTGTGCACTGTGTGTCTGTATTACATGTCACATCCCAGACATACCTGTGTGTGTGTGTGTATTACATGTCACATCCCAGACATACCTGTGTGCACTGTGTGTCTGTATTACATGTCACATCCCAGACATACCTGTGTGCACTGTGTGTGTATTACATGTCACATCCCAGACATACCTGTGTGCACTGTGTGTCTGTATTACATGTCACATCCCAGACATACCTGTGTGCACTGTGTGTCTGTATTACATGTCACATCCCAGACATACCTGTGTGCACTGTGTGTGTGTATTACATGTCACATCCCAGACATACCTGTGTGCACTGTGTGTCTGTATTACATGTCACATCCCAGACATACCTGTGTGCACTGTGTGTGTATTACATGTCACATCCCAGACATACCTGTGTGCACTGTGTGTCTGTATTACATGTCCAGGAAAAGCACTTTTATTCTGCTGGAAAACAGTTCCCAAGTGCCCGGCTCTGCTGCTGTAAGTGCTCAAAGCAAAGCAGACTGGAGGGGGGAGGGCTGCTTTAGCTGCTCATATCTTGGGATTGGTAACAGCTAGAACAATTACTTTCTTGGAAAGCTGGCATTCCAAGCTTTCAAATGACACCAAAATTATTCAGTATATCAGAAGATATAGCTGTTAGAAATCGAGTCGGAAGAGAAATAAGTTTTTAGTTTCACTTTCAGCTGGGCACTTGGAAGCTGTTTTCCTGCAGAATAAAAGTGCTTTTCCTGGACATGTAATACAGACACACCGTGCACACAGGTATGTCTGGGATGTGACATGTAATACAGACACACAGTGCACACAGGTATGTCTGGGATGTGACATGTAATACAGACACACAGTGCACACAGGTATGTCTGGGTTGTGATGTAATACAGACACACAGTGCACACAGGTATGTCTGGGATGTGACATGTAATACAGACACACAGTGCACACAGATATGTCTGGGATGTGACATGTAATACAGACACACAGTGCACACAGGTATGTCTGGGATGTGACATGTAATACAGACACACAGTGCACACAGGTATGTCTGGGATGTGACATGTAATACAGACACACAGTGCACACAGGTATGTCTGGGATGTGACATGTAATACAGACACACAGTGCACACAGGTATGTCTGGGATGTGACATGTAATACAGACACACAGTGCACACAGGTATGTCTGGGATGTGACATGTAATACAGACACACAGTGCACACAGGTATGTCTGGGATGTGACATGTAATACAGACACACAGTGCACACAGGTATGTCTGGGATGTGACATGTAATACAGACACACAGTGCACACAGGTATGTCTGGGATGTGACATGTAATACAGACACACAGAGCACACAGGTACATCTGGGATGTGTATGCAATCTTCTGTGAGGCAGTGCTGTTAGTTATATTGGTGAATATGAGGTGACAGACTCCCTTTAATACAAGCCACTTACTAATGTATTGTGATTGTCCATATTGCCTCATTTGCTGGCTGGATTCATTTTTCTATCACATTATACACTGCTCGTTTCCATGGTAATGACCACCCTGTAATCCAGCGGTGGTCGTCGTGCTTGTATGCTGTAGGAAAATGCACTGGGCTATCTGGTGGCCAGGAAGGCGGGAGTGCGCATAGGCCGATGCATTTTCCTATAGTGTGCAAGCACGACCACCGCTGTTGGACTGCAGAGTGGTCATAACTAGAGATGAGCGAGCATGCTCATCCGAGCATGCTCGGGAGTAATTTTCAAGTAGTAGCGTACGCATCAGTGTACAGATTATAAAATGCGTACGCTACTACTCGAAAATTGCTCCCGAGCATGCTCGCTCATCTCTAGTCATAACCATGGAAACGAGCTGTGTATAATGTGATGGAAAAATGACTCTAGCCATCAAAGGAGGCAATATGGACAATCACTGTACATTACTAAACAATAATAATTCCATTCACTGATGGAAAGCACCAACGCAACGCATTGTAACGCAAAGCAAATTACAAAGTTTAATAGCTTTTGATGGACTAGGAGACCTGGAGGGTCTTTTGGAGGGGCCCAGCCCCCACCATTCCTAAGTGGCGAACACGGTGTAAAAACGAGCAGCATAAAAATAAAAGTCTCAAAAATGGGTTATGCAACTTTTTTTTTGCCAAAAAGCATCAAGATGCGTTAAGTAAACAGAGAGCGTGCTTATAAGGCGCCTCAGACATGGCAGCATACATCTAATGAAGTCTATGATTAAATAATGGCCTGATCAGATTACCTCTCTGCACCCGTTCTCCCCCCTCCAGGTAACTCTAGATCCGGCTGAGCAGCCGCTTCATGTCTCCGCATAATCACCGGCACCGCATCCAACCAGCCTCCCTCTATGGAAGGTGCACCTCCGCAGCCGCAGGGAACTGGGGAGTTATCCATTAACCACCTCAGTAAACACTCATATCCACCCGTTTGTTGACATACAGCAGTTTTGTGATTGCACCGAAACCGACATATTTTATCCAAGGCCACAAACGAGCCACATAAAAAGCTCTAAAAACATACCACACCCTCTGCACGAAGACGCAATGTCCCCTGTCCCGTCCAAACCACAACGGTTACAGAGGGAAACTCCTGAATGAATCATCAGCAGGAGCCAAGCACCCCCCCAATCATAGGTGACCCCGCTGCACCCACACACACCCCAAATTACAGAAGTCCCGGTGGACCGTATGGTGAAGAGGCTACCAGCACTAGTGCCTCCAGCATTTTACCAGTGCAGTCAGCAGGAATGGAGGGGACAATCAGCTGGAGCATGGACATCCAGTGTAGTCACCGGCAAACTGCAGTGTCTGTTGCTAAGCAACAGCCAGAATGAGCCACAGATAAGTCCCTTATGCCAAGCTCCTGGAAAGCTGGGTTTCTTCAATGGGCGCGTGTAAAACTAGCCTCCAGACACATTAGAAAGGGACAACTGTTGACCTTAGCGGCTTCCCTTAAGAAGATCTTTCACATTAGATATTCTGGAACGCTAGGTCATGTATGAAGTCTGAGGAACGTCTTGACCAGAGGGGACTTTATAACCTCTACAGTGAGGAAGTAAAGCACAGAAACTATGACCTCATCTGCCGGCATGATATCAGAGGACACGTGACCACAGAGACTGACGTGTGACACAACGCCACATGACAAGGCTGATGGCTACCTCCACCATCTTTCTAACCCTGCCAGCACCAGCCTCCAGTGGTCCATGCTGTCTAACCCATCTGCTCACACTCTATTACACAGCACTAGTGTCCTCCTGTGCCACCACCTGGTAATGGGTTCAGACGTGATATTGGTAGCCTCCGCCTGGCATCGATCTTCTCTATTTCTTGGAAAAGTAATTTCATGTTGTAAGTAATAAATGGAGCTTTCAGTCGGGATATTCATGTGTCATCGGACGGACCGCCGTGTCCCCACAACTTGGTACTAACATGTCACCTCCAGAACATGGACTTTCCACCTCAGTATGGAAAGTGATTACGGCTCTGAATTTGTCGGGGGTTTGCCATTTCATAAAAAACCTGCATAATGCAGGAGATGCCAGTCACACTCTGCCCTGGGGCACTGCCCGTGGGCAATCACTGTATACTCTGCTGCTTGTATACTCTTCACAATTACAAATGAAGGCCCCTTCCAAGTAAGTACCACATGTCACTACATGACAGTATCATCAGACACCATTGAGGTATCTAAACGGCTGGCAGCCACTAAATAGCAGCACAAACACTACAGGGTGCCCATCTGGCAGTGAACAACCGTACAAGCCATACCCAGCCATCTCACTGCCCAGAAGACCTTCTTCTTTCCAGACACCACATCTCAGTGTGGCTTCAGTCATAAAAACACATGCCAGTGGAGCTGATCTGCGGCCACCCTCCAGTCATGCCACGCTACCAGGCCCTCACTGATGGTTGTCTGAGGATCATGTGCCACCTTCATCTATAGGTTGGGGGGAGGGGTGCCAATCTTCAAACCCCCCAGGACTTATACTGACGTCTAGAGATCTGGTGGGTCACTCACATGCTGCAGTGATACAACCACATATATGGGCGCACAGCGCTGGTCCATACTGAACAATTTCAAGTTTCTCCTACAGAGCTGCACTTCAAGGGGCTGTCCACTCTGGACAAGTGTTGAGTAGATCTCCTGGCAACAAGCAGAATTCCTAGATTCCAGCTCATGAAATGATTGGCTGCTACTGGGAAACCACTCAGCATGTGAGACACCTTGAAAACCAATATATAGACACCAAGGAACCTCCACAAAGATAACCTGCTCAGGTCTGTATAAGGAGGGGGTGGTCCTCATCAGGGGGCTCTCCTGTATTACCTGCCTCGTCTGTATAAGGGGGTGGTCCTCATCAGACGGCTTTCCTCTATTACCTGCCTCGTCTGTATAAGGGGGTGGTCCTCATCAGACGGCTCTCCTCTATTACCTGCCTCCCCCACATATCTATATATAGAGGGGTGGTCCTCATCAGGAGGCTCTCCTCTATTACCAGCCTTCCCCACATATCTGTATATAGAGGGGTGGTCCTCATCAGGGGCTCTCCTCTATTACCTGCCTCCCCCACATATCTGTATATAGAGGGGTGCTCCTCATCAGGAGGCTCTCCTCTATTATCTGCCTCCCTCACAAGTTTGTATAAGGGGGTGGTCCTCATCAGGGGCTCTCCTCTATTACCTGCCTCCCCCACATATCTGTATCAGGAGGGTGGTCCTCATCAGGGGTTTTTCCTCTTTTACCTGCCTCCCCCACAAGTTTGTATAAGGGGGTGGTCCTCATCAGGGGCTCGCCTCTATTACCTGCCTCCCCCACATATCTGTATCAGGAGGGGTGCTCCTCATCAGGGGTTTTTCCTCTTTTACCTGCCTCCCCCACAAGTTTGTATAAGGGGGTGGTCCTCATCAGGGGCTCTCCTCTATTACCTGCCTCCCCCACATATGTGTATATAGAGGGGTGCTCCTCATCAGGGGGCTCTCCTGTATTGCCTGACTCCCCCACATATCTGTATAAGGGGGTGGTCCTCATCACGGGGCTCTCCTCTAATACCCTCCTATAACCAGGGACCAACAGTGCACACACTAGAATAGTGGAGTTGCTGCCCACATCACCAATCAGATTGCAGCTTTCATTTTCTACAGAGTCTCTCAGGACTGAGAGCTGCACTCTGATTGGCTGCTACACTTGTACTACTAAAACAGAGTCTGTGACATTTTGAAATAGCCATGACATAATTTTTTATGCCGCCTGCGACATTTTCATTCTCTACATGTGCGGATACTTACTGGACTTTCCTGCGGTTCTTGGTCTGGTGCAGTTCCCAGAGGTTGAGGTCCAGCTGGCCCAGGAACTTGTCCATCCCCACCAGGGCCCGGTGCATGACGATGACACGCACGGTGCAGCGCTCCTGGTTGTTGTTATGCAGGAGGGGCACCTCGAAGCTGGCTTCCTCCTTCCATACCGGCGCCAGGCTCTTCTCGGCCACAGTGGTCGAGTACTTCTCTTTGCCCAGCTGGATGATGGCGTACGCATCATTGGTCCCCGCTTTGCCCTTTGACCTCAGACCCTTGGCTTGGAGGACAGTGACCTGGACGTGTGTAGGGAACCAGGTCTGTGACTGCACGGCTAGAGACATGTTGCTGCCGTCACCTGCCGCTTACTGTGTGCAGAGCGGGCGGTGACTGCACTATTATAAAGTGCTCTACAGGTGGGCGGGGCTCCCGGGAGACGTGACCTCCTCTCCCTGACAACCAAGGACAACCTGCTGCCTGCGGCATCCCGCCGTCGCTTAGTAACACTGCAGTCACGTGATTCCAACTCGCGGCCAATTAGAAAGAGCTCGCTTAGAACGCATTGTACAAATCAACTTTATTGACAGTCGCTCAAAATTCACACTGTTTCCAGTTTATCAAGTAAATGTCGCATCCCTGTTTTTACTAGACCACCATCTGGGACTGTTTACGTCATTACACCTATGGTACTAATAGATCTGTAGTAACTTTTTTGGATAGCCTTGAATGCCCCTAGTTGCTTACCTCTAGTGCTGAGCTAGCTATTATCTATGGCTGTATCTTCTGTGGATATTGAGCGCTGCATGTGAGACTAAGCAATTAACCCTTTGCTGACTGTACAGTTTGGACCCTAGCGATCTAGCAATTTTTTTCGTTTTTTCATTGTCGCCTTCAAGAGCTTTAACTTTTTTATTTTACTGTCGACATAGCCGTATGAGGGCTTTTTTTTTTGCAGGACAAGTTGTAGTTCTTTTTGTAAATTTGTTATTTTAAATAGTACATTTACAGCAAACAAGAAATGACATTCACCAGTGGTAATGGGAAAAGGGAGGGTAGGGGTAAGGGAAATTAGGTACCGGAACAAAATAGTATAAGGGCTCATGCACACGACTGTATGTATTTTGCATAACAGAACAGCTGGCCCCTAATAGAACAGTCCTATCCTTGTACGTAATGTGGACAATAATAGGACATGTTCTATTTTTTTGCAGAAGGGACATACGGAAACGGAATGCACACAGGGTAACTTCCCTTTTTTGGAGACCCATTGAAATGAATTGTTCCGTGTATGGTCCGCACAAAAAAAAAAAAACGGAAGGAAAGAAAATACGTTTGTGTGCATGAGCCCTAAGCCAAAGTCCTTGAGGTGGTCCGGGGTAGTTCCAGGGGTTGGAGTCCTCCATTATGATACAGAAGGTGACAGCCCGATGTGGGAAGACAACGCGGCAGATAAAACAGCAATTACCTAAATTATGAGGGGTTAGCCGTACACCAGGAGTTCCCGAGTGCCCAGAGAGTCTGAAATTGGTGGTGTGACCACAACTCCCAACTGGATAGTTCTTCCATTCAGTAAATTTGGCGTACTCCATCAATCCACATGTGTTTAGTTGGAGGAGAAGGGTTCGGCCAGTAAAGTAGGATTGATAATTTCACCGCCATGATCAAATGTGTGGGCAGAGAACACTTAGAAAGATGACAGGCAGTGGATGTAAGTTAATTTCTCGCCTAAATATGTGATGTACCTGCGTGTCCAGGAAAAGGGTAAGGTGGAAAGGTTCATTCCGTATGTTAGAGGGTAGATTAATTCCAAGGGTTTTGCACTTGTGGCTTCTATCAGGGTTTCTAATGTGAGAATAAAAAGGATAGGGGAGGGAGAGCGATCCTTGTCGTGTGCCATTGGCTATTGTGAAAGAGGCTGAGAGAATACTGCGTTGACTCTTGTCGAGAGGGAATCATATAAGAAGAATATGGCTGCTGTAAAGGTGGGAGAGAAGCCAAACCTAGAGAGTGCATGCCCATTCAGTTAACTCTGTCGAAAGCCTTCTTGGCATCCATGCAGAGAAAGGTCAACCTAGTCTTAGTTTGGGTGGCATAATTGATAGCTTGGAACATTTGGAGTTATCTCGTCCTCCCTCCCCAGAATAAACCCTGATTGTTCTGGGCTAATTAGTTTGGGGATTGACGGCGCTATTCTATAAGATAGGATCTTAGCCCAAAGATTTATATTGGTATTGAACCCCTCCAGAAGCCAATTAAAGTAAGAGGTCAAAGGAGCTGAGAGAACAGGAAAGAGTATCTTATAATAGGCAAATGGGAAACTGTCCAGTCCCATTGGGAATGGAGAAGAAGACCCTTTTAATTTCCAGTGCCAAAATGGGGTACGTTAAAGAATTCCATTCTTCAGATGTAATGGAGGGAAGGTTGGCAGAAACGAATAAAGGATTGTATATCTCGAGAGCAGGACTTCCTGTCTGAGGTTGATTCGTTGGGGTAAAGATTATATAGCGTGCTCTAGTAAGCAGAGTATGCATCTGCAATTTTATTGGCGGTAGTCTGAAGACCATCTTGGGAAGTTTGAAAGTGGAAACGATCTTTCAGGTTCTTAACAAAAGTTAAAAGTTACTACTTTGTGAGTGTAGTACAAGTATTTGTGGTGGTCTTTCAGATAAACTTAGACTGATTGTACATTCAAAATATTTTTTAAAGAGTTACACAAGGAGGCAAGGGACTCCTGCTCTTTGATTGCCAATAACCTTTTATGGGTATGCTCATGTTTAGCTATTTGCCATAGGAGAAATGAGATTTGCTGGGCCTCTCCTTCTTAAGATAAGAGCCATAAGAGATAAACTCTCCCCTCACATAGCCCTTGTGGGCTTCCAGGCGGCAGAATGATTCGTGTTAGACGTGAGGTAAAAAAAAAAAGAACTATGTATGTTTGGATGTAAAGGTTTCTCTAGAGAGTTTGGAATCTTGTAAGGTGAGATTTAACCTCCATATCCACTCCAAGGGTGAAAAGTCATGACACTGGCAGGACAAGAAGACCAGGTCGTGGTCAGAGATGGTCTAGTAACCAATGTTGGTTTCTTCTACAAAATAGATTCTTTGAACAATAAGCACAAAGTAAAGTGTGTGTGGGGGGCTGTAGATAAGAAGAGAGAGTAGAACATCCTGATCTGTAGGACACTAGTGGGTCCACACAGTGGGGAGGTCCTC
The DNA here is from genome assembly GCA_900303285.1 of Rhinella marina. NCBI lineage: Eukaryota > Metazoa > Chordata > Amphibia > Anura > Bufonidae > Rhinella > Rhinella marina. Next base: position 4,771 of record ONZH01006582.1, on the reverse strand, counting down.
CAGGGTTCTGATAATGAATCTCTTTACTTCAGCAGTGATGAAGATCCCCAAGGTATAATGCCACCGGTAGGGTATTTTCCAGGAACGTAGCAGGTCAGTTAATGGCTAAATGAGCTGTTTTTTAAAAGTGGTGGGAGCTATATCCTATAAAAATTATAAGCGGGCTGCAGACAGTATAACAACTGTTTCTAGTTAGTTGAACAGCCCAGTGTCGGACTGGGGTACCTAGGGTCCACCAATAAAATTTATTTTGGGGGCCCACCATACGGATACATTCAAATATAATAAATAATCTATCAAGTTTATATATCAACATAGGCTGTACATTGAATATATATATGTAGTGCAGTAAATCTACTGTGTTATGTGCCACTTGTGCAGTGGGTGGGAGACTAGGGGCCTACCTTGCTCAGGGGCCCACCGGGGGATTCCCCTGTAACCCTGTGGGCCAGTCCGAGCCTGGAACAGCCTACATATAATGTCTCTGGGAGGGTCCCTGGAGGGGGCTTAGGTTTAAGAGCCCCATGGGCCCTTTCAATGATGATTTGGTTCAGCCTTGCTTGTCCAAGATGGGCAGCGAAGATCTGTGCAATCATGGCAGGTAAAACTATCAGGCCCAAAGGATTCAGCTAGGCCGCAAATTTGAATATTTCTCTTTCAGCTTCTCTTCTCCTGATGTTCCAGGAGAAGAAGGGACCTCTTGAGCTGAGCTTGCTGCCTGATTGAGGGAGCCTCCTCCCTCAGAAACCACTTAGATGCTGCTGTCACTATTGGCCACAGCATCTTAGGCAGAGATGGCCAACCTGAGGCTCTCCAGCTGTTGCAAAACTACAACTCCCAGCATGCCCAGACTATCTACAGCTATCAGCCTACAGCAGGGCATGGTTGGAGTTGGAGTTTTACAACAGCTGGAGAGCCGCAGGTTGGCCATGCCTGATCTAAGGGGTAAAATGGCTGTCAGGTGGAATATGGTGCATTGGTTATGGACATGTGACATAGGCATCCTTGAAGAAGTGAGATTTCTGAGGTACGTTTAAAACTGTGAGTTTTAGCAGCAAGTTTAATAATCTAGGGTAGTGGGTTCCACAAAATGTGTGCAGCATGGAAGAAGAAGGGCCCTTGGATAAAGGAGTGCGCCCTTTTGCCTTGTGTCACAAGTGGCAGTAAAACTGCCAAAGATTTTGCTGATGTAATACTGTAATCAGTGCTATCAAATTTATTGATTAAAGGTAGTTATACACATTAGATGAATGTCGACTAAACCCACCAATTTCAGAAGGACCACGACCATCTAAAGTCTTGGTATGTCTTGATTCTTCCACAATAGCAGATGCTGGTGGAAAGAAGGCAAGGCATACTATACTGATGCCCCCTTTATTCCCTCCCCTCAGGGGCCCAGCGGAAGCGGCATGATGATGTCACAGTGCAAACTACAATTTAATAAAATAATATTAAAGGGGTTATTCAACATCAACATTAAATCAGCCCAATCCATCACAAATGTAATGTTATCGCTCCCCAAAGCCATTATATGTTTCCGTGTACTGCTGTATCTTATGTAGCCAATATTGAGTCAGTTCTGCTACTGGGAGTATAATATATTTATAATCAACTAACATTCTCTCATAACATCATAACTAAGACCTTTACCAGACTGCAGCTACTTTACTGTATGTGACATTACTTGGTGCAGGTATACTGGTTGTGTCCTGGGCTCTTTTTTCTGGTGGCCTGGATCTGTATACAGTTTATGTTTTACCAATTTTTGTATTGTTCCAATGCATCTAAAATAAAAAATTAAACAACATTGCAAAATATTATTTTATACCAACAGCTCCTATGCAGTCCTGTGTGTCTTCATGGATACAGACTATAAGCTATGTATGCAGTCTGGTCTTGCAGATATATTCCTGTGTATCTCTCCACTGTTTTTCACCTTACCTACAGAATGTATGTTAGAAGAAAGTAGGAGGCAGATGGAATGGAGTATGGCTGCCGGGTAAAACTCCACAGAATTTGTAGTCTGTAACCGTGTTACATAATATACTGTCACCATTTGTAACCTTTATGCACCCAACTGAGGCACCACCCAAACTCCTCTGCGAAATCCCTATTCCCTTTCAAAACCCTGAGTGGATTACATCATGTTTTGGAGAATAATAATAATCATTTACTGCTCTCTGGCACCGCATAATCAAGCATTATTGCTCTGTGGTATCTAAGAATAAAGCTCTACTACTCTGTGGTATCTAATAATCAAGCGCTCCTACTGCTCTCTGGCACTTAAAGGGGTCCTCCAGGAATTAAGAAAATGAAAATACTTAAATATTACTTTATTATAAATATATTCCCAAATACCTCTCATTAGTTATAATGGCTCATTTTGTCTGGGCAGCAATCATTAGGAGAAGCAAAATGGCCGCCATCCTATTAGTATACACAAAATCTGTCCTAATCACACAGCAGGAAAAGTTACTTCACATCTCTGAGGTAAAGAGCTGCCTCATACTCCTCTCTGCTCTACTTGTCAGGGATCCTGACTACAGTTTAGTAAGATATTTAGCTGAATCTTTGTGGGAATGGAGTTCATCAGCAGACATGAAGTAAAGAGAAGACAGACTGTGGTAATGTGGGGCTGTGGTAATAGAGACTGCATACAAGTGCTGCTGCTCATTAGCCACATCTGCTCATGAACTCCATCCCTACAGAGATTCAGCTGAAGATCTTATCAGCTGTATTCAGGCAGCTCTTTGGCTCAGTCTTGTGAAGTAACTTGTCCTCCTGTTTGATTAGGACAGGTTCTGTGTGTACTACTGTATTTTTTTGCCCTATAAGACGCACCGGCCCATAAGACGCACCTAGGTTTTAGTGTAGGAAAATAAGAAAAAAATATTTTTCATCAGATCCTCTTATCAGACTGCCCATAAATTTCAGGACATCACATCAGACCCCCATATCAGCCCTCCATGTCAGCCCCCACCAGACCTCAGATCAGCCCACTATGGTCCCATATCAGCCCACTGTGCCCCCATACCATCTCACTGTGCGCCCACCAGACCTCAGATCAGCAGAATGTGCCTCCATCAGACCTCAGATCAAACAGTATGTGCCTCCAACAGACCTTAGATCAGCATATTGTGCCTCCATCAGACCTCAGATCAGCAGAATGTGCCTCCAACAGACCTCAGATCAGCATATTGTGCCCCATCAGACCTCAGATTAGCGTCTTGTGCCCCCTTCACACCTCAGATCAGCGTCTTGTGGCCCCCTCACATCTTCAGATCAGCGTCTTGTGCCCCCATCAGACCTCAGATTAGCATCTTGTGCCCCCTTCACACCTCAGATTAGCGTCTTGTGCCCCCTTCACACCTCAGATCAGCATCTTGTGCCCCTATCAGACCTCAGATCAGCCCACCCAGCCACTTATAAAGACCATACTCACCTGTCCTGCGCTGCCGCTGCCCTCCGGTCCCGCGCACCGCGCTCCACTCTCTTCCCTGCCGGCGCACTATGACGTGACGCTGCACTTGTATTCGCCCTATAAGACGCACCACATTTTCTTTTTGGGGGGGAAAAAGTGCGTCTTATAGGGTGAAAAATACGGTAATATGAAAGCGGCCATTTTGTTTCTCCTGATGATTGCTCCCCAGACAAAACGAGCCATTATAACTAATGAACGGCATTTGGTAATATATTTATAGTGAAGTAATATTTAAGTATTTTCATTTTATTAATTCCCGGAGAACCCCTTTAATAATCATGCACTAATGCTCTGTGGCACCAAATAATAAAGCGCTACTGTTCTCTGGTATCTAATAATCAAGCGTTTCTGCTTTTGTGCTCCTAATAATCAATAAGTACTGTTCTGTAGCACCTAATAATCCAGTAGTACTGCTCTCTGGCACATAATATTCAAGCACTACTGCTGTGTGGCACCTAATGATTAAGCACTACTGCTCTTGGCATCTAATAATCAACCACTGTGGCACTGAATCATCAACCTTTACTGCTCTCTGGCACCTAATAATCATTCACTACTTCTCTGTGGCACATAACAATCAATCACTACTGCTCTGTGGCATCTAATAATCATTCACTACTTCTCTGTGGCACATAACAATCAATCACTACTGCTCTGTGGTATCTAACAATCAGTCACTACTGCTCTCTGACACCTAATAGTCAAGCTCTACTGCTATGCGGTATCTAATAATCAAGCTCTTCTGCTTTTAGGCTCCTAATAATCAATAACTACTGCTCTGTGGCACCTAATGATTACGCACTACTGCTCTCTGGCACCAAATAATCAAGCTCTACTGCTCTGTGGCATCTGATAATCAATCACTACTGCTCTGTGGCATCTAATAATCAATCACTACTGCTCTGTGGCATCTAATAATCAGTCACTACTGCTCTGTGGCATCTAATAATCAGTCACTACTGCTCTGTGGCATCTAATAATCAGTCACTACTGCTCTACTGCTTACTGTGGCATCTAATAATCAGTCACTAGTGGCATCTACTGCTCTGTGGCATCTAATAATCAGTCACTACTGCTCTATGGCATCTAATAATCAATCACTACTGCTCTACTAATCTAAATCAGTCACTACTGCTCTGTGGCATCTAAAATCTAGGTCACTATTGGCTCTGTGGCATCTAATAAATCAATCATACTGCTCTGTGGCATCTAATAATCAGTACTCACTGCCTGTGGCATCTAATAATCATCTAATAATCAATCACTACACTCTGTGGCATCTAATAATCA